>CM045728.1:111624797-111632297 GCA_024760905.1 Plotosus lineatus
CAGGACGCCGAAGTGAATGTACTCGACAAATTGCACCACGCTGCCGAAAGTTTTGATCATTGCAGAGAGATTTCTAAATGTTTCATGAACATCACTACCAAGAATTGGCAGGGCAGGTCGTGTAGTGATTAGGGTGCTGCGTTCATGATCAGGAGGTTGTGTGTTCAAATCCCAGTTAGACCCCCACTGTGCTAAGATCCCTGGGCAAGGTCTCAACCACAAGTGTGCCTCTGTTCACTCAGCAATATCAATGGGTACCAGTAAAAATATACTGGGACGGTAACCTGCGATGGAATAGCGTCCCATCCAGGAGGAGTTGAGCTCCTGGTCGCTTCCCGCTATGGAAACTGGGGATAAGCACTGGTCCAATGATGTAAAAAGCCCAACGGACCTTACCTTTACGACCAAGAATTACGGTAAAATTATCTGCTACACACGCATCTCGGCAATAGCATGTCCACCTCAAGCAAGAAGGTCCTGGGATCGGCAAGAGCATGTCTGTGTGGAGCGAGATTGTTCTCCTCTTGTGTGCTTGAGCAGCTTTCCTCTGGGTACTCCAGTTTTCTCTCACAGTTCAAAAACATTCCAAAAGACACATTAGGATAATGGTCTGTTACAAATTGCCCCTAGGTGTGGGTATGTTAGCTCGTCAATGGACTGGCTAGCTGTTCAGTGTGTACCCTCGTTTCGCCTTGTCGTGGCTGAGATAGGTTCCATCCTACCCGTGACCCTAGATGTATTAAGCAGGTTGACAATTAAAAGAATGCGTTTTACTGCCCTGTTTGTTTTGGTACCCTTTATTGTTCAAGTTAGTGAACATTTCTAGGGTCATGGGGAGGCAGGGTCTATCTTAGACAATGTAGGAGAAGGTGGAATGCACATTGGACAGGACAATCTCTCACAAGGCAACATACACTCACATATCCATTCACATCCACACTCACCCTAAGATCGATTTGGAATAGCCAACTAGCATAATGTGCATGTGTTTGAATGGTTGATGTGCTAACTACTGTTACACACACATAGTACGCAGGAGTGCTAGCATAGTGCTAGTGTAGATGGAGCATTAGTATTGTACAACCCACGGAGGAAGCAGGACACCCAGTCGAATCTGGCGCAGACTTGTGTTGGCCAGCTTTCCATTTGGCGATAAAAGGTCACCCCCGCAGTCTCTTTGCTCTAAATAGTTGATGATGTTGCATAGAAAAATTTAAATAACCTGGAATTAACAGTGCTGCCTGGGAAAACAGCCAGTCACTCTGTGGCTGTCTAACTGGATGGCTATAAAAGGAATCATTCAATGCCTGATTTACATGTTTTACTGGGTGTCTAGAGAATGCTTCACGTTGCGTATACTCTCACTCTCTCTTTCTCTCTCTCTCTCTCTCTCCATCTCAATTATTAACTCTTGAAGAGTAAATCTGCTGAGTATGAGCCTCATAACCATTGGTGGTTTTCTATATTCACTATTATTCTGTGCAATGTGTAAGGAATAAACCTGTGACAGACGTTAGCAGAGTGATCGTTACAGCACAGAAATTAATTTATTTTCCAGTGTAATATTCAAGAAGACGAGCTCGAGAACTAATAAACATTCCTAAGATGTAGGATTAAGGACAGCGAACCATAATATATTTAAAGCCATGTTTTTTAAAATTCTTATTTATATACTGCTCATGGTTTGACTATAGGCCAGTGCTATGACTTTTATTTTATTACATTTCTATCACTACTCTGGGGTATCTCTGGTCATGGATAACAAATTGCCAAATCTTAATGGCATACAGGATCTGGAGACTAGATCAAGGGTTTTTGGGCAGATTCACAGTCTCCAGGAGGGCTGAAGGGATCTCCAGGGGATATAAAGTCTTAGTAACCAAGGTGGGAAGTCAGAAAGTACTTCAGTCTGCTTTTACTTTGATCTCATACTTGCTACTTTACCCAGGATATTTCAAAAGATTTGTGCATTTTATTCATTTCTTCATTCATTTTCTGAACCACTTAGTCCTAGTTAGGGTCACGGAGAGGCTGGCACCTATCTCAGCTAATTCGTGGCGAGGGCGTGGTCCACCCTGCACAGCTCACCAGGCCATCTCAGGGGTGACACTCACACAAACATTCATACTCACATTCACAACTAGGGGTGATTTGGAACAGCCAATTAACGTACTGTGCATGTTTTTGGACTGCGGGAGGAAACGGGAGTACCCAGAGGAAACCCATGCAAGCACAGAGAGAACATGCAAACTTCACACAGAAACACCCGAGCTGGCAATCGAACTCAAGACCTTCTTGCTATGAGGTGGACGTGCTAACCACCGTGCCGTACCGTGCCGCCTCTTTTAGCGTTTTACTTGCTAATTTTTTTTGAACTGTCACTAAATTGCACAGTAAATATTAATAGTCACGTTTCAAGAGCAGGTGGTTTCCATTCCTTACAAAAGAAACATGGGGCTGGGAGCATCATGAGGCTGGGAGCATCATCCATCATTCATACATAAACAATCACATTTTTTATTTGTAAATATTTTTTGCAGTGATTGTGCTACTGTAGTATCATGCTAGCTAAAGCCCCTGTCACACATTGATGATTTAGCCAGCATATGCTTACATATGAGAAATTTGGCGAATACATTAGTGTACGTTGAATAACTTATGGATAGGTTTAGTGAAAGTTAACAGCACACTAGTATAAGTACAATGAGGTGTGCTAGCATATGGCTCAGATGGTCCGAATACGCTGGTCATAAATTGTAGGTAAGTTATTTGTAAGTTACTCATAAGTTAAATCTAATGTTTAATGTACTTTGAACATATGTATAACTTATACCATTGAATCCGTTGCTGTTTGGTAGCATTTGCAACTTATGACCAGCGATAGTCAACAATGGAGTTTTGAGGAAACCCGGCTTTATACACCAGTTCCCTAAACTCTGCTAATACGTCCATAATGTGCTAGCTGTAAGTTAGAAAGACGTTCAGTAAAAGTTCAGTGATCATCCAGAATAAGTCATAAAAGTCTATATACGTCACTATATGTTGGGCATATGTTTGATATAAGTTATCTATAAGTTTTCGAAAGGTTCTGGACAAGTTCCTAATCATCTTCTTCTTTTCCTTTCGGCTGTTCCCTTCAGGGGTTGCCACAGCAAATTATCTGCCTACATCTCACCCTATGCTCTGCATCTTCTACTCTTACTCCAACTACCTTGATGTCCTCCTTCACCACATCCATAAATCATCTCTTTGGTCTTCCTCTAGGCCTTCTGCCTGGTAGTTCCAACCTCAGCATCCTACTACCAATATATTCACTATCCCTCCTTTGTACATGTCCAATCCATCTCAATCTAGCCTCTCTGACTTTGTCTCCAAAACGTCTTACATGTGCTGTCCCTCTGATGTGCTCATTCCTGATCCTATCCATCCTCGTTGCTCCCAAAGAGAACCTCAACATTTTCATCTCTGTTACCTCCAGCTCTGCCTCCTGTCTTTTCCCCAGGGCCACTGTTTCTAAACCATACAACATCGCTGGCCTCATCACTGTCTTGTACACTTTTCCTTTCATTCTTTCCGATACCTTCCTATCACACGTCAGTCACACTGGACACTTTTCTCCACCCATTCCAACCTGCCTACACACGCTTCTTCACCTCTTTTCCACACTCTCCATTGCTCTGGATTGTTGAGCCTAGGTACTTAAAATCCTCCACCTTCTTTATCTCTGCTCCCTGTAACCTCACCGTTCCTCTTAGGTCCTTCTCATTCACACACATGTATTCTGTCTTAAGCTAACCTTCATTCCTCTCTGAACAAGTTCTTAATATGTTTTGCATATAGCCATGGTTCTTAAAAGAGGCATTAATTTTACTACTCTGACTTTTACCAGAGTATGGTATTAAGTTAAAAAAAAACTCAATATTAAATATAGTCAAGACATTTACAAGATTACAAATAATGATATCATCATTTTGTTGTTCAAACTTTACTTTGATCCAAAAATCCTCCAATCATCACTGAAGAAATTTCACCTCATGCTTACTGAAGCACCTCCCACACGTTAGATTCGCTTAGTGGGTACCTCATAGAACCATTCGTTCAAGCTGCTTCTACGACAGATCCATCGGTTTGAGATCCGGTGACTCAGCTGGCCACTCCATTATTAACAGAACACCAACTGACTGCATATTCTCTAAATAGTTTGAACAGAGTTTGAAGTGTTTTGCAGGAGGAAACCAGGTCCAATAATGTGCCATCCACAGGGTATTACCCTATACAAACCTCTCGATTTACCCCACCTATGCACCCCCAGAACATCACATTTCCCATACCATGCTTGACAGATGGTGTCAAGCACTCTTCCAGCATCCCTTCATTTGTTTTCATCATCATCATCATCATCATCATCATCATCATCATCATCATCATCATCATCATCATCATCATCATCATCATCATCTTTTTCTTCCCTTTAATCCAGGGTCAGGTCATGGGCCCACAGCCGAAACAGTGAGGTCCAGACGGTTTTCTCCCAAGCCACTTTTTTCCACTCTTCCAGGAGGACTGAAGGAATTTCTAAACCAGCCAAGAGACATCATCCCTCCAGCGTGTTCTGGGTCAACCTCGGGGTCTCTTCCTGTTTGAACATGCCCGAAACACCACATCAGGGAAGTATTCCTGAGGCATTCTAATCGGATGCCTGAGGCTCCTCAGCTGGCATCATCGCAGAGGAGCAGCAGATCTACTTCTCACCCTAGAAGCTCATTTGTTGATTTGTTCTGCCTCTTACAAATGTTCTTGTTTGTAATTGAAACACCTTGCCCACTTAAATAGTTTCCTTTTATTGACCTGTCCATATATGGCTTTTTCTTTGTAACTCTGTCTGGAAGGCCAACATCCAGGAGTCACCTTAAGAGGTGCTAAGACTGGCTAAAGTTGAGACTTGAATTTTCTAGATATTTTTAAATAAAGCTGCCAGTTAAGGACGTACCGGGGAAGCCGTTCTCAAACTAGAGACTCCGATGTACTTGTACTGTTGTTCAGTTTTGCACAGGGGGCTTCAGGCTTCTCCTTCCATCCTGGGGAGTGCCAGTTTGCACTGTTCTGTGAGTAGTGCACACTGTTGTAGGAGATCTTTAGTTTCTTGGTAGTTTCTCACATGGAATAGTCCTCATTTCTCAGAACAAATAATGATGAATGAATCTCAGAAGCAAGTTTTTTTGTCTGGCCATTTAGTGTTTACAGTCAAACCCACAAATATTGGTTTTCCAGATACTCATACTAGCCTAAATATGAATCCCTAAGCCAAATGTTTCGATTCATTAATCAGCACGACATGTATCAGCGGTGCTGACATAATTCCAAAAGGGTTTTCTAATTATCATGATAATCATGGATTAGTAAACACTGCTGGGACCATTGCAATTCAAGTATGATAGCTGCTGAAAATGTACACCTACATAAGGCATTCCAGCCGTTTCTGTCAATAATAGCCATATACACCATGAACAGTGTCCAGACTGTATTTCTCATCAATTTAATCTTTTTGTTTATATGGTGGTAAAGCACAGCATGTCTTCCATCAGAAAGCCAAATGTCTACATCTCCTCCACTGCCTTTTGAACCCCAATCACACTGACACTCGATCAAAAACACCAATTAGCCCCAATTATAGAAATAACATTGATTGCAGATGACCCCACGTCTTCTTCTACTGGCTTTAATGCCCAGTCTGACATGAGCCGTGAGAGTGTTTTATGTGTCACCTGGGAGAGAGACTGTGGAGACCAACTCTCAGTAGGGGTGTATGGGTTGTGCTTGTAAACCTGCTGGAGTCTCAGCTTCAGCACAACATGGCTGTGTTTCAGAGCATGCTCAGGAATGTCCCATGGTGAGAGGATGGGGACATGACCGGAAGTCAGGGAAAGGACAGCGGGATGGCCTGACATGATGGGTGGAGGTGGTGGTGAGGCAGAGGAAGAAGAGTGGTGAGGTGACTCTTGCTCGAAAAGCACTCTTTAATTTCCTATTTGCGTGCTTTTGGGTTGTTCAGTCCAGTCTGCAGACTTTGCAGCTCTGATTATAGAGGCGCATTAACTTCCCAGGTATATTAAATAAAGATGAATGCAATATTATTTCCTGGATACGAACACAGGAAGAACATACAAAATCTACACAAAATCCCCCGAGCCTTCTCACTGTGAGATGGACATGCAAATCACTACGCCGTGCCATGCCGTGCCGTGCCGTGCCGTGCCGTGCCGTGCCGTGCCGCATTGCAATAATACTGATAAATAAAAATAAATAAATAAATAAATCCCTAATGGTGCACATCAGTGAGCGCAAAAAAAGGGGGAAGAGGACGATGAACAATGTGTGTTTTGTTGAAGCAGCGGGTTCGCGGCTTTACAGTGCAGTTGTTTTCTTGGGGTTTTATAAGCATTTTAATGGTCCATAACTACATCCTGAGCGCTTGCTAATTGCTACTATTCAGACTGAATGTTTTATTGCTCGTGACTCTTCCTTGGCGTTTCTTTAATCAGTTGAAGTGTTTTCTGTGGAACTTAATTTATTAATTTTTTTATTCAATAAATCATCATCAGGTAGGTCGGTAAAGTCTGTTGAGTTTTTATACCCGAGCCTAGTGGCTCATCAGGCTGGTGCTTATCCCTGGTTTCAGTAGCGTGAAGCGACCAGGAGTCCAACTCCTTCTGGTACCCATTTATACTGCTAGGTGAACAGAGGTACACTTGTGGTTGAGAGCTTGCCCAGGGATCTTAGCACAGTGAGGGTCTCAGTGGGATTTGAACTCACAACCTCCCGGTCATGAGTGCAGCACCCTAGCCACGACACCACCGGCCCCACTAATCATCAGGAGGATTACAAATTTCTTACCTGCACTTCAGATTCATCTCAAAATGAAACACGATCATGATGGATGTTATATGGCTGCACGGCGGCGCGGTGATTAGCACGTTTGGCTCACCAGTTTGATTCCTTTGCTAAAGTGTTTCTGTGTGGAGTTTGCATGTTCTCCCTGTGCTTGCATCGGTTTCCATTGGGTACATTGGTTTCCTCCCAGTCCAAAAACATGCACGGTATACTACATGGATGTTGCAAACTGACATGCACTTTAGAATAACTGACTGTTCCCAATTGCCCTTAGGCGTGAGAGTGAGTGCGAATGGTTGAGCGTTGACTCTGAGATGAATTGGTGAGTTTTACATCGTGTATCTTCACCCAGTGTTAGCTGAGATGGGCACCAGTCTCCCCGTGGCCCTAATTAGGATTACCAGCTCACAAAAGAAAAAGTGAAGTTAACAATGCAGCTGTCATTTAACTTTTATTAGAGTCATGAGGACGGTGGAGCCTATCTCAACCCACACTAAGCAAAGGCGGGGTACACCCTGAACAGCTCAGACCATAGCAGTGCCAACACACACACACACAGCCATTCAGTCGCACACTCACACCCGGGGCAATTTGGAACAGCCAGTTATC
>CM045728.1:111637297-111747297 GCA_024760905.1 Plotosus lineatus
GAACTCAGAAGGCTCATTCAACTCAGAGGTTTTGCATTGTAGCTTTCCTGTCTTTCACAATCCACAATAAAAAAAACAAACAAAAAAAAAACAAAAACCAGATCTGATGCCAGTAAGAAAAACTAAACTGGCTCATCTCATCAAAAAGTTCCCTTTCCGGGAAGTGTCAAAATATTTAAGCAAATAAAAATAAAACCCCAGGCAGTGGTGGCCTGGTGCTAAAGGTGCTGGATCACTGATTCCAAGGTTGAGGGTTCAAGTCCCATTGCCCCCCCCCCCCACATCCCATGCATTAACTGGGTTATCAAAAGCCAGCCATGTCTCTCACTGTCTATGGTGAGAGTCTCATATAAAGAAACCATTGCCGCCTTTCAACAATAGTAGCTGCATAGACCTCAGCATGTTTCTGCCCTGCGATGGCCTGGCGAGCCATTCAGAGTGGACTCTACCCTCACCTGGAGTCAGCTGAGATGGGCAACAACCTCCCCACGACCCTAATTAGGATTAAGCGGTTCAGAAAATGAATGAAAATAAAGCCCAATTCCTCCATTCTTCGTTACTGATGAATCCTTGATTCTGATTGGTCGGAAGGTGTATTTATGATTTGAAGCTATGGATAAACACAGAGACCATGTGAAAGTGAAAGTGTTGTTTTATAGATATAGAGTCTCCGGTTTCAGGGAATAAAAAACTATACAGTTTAATATAAAGAGCTACAACGAAGGGTTTAATGTAAGCGATACGATCCCAGCTTTAGTTCAGTTCATTTTCTGTAACCGTTTCATCCTAATTAGGGTCACGGGGAGGCTGGTGCCCATCCCAGCCAACTCAGGACGAGGGCAGAGTACACCCTGGACAGCTCGCCAGGCCATCGCAGGGCGGAAACACGCTGACGGCTTTGCAGCCTACTCTTTTTACGAAAGTCAGCAATGGTTCTTTTACATGCCTCACACCATAGACAGAGATCTTTTATTAAAGGTCTCCTTAATTAAAATATATATTATAATGATGATAATCGACTCGATCCCTGAAAGCCACTGACACTCACATCTCAGGGCGATTTGAAACAGCCAGTTGCCCTACTGTGTATGTCTTTGGGTCATAGGAGGAAAGCGGCGTACCCAGAGGAAACCCACACCATCACGAGGAAAAGATACAAATTCAACAAAGAAACGTCTCTTGCCAAGCCTGGGCATCGAACCCAGGACCTTCTTTTTGTAAAGCAGACATATTAACCATTACACCAGCACATCACTCACGAGAAAACGTTTATAATGTGTTTCAGGAGGGTCGTACGAAAATCTGAAGCATGGGGAACCAGGAAGAAAGAAAGGAGGATGTACAAGATGATGATAAACGAAGGATATAAACTATATACAGGAATTCAGTAGATCAATATTACACGAGATCAAAAATTAAATGGATCCAAGACAGAAAAATGGAAAAAAGTCAAACCAGTGAGAGAGAGAGAGAGAAGAGAGCAAAAGGGAGGGAGGGGGAGAGAGAGAGAGAACACGAGGAGGATTTTTATATATATATATATATATATATATATATATATATATATATATATATATATATACAGAGAAAGAGAGAGAGAGAGAGAGAGAGAGAGAGAGAGAGAGAGAGAAGAGAGACAGAGAGAGAGAGAGAGAGAGAGGGGAGAGAGAGAGAGAGAGAGAGAGAGAGAGGAAGGGAGGAGAGAGAAAAAGAGAGAGAGAGAGAGGGACAGAAAAACAGCGAGATAGAGTGAGAGAGAGAGAGAGAGAGGGTGGGAGGGAGAGAGGGAGCGAGAGAGCGAGAGAGAAAGAGAGAAAGAGAGCGAGAGAGAGAGAGCGAGAGAGAGGAGAGAAAGAGAGAGCGAGAGAGAGAGAGAGAGAGAGAGAGAGAGAGAGGGGAGAGAGAGAGGGAGATAAAGAGAGAGAGAGAGAGAGAGAGAGAGAGGAGAAAGAGAGAGAGAGCGGGAGGGAGGGAGAAAGAGAGAGAGAGAGAGAGAGAGAGAGAGAGAGAAAGAGCGAGAGAGAGGAGAGAAAGAGAGAGAGAGAGAAAGAGAGAGAGGAGAAAGAGAGAGAGAGAGAGAGCGGGAGGGAGGGAGAAAGAGAGCGAGAGAGAGAGAGAGAGAGAGAGAGAGAGAGAGAGAGAGAGGGAGGGAGAGGGAGAAAGAGAGCGAGAGAGAGCGGGAGGGAGGGAGAAAGAGAGCGAGAGAGAGAGAGAGAGAGAGAGAGAGAGAAAGGTCTAAAGTGTCAAGGAATTCATTGTCTGCTCTCCACCTGTTATTATTCTGGACCCAATCAACCTGCTAGCCAGCCTGGAGCCGGTGGCCATCTGGAAACGTTGCAGTGTTTATAAACTTGGCAGGGCTGCGCTCTCTGGGGCCTGACCTCCCACACAAATCTGGAAACAATTAGAGCACGACAGAGCGCCTGATTACCGCCGAGAAGCCGAGCGCACACCACCGTCGGCCACGGGGACGCCAGGCCTGCTCCGAGCAAGTACTGCATCACCGTTTCAGACAAACCGCAGCACAGACCCAGAGACGTTTCTATCCGAATAAAATGTAGATAGTATCGTTTCACATTGTACCGTATATCCTGGATTAGATGCACACATTATTCCTAAATACTATAAGAGTGGCTTTCACAATAGCTCCATGACGGATACTGTACTGTATGTCAATGTGCAGAATGTTCACGATTACCAATGTGCAGAGGAGCGGGTACGCTTTGATCGTGTCCTCGTATGAACACCCACATCCTCTCATTTACAGCTGGAGGATCAACGCTAGACTGTGTGACTGTGTGACTTCACACTTTCTGCACTGGTGCCAGACAGGAAGAGCTGCGACACCCCATTCAGAAAAAAAAACAAAAAACCCACCGAACACACACACACACACACACACACACACACACACACACACACACACACACCATTCAAAAAATAACCAGCCTTATAATATGTATACAAGTATGTCTTACATAATAATAATAATAATAATAATAATAATAATAAAAATAATAAATGCTGGCGTGGTGATGTAGTGGTTGGCACATCCACCTCACAGCAAGAGGGTCCTGGGTTTGATTCCTAAGCTCAAAGTGTTTCTGTGTGGAGTTTGCATGTTCTCCCTGTGGTTGTGCGGGTTTTCTCCGGGGACTCCAGTTTCCTGTGAAGGAGGCAATGGTGGCCTGGTGGTAAACTGCGCTGGATCGCTGATCCTAAGGTTGTAGGTTTGAGTCTCACACTCCACAAGGTTGTCACTGTCCCCCCAGTGCAGTTAACTGGGTTATCAAAGGTGGGCCGTGTCTCTCACTGTCTATGGTGAGAGGTTCATGTAAAAGAACCATTGCTGACTTTTGTAAAGAGGAGCTGCAAAGCCTTCAGCGTGTTTCTGTCCCTCGCTAAAGGGTTGTGACAGGAAGCGCATCCGACGTAAAAACCTACGCCAAATCAAATGTGTGAATCATTCGCTGTGGTGACCCCTGATAAAGGGAAAAAGCTGAAGGGAAAAGAAGACTCCAGTTTCCTATTGGGCTGGTGACGTAATGATTAGGGTGCTGAGGTTGTGAGTTCAAATCCCACTGAGACCCTCACTGTGCTAAGAGCCCTGGGCAAGGCCTTAACCACAAGTGTGCCTCTGTTCACCCAGCAGTATAAATGGGTACCAGTAAAAATATACTGGGAAGGTAACATGCGATGGACTAGCGTCCCATCCAGGAGGAGTTGAACTCCTGGTTGTGTCACCCTACAGAAACCGGGAAAAAGCCCCGCCCTGATGAGCCACTAGGCTCGGGTGTAAAAAGCCCAAAGGACTTTACCTTTACTTTAACCCTAGTTTCCTCCCACTGTCCAAAAACATGCACAGTAGGCTAATGGGCTGTTCAGAATTTCCCACAGGTGTGAGAGTGAGTGTGAATAGTTGTGAGTGTGTTGGCCCTGTGATGGCCTGGTGAGATGCTTAGGGTACACATGACGTTCAACCAGAGATGGCTGAGATGGGATCCGGCCTCCCTACAACCTTAATTAGAATCAAGTGTCTTTCAAAAATTAGTGAATAATAATAATAATAATAATAATAATAAAAATAGTAATAATAGTAATAATAATAATAATAATAATAATAATAATAGGTCATTCCTATGTGAAGTTTGCATGTTCTGCTTGTGCATGTGTGGGTTCTCTCAGGGTATTCCAGTTTCCTTGTGCCGCTGAACAACATGCACATATGCTAACTGGCTTTTCTGAATTCCTCCTTGGTGTGAGACTGAGAGTGAATGGTTGTGTGTGTGCGTGTGTATGTGTGTGTGTGTGTGTGTGTGTGTGTGTGTGTGTCTCTGTGTGTGTGTGTGTGTGTGTGTGTGTGTGTGTGTGTGTGTGTCTCTGTATGTGTGTGTGTGTGTGTGTGTGTGTATGTATGCGTCGTCTTTCTCTCGCTCTCTCTCTCTCTATCTGTGTGTGTGTGTGTGTGTGTGTGTGTGTTTCTCTGTGCGTGTGTGTGTGTGTGTGTGTGTGTGTGTCTGTGTGTGTGTGTGTGTCTGTGTGTGTGTGTGTGTGTGTGTGTGTGTGTGTGTGTCTCTCTCTCTCTCTCTCTCTCTCTCTCTCTGTATGTGTGTGTGTGTGTATGTGTGTGTTTCTCTGTGTGTGTGTGTGTGTGTGTGCGTCTCTCTCTCTCGCTCTCTCTCTCTCTCTCTCTCTCTCTCTGTGTGCATGTGTGTGTTTCTCTGTGTGTGTTTCTCTGTGTGTGTGTGTGTGTGTGTGTGTGTGTGTGTGTGTATGTGTGTATGCGTGCGTCTCTCTCTCTCTCTCTCTCTCTCTCTCTCTCTCTCTCTCTGTGTGTGTGCGTGTGTGTGTGTGTGTGTGTGTGTGTATGTGTGTGTTTCTCTGTGTGTGCTTCTCTGTGTGTGTGTGTGTGTGTGTGTGTGTGTTGGCCCTGTGATCTACTGGCGAGCTGTTAAAGCCACACACAAGATGAAGGACTGCCAATAGCTTTTTTCATACATTCTGGGATTTTAGAATCAGTAACCGTGACAAACCATGAGATTTTGTCCACCATTTTGATCCAAGCATAAAGCATTCCTGCGTAGTCTACACAAAGTATTTTTATTGTGACTGTTTAATGAAAACCTTCTATTTCCACATTTAGTCATTTGTTTATTTATTTTTTGTAAAAATCGATGCTATTGATAATGCCTAATGTCTGTCCAGGTGCGTTTAATACATAACCAATGAAAAGCATGAAAAAGAGACTGTGGTCTGTAGAAGTGAACAAACTCAGTCGATCCCAATCAATTCTGTTTCCTGAAAAGTCGTGGCTTTGGACGTATGAGATTTCTGCCTGACAATGATGCAAACATGACATTTAAATGTAAATATCGCCCAAAAGAAATGTTTTATCATCATCTGCCACTGCATGCTGTCCGCTTTTTATCTGTTTATGGTTCACTTAAAGAACATTAATCAGAAAATTATCGATTCGACTGATAAATGGAATGAAAAGGATACCACGGGTGTTTTTTAAGACCTTCCCGTCGCCGCCTTTGGGCTCTTGAGTGGCGCATTGACAAGCAACCCGCATTTTGCAAATTTGAATTTAGGTTGATGCCATGGTCGTCTGTGATGTCCATGGAAGCTAATTGGTTGAACTCTCATTGGCGGGAGGGATGGCATAAGCACATTTCGCTGTCACTCACAACAATCAGCAGACAATCATGGGAGTCTGTGCGCTGATTTGTACTTGGGGGCGGATACACTTTCCCTTCGAGTGTGTTAGGTTTCCTTCCAATGCACATGCGCAGCAGTTCGTAAAGAGGCGTGTGGTAGCGCGTGTTACATCCCTCCCTGGTGGGGGGTGGGGGTGGAATTGTGCAATAGGGAGGGCAACAGTTGATAGGTGGGAATTGGATAGGCCTAAAATTAGGGGAGAAAATGGGTGGAAATTGAAAGCTTGTTGCCCGTTATACATTTGCAGCAATAAAATTATTAATGAACTAGATGATTGTTTCCTTATAAGGCCAACATGAAAGACATGTATGGAAGGTGAGTGGGTAGGTAGGTGATGTCACATGAGGTGCCAAACCTGTGCAGTGTGGTACCCAAGGGAGCCTGTGCTGGTTCCTCACTCTGGTAAGTGTGTGCTGCGGGTGAGTGTGGTTTGACATGCTCGACGCTTGTGCATGTTTAATCCACTCTATCAATAGCAAAATCCTGCCATGGTCACATGAAGGCCGGTGCCTATCTCAGCCGACACTGGGCGAAAGCGGAGTATACCCTGAATAGCTTGTCAGACTGTCACATGGCAAAATATACACTGACCATTCACTCATAGGTACAATATAGAACAGCCAGTTAGCGCAATGCGCATGTCTTTGGATTGTGGGTGGAAACCGGAGAACCCAGAGGAAACCCATGGAAGTTTATTGAGAACATGCAAACTCAACCCAGAAACACCTGACCTTTGAACTGGAACCCATTACCTTCTTGCTGTGTGATAACCGGTACACCATTGCACCGCCCTACACAAAGCTGTGATTTATTATTCTATCAAACACTTTCTAACCAATCAGAATCGAGAATTCCTTTGTTTGTTGTTAAATAAGGTGAACACGTACTGGAGGTAAAGTTATTTGTGTGTGGTGTTTGTAGAGGACTCATTGGAATCAGGATGCTAGCAGTGTGTGACGCTGTGTGTTTGTGTGTGTGTGTGTGTGTGTGTGTGTGTGTGTAGTGGCAGAGGAAAAGTTAAGGCAGTGTCCTTCCTGTCTTGCACTTCCTGTGCACAGCTCTGCAGCTATCCAGCTTGATGCTAACTCATAGCCTGCAGCATGTGTTCGTCTGCCTTGAACCTTTTTTTCTGGTTTGACCAACAAGGCCGTTCCAGGAGATTCGGCTGCTGCAGGTGCACCTCACTGCTGCTCCAGCTGGTGGCAACAAGACACAAGATCTCGCTTACCTTCACCCCCCCACCCCCCAAAAGAAAAAAAAAACATCACATGACACATAACAGCTAAAACTCAGACATGAATCTTTTTGGACCTGAGCGCAGTTTGTTTTCTGGAATCTGATTGGTTAGAAGGTGGTTGATTTATTTTCTGCTGTAAATACGAGATACGACCCGGTTTTTGTTAGGACGAGTCCATTTAGCATGTAGGGAAGGAGTCTCTAGTGTCAGGAAAAAGTTTTATTCACTGCAGTGTCAACTTCAGGAGTTGACGTTAATAAGAGTAACTCACCGAGGGAACCTAAAAACTTCTGGAATATACATTTCAGCAGCTCCGTGTTTGATGGTTGGAAGAAGGGATGATATTTAGTCGTTCTGTAGTGTATTAAATCTTTTTTGGAAATAGCTGCAGTATAAGAGCAATAAAACCTTCCTGGACGTGAGGTTATAGGAAAAAAATCGACTTTGAGGTGGGAACTGGATATCAGGTATTAAAAATCCAGTTCTCGCAAAAAAAGCCGGAATGTCTTCACTCGTTTCTGAAGTTGGAATATTTACACACTGATAGAATCTCAGCCTGGGGCCATGACCAAAAAAATCTCTCTAGAAGCTGAGGAATGTTCCTGTGTCCTTACATTCTGGTGTCAGGTGATAATACAGCACCCCCGCCCCCTCCCCCCGGAGCCTTCATTAATATTTCTTGTCTGAACACATCAGTTTTTTTTTTTTAAATCCATTCCTGATAGAAGCAGGTGCTTTCTGGACAGGTGTTATCACCCACCTGTCAGGGTGTCCTTCCTAAAATTGAGGCTCTTAAAAGGTGCTATTACTTATGAATGCGTCCGTCTCCACTTTGTGGCTTTTTTTTTTTTTTTTTTTTTTTTTACATTTGACATCTTTTTAACTCTCTCTCTCTCTCTCTCTCTCTCTCTCTCTCTCTCTCATTAACCTCAATGAATTACCAAATATTTATATACAGTACATGCCTACAGTATGGCTCATTTGAATACTTGGTTCTGATTGGTTAAAAAAACTCCAGCAATATTTCTTTATAAACACATAGCTTTTATGTATACAGGACAAAGGCATTGGAACATCATTATCTAATTATTATATAATGATTTTTATGTCAGCATCATCATCATCTTCATCATCATCCTCTAGATCCGGTGTCGGGTCACAAGGCAGCAGCCTAAGTGCTAAGGTCCGGATGTCCATCTCCCAAGTTACTTCCTCCAGCTCTTCTGGGGGAAACACCAAGGCGGTCTCGGAGAAGCCGAGAGACATAGTCCCTCCAGCGTGTTCTGGGTCGTCCCTGGGGTCTCTTCCCCGGTTGGACATGGATCAGCGAGGCGTTCAGGAGGCATTCTAATCAGATGCCCAAGCCAGCGCATCTATCTCCTCTCAAGTTCTGAGAAGTATTGGCAGAGCTTAATTTTTAAATTAATTTTTATAAGAAGTAAATTACTTTCAAATTAGTAAAATAAAATAAGATGGCCTGATAACACTTATTAGGATTGAGTGGTTCAGAAAATGCATGAATGAATCAATTAGTAAAATTTTTTCTTTCTTTCTTCCGTTTGGCTTTTTCCCTTTTCTCGGGAGTCGCCACAACGAATGATCTGATTCGCACATTTGATTTGGCATGGGTTTTTACGTCGGATGCCCTTCCTGTCAATATTTACTATAAAAAGATGGTATTGGTTTGTAATAGGATGTCAAATATTTTATTTACCCGTGGGCAGTGGTGGCCGGGTGGGGTCAGTGGTGGCCCGGTGGGAGCAGTGGTGGCCTGGTGGGAGCAGTGGTGGCCTGGTGGGAGCAGTGGTGGCTTGGTGGTAAGATGCTGGATTCCTGATCCTAAAATAGGGGGTTTAACCTCACTATCAACGATTCTCACTGCTCTTCCACCAGTGCAGTGAACTGGGTTATCAAAGGCTGGTGACTTTTGTAAAGAGGAGCTGTATAGCCATCAGTGTGATTCTGCTCTGTGATTGCCTGGTTTGCTGTCCAGGGTGTACTCCGCCCTCGCCCAGAGTTGACTGAGATGGGAATCAGCCTCCCCGTGACCCTAATAAAGATTAAGCAGTTCAGAAAATGAATGAATGAAATACCTTTTAAACTAGAAGGGCACTCGTAAAATGCAAGGTTGTTCATTCGGTCACGAATAAATTATAATAACTTTGGCATAATTATCATGAAATCTCTCCCCTAGTGGGCATTTTGATCCTAGAGGTGAAGCTGGAGCTTTATTAGTCGAGCCGTGTTCCTACTCTTACCTACAGTCACAAGCTGTGCGTAGTGACCAAAAATATTGTCTGTCTTCCTTTCGGCTTTTTTCCCTTTAACTTGGGAGTCGCCACAGCGAATCATCTGATTCACACGTTTGATTTGGCAGAAGTTTTTACGTCGGATGTCCTTCCTGTCACAACCCTTTTTAGCAAGGGACAGAAACACGCTGACGACTTTGCAGCTACTCTTTACGAAAGTCAGCAATGGTTCTTTTACATGAACCTCTCACCATAGACAGTGAGAGACATGGCCCGCCTTTGATAACCCAGTTAGCTGCACTGGGGGGGGGACAGTGACAACCTTGTGGAGAGTGGGACTCGAACTCCCAACCTTTGGATCAGCGATCCTGCACCCTATACCACTAGACCACCACTGCCCCATAGGGACCAAAAGTACAAGAGCTCAAAAACAACTGGCTGAAGTGAGCTTCCTTTGTGGGGTGGTAGGGCTCTCCTTCAGAGTTAGGGTAAGAAGCTCGATCATCCAGGAGGAGCTCGGAGTACAACTGCTGCTCCTCAGTGTTGAGAGGAGCTAGTTGAGGTGGCTTAGGCATCTGGTTAGAATGCCTCCTCAATGAATCCCTGTTGTGGTGTTCTGGGCATGTCTGACCAGGAACAGACCCCAGGGACGGCCCAGAACATATGACTCCCACCTGGTCTGGGAATATCTTGGTATCCCCCAAGAACAGTTGTAGAAAGTGACTGGGTCGAGGAAGTCTGGACCTTACTGCTTAGGCTGCTGTCCCCAGGACCCAACTACAGAACAAGTGGAAGAAATAGATGAAATAGATGATGATGGTCCCGTGCACAGATTGCCTCGAAAATTTCTCTCCAGGCCCAAACCCCACATGTCCACCAAGTTTGATGACAATTGGATGAGTAGGTTTTGCGTACTCCTTCTAACAGAAATTAGAGATTCAATGAATCTTGGATTCAAATTCCAGATCTGCTCGAAATTGTTAAGTTTTTTCGCTCGGCCTATACCACATCCCTACACCAAGTTTAGTAAAATTTGGTCAAATAGTTTTTGCATAATGCTATGAACAATTAAAAAAATGAAACAGATAGATGCAGGTGAATACATTACTACCCTGCCAAGAAGCCGAGGTAAATATACACAGTACGTATATCTACTGGTTTTACCACCAATAAGTGTTGAAGTCTGACATTAGCACTCAAGGCTACATATAGCTGTAAACATACAAAACCTACAACCAGAGACGTGACACGGGAAAACTTGTGAATATAGAAAACCAGAGCGACTCAGTTTGGTTTTTTGTTTTTCCTCCCACAAATAATGTAAAATAATTAAAGATGCTGAGTCAAACATGTTACTTAGCATAACAGGTGCATGCCAAACCACACAGCGTCTACTTCAGCCTTGAAGCTATAATGCCTTCACAGGACGCAAAGGGAAATACTGTATATGACTGGAAACAACGTGTTTTAACTTGTGGTTGGTGCTGCTTTGGGGTTTTTCTGCTTGGAGCTGTGGAATGCAAAGGCTTGTTACAAGCTGATGGGTGTGTGTGTGTGTGTGTGTGTGTGTGTGTGTGTGTGTGTGTGTGTGTGTGTTGCTTTGCTTTGCCCTCCTCTGTCATTAGAGCACAGCACTCACACGAAGGCATGAAAAACCACCCTGGCTGTGCTCTATATTTTCACGCCGCACTCCCTAAATAGACGCTTTCGCGTGTTCGCATTATGATCTTCATTAGTAATGACTGTTTGTCTTTGTGGTTTGGGTCGTCCGCTAAATATCTCTCATCATGTTTACATATACAAAAGTTTTTTTTCTCACAAGCACTCATGTGTGTGTGTGTGTGTGTGTGTGTGTGTGTGTGTGTGTGTGTGTGTGTGTGTGTGTGTGTGTGTGTGTGTGTGTGTACGGTTTGTTTACTGGTGATGACAGCAGGGGTTTTTTGGACACTGAATTTGGTGTATGTCATTGTTTATTGTCTGGACGGCAATGACGTGCTAGCAAGATAGCTCTATGTTGATGTAATGACCTACAAGACATGGTTTAGCCTACAGGTAGTGAAGCTATGGACATTCCCGAGTAGGATCAGACATGTGGCTTCTTGCTTCCACCCAAAGGGACCTCCCATTGGATTAAAAACAAAGAATCTTGATAAGTCTTTGCAAGAGTATTGTTGGGTTAACTCTGCTTTTCCAGAAGAACATCTCAGTTTAGGATGAAGTCATCACTCTTCTTCTCAAGGAAGACTTTCCTCTTGCGCTGGAGACTCATTACTCTTTACTACTAACTGGAACCGTGTTAAAACGTTGAACCAATCAGTATCAGGAATCACACAGCTGTCCTGATATGATAGTGTATAAACAATACAATTGTTTATTTCACGAAGGTTAATGGGTGCAATAAAAAGAAATTTTTTGTGGTCATAACGACCCTGCTGTAGACAATGCAGAAGACGCTTGTGATTTAGGGCTTGTGTAGAAATATAAGAGGAAGGAAGATCTGTCTGATGACCTCTTCTCTTTAAGGCTGAGGGATTTAAGACAATTTGTTAAAAAAACAAAACAAAAGCACACATTTTCTTTGGGCTGGAACAGTGGGTTCTGGGAGAGAACAGCAGGAGATGTTCTGATGTTTGGAAGATAATTGATGTTGGCTATAACCTTTCTGCTCGAATAGTAAAAACATTTCAGAAGCACCTGATACTGTAGTTAACCTCCACCAAGGGAGAGAGGTTATGAGATTGGTCAGGGGTGTCTGCCTATGTGTGTGCGTGTGTGTGATAATTAAAAAAACTAATGGATGGATTCCCAACAAATTTTCATCAAATGTGGGTCTTGGACCAACAGAGAACTGATTAAATTTTGGGCTTGATTCAGAATCGGAACCCAGAACACCAGCCTCTAAAACGTACTGCTGCCTAGAGGAAAACATCCATCAAAAATAGGGGTTAAAGCAACCATGATTTCCTGAAAGCTGAGATTAGAGAAAGTCTGGGTCTGAGTTCCATTACCGGACACAACAAAAAAAAAACAACCCTGGACTTAATGGATCAAAAATGAGATGAAAGTCATTGGAGACTCAACAAACATGTGGAAAATGTAACCAAAATATAGTTGGACTTGGAATAAAGGGCTATGTTTGGAAGAACTGCATCACTGCTGATCATCCTGAGAACACATCCCTACACTGAAGCATGGTGGTGGTTATCTTGTGGAGCTGCTTATAGACCAAACCACAAAAAGAGGTTTCTATTCTGAAGTATAGTTGCATAACAGTGGTCAGAGTTTCACTGTCCAGCAACCTCAAGCGCATTGCCAAATCTCCAGTGGAGCAGTTCCTTAACATGTTCCTGGACCCGTTAAAGTCCAGACCTCAATCCGATTGAGGATCTGTAGCAAGACTCGAAAACTTCTGTGCACCAACGACCTCAAGAGTTTCAACAATTTTACCATTAAGAAAGGGAAAAATTGTATCAGGAACAAAAAAGCACAAAGATAATAAGGAGATATGCCTGAAGATTTCTACAACATATTGATCTGTAAGTTTCGGGATAGAAATTATGCAAACAGGATATAAATCCAAATGCAGTTCCAAAATTATTGTGGAAAGTGATAGTGTGGATGGGGAATGGCAGCGGTGGTGAGTGGGGTTGGTGCACTAATAATACTAATGCAAGGTACTGTATAGAGTAGGAAAGAGCCAAAGCTGACACCCAGGATGTGTGACTCTGTTCTTTGCAGCATTCTCCTTAGCTATCTATGCGTGTTATAATCTGTCAGTATATGGGTCCAATATCTCTTCAGTGCAATGAAAACATCGCAGGTTCAAACAGGTCTGCTCAATATGAAACCTCATAGTTTGATTCCAGTGAGCCTGAAAAAAAATGCTTTGCAAAGGGAATTCGGGGAAAAGCTGCAACCACCTGTATGCATTTCCTATTTCGAATCAGACTTCCAATAATAACAAACCACAAAACTTCAATCATATTCCTTCCTCAAATCAAATCTTCATCCATTCTTCTTGTTCCTCGGTAGCGTCAAAGCTACTCTGAATAAAAAAAGTCATAGTTTGCATGTTTGGATAGGTTTAATCTGGATACTCTGGTTTCCTCCATCACTACATTAGGCGAGCTGGCTGTTATAAATTGCCACATGTGTGAATGGTTATGTGTGAGTTGGTGCTGCAATGGACAGGGTGTACTCCACCTCAAAAAGTCCAGAGTCAGCTGAGATAGACTATACCCTCCCAAAAGGCATAATAGGATGAAGTGGTCAAATGAAAGAATGAACAACATAAGCGCCACCTTATTTATTCTTTAACATTGTACCTCCGTATGCAAATCTGTATTTACATTTTACAAAGCATGGTGGTGGGAGCATCATGATGGGAATCAACAGGGAAACTAATCTGTGTCTGAAACTCTAGTTTTCTGCACTGTCTGGGTGTAACCCAGACAATTAAGTAATTTTATAAATTTAATAGGTCTTTACCCTCAAACAGGTATTACATAACTTTAAAATTAGCTAGCTTAAGGCTAACATATATTATTTCTAACATATCTTAGCAATGTATATAAGCATATACAAACCGGATTCCAAAAATGTTGGGACACTATACAAATTGGGAATAAAAATTGAATGCAATGATGTGGAAGTGACAAATTTCAACATTTTTCCCAAATAGAACATAGATGACAGGGTCAAAAGCTTAAACTGAGAAAATGTATCATTTTAAGGGGAAAATATGTTGGTTTTAAATTTCATGGTGTCAACAAATCTCAAAAAAGTTGGGACAGGTAGTAATAAGAGTCTGGAAAAGTCAATTGCATTTGTAACGAACAGATGGAAGACCAATTACCACTAATGAGATCTATTGGCAACATGATTGAGTATAAAAAGAGCTTCTCAGAGTGGCAGTGTCTCTCAAAATCGAAGATGGATAGAGGATCACCAATTCAATGTTGCACAGAAAGATAGTGGAGCAATATCAGAAAGGTGTTTCCCAGTGAGAAATTGCAAAAAAGTTTGAAGTTATCATCATCTACAGTGCATAGCATCATCCAAAGATTTAGAGAATCTGGAACAATCTCTGTGCGCAAGGGTCAAGGCCGAGAAAGCATACTGGATGCCCGTGATCTTCGGACCCTTAAACGGCACTGCACCACAAACAGGAATGCAACTGTACGGGAAATCACAGAATGGGCTCAGCAATACTTCCAGAAACCATTGTTGGTGAACATAATCCACCATGCCATCCACTGTTGCCAGCTGAAACTCTACAGTACAAAGAAGTCATTTCTAAACAGGACCCAGAAGCGCAGGGGTTTTCTCTGTGCCAGGGATCATTTAAAATGGAGTGTGGCAAAGTGGAAAACTGTTCTGTGGTCAGACGAATCACGATTCGAATTTCTTTATGGCAAACTGGAACATCATGTCATCCGGACTAAACAGGACAAGGACAACCCAAGTTGTTATCAGTGCTCAGTTCAGAAGCTGCATCTGTGATGGTATTGGGTTGCGTGTATGAGTTGTATGGTAGGAGTACGTGTAGCATGGGCAGCTTGCACATCTGGAAAGGCACCGTCAATGCAGAAAGGTATATTCAGGTTATAGAACAACATATGCTCCCATCCAGACGTCGTCTCTTTTGGAGAAGACCTTTCAACATGATAATGCCAGACCACATGCAGCATTAATTACATCATGGCTGCATAGGAAAAGGATCCGGGTTTTGAAATGGCCAGCCTGCAGTCCAGATCTTTCACCTATAGAGAGCATTTGGCGCATCATAAAGAGGAAGGTGCAACAAAGAAGGCCCAAGACAGTTGAACAGTTCGAGGCCTGTATTAGAAAAGAATGGGACAGCATTCCTATTTCTAAACTTGAGAAACTCGTCTCTTCGGTCCCCAGACATTTGCGGACTATTGTAAGAAGAAGAGAGGATGCCTCACAGTGGTGAAAATGGCCTTGTCCCAACTTGTTTGAGATTTGTTGACACCATGAAATTTAAAATCAACATATTTTTTCCCTGTCCCTTAAAATTATACATTTTCTCAGTTTAAACTTTTGACCCTGTCATCTATGTTTTATTCGGAATAAAATGTTGAAATTTAGCACTTCCACATCATTGCATTCAGTTTTTATTCCCAATTTGTATAGTGCCCCAACTTTTTTATAATCAGGTTTGTAATTAATTTATTTACTCTTATGAAGCAGCCAATAGTGTTTAGCATTCCAGAGAGAAACGTGACAGCTTTTCCTTGACATCATTTTCTCTCAGGTTCATCAGACTCAGGTCACTACGTATTTCTTTTGCAAAAATACAAAACATGATGTGGAATTGTGAATAAATTCACATAGTAATAGTGTTCAACATCAGCAAGGCTATTGTCTTGGGTTCACACTGCCCCAAATGATTTAATGGTAGACCAATGATATGCAACTTTTTGTATTCCAAGTCTCAGTTGGCATTGTCTCGTAAATATTCTATGTACCTATATGTGAGAGAAAGGGATCAACCCTGAGTGCCACAAGGAAATGGCTTCCATTGACAGAAAGTTCAGTTATGTTGAAAACTATAGTGGGTCGGGTAATACATCAATTCAACCACTGCAAACGTGACAGTTGCCTATGTTTTTCAGGCAAGCACATATTTCCTTTGCTTATACTTTTGCGACAAACCGCCTTCAAAATCCATCGGAATGGTCAAAGAATGATCGCGATAATACTACCAAAGTTTACATGCTATGGGACGCCTTCGCTTAACCCTAAAAGATAAATCCGATGTCACCACTAGCACACATTTCCATCTGCTTGTCATGTTATTTGTAGCTACCTCTGTCTGTCTTTCGGCTTTTTCCCCTTTTACTTGGGAGTCGCCACAGCGAATCATCTTGATTCGGCAGAGGTTTTTACGTCGGATGCCCTTCCTGTCACAACCCTTTTAGCAAGGGACAGAAACACGCTGACGACTTTGCAGCTACTCTTTACGAAAGTCAGCAATGGTTCTTTTACATGCCTCTCACCATAGACAGTGAGAGACATGGCCCGCCTTTGATAACCCAGTTAGCCGCACTGGGGGGCAGTGACAACCCTGTGCAGAGTGGGACTCGAACCCCCAACCTTTGGATCAGCGATCCAGCGCCCTATACCACTAGACCACCACTGCCCCATTTGTAGCTACCTCTAGCTACTGCCAAATGAGTGCACTTCTCAAAAGTGTTTTGTTTACTTTTTCTTTACCTCCCCATTGGATAACTACAAAACCCAGGCAGGAAATCCACTGACACCAGATTCAAAACATTCCCTTATGGGAAGGAAGCCTTTTTGTGCTCTTCATTGCCACCAAACAAACTAACCAACATGCAAACAAATACATGGTGGTGCAGCTGACTGCATTGGAGTTGATTTCCTCTTGCAATTGATCTAATGAAGAAAAGATTTTCATGAAACGTCCTCACGTGTGAGCCCTGGAGCAGGATGATTCACACGGCTCAGTACTGCTGGACTGGATTGGAGCTTTGTTTGATGGCTCTGATTGGCCTTCACACACAGGTGATTTTCAGCAGGGAGCGATTACAGGGGGCCACCAATGCAGGACCAGACAAGTACACTGACTTACCGATGAGATTGGCATGTATTTACACACACACACACACACACACACACACACACACACACACAGATGTGTACAAGTACACAAACACAGTTCCAGATTTGTCGAAAATATGAAAAAAAACTGAACGCATACATTAAAAAAAAAAGTATAAATAGAATATATATATATATATATATATAAGATATATATAAGATATATCATCTTCTTTGTTCTTTTCCTTTCGGCTTTTCCCTTCAGGGGTTGCCACAGCGAATCATCTGCCTCCATCTCACCCTATCTATTACATCTTCTTCTCTTATACCAGCTACCTTCATGTCCTGCTTCACTACATCCATGAATTGTTTCTTTGGTCTTCCTCTAGGCCTTCTGCTGGTAGTTCCAACCTCAGCATCCTACTACCAATATACTCACTATCCCTCCTCCGTACATGTCCAAACCATCTCAATCTAGCCTCTCTGACTTTGTCTCCAAAACGTCTTACATGTGCTGTCCCTCTGATGTGCTCATTCCTGATCATATCCATCCTCGTTACTCCCAGAGAGAACCTCAACATTTTCATCTCTGCTACCTCCAGCTCTGCCTCCTGTCTTTTCCCCAGGGCCACTGTCTCTAAACCATACAACATTGCTGGCCTCAACACCGTCTAGTACACTTTTCCCTTCATTCTTGCCAATACTTTCCTATCACACATCATACCGGGCACTTTTCTCCAAC
Organism: Plotosus lineatus; assembly: GCA_024760905.1. Lineage (NCBI taxonomy): Eukaryota > Metazoa > Chordata > Actinopteri > Siluriformes > Plotosidae > Plotosus > Plotosus lineatus. Next base: position 111,654,834 of record CM045728.1, read on the forward strand.
CATTACAACCTGCCTGCACAAGCTTCTTCACCTCTTTTCCACACTCTCCACTGCTCTGGATTGTTGAGCCTAAGCACTTAAAATCCTCTACCTTCCTTATCTCTTCTCCCTGTAACCTCACCGTTCCTCTTGGGTCCTTGTCATTCACACACATGTATTCTGTTTTACTGAGGCTAACCTTCATTCCCCTCCTTTCCATGGCATACCTCCACCTCCTATATATATATATATGGAAAGATTACATATTAATGGAAATGATCAATGATCAGTGCTGGGATTTTCCTTTTCTGATGAACGATCTCAGCTCAGTTTGCACATCATCATCTATCTTCATGTACAAATTAGACCTCATTACACATGTATACATTTAAATATGAAAATCAAATGCAACTCAAATGGTGCTAAAATTGCAAAATTAAAAATATGTTTATTAGTTTAATGTTATTGATGCTAAAATCTGTGATTCTAAATCCAGCTAGAACAAAAGTGAGTTTAAGGAAAGGAGTGGGCGGGGCATAAACTGCTCCTCAGTTCTTAAAGTTCAAGATGTATTTAAGTCTGTTGATGAAAAATATTGTGTTTGTATTAGAGTTTAGATTCCGTTTAGTTTGGGATGAATTAAAAAACCCCAAGGGATTGAATTCTGACCAAACATTTGTGGTTATTAGCATATTTTAAATGAATTCGTTTCCTAAATGCTTCAATGAAACTGTTTTGAAACTACAAAACTACATTGAGATCAGCATGATCTGTTAATTCATTAGGTTCTCGTGTGTGTGTGTGTATGTGTGTGTGTGTGTGTGTGTGTGATTGAGGGATTGTGTCTATACAGTGAACACTACAGCTCAGTTATCTGATGAGTTTGAGTTTGGACTTGTCTGAGTGAAGTATAGCAGGTCCGGGTTACTTCCACAAGAGAGTAGATCTGTTCTGTGCACCTGCCACGACAAGTGCTGTCTCTCTCTCTCTCTCTCTCTCTCTCTCTCACACACACACACACACACACACACACACATTATACACACACACACACACACACACACACACACACACACACACACACACACGCACAGGTCTAAACCTGCCAGAACAACAACCTGTCCTATAATCCCTCGTCCCTTCACCCTTCAGGCTGTGTTATCACTAGCCATTGTCCAGGCTCACTGATGTAAGATCCACTTTGGTTCAAGTTCCTTTCTTTCTTTTCTTTTTTACACCCTTGTTTTCCGCTGCAGTGCCTCAGAAACTGTCAGCGAAGGAGCTTGACTGGTCAGAAGGTCACTCAGAGTCATTTGAGAGTTTTTTCTTTTTTTTTTTTTTTCTTTAGACAAATGTAACATGGTCCATGGAGGGGCACTCAGGAATGTTAAGCAGATGTGTATCTTTTGCCGAAGGTGTGAAACTATAGTCATGTAACAGGAAATGTACATATTGTGTTGAAATAGGGGCAACACAGCTAGACTCCTGTTCCCGGGCACAGTCGCGCATCTTATGGCAGTTATTTTTCTCTTCGTGGGAAGTGAAGTCTATGTTGCTATAATGCATCAGTGGAATCACGATACAGCTTTTCTAAGTACAGTAAGCCCTCGTTATTCGCGGGGGTTTGGTTCCGGCCCCTCCCGCAAATGAAGATAATCTGCGAGTTCTGTACCTGTAAGTAAAACCCCATGTATCATAATACATGCGCGAATGATCAACCGGAAGTAAATTACTGCGTATCTATTACATGCGCTAAAATATGCTTCTTAAACACATTCTATGTCTTACTCATTAATGCAGTATTAATGTAGCAAAATATAGTAATGATTAAGAAAAACTTAATTTTTTACTGTAATATTTATTGATGATAAAATATAAACATTATACAGCATATACTGTTGTAAAGCACTAGTATTAAAGTCTTTTTGAATTATTATTCTAGTACAGTATCTAAGTTAATGTTTAGAATGTTTGTGTGAGATTTTATGTTCTGTAGCATGTTTAACAAATGATACCAAAAGGATAAACTTTATTATGCTTCATGTCCTTTTACATTGAATGTGACGTCTCCAAGATGGCGCTGCCTCGAGAACGATGTTGCGGAGTTCTCAGAGTCAAATTGTTTCTTTATTCGTTTTAATTTGTTTTATTTGTTGTTTTCTTTGTTCATGTTTTGCACTATGCTCGTCTATGACTGGTCAACCCTACTACAGCTATGAGAGCGGACGTTTAGAACTGAGCATGCTCAACTTCTATCCTGAGCTAATATGCTATGGTAGCTCAATGCTAGCCGCACCCTGTTTAACAATAAGCCCAGCCAGAGACGTGGCAGGCGGGAAGGGGCCGAACGACAACTCTGGCGCTTGGGATCACAGGGGATGAAGGCTATGTAGCCGGCTGGTGTAGTCGCCTCGTCGGGTGTACTCTCCTCGAACCATATTTCACAGAAACACAGCTTGGAGCAAACCTGTAGATCCCTCTGTGCTGCAATCCGAGCATGAAGCTCGTCCATCTTGTTTCGCAGAGACTGAACATTTTCAAGCAATATGACCGGAAGTGCTAACCTTCCACTGCTAACCAAGCACCGGAGTCGTCGTTCGGCCCCTCCCCGCCTGGGCTTTTTGTTAGCCGGGGTGCGGCTAGCATTGAGCTACCATAGCATATTAGGATAGGAGTTGAGTGTGCTCAGTTCTAAACATCCGCTCTCATAGCTGTAGTAAAGTCGACCAGTCATAGACGAGCATAGTGCAAAACATGAACAAACAAAACAATAAATAAAACAAATTAAAATGAACAAAGAAACAATTTGACTCTGAGACCTCAACAGTGTTGCTTTCTAGGCAGCACAATCTTGGAGACGTTACTTTCAATGTAAAAGGACAAGCAGCATAATAAAATTTATCCTTTTGGTATCATTTGTTAAGCATGCTATAGAACATAAAATGTCACACACAAACATTCTAAACATTAACTTAGGTACTGTACTGGAATAATAATTGAAAAAGACTTTAATACAACAGTTCAGATGATTATTCCTCTTCAGGCACTTCAGAGGAAACTGTCGTTTCTTCAGGAGACAGTCTTATTTCTTCAGAAGAGACATCCAACATTTTCTAGTGCTTAACCAGAGCAGACGCACAGCGTTTGAGTGGCATCATAGAGCTTAACTGGTAATTAAAACACACTAAAGAAAGGCTCATTGACAACTTGTGCGCAAATGAGGGAAAAGGGGCGTTACATTATCTCAATCAATCAGCAGGAAGGAGGACAGCCATTAGCTGAATTTGAATGACATGACAGTTGCTCAGCAGTCCGTGAATATGCAAGTTGTGAGTGCAAAACCACGAATAGTCAAGGGCCTACTGTATATCTCACGAGTTGTCAGGATTTAAGTGGAAAATAATCAGCCTTGGAGTTACTGTTTCCACACTAAAGTTCCTAGAGGAATATTGTGCACATCCCATGAAATTATTTATTTTTTCAACATATTTGAACAACCAAACATTTCACCATCTTTCCACTGAAACTTGAGCAGAACGGGCCCCGGAGTGGCACATCACATGATAGGTGACTATTAGCTTCGAGATCACAAGTTCAAATCCGGGCTAATGTCACAGCCAATCCGTGATTGGGAGTCCACTGACCGAGCTCTCACGAGAGGGAGGGACATTATACACTCACTTCCCTGTCACTCACAGAGATTGCCAGGCAGTCATGGGCGTCTCTGAGCTCATTTGTACGAGAGGGTGGATAGTGCTTTGCCTCCGCCCCAAATATGCATGGTACCGCAGTTTGAAAAGAGGCAGGTGGTTAGCATTGCATGTCACGGAGGGTGCACGCTTTCGCCCCTCCCTGGACACTGGTGGTCGTGTGATAGGGAAGGCAATACCTGATGGGTGGGAATTGAATACGAATAAATTAGGGAAAAACTGGGAGGAATACAAAACAAATAAAATATATAAATAAACGTGAACAGAACTTAATAAAAATAGTTTTTCTTCTGTGAAGAATGTAAAGATACTCTTGGCTTCAGTAGATAGTTTTGATTCAGACATTCCATAACCGCATTTCTGTTTTCGGGTCATTCCGTGGTGGATTTGATAAGATCCTTATCCCGATGAAAGGTTCAACTCTGGTTCAATTTCGACTTTCAGACAGATGGCCTCATATTATCTTCCAGCACACTTTGATATGGGGGCCGGTGATGTAGTGCTTACGGTGCTGGGCTCATGATTGAGAGGCTAAGACACCGTTTCAAGGTCTCAACCACAAGTCTGCCTCTGTCCACCCAGCAGTAGAAAATGGTATCAGTAAAAGCACTGAGAAGCTGACCTGCAATGGATGAGTGTCGAACATTTAGTCATGCCACAATACAGAACTGGGTAAAAGCTTCGGCCTGAAGAGGCTTGGGTGTAAAAAGCGCAACATACTTTCCTTACTCTTTGATACAATGCAGAATTCAGAGTTGCATAAATGACTGGAGGTTGCTCAGTCCCCGAAGCAGCAAAACAAACCCAAAACAAAACATTGCCACCACCATGCTTCACAGATGCTATGGGCGCGTTTCACTTTATATCAGTGTAATATTGATACATTAAAATGCTAGTCACACATTACATAAACATGATTCTGAACAGTCTCAGGCTCAGAGGTAAATTTCACTGTATTACATAATCTATGGGAAATAAACACATAACCATAACAAAAATGTGCAAGTTAGCTGACATCATTCTTGTGAAAAAGGAACCGTCCAATCAAAGGGGCAAACATATCGGCATTTGTGCCTGCCTCCGAAATCTTGAATGTGAAGATGTGAAGTGAGTCTGTGGACAGAAGCAAGTAAATGTTGATCCCATTGTGTGCGTGTAAGGTACAAACAAGCAACTGCGTGAAGTAAAAATCTGGTTTTCGAATAATTAAACGCCTAAAAGGTTCCTCTCACAAAAAAATGTGTAACGTGACTGTGGCAAAAAAATAAAATATCTATTTTTGGTTTGTCTGTCCAGAGCATATTCCAAAAGGATAAAGGTTCCAAAGCACATACACAGACTGCCGCCTTCCTTGAAGTCTTGTTCTTTCAAATGGGCAAAACCTCTCTTTTTCCTGGTGTGAAACCTCATACAGGCCAATTTGCTCCAGATTGTAGATGACGGAAGTTTCACAACAGCAGTTGGAAGAGTTTCCTGCACGTCATGACTGCTTTTCCATCACGCAATTTGCTGCTACGCTGAAATCACAACGGTGGGTAAAAGGTAGGTAGGTAAAGTCCTTTGGGCTTCTTACACCTAAGCATAGTAACTCATCAGGCCGGTGCTTATCCCCGGTTTCCGTAGTGTGAAGCGACTAGGAGTTCAACTCCTTCTGGATGAGACGCCAGTCACCTTCCCCGTCTATTTTTACTGGTACCCATTTATAGTGCTGGGTGAACAGAGGCATAGTTGTGGTTAAGACCTTGCATGGGGTCTTAGCACAGTGGGAGTCTAATTGGGTTAGACAACCTCCCGATCATGAGCACAGCACCCTAACCACTACTCCACCGGCCTCACAACGGTGGGTAGGTATGGACAACATAGCCGTCGTCTGAAGTCTTTGCTTCTTGATGGCCAGTTCCTTTACAGTGGAATTCATTTCATTGTTTAATCCTAATTACTGTCACAAGGAGGCTGGCAGGGAGGACACCCTGAATAGCTTGCCAAACTATTGCAAGGCCAAATCACATGAACCCATTCACACTTCCACGCATACTCACACCTGGGGTGATTTCGAACAGCCAGTTAGCATGTTTTTGGATTGAGAGAGGAAACTGGAGTACCTGGAGGAAACCCATGCAAGCACATAGAAGAACATGCAAATTCCACACAGAAGCACCCAAGACCGGCAATCGAACCCAGGCCTTCTTGCTGCGAAGCAGTTGTGGTAACCTAACCATGAGACCACCTTGCACCGACCCACTGGAATTCAAATAATTAAAAAAAAACTTTTTATTTAATTTAAACCCAGCTTCAAACTTTTAGGGATTCATATCTCATCAGATGTTGGCACGATGATGCCATAAGTTTCAAATAATAAATAAAACACAAGGCTCTAGATACGGCAGGTGACACTTGCAGGAGGTTCTAATCAGTGGCGCCTAATTTGGAACAGCGCATTCAAATTTCTTTTTCAATTTTGCATTATTTTCCAGAAATGTATTGGTGGATTTTTTAAGTCACTGAACTGTTTATTTATTAAAATAATGTAAATGTTATGCCTCATTTGTTGGCGTGCGTCCCCTTTATCTGTACGCACCATATCAACAAAGGTGAAGCTTTTGATTGTTCAAACTATCTTGAGGAAAAGACCCCACCATTTCGGTGGGATGTACTTATTTTTTCACAGAGCCAACTGCCTGCTGACACACTGTTTGTTCTGTGGATCCTGACTACACCTGCAGCCCTCAGAACAAGTGTACGAGTGTCTGGGTGGGCCGTGCTCCAACCTGCCCACGCTCCTTCTTCACCATGCCCCCAGCGCTGTTGCGTACAGGTAAGGAATGCAGCGAAAGACGATCAGGTGCAGCAGGGCGCGTGGCGGCATGCCGCACACAGGTAACCTGCTTCGCCGCAGAACTGTTCTGGCACATGACGTGCTGTGGAATTTAATAAAATCCATCACTTCTTCCACAAAATATTAAGAATGAAAACACAAATGACGTGAGAATGATGTGACACACGAACTTGGAAACCTTTAAAAGTCCAAGTAAATGTTACTGTTGAAATTTTGGCAATTTTCAGTGTCTGGCATGACCCACCCTAAGAACAGGGTGGAGGTGGAAAACCATCGCCTGGGGGAATAAAATCTCTTTCTTGTTCTTTCTCTTTCTCCGCCGCGCTTTCAGGTCTTTCTGAAAGCCTGGGTGTGTACAGTGTACTTTTGATATCTCTGCATACGCAGAGGACGTGATTATAGCATGTTACTGCAGAAACAAACATTTTTCTGTATTCATGTCACACACACACACACACACACACACACACACACACACACACACACACACACACACACACCTATGCAATAACATCATCAACACTCTTAGTACTTTTCCTTTACAATCGAGTCACATGATGAAAACTCATCACACTTCTCACGTTTCTTTTTATTTATTTTTTGCATTTTTGCATACATTAATCACTTTTTGCATAAATTATTTAGATTTACATATTTCTGATATTATATTAATTCTGTTTCAATATTTACTTCAAATATAACTTTTAAACACTATTTTTCCACCACCTGCATTTAAAAAATGGAGAAATAAATAATTGATTTGTGAGTGAAATGCAGGTGGTGGAAAAATAGTTTGCAATAAATTGTGAGCAAAAATATCAAAATTTAAATGTAATTTTGGGTGAACAGTTCACTGACTTTTGGTTTTGTTCCTGCATCCAATTCACTTTTCCCGTTTTTTATTCTTCTTTTCATTTTTAATAAAATACATGACATACACACATGACTTTTTCTTTCTTTTATTTTTTTATGTGATTCATTACATTTAAATTTTGATATTTTTGCTCACAATTTATTCATTAATATTCATGAGGGAGATATATATGCATGTAATTAAGTTCATCTGTAACGCATGCACTGTGATGGCCTGATGAGCTGTCCGGGGTTGCGATGGGTGCCAGCCTCGCCGTGAGCCTAATTACAATTAAGAGGCTTAGAAAATGAAGAAATGAACTTGAATGAAAAAAAAAATCACTAACGTCAGCGCTCTTCTTTAACATTCTTTAAAATGGCCCACGCTGTGACGAGCACTCATTCCGGAGTGATTTATGATTCTTTGCTGCCGCTGCTCTGTTATCTGGAGCCACTTTTCCCTGAAAGTTATGTTAATGTTACCCCTTTGGAGAGGACAGGGATATTATTTACTGTCCAAAAGCCAAGCACAAGATTTAAGCTGAGCCTGGGTGGGGTGGGTGGGGGTGGGGTGTGTGTGTGTGGTTGTGTGTGTGTGTGTGTGTGTGTGTGTGTGTGTGTGTGTATGTGTGTGTGTGTGTGTGTGTGTGTGTGTGTGTGTGTGTGAGTGTGTGTGTGTAGAAACAGTCGAGGGGGCCCATCTCAAATGTTCATTTTTCCAGAATGTGTGTTTTTGTTGTCTTAAGTTTTCCTTGGTGGTGGCGAACAAAGTGTTCCACTGTGGAGCGAGCCGTGGGCCTGCAGACACACTGTCTGTTCTGGGAGTTCCTGTCCCAGGCCCAGATCCCGCAGACCCACAGCAACCAGGACAAGGTCAAAGACTCTTCAGCTCTAATCCAGCAGCTACATTACCTCACTGGACGGCGTTGGGCTGCTTTTCAGCATGAAGAACTCAAGAAAAGAAGCAGATTGCACTCTGGGAATTTCAGATTCTCTCCTCAGGAACAGGAAACGTGATCTCATTAACAGATAAGAGTGTGTCACAGTGTGTGTGTGTGTGTGTGTGTGTGTGTGTGTGTGTGTGTGTGTGTGGGTGTGTGTGTGTCTGTGTGTGTCTGTGTGTGCTGAAGAAATGTTTATTATTTAACTTGAGTGGTAACGGGTTTGGGAAGGAGTCTCCAGTGTCAGAGCTGTATAAGCGTCCATGGTAAAGGAGTTGCTTTTGGTTCTAACACAGGAATTTACACTCATTTTACAAATGCTCCATAACATTAGATAAAAGAATTCCATTAAAATATATGACGCTTTCGTATTTTTTCCTTATAGCTTATAAAAAAAATTGGTCGGCACCAGAACCTGAATTCACCTCATAAACCGTCCAGTTCCACATGTTCAGTGTGTTAATAGGAACCTTCTCAAGATCAGCCAAAAATAAATGAGAAAAATAGGAAGAATACAAGTCACTATTAGCTTTTATTATCTTCCCGCCATGAACATGGATGCTAGTTAATCCTATTTTGTGCATCAGCTAATTCAATTATAAATAATAATAAATTGAATAAAACAACAACAATAACTACAATATTTACGCAATTCATTTTTTAATTAGTGCAAAAATGTTTAAAAATCAATAATAAATTAAAAAGAGAACACTTGGTGATTTCTCCTTGTGTTTGGTTGCGATTATCAGACGTCGGGAATTCCAACCATGGCTGCTAATGATAAGAGCTGCTCACAGTTCCAGAAGCAAAGATTAAGAAGGAACACACGGCCGGTGATATCAGATGAAAGAGACACTTTGATGAGGTCTCTTTGGCAGCTTTGATCTACTTCCAATTGCAACGCAACACAAATCAGCACAATCCAAAGAAATACAACACAACACATCCCAACACAACCAATTACTATCCAATGCAGCCCAACACAAACTTATCCAACCCAAAGAAACAAAACACAGCACATCACGACACAAACTGATGCGAGCCAACACAACCCAAGGCAATGCAACAAAACAAAATACAACACAAGCTAGCACAACACACCTAACACATCCCAAAACAACCTGATATGTTAAGCAGAAAAAAACCACAACCCACTGCAGCACAGCACAACACAACCGGAAACAACCTAACACAGTCCAGCACAACCCAAAGAAACCAACACAAACTAACATAACCAAATGCATTTCAGTGGAACGAAACACAACCTCATACAACGCATTCCAATACAACCCAACACAACGCAACCAGATTCACCACAACCCAGCACAACACACCTAACACATCCCAAAACAACCTAACGTGATCTAGCAGGAAAAAAACACAACCCACTGCAGCACACCCCAACACAATCCAGCACAACCCAGAACAACCCACAGAAACCCAACACAAACTAACACAACCTCACACAATGCATTCCAATACAACCCAACCCAACGCAACCAGATTCAACACAACCCAGCACAAAACAACCAAACCAAACCAAACACAACCGAATATAATCCAATGTAGTTTAACACAGTCAAATCCAAACCAACACAACCCAACCGAAAACAATTCATTGCAATGCAACCAGAAAAAACACAACCAAATCCATCGCAACACAAAACATGCAACACAACACAACACACAGAGACAAAGCACTTTCTAAGCATATGGTAAAAATATTTCTGGTCTCGAAAGCGTGTCGAAATACCAGATGCTTATTTATCACACATGAATTGAATACAGTATTATTACATGTATTAATCTTCTAATTAATATAAAGTTGCGTGTATTTATTTATTATTTTACTTATTTAAATCATTTTCACAAGTGTTTGTGGTCCCCATTTAGGAATCACTTGGAAGAGGCATCTGTTTGACTGCACAGATCTCCTGTGATAACCCACCCACATATCCCCAGCAGTCTGTCTGAGTGAGTGGGTGGAGTCACCATGCATCAGCCTGACATCTCTGTGTTTGTGAGCAACTAAACTTCAGTGACTCTGCATACCCAGGAAAGCGTTCTTAACTCAGCATAGTAGTAAAATTACCCGCCATCGCAACATCTGTCCTTCGAGTCAAGGATGATGTGCAAGGAGAGGGAGCAAAATCATAAGTGGTGATGAAAAACCAGCTAATAGAGTGATGTGAATCGGAAAAACAGACCTGTGTTTGCAGAAAGTGGGGAATCAAAAAAAAAAAAAGGTCTCGCAAGCGTACTAGAACATTACTGTGATGTCATCGTGTTCTGCAAGCTTTCAAAATGGATTCTCCTGTACAGCAGAGGAGAGATTTCTTATCCAGGCATGTTCGGTTAAAGTTTATATTTGGCCTGCATTGAAGGATTAAGTTGGAATCACCTGCATCTTTACAAACTGCTGTGTATGTGCATTCAGGGGCGATCTAACACACTGAGAGGGATGGTGATAGCCGTCATCTTTGAACACATGAGCTCACAGATGCCCATGATTGGCCAATATTTGCTGCAAGAGACAGAAAGACGAGTATAGGACAACTCACCATCCAGTCACCGGCTAGTCAGCTCCCATGATCTAGACCAGGGGTCTCCAGCCTTTTTGAAACTGAGAGCTACTGCTTGGGTACCAATTAATGCGAAGGGTTACCAGATCAATATACACTTCTGAAATAACAAATTTGCTCAATTTACCTTTAATTAAATGTTATTATTAATAATCAATGATATTTGTCTGTATGAAGATATTGATTTAATTTTTTAAAAATAGAAAAAAATAAGTTGCAGCTCAATGGAAAATGGCACTATGGAGCCACGGGCCTGTTCTAAAAATAGCAGTGAACAGGCCTGCAGGCGACAAATGCCGTACTTGCGGGCAACCCAAGTATATATATATATATATATATATATATATATATATATATATATATATATATATATATATATATATATATATATATATATATATATGTCGTTTATATATACTAGTCCTTCTCAAAAAATTAGCATATTGTGATAAAGTTCATTATTTTCTGTAATGTACTGATAAAATTAAACTTTCATATATTTTAGATTCATTGCACCCCAACTGAAATATTTAAGGTCTTTTATTGTTTTAATACTGATGATTTTGGCATACAGCTAAAGAAAACCAAAAATCCCTATCTCAAAAATTAGCAGATTTCATCTGACCAATAAAAAAGTCAACCTTCAAATAATTATGTTCAGTTATGCACTCAATACTTGGTCGGGAATCCTTTTGCAGAAATGACTGCTTCAATGCGGCGTCGCATGGAGGCAATCAGCCTGTGGCAGTGCTGAGGTGTTATGGAGACCCAGGATGCTTCGATAGCGGCCTTAAGCTCATCCACAGTGTTGGGTCTGGTGTCTCAACTTTCTCTTCACAATATCCCACAGATTCTCTATGGGGTTCGGGTCAGGAGAGTTGGCAGGCAAATTGAACACAGTAATACCATGGTCAGTAAACCGTGTAACAGTAACAGTAACTGTGTAACAGTAAACTGTGAGCAGGTGCCAGGTCGTGCTGAAAAATGAAAATCTTCATCTCCATAAAGTTTTCAACAGACGGAAACATGAAGTGTTCCAAAATCTCCTGATAGCTAGCTGCATTGACCCTGCCCTTGATAAAACACAGTGGACCAACACCAGCAGCTGACATGGCACCCCAGACCATCACTGACTGTGGGTACTTGACACTGGACTTCAGACATTTTGGCATTTCTTTCTCCCCAGTCTTCCTCCAGACTCTGGCACCTTGATTTCCGAATGACATGCAAAATTTGCATTCATCCGAAAAAAGTACTTTGGACCACTGAGCAACAGTCCAGTGCTGCTACTCTGTAGCCCAGGCCAGACGCTTCTGCCGCTGTTTCTGGTTCAAAAGTGGCTTGACCTGGGGAATACGGTACCTGTAGCCCAGTCCGTTGCTTCCACAGGTTCCCCCAAGGTCTGGAATCAGCCCTTCTGCACAATCTTCCTCAGGGTCCGGTCACCTCTTCTGGTTGTGCAGCGTTTTCTTCCACACTTTTTCCTTCCCACAGACGTCCCACTGAGGTGGCTTGATACAGCACTCTGGGAACAGCCTATTCACTCAGAGATTTCTTTCTGTGTCTTACCCTCTTGCTTGAGGGTGTCAATGATGGCCTTCTGGACAACAGTCAGGTCGGCAGTCTTACCCATGATTGCGGTTTTGAGTAATGAACCAGGCTGGGAGTTTTTAAAAGCCTCAGGAATCTTTTGCAGGTGTTTAGAGTTAATTCGGTGATTCAGATGATTAGATTAGTAGCTCGTTTAGACTACCTTTTCATGATATGCTTATTTTTTGAGATAGGAATTTTGGGTTTTCATGAGCTGTATGCCAAAATCATCAGTATTAAAACAATAAAAGACCTGAACTATTTCAGTTGGTGTACAATGAATCTAAAATATATGAAAGTTTAATTTTTATCAATATATTACAGAAAATAATGAACTTCCTCACAATATGCTAATTTTTTGAGAAGGACTACTCTGCCTATGCCGGTCCTAAGCCCGGATGCAAAAAGAGGAAGGTTGGCCTTGGAGTGCAGACACCAAGGCCGTAAAGAACAAACACGATTGAAATCTATGGCTTACAGCAATCACTTAATCTCATGCTGGCTCGGACTTCCGCGTCCCCAACTGTGGAACTAGGGTTCGGTCGAAAAATATGCTCCTGGAACAAACCCTATTAAGACTGCAAAAGAGACCCTCAAGCTTGCCATGTGGAATGTCCACATTCTTAATAGCCCAGGGAACCTGGACCTCCTAAAACATGAGATCAAACCTTACAACTGTGATATCTTAGGCTTGGCAGAAACACACTGGCCAGGCAAAGGTGAGATGAACAACTACGAAATTATCTGGTCCGGCAAAGAAAACGTTTGCAGAAGAGGAGTCGGCTTCATTCTCAGTAAGAAAGCTAGGAGCGCCCTGATTGACTACAATCCCATTAGCCCACGTATCATAACATCCAGATTCAAAGGCCAACTGATCAACATTATAGTCATCCAAGTGTACGCCCCCAATGTGGAATGCCCCGACAAGGAAATCCAATAATTTTATCAACAACTAGAGGACACGCTTCATCTGTGCCCTAAAAAAGATATGCACATCATCATGGGAGATTGGAACACCAAAATCGGCAATGACAACACAGGCTTTGAACAAGCAATGGGCAAACATGGATATGGAGACCAGAACAATCGTGGTCTCATGCTTCTTGAATCGCTATTAAAAACAAACTCTACATCTGCAAATCTCTCTTCCAACAGAAAGACCGTAGAAAATGGACCTGGACATCGTCCGCTGGAACTCATCACAATATGATCGATATGAGCCTCATCGATAAACGCTGGAAAACAGCCAGCAGAAACTGCAGAACTTACCAAGGCACTGACATCTCTTCCGACCACAGCCTTGTTATATGCAAGATATGGATCAAGTTCAAGATCAATGCCAAACATAGGATCAAACCCAAAAGAGACATCACCAGTCTCAACAACCCTAATACACGCACAAATTTCCAAGATGCACTACAAGAAAAATTATCTAACATAGATCAGGATATCACCAACATAAACCAGTATGCATCCAACATCTACACAACCATCAACAGCACCATTGAAGAAATCATCCCAATCACACGCAAACCACGGAAAACCTGGATCACAAATGCAACTCTCAAACTAGCAGATAGGAAACGACAAATGAAAAATAGCATCTCCCATTCTAATAACAATCGAAACAAATACTGCAAACTGCAACGAAGTCAGAAGAGCAGCAAGAAAGGATAAAGAGAACTGGCTTAAACAGCAATGCAGCCTGATTGAACATAGTGCTATCCAAAACCAAAGCAGAGCAACTTATAAACTAATCGAAGATCTCAACAGGAAATATCAACCCAGACAGGGGACCATCAAAGACCAAAATGGCCAGATCTTACAGACCAAAGAAGAAATTCTCAAAAGATGGACATCTTACTGTGAATCGCTCTACAAGTCCAGCAACACTGATCAGTCCCGCGCGAACGAACTTAATGCTATCTCGCCATCTATCAAAGATATTAACGACCCAATCCTGATGGACGAAGTTACCAATGCAATCAAACAACTCAAACACAACAAAAGTCCAGGTACTGATGGCATCGTATGAGAGATTATCCAAGCTGGAGGAGATAACCTGGCGACACACATCCACGAACTCTGTAGTGCTGCCTGGGAAGCAGAGAAAATCCCTGAAGAATGGTCCAAAGCGATTGTGGTTACCATACCCAAAAAAGGTGACCTCTCCCAATGCAGCAACTACCACACACTGTCGCTGGTTAACCACATGTGTAAATGCCTCCTAATTATCATCCACAACAGACTCAGAGCTAGAATTGAACCCTACCTTGCTGTGGAACAGGCTGGATTCAGGCAGGACAGGAGCGCCATCCAACAAATCCTTATCCTGAGGCTCATAGCTGAAAAAGCTCACAGAAAGAACCTTTACCATCTATAAATGTTTCATTGACTTCCAAAAAGCTTTTGACACTATTGACCACAAAACCATCTGGGCGGTCCTTGGAGAGGACCTATGGAGTTGAACCCAAGCTCATCCGCATGCTTGCCAGCATTTATCAGAGCTCCAAAGCGGCAGTGTGTATCGGCAATGACATGGGCGACTGGTTCAAACACGAGATAGGTTCACAACAAGGAGACCCCATCTCTCCAAACATTTTAATCACGTACCTGGAAAGAGTTATGGATAACATCCAAGCCAGTGATAGTGGCATTGTAGTCTCGGGCATCAACATTAACAATCTCCGCTTCGCCGATGACATCGACCTACTGGATTTTGACACCCCCAGCCTCCAAAGAAACACCGATATGGTTAACACCGAGGGTAGAAGAACAGGGCTGCTGATAAATGTTAACAAAACCAAATCTATGGCCTTTGGAAGTAATGTTGATATCAAGCTTAAAATCGATGACTCAAATGTTGAATGAGTTAAAGAATTTGAATTCTTAGGAAGCCTGTTCACCACTGACAACGATATCAGTAAAGAAATCAGAAGACGCATCGGCAAAGCCTATGGTGCCATAGGCATATTTAAGAGAATATGGAATAGCAGAATAATCAGCGCCAACACCAAGCTCCAAATTCTGAGAACCTGCATATTCAGTATCCTCCTCTATGCGGCAGAGGCATGGACATTAAAGCTGAGCGACTGCCAAAGACTTCTCGCTTTTGAGATGAAATGTTATCGCAGAATACTTACCATCCGCTGGTACCATAGAGTCACCAATGAGAACATAAGGAAAAGGATCAACTGCCCACAGAACATCGTCCAAAAAATCAGCCACAGAAAGCTAGGCCACATATGCTGCATGACCGACAACAGGTTAATCAAGCATTTAATCTAAAATTTAAAATTTGAAAATTTTAAATTTAAAATTTAAAATCTTTAAAATTTAATTTAATTTAAACATCAAGGTTAATCAAAGGTCTTTGGATCAATCGGAGGGAACAACAGAAGAGGTTGCCTGAGAAGAGAGTGGCTGGATGACATCAAAGAATGGTGCCGCGACAATATAGCCCATCTATACCACGCTGCCCAAGACCGGGCCAAGTGGAAAGCGATTGTTAAGCAAGCTGCAGTCACCAACGGGCATTGAGCCCTCGGATTTTAATAATAATAATAATAATAATAATAATATATATATATATATATATATATATATAGTGGGCAGTGGTGGTCTAGTGGTATAAGGCGCTGGATCCAAAGGTTGGGGGTTCGAGTCCCACTCTCCACAAGGTTGTCACTGTCCCCCCCAGTGCAGCTAACTGGGTTATCAAACTGGGTTATCACTGTCTATGGTGAGAGGCATGTAAAAGAACCATTGCTGACTTTCGTAAAGAGTAGGCTGCAAAGTCGTCAGCGTGTTTCTGTCCCTTGCTAAAAGGGTTGTGACAGGAAGGGCATCCGACGTAAAAACCTCTGCCAAATCAAACGTGCGAATCAGATGATTCGCTGTGGCGACTTCCGAGTAAAAGGGAAAAAGCTGAAAGGAAGACAGACATATATACATATATCTCAGTTATATAGCGTGTTACCCTTGTGTTAACACGTCGTCTGTGTGATCTTTGTGTTTACACTGTTTTGTGGACTTTTGTAACCCGAAGCAAATATGGTTAGTCAGAAGCGTAAGCCTACTAGCATGGATGCAAGTCTCATACACAGAAATGAATTAACTATCTGTTACGGATAGGAAAATTTCGAGGATTGAAATTGGCCTGTGAAACCAGCAAAGCACGACGACATAAACTATGTACAATTTAATAATATGAACAAAACAAGACAAAATTCACAACTTACAACTTAGACTTAAACCATATACAAATTAACCAAGGGTCCTATAGTCACCAAGCGCCTGCAGCAGGGTAAATTTAGAGATGGCGCATGTGTTGGCGGGGAAAGGCTTGCCATCCTGCGTGTCGGAAAGACACAAAAGTTGACCATCCTCGCATGGGATGTGGGTGCCTGTGGATGATGAACTTTGGCAATGAAGTCCCGAACAGCGACACTTGGGCATTCCATGATCCGCCTTGGATGACTTCCCCTTTTGGTGATCCGCCGTGATGAGCCTCCTTAGTTGATCTGCCTGAAGCAACACGAAGAGACCCAAAATCCTGGAGGAGACTGGAGGAGACTGTAAGAGCCTTTCGCCAGTCGGCAACAGGTCCTTAATATAGATTCCCCGAACAAGTTGTTTTCTCTCTGGTACAAGCCTGAACAAGCCCAGGCAAGCCCAGACAAGCCCCGACATGTCTGTGTTGCTCCTCCCCTCCATTGGATTGCGCAACTCCAGTCCTTTCCACCGTTTTCTATAGGATGCAGCACTCCTCTGTGATTTCACAACACCCCAAAGCATTGTACAATACCACCAGTACATGTGCACCCAGGTCTCACGCCACTTCTACCTTAAAGTACATGTGTCCTTAAACATATTGCATCTATGTGTGAAACTATCAATAGCCCTGACTCACCAATGTGTACCAGTGAGTAGATACAGCAAACATGTATTATATGAGCATTTTTATATTTACCTTCACACAAGTATTTACATGCCAGTAACACTATCTGCTCGGATCGGCGCAATCTACCATGCATACTCAGTTAAGCAAAGAGAGTTGTAAAATGAATGAAAAACACGAATCCACAAAAGAAAGAACTCTCCGCTCTTCTGGTGATTCACATCAGTGCAGGCTGTGTTCAAAACAAGTTCAACGACACCCTTGCACACTTGATATGATTGCGCACTTGATACTTATACGGAAGTCCATATAACCCACAGCAAGTACACTACGCGCCTCACATATTGTAAGCGTTGATTGGCTGTTTTAAGCGTCATGTAAAGTGAATGTTTATACAATGTTATGTTTATAATAATTTAGGGGTGTTTTATGAGATATGGTAATGGTATTTATGGATGTATAGTACAGTATGAGCGTCATACGAAACACGTCATACATCATACGTCACTGTAACAACTTATGTTCACTCTCAACTTACGTTTGGCTGTCCAGAACCAATTAAAAACGTAAGTCGGGGAGCGTCTGTACAGTACATGTGCAACAAAAAGTGTGTCGATGCCTTATGATTGTTAACTGCTGACTGCCAGTCACATGCTATCAATGGCGAGTAAAACTGGCTTATGATTGGTTAGTTAACTACCTTTGCATTGAGCAGAAAGTGGGACCACCCAAAACCCCTCAAATTATTAATTTGGTCATGAACTCAGGCACCACTAAACAACATATTTTTGTTCTGACACCATTTTCTCCATTGCCCTCAAACATTGCCCCAGTTTTTATATAAATAAATGTGGTAGGGAAGTGGTTAGGGGCACTGGTGGCCTAGTGGTATAGGGCGCAGGATCGCTGATTCTAGGGTTGGGGGTTCGAGTCCCACTCCCCGTAAGGTTGTCACTGTCCCCCCAGTGCAGCTAACTGGGTTATGAAAGCCCGGCCATGTCTCACACTATCTATGGTGAGAGGTTCATGTAAAAGAACCTTTGCTGACTTTCGTAAAGAGTAGGCTGCTAAGCCGTCAGCATGTGTCTGTCCCTTGCTAAAGGATTGTGTCAGGAAGGGCATCCAACGTAAAAACTTATACCAAATCAAATATGTAAATCAGATGATTCTTTGTGGCGACCCCTGAAAAGGGAAAAGCCCAAAGGAAAAGAAGAAGAAGAAGAAGAAGTGGTTAGCATGTTCGCCTCAGAGCTAAAAGGCCTGGATTTGATTCCCAGGCCCAGTCGTTTCCATGAAGAGTTTGCATGTTCTCGATGTGCTTGTGTGGGTTTCCTCCAGGCCCTCTGGTTTTCCGCCTAGAGTAGGCTAACTGTTCCAAATTGTCCCTAGGTGTGAGTGTTGGCCCTTAGATGGCCTGGTGAGCTGTCCGGCATGCATTCCCTTTCATTCACAGTCAGCTGACATGAGCATCGTACAACACTGAATTTCATTCAGGTTCATCGGCTTCACAGGAAGCAGAATATTTTAGCAGCAATCTTAGCACCCAGATTCATTCTTATCTTCCTCCTTTTGACACACTTTTTTCAAAGACTTGTCAGATGTCCATACAACACCAACCATGCAATGTGGTGACGTTGATGCTAGCACAGCATTCTACTAGCTTAGCATCTGCTAATTCTGTAACCATAACTGGTGGGGTGAAGAATGCTTGGGGTGGGTCTACTGTATACAGCAAGATTTTAACAGTTCATACTTACTTTTAAAAATAAAACTTCATCATGTTCACCAGACATCTCCAAGGGTTCTTGTACTAGCGGAAGCCCTTGTCGGTTTTTGAGTAATGTTTTTGAGTCATTACTGGAGAACTCGGTCTCGAAGAAGTAGAAATATAAAACCTGTTGACTCAAGCAGTGCTCAGAGTTCCGCATGGAAATGCTGAGAGAATGGGAGGGTTCCTTTGGTGTCATGTCCGTGCAAGAGCTGCTCCGGTAAGGAGCACCGTCTGAGCCACATCCTCATGAGTAAGATCTCGTCCAGCTTTCACACACACACATTACCCCAGCACCCATGTACGCATCATGACGTCCTAGTGAGCGCTGATAGTGGAGATGAAAAGAAAACGGTGCAGCACCTGTTACTTCACGGAGCAATGCTAAAGGAAAGAGACATTCCATGTGTGTGTGTGTGTGTGTGTGTGTGTGTGTGTGTGTGTGTGTGTGTGTGTGTTAGTCACTGGTGAAGAGGAGATATTCCTCCAGCCCTGTTGTGCTCCTCATACATTCCTGAGTGTTGTGGAAAGCATCACAATGATCCTGAGACTGACGAAACCACCTCAGAAAAGTTTTATGTTGTTGGAATTTTGTTTTGTTTTAATATAAAAC
Source organism: Plotosus lineatus (assembly GCA_024760905.1). Lineage (NCBI taxonomy): Eukaryota > Metazoa > Chordata > Actinopteri > Siluriformes > Plotosidae > Plotosus > Plotosus lineatus. The sequence goes on from CM045728.1 coordinate 111,674,605, forward strand.
TGCAGAAAATCACTGGGTCATCAAGTAAAAATATCTGTGAAACAAACATGAGAGCCACTGAAACTGGTTTGGAAAGAGCGTTAACGTCAGCTGGAAGTTGAGGACGCAGAAGTCATGCACTGATCTGTACCGCATATATGACCAAGGAGAGCTCACGCTTTTTCTGAAACACGTCAAAATCAAACATGAATAGTAAGAATTGTACTGCATTCTTTATTATTTATTCTCTTTCTCAGAAATAAAAATTAAAAGTTCAAATATTGTTCATTTTTATTTGTATCAGTGTATTTTACCAGGGCATATATGGCTCATAATAAATCTGAAAACGAAGTAAAATTTCTCAATCCTGCAGTTTGTTTACATGTATAAAGCCTACTGGTCAAGTGTGACCAGTCTTTGGTAAGATGGCGGCAACGTTCAAAACATTCCGAATACATGATAACCGAATAGCACCGGTCATGTGTTTATAGCTATGTATAAACGATGGTGAGCTAGCATCCATGCTAAGCTAACAATATGCTAACATGAAGGATTTTACGTAGATTTACATAAAGATTTTATTTTATATACTTTTTATTAACTTAACCAAGAAAGTTATGTTTTACTTTCAGTTTGTTTGTTAGCAAAATTATGAAAATAGTTGCGTGTATTCATTAACATCGTGAGATTTTTTTTGGACGTGTGCTATTATAATGGGCCAGCAGGGGGTGCTTTGTGGTATTACGTATTTGTAAAAACATGACAAATTTTCATGAATTTTCTACTAGAGGTGGGGCTCTGGGAAAGAATTTGTGAATCATGACATACTGTATATTTCAAACGATACATTATATAAATATTTGTATTATAAATTTCATTTGTGTACATTTACAATTGTATTTATTTATTTATTTGTTTTTGTAGTGTAGTACAGTACAAATTATCCCGAGACATCTCATGTCTGGAACTGGTGGCTGGTCATAAAAGCCCTTGAGCTACACCTCCACAAAAGCTGTCTTATCAGTGTGCTATGGATTCGCTTCGCCTCACGTGGCTTAAATATGCAAACTATATTAGTATGAGATCATTTGATGTCAATAAATATGTAACTTTTAAACCATTTCCAACTTGATTCCGAGGCAGTGCTGAGGTGTACAAACACATCCTAAAGTGAACAAGGCACACCTGATATTTTGCAATACTGGTCTGAGATTCATGTACTGGCGCGAGTCCTGCACAGGCATGTTGGTTCGACTACAATGCCAGGATGTAGGGAACATTTTCAAGGGCCCGTGTTTAGTTAAGGATCTTTTTGTGTCTTTTGATAAAGCTCAAGCAAGTAAATACAGGCACTGTTTTAATTAGCCCGAGATGTAAATTGATCACTTCCTGGTCTCATTTCATGTGAGAGTTGATGTTATTTGAGCAGAACCTAAGCTTCGATGAATCGCAAAGATGGGGATTTGTTGTTTTTTCAGCACTTGCTTCATTTATTTACAAAATAGAGAAGATTTAGCTGTGCTATAAGGCAGGTATTGGATGTGATTTGGGTTGTTTTTGCTTGGGAAAATAATCATGCCCTGTGACTATGGATGGAAAAAGGAAATTTGAAGGTCAATATTAAACGTCAGGGAATTCTTAATAATGAAATATAAATACTTTGAAAGTCTATGTCTGTCATTAAAGCATTTTCTGCTGTCTTGTGAAAGTATAAACTTTTCCAAGTTTCGTGTTGTTACAGCCTGGAAAAAAATTAATAGGATGCAGAAGCATTCACAAAACTTCAAAATAGACTACAGGGTCCCACCAAAAGTACCAATTCATAATATATAACAATATAGAACAAACACAGCAAGTTTGAAAGATCCAGTTTCAGTGCACAGCAAGTAAATGTTCCGTTCAGTTCATTTTCTGTAACCGCTTAATCCTAATTAGGGTCGCGGGGAGACTGGCGCCCATCCCAGCCAACTTCGGGCGAGGGCAGAGTACACCCTGGATAGCTCGCCAGGCCATCGCAGGGCGGAAACACGCTGACGGCTTTGCAGCCTACTCTTTTACGAAAGTCAGCAATGGTTCTTTTACATGCCTCACACCATAGACAGTGAGAGACATGGCCGGCCTTTGATAACCCAGTTAGCTGCACTGGGGGGCAAGTAAATGTCCGAGAACCTAATACAGTACAGCAGTACCTTGACTTATCTTTTATAACGAATTTTCCATGATACGAGCTTTGATCCCACCAAAAATCTGCCCCATCCAATGAACAAAATTTTAATTTACGAGCTCTGCTGGGGACCTGGCTTTTCCGGGCCGATTAGCCTCGTATTCTTCCGCGTGTATTCCTCCATGCTCCGAGAACACCTTGTGTGGTGCTTCTCAATTATTTTCTCTGATACCCCCTACAGATAAGATAAGATAAGATAAGATACAGCTTTATTAATCTCACAATGGAGAAATTCACTCACAATGGAGAAATTCACTATAGGAAGAAAGAAAAAAAAACAGTTCACCCCCCCCCCCTTCCCAGAGCCCCGTGCGCAACTATAAATAGTATACACTGCACTTCATATCATTTGCTCGGTGCTTTTTTCCTACACTATAGGGAACACAGTGAAAGCACCACTGCCACCTACTGTAGATGATGCACAATTACACTTAATTCTAGTACAGTATAGGAAAAAAGCATGTTCCCCAGGGACATACATGCCCCCCTGGCACCACACTGCGCGCCCCCAAGGGGGAGCATGCCCCACTATTTGAGAAGCACTGGCTTTGTGGGAGCTCACCACGAGCCTTTCCTTGCAGGCATTTGCAGCATGCACATGAACAAAATTCTCCTCCTCCTCTGTTACGCACCACCTCATGCCTGCCCACATGACATCTTCGCACCGTGACATCTTTGCTGCAGATAAAAGCACATATTTCAATATATCTGATAAAACCTCAGCTATAAGTTTGTCACCCCCTGACCCCCCTCTTACTTTGTTACTTTCCTGACCTCTTTAGTCAGAGGCATTTTGTGATCATATAACGTTTTTCCTTTTCACTGTTTTAGTCAAATATTCACAGAATGTTCACATAATTGTAATAAATACATTCATTCACTTATTGAACCGCTTATTCCTAATTAAGGTTGCATTGAGGCTGATACCCATCTCAGTCGACTCTGAGCAAGGGCAGAGTACACCCTGGACAGCCCTCCAGGCCATCGCTGGGCAGAAACTCACTGACAACTATGCAACTACTCTTGACAAAAGTCAGCAATGGTTCCTTTATATGAACCTCACACCAAGACAGTGAGAGACATGTCCGGCCTTTGATAACCCAGTTAGCTGCACTGGGGGACAGCAGTGACAACGGGGTTTGAATCCCCAACCTTGGGATTGGTAATCCAGCACCTTACCAATGGGCCACCACTTCCCATTTATTCATTCATTTCTTGAATCACATAATTATGGTCGCAGGTTGGCTAGTGCCCATCTCAGCCGTCTCTGGGCAAGGGCAGACTACATCCTGGACAGCTTGCCAGACCATCACAGTGTAAAGAATACATTAGAGTGGAAACTTTAAGGGCTATTTTTTTTTTTTCAAGTAAACCGTTCTGGACTTTTCTTACTTGAGAACTTGAAGTTTCTTTAAGAAGCAGAGGTTATAAAATGTCGGTTGGCACTATTTAACTAATCACATGGGACTGTGGATGTGAATCCTGATGGCTACCAAAGCATGACAGTGGAGTTCCTGAACAGAGCCCCATAAGCATTGAACATGACTTGAATGGCTGTCCTTTGTCTGTGCTTGAGTTCATGCTGACTTGCATGATGGCCGGTAGCAATAACAAAAGCAGATTTATTCATCACAAAACTGAAACTCCACATAAAATGGCGGCTGAAACACCACCATGCAAACCCCCTCCCACCCCACCCCCCCAAAAAAACAAACAAACAAAAAAACAAGTCAGGTAGACAGAAACTTTCATTTGAACTGTAACACGGAACATGAACTCATTAAACGGATAATTAAACTAACTAGACAGATGCTTCACATGAATGAGGAAACCATCAAGTGAAAGGCGGTGAAAAGAAAACTTATTTCTTTCCTTCAGAGTTGACTGAAATTGATTACTCTTTATAACACCAGCCTCAGATACCCATCAATAAGGATATCTTTGCATTCGAGCAGGGCCTAAATCTATATTATGGATTATTTGGTGAAGATTCCCAACCTATCTTTTGAGAATAAGTGCAGAAAAGTTCGTGAGATGTGAATACTTGCATAAGGTGCTGTATACAGAACTTGCTATCTTCAGTCCGAGGACTTTATATTTCTTGTGACAGCTATGTTTGGGAAGAACTACAGTAGCCGGTTGTGTGATGGAGCAGGTGATGGCGTGAAATTGATTGCAATTTGTTTGGAGGCATGTAATTTTTATTTTATGCCGGCATGCTGAATCTGATTTCATGGCTCAGAAGAGCTCTGAATACCAAGTACAAGCATCTGGGGTTTGAGTGGTTATGATTTTTGGAAGAAGATCCTATTTTTACTAGTTGTTTAATATTTAAGAACACGAGTTCCTCCAAATTTCTTCTTGCCAAGTGATTAAATGACCTGAAGCTTGCTTTAATTGTTACGATACCAGTATCAGAATATAACATGGTTAAAATATACACACACAAAGTTTACACTGGCAAAAGTTTTCCAAACATCTCCCTTTTTTTAGTTTTATTGAAATTTATGTGCCTCAGGTTGAGCAAACAAGCTGAAGAGGAATAAAAGGTGAGTGAGATATAGATCTGAACCACATTAGAAGAAAGGAAGAGGACAGTCAGCTTCACATTGTGGAATATCCCACAGTCTCAGGCCTCACCGTTCCTCACTGATCTTACTCTCTTATGCTTGGACCCCGCAATCAACGCTCGCGGCTATAATTCAGTGAGTTTTTTACAGCACCAGAAAACAGAGTGTGGTGGTGAGAAATGAGAATACTTGGTGTTTGTAAACCGGCAGAGCTTCCTCCGGGCGCTTTTGAGGGACTGGGAGAAAAACAATCATCTCTTTCTTAGCGGGTCAGACGTTGCGGATCACGCTGTGGTCAGGCAGAGAGCGGAAGACTGTTCTTTAGTGAAATGCTAACAAATAGTGAGTGTCATCATTAAAAAGACGATTCTTACATAAATCTTGAAAAGTACATGAACCTCTCTCACCATACGACTCGCTGCTTAGCATACAACGCCAGGAAAGCAGCGGAGGGCTCTCCTCCCAACCCTATATTTTAGTGCGTGTTGGTACGAGTTAGCCCTGAAACGTCACGCTGAACACCTGCATTGTGTTCCTGGATCCAGCATCCAGGCCATGGCGCTTGCTGCATATATCTAACCGAACCACTGGGTTTCATCACCTGGAGTAGCTTGGCCCGGAGTTATAACCCTTTAAATACAAGTCTCTTATAAACGTCTGTTTTACCCCCAGAGGCAACGAGACAAGTGTTCATTCATCCCACTCAAAATACCCCTTCACGCGCATTTGGAGTGTTTCGAAATGCATCCTGTAGCCATGAAGCCCGGCCTATGAAAGGCGCTATTGAGATAAAGTCATGACATTTCATGAGCAAGAGCACATGCTATTAATCAAATCATCTCCATTTTCCACCAGCTCCTCTGTACAGGATGAAAAGAAAAAGAAGAAGCAAAGAGTGGTATGAAGAGATAGCAGGGAAGTGAGAGCCACGTTGGGAGGAAGTGTGACATTTTTCGGGAGACTTGAACAGGTTCACAAAGTCCGGCAGCAGCAAGACGTCTTTATTTCGACTTAAAAGCAACAAGAGCTGAATTGGAGTCAACGTAATCGATTTATTTAATCGAAATCATCGAGTTAAGTCAGAGCATCCAGATTTCTTTTTGTTTTCCCCCCTACACAGTACGATTTATTCTTCGCCGTTTAGTCACATAACGACTGGAAACCCGAGTGGAAAAATGGACCTCCACCTTATAAATCAGGCGTCATGACGAGTCGAACGACTGTTCCGTAGCAACAAGCGACGCACAAGCACTCGTATTGTAACGCCATGTTTAAACGTATCACCTGTAATTTTCCCGCGGTTCAATTGACTGCAGGGTGCACGGAAACTGTTTTTTTTAGTCGGCGTGTCTGCGCACGAGTTTCATCACACATTAAATTATTAAGAGATGAAGCATTACTTAAAGAAAAAGTAAAAAATAAGAAGAGGCATAAATAAACAGGAGACTTTGTTTTTAATTCATAAACTGTATAAAAATTTGACATACAAAAAAAAAAAAAACTCAAAAAAAACCCACCAATTCCAAAAAACCAAAAAACGCATAAGTATGAACATTATACAATCCTTTCAGTCACATGTACATTCACATATGTATAAAATAATAAAATAAAACAGAACCCATTAGAAAAGCACTTTGGTCTGATTGTCAGGATGCAATCGCGGTACACAAGGTCCGGTCGAGTCAAGAAAATACTGTGCAGTCGTTCCGTCTACGACGATGGCTTTTGGTCCTGGAGTCTTTGGCTTGGACGTTTTTTTCACCTGAATTATCAGTCCGTTAAATTGTCCAACAGCGGCAGTACGAGCAGGAGTCTTATTAGCATAGCGGTAAACATTTCCTTACAGTACACTGAAGGAAAAAAAAAAAAACAAGGCCAAGATGGAGGGGTGGGGAAAACCCCCCAAAACAAACAAACAAACAAAAAAAAGACAGTCATAATATTGTTTACAATCAGGAAGCACATGATGGATGGAGTGCGTCATCAAAAAAACAAAAAAAAAAACCAAACAAAAAAAAACGCCCAGTTACACACGGCCCTGGAATTCAGAATACTGTGCGTGGATATACTGCAGGGTTTTTTAAGGCACTGAAAAATGATTTTTTTCTTTTTTCTTGAGTAGGATTTTGGAAAGGGATCCTGGAGACGGAGTTGGGCGGGGCTAGGCGTCGTCAGTGGGCGACGCAGCATCCCGATTCCTCGTGCTTGTGCAGGAGAGACATTCTGGAGAAAGTCTTTGAGCAGTTCTTGCACTGGTACTTCTTCACGTCCGAGTGTGTCTGCAGGTGGGCCCTGAGGTTGGATCTGTCTGCAAACGCGCGGCTGCAGTGAGAACAGGAGAATGGCTTCTCGCCTAGAAGGAATCACACACACGCGCGCACGCACACACACACACACCAACTGATAAAAAGGGGGAAATTGGAGACCGTAAAGCTGAAATAATGATGCATTCTGTCTGAAACTTGTCAGCGCTAACTTTAATTAGCTTTAAATGGCTAATTAAAATGATTCAAAGACTTTACACCCTCGGCTGTAACCGCGCCTCTAGACAAACCTCCCTTTGTGATCTTAATTAGTGATCAGATTGTTTTTTGTCTCTACATGCATGCGTGCATCGAATTTCTTGTTATCGCTCACCTGTATGAGTGCGGATGTGTCCCTGAAGCAGCCACGGGCGCGAGAAAGCCTTACCGCAGAGCTTGCAGACGCACGGCAGTGTGTGTGTCCGTATGTGCATTTTGAGCGCGCCGAGGCTGACGTACTCCTTCTCGCAGTACTTGCAGCTGAACGCCTTGCGTGCGTGCGCATCACAGTGCAGCTGCTTGTGCTTCAGAAGGCCCGCATATGTGGAATACGACTTGTGGCACAGAGCGCACCGGAACTTCTCCGCCCCATCTGAGCCGCTGCTGCTGCCGGTGGTGATGGTGGCTGCCTGCTCATGCTCGTGTTCTTCTTCGTCACTCCTCGGGATCTCATGGCTGTCTTTGGGCGATGGGTACCCCGACACGGGCGAGAGGTCACTGGGAAGCGGCGAGGGCGGCGAGCTGCTCGCCGTCCACATGGTGATGGGAGTGTACATCACTGGGCTCAACACCTCGGGCTGCGGGATCACGGGCATCACCAGGCTTTTCAGGAACTGCTGAGACACGAACGCTGCAAACCGCAAAACATGTGCGGCATCAACAATCACATCAACAACACCTGTCTGACACCTCGTCACTACCCCGCCCCAGCATGAAGCGCTTCCTGAAATAGCTTTTCATGGTGCATTCAGCGTCCTGTGAAGGGACCCCATGTTAAGGTGTCACTTACAGAGACGGAAACAGAGGCCAAGACCGTTCACTGTTCAGGGTTATTTATAAAAGGACATGAAATTCTTCTGGAAAGAAAACTCGGATTGTCCTGGGGCTCCCCGTTCAAAAAAACAAAAAAAAGACACAAAAACACGGTCACACAAAATGCTGGTTTAGATCCAGCCATGACAGATCACATGACGTGTGCTTACATTGGGAGCCTCTTGAACAGGACTGGATAAGACTTGAGCAAGTTCTACACTCAGTATTCGACATCACCCTGCAATGGCCTGGTGAGCGGTTCAGGGTGTACACATGACCCTCATCGCGAGACGGTCGAGATGGGCACCGGCCTCCCTGTGATCCTAATTAGAATTAAGCTGTTTAGAAGATAAAGGAATGATATAGTTTGGTATTACCATTTAGTAATAAATTCCCAAAATAAAGATTAGTACTAGTGTTCAGTACCGCACCATTAACATTCAGTACTCTGGATCCGTATTGGAGATCAGCGTTACACACCAGCGATAGTGTTTAGTATAACAGGTCAGGAGTAAACACTGGTACTAGAGTTCTGTAGGTAGTCTGTTGGGCTTTTTACACCCGAGCCTAGCGGCTCATCAGGCCGGTGTTTATCCCCAGTTTCCATAGCGTGAGGCGACCAGGAGTTCAACTCCACCTGGATGGGACGCTAGTCCATCGCGGGTTACCTTCCCAGTATATTTTCACTGGTACCCATTTATACTGCTGGGTGAACAGAGGCACACTTGTGGTTGAGACCTTGCCCAGGGATCTTAGCACAGTGAGGGTCTCACTGGGATTTGAACTCACAACCTCCCGGTCATGAGCGCAACACCATAACACCACCAGCCCCAACTCCAGTGTTCAGTACCTCACCATTAACATTCAGTACTCTGGTCCCATATTGGCGCTCAGCATTAAAAGACCAGCATTAGTGTTTAGTATACCAGGTCAGGATTAAACACTAGTACTGAGCTCGGTCCTACAGAACATTATGACCTCAGGGTGTGACGTACAGCTCACCAGTACAGGGTTCTGTGTCAGTATTGGGGTTCGTGTTGGAGATCAGTGCTGTGGTTCCGTGTCAGAGGTCATGATTATAATCACAGGATTAAAAGTTTAGTTTTAGAGTTTCATATTAAAGACTCGAGTAAAGTCCTGCTGATTACATGATGGACATTTCAGGTCAGTACTCAGGTTTATTATAATTCAGTATTATATGTTATAAAAGTCCAATATTTGGGTTTATAATAATACTTCAGTGTTAGGGTTCAGTATCAGAGTTATTGTTATTGTTGTTATTATTATTATTATTATTATTATTGAGTGTTAAAAGTGGTGCCAGGTGTAGATTACCTGTCGGACAGTCCAGGTCGCTGTAATTCGGCTTCTTGGCGGAGTTGAAATGTTTTTTGACGAGAAACGAGCGCGGCATCTTGAACGGTTTCCCGACCCGAACTCGGCTGGAACGGAAACGCTGGAGTCCTCCGCGGCGGGTTAAATCCTCACAGCGCCCTCCGACACACACACATCGTTCCCCGAGCTGGAAAAACGTCCACACCGCCGCTCCAGCGCCATCAAATACTCCCTCGTCAGGTGCAGGAGGCGGGGCTTACATAAAGCAACTCTACGTCCAATCAGATGTCACAGGCAGGCTTTAACTGTGGAAGCGATCGACATAACGGGCTTGTTGGTTCTTCTATGGGCGCGTCATTCACAGTGGGAGGGGCTAACGGGACGAGTGAGGAAGGTGACAGGTGTTTTTTTTTTTTTTTTTTTGAAGTTGCGTTTACCTTTTTCCACCTGTGACGTAATTCTTGCGCGTTTTCAGTCACTAAATTAAGCACACTACGTAATAACTGGATAAAGTTTTCCCAGTTTAAAAATATGAACGGCTTAATCCTATTTAGGGTGTGTGTGTGTGTGTGTGTGTGTGTGTGTGTGTGTGTGTGTGTGTGTTGCAAGCGCCCATCTCAACAGACTTTGGGCGAAACAAATCAATAAATATGATTCTCTATAAATATTGCTATATACTTTTGCGTTTTAAAAAGTTAGTTCAGGTAGGTTTTATAATCTCACTCCGTTGGTTGAAACAACTGCGAGGAGACGAAATCAGTTTTAAAAGTCCACCAGCGCCCTCTTGTGGTCACATCAACCCCAAACATCCTATAAAACCAGTTTACCAGAACTAACACAAACACAACCGACCATTCACACAGATCAACAGTTTCGAGTAACCAGTTGCATTCATGTGCATGTGTTTGTACTGTAGGAGGAAACCAGAGAAACCCGAGGAACCGAACACAGAACCTTCTCACTGTGAGGTGTCTGCGCGAACCATTGAGTCAGCACGAGATTCCTCATAGGAGTAATAATAATAATAATAACTAATAATAATAATAGTAGTAGTATTATAATTAATAGGACAGTAAATGGCTAAACACTGCATGGCCATGACTCATTTACCCTTTCAACAGAATCCCATAAACAACCCACATGCACAAAGGAGAATTCGTTAAATTAAACATTAAGCCTTGGGACATTAGGAGTCCTCTGTAATTAAAATGACACACTAAACAGATTCGCTATCTTGCCGCAGTAGAAACGGAGTTGGAATTTCTTATCTATCAAATCCAATTACTGGAGACGTGAGAAGGCCGGCTTTTGTCCCACGCTCAGCCAGAGCAAGGGCATTCTCTTTCCCCGCACGCCGCACCATGACACATTTCCAACTTTCTGTATCTTGCGATGTAATGTGTGCTGCTCTGAGTCAGACAGTTACTCATCCCATGAAGAACAAAATAAGAATCTGGGGTTGGATCCGAGGAAAACACAAACATGTGGAATAGTATTATTCTGAGCGTTTGCATTAACGAGATTTCTGGCACAATCCAATTGTTTTGAGTGACAAAATTTGTTTTTTATTTTACCACAGCCTGCATTTTGCAGATGATTACATGTATATATATATATGTGCATTATCGTCAGTTGAACATTGAAGGAAGGAGTCTCCAGTGTCAGTGGGTGAGCGCTCTGACGAACTACTCTTCCAGTTACAGGAGCATGGCTTCTCCGGCTGTTTCTAAAGTGCTGCTCCTGCTGCATCACAGGGCAATGTAACAGCTTGAGGTAAAGTGCTATCCATCCTGTACCACACATACAATCTTGGAAATGCATGTGATTGGCTCTCTTGTCACTGGCAGGTGAAAGAGAGAATGCCCTTCCCACACCAAAACTTCATAGCTGCCATAACGTCCATAAGAATTTGTTTCACGGTAATTCCACGTCACCAGATGCACCCTAATCCGAGGGGCGTACATACCTTTAACACGCACGTGATCATTCTCCTTGAAGGTCAGATGAAGCTCAAGGTCAAATATCGAGAAATATAGCCCAATCAAAGTGGTGCCGAAACTTTCAAGCACCAAAAAGGTGATAAAATAAACTTGTGAACAAGAGAAGCATGGTGTGCTCACTGCTTCCTGCCTTCTGTTGCCAGATATGAGTCATACGATGTGAGAGGATCATGTTCTTTTATTCATATTTACAGGGAGAATATGTGGCGTCCAAAATATCAAAAGCTTTGAGCTTTTTTTTTTTTTTTTTTCAAATTAAAAAAATAATAATAATCATGAGGATAAGAATCTTTCTGCCAGGAACTGTTGCGAATAAAACCAGTTTATATGACAATAAAAAATGCAGGGCTGATCGGAAGACTTCATCCAAAAGGTCTCCAGGGAAACAAACAGGGAAGAAAATAGCATGTTGACTCAAGAGCCCCCACCCACCCCCACCCATAACCCCAGGCATTGGTAATAAAGCTATAATAAAGCAAAGTGGACTCATATATTGATGGAAACATTCAGAAAAAGTTTGATCTTGAATTGATAATCACGTATTTTTTGACAGGAAGTTTTTTTTTGAAGATATTTCTGAGAGTTGTCCCAACTTCCTGTCTCACTGCGTTTCCTGTTATAGTTTCATTCTCTCAGCTCCAGGTAAGCTTATTGACTACAGGAGCACTCAGGACACGATAGGACTCTGATATTAACACCGACCTCAGTACAGTCTGTCGCAAATGCTCCATTATGTACTGCTCTGCTTATTAAAGGTGTTTCATTCATTCATTTTCTGTAACCGTTTAATCCTAATTAGGGTCGTGGGGAGGCTGGCGCCCATCCCAGCTGACTCCAAATGAGGGCAGAGTACACCGTGAACAGCTCACCAGGCCATCGCATGGCAGAAACACGCTGACGGCTATGCAGCTACTCTTGACAAACGTCAGCAATGGTTCTTTTACATGAACCTCTCACCATAGATGGTGAGACATGGCTGGCCTCTGACAATCCAGTTCGCTGCACTGGGGGGACAGTGACAACCCGTGGAGAGTGGGGCTTGAACTCACAACCTTGGGGTCAGTGATCCAGCACCTTTACCACCAGGCCGCCACTGGCATAAAAGTGTTTCATAGATAGGAAAAGTTTATACTGTACAGTACTGTACATGCAATTTTGATTTGACTCAGGTAGGAGGAGCTGAATCAGGATCAAGTCTGACTCCACCCCTATACTTTGGCTTTGACTCCTTCTCAGAGAGGAGGGACTGGATCAAATCTGACTCCATCCCATGGACTTTTTCTTAGACTGTTTCAGCTAGGAGGAGCTGGATCAAGAGCAGATCTCTCTCTCCAGCCCATGAAGGTTTGCATTAATTTATTCTCAGGGAAAAGGAACTCGATCAAGATCAGGTCTGACTCCACCCCCTGAATGTTTGCATCAATCGGTTCTGACTCCACCCCCTGGACTTTTGCCTTGACTTTGTTTCAGGTAGTAGAGCTGGATCAGGATCAGGTCTGTGTCCCACCCCATGGACTTTTGCTTTGAATCTTTCTCAGAAAGGAGTAGCTGGATCAGGTCTGACTCCACCCCTTGGACATTTGCCTGGACTCTGTTTCAGGTCGGAGGAGCTGGATCAAGATCAGGTCTGACTCCAAGCCCTGGACTTTTGCCTTGACTTTGTTTCAGGTGGTAGAAGCTGGATCAGGTGAGGTCTGCTTTGGATCTTTTTCAGAGAAGAGCAGCTGGATCAGGTCTGACTCCACCTCCCAGAATTTCGCCTGTACTCCGTTTCAGGTAGGAGGAACTGGATCAAGATCAAGTCTGACTCTAACCCCTAGAGGTTTGCATTAATTTAGTCTCGGGGAGGAGGATCTAGATCAGGATGAGGTCTGACTTCACCACCTGGAGGTTTGCATCAATTTAGTTTCAGATAGTCGTAGTCGGATCAGGATCAGGTCTGACTCCACCCCCTTGGGCTTTTACCTTGACTTTGCTTCAGGTAGTAGAAACTCGATCAGGACCAGGTCTGTCTCCCACCGCTTGGACTTTTGCTTTGATTACTACTCAGTGAGGAGGAGTCGGATCAGGTGTGACCCCACCTCTCTGGAGGTTTGCATCAACTGGGTACCTAAGTAGGAGGAGCTGGATCAGGATCAGGTCTGACTCCACCCCCTGGGGATTTGTCTTGACTTTATTTCTGGTAGGAGGAGCTGGATCAGGATCAGGTCTTATACCACCCATTGGACTTTTCTTTAACTCTGTTTCAGGCATAGGAGCTGGATCAGGTCTGACTCCACCCCCTGGAGATTTGCATCAACCCAGTATCAGGTAGGAGGTGCTGGATCGGGATCAGGTCCAACTCTACCCTCTGGACTTTCTGTAGTAATGGGTAAAATCTGCTTGCTTCAGGCTTGGAGACAGATGAATTATTTAATATAGAGTATAAACCAAAATCAATATAAATACAAACCATAAAAAAAATCAGATATGTGTGTGTGTGTGTGTGTGTGTGTGTGTGTGCGTGCGCGCGCGCGCGTGCGTGCCGACGTAGCTCCGCTTCCGCAATCAAAAACAGAGTGGATCCTGCTCTGGGCTCGCAGACCGAGGAGATGTTTCCGTGAATGTAATGAGCTGCTGAGAGACGGACGGTGAGCGCGAGCTTGGCTGGTTGGGGGGGTGGAAGGGAACGCGCACGAGGATTACTGCGGAAAATGCTGTCCGAAGGGACAACCGTTACCGGCCCGTTAATGTCCAGCGCATGCACGGAGAGCGGCAGAGACAGAGAGGGGGGACAGGACGCGCATCCCGCTGCCTCGTGATGGGGACTGGATGAGGATTTCTGTGTGTCACTGCGGATTGGACTGTACCGTAGTGTCCGGGCTCTCTGTGCGTGTGCGTGCGTGCGTGTGTGTGTGTGTGTGTGTGTGTGCGCGCGCGCGCGCGTATGTGTGTGTGTGTGTGTGTGTGTGTGTGTGCGCGTGTGTGAATATGAGATGGGTTGAAACGAGCCAAGGGAAGAGGGATCGAAGGAAGCACATTAGCACCTGTTAACAGAATAGGTAAGAACCGCCTGGATGGATGGAGTAGATGACGCAAAATATGACAATGCAATGACAATGTGTGCGCGCTGCACGTGCATGTGAGAGTGGCTCGATCCATAGATTATATCAAGATTAAAAAAAAAAAGAAGAAGAAAAAAAAAAGAAGCGTACTGCTCCTGCGCATAGAGGAAACTCTAGTGCAAAGAACTGGATTGGTCATCCTGTCAATCAAAACCATCTTCGAGTCCAAAACCTGAAGGAAGTGATGCAGTGCAACCTTTAAATCTGTCAGATAGAACAAACAAACAAACAAACAAACAAACAAACAAACAAAACATCACACTATTCATATATCTATAACTCTACCCTTCTTCATTACTCATTACACAGGCATTAATTAATGGGTTAAAGAGCGACATGTGAACTTTTAATTCACACACACACACACACACACACACACACACACACACACACACACACACACCTTAGTACTGTATTTGAGTTGTTTCAGGACACTTAAATAAAGATTGTCATGTTGAAGGATTGTCTCGGGTTCGAGTCCTGGTTCGGTGATGGCGTTTCTGAGGAGGGTTTCTCCTTGTGCTTGCTTGGGTTTCCTCTGGGTTTCCTCTGGGTTTCCTCCTATAGTCCAAATACATGCACATTAGGCTAACGGGTTGTTCCAGTTTGGCCCAAGTTTAAGCGCATGGTTGTGTGTATGGACGAATTGTGATGGACTGGTGAGCTGTTCAGGATGTACACTACCTTCGCCTGGTGTTGGCTGAGATCGGCTCCAGCCTGACCTGAAGAGGATTCCGTGGTTCCGCGAAGGCATGTATTTTAATAAGTGTTCTGTATTTATGTGCTTTCTGAGAATCTGTCTGAGATGTCTATTTACTATAATAAATGAAGCTGTAGTTAAAAGCTGGGAAGGAAAAAGTGCTCAGCATCCTTGAAACACTCCGATCTCAGAGTAGGAGGAAATCCTGAGAGTACATCCTGTGTCATCACAACAGAACACAATAATCGGACTTAATGAAAACTATACAGTCTTTCATAGAGAAATAAGCACATTCATTCATTTATTCATGCTCTGAACTGCGTAATCCTACTACGATTGCAGGGAGGCTGGAGCCTCTCTCAGCCGACACTGGATGAAGGCAGGGTACACCCTGAAGAGCTCAACAGGCCATCACAGTGTGACACCACTCACACCTCAGGGCAATTATAACTGCTAATTAGCATCAGCCTAATGCGCATGTCCTTGGGCTGTGAGAGCAAACTGGAGTACCTGGAGGAAACCCGGAGGAAACCCCCGCCAGCACAAAGGGAACAAACAACATTCACATAGAAATGTCCTCACTGAGCCCGGGATTCGAAATAAGAACCTTCTTGCTGTGAGGCAGATGTGCTAACCACTATGCAACATGCAGTGGGAGGGAAATTACAGCTTTCAGACACTTGTGTACATTTTATAAATTTATTATTAGAAATTTCCTCAGTAAAAGAGTGAAAGGCTTTTATTTTGTTTTTTTATTTTTTCTTATAAATATGACAAAGATGATGAAAAAAAATTCAGATGCCATCACTATTGTTGGTGGGTATACCTTTTTAAGTTTTTAATTTAGGACATGTTCATTCATTCAGTCATTTTGTAAGCCACCTAATCCAAATTAGGGTTGCAAGGAGACTGACGTCCATCTCAGCCGACTTTGGGTGAAGGCGGGATACACCCTGGACAGCTCGTGAGGCCATCGCACGGCCAACACTCATAAAATGTTTCACACTCACCCTCACACCTAGTGGTAATTTGGATCTAACAGCTAGTCTACTGTGCACGTTTTTGGTCTGTGGGCGGAAACCCACGTAAGCACTGGGATAACATGCAAACTCCAAACAGAAATGCCCTAAGCCCGGGAATTGAACCCAGGACCTTCTTACTGTGAGGTGACCTGCTAACAACTGCGCCACCGTACTGCCCTATTATGAAGTGTTTTAAATTCTTTATTTTTTTGCAACTCTGCGTTTGCTTGTCCTCACTCAGAGTTGGCTGAGATGGGTGCTAGCCTCCCTGCAACCCTAATTAGGTGATCCTAATCAGCGGTTGGTTCAGAAAATGAATCAATGGATGTTTCTGTTTGAACTTTGCAAATCATCATCTTCTTCTTCTGAATGTTCTTTGCTGATGAGGTGAAATTCTCCTGTAGTTCATGTTTAGTGTAATGTTTGAGGTATTTGCGGCTCATGATACTCCCAACACCGTGCTTCACTCTGACCCTGTTGGTTATGGAATCCATTTTGTCCCAATATGGCAATCTGAATTAGTGCTAATAAGTTCTATTTCTGAATCTCTGTGCTTCCTTTACCAGAGGAGTATTGTTGAGATGTCGGAGACAGAGCTGATTACAGTGTGGTTCGTTGTTTCTGTGCTGCTCAGCTGTTATTCCTGATCCACTCACATTGTCCTGCCACTCTTTCTGAGTGAATCACAGCATATTATCAAACCAGTTGTACCGAGACTTGTTTACTTTAGCTTGGAAAGCTTGATCCGTTTGCATATTGTTTAATACTCTACTGTGAATTTGATGCTTCAGCTTCAGGGTGATGAAATCTTCCCAACCAACAGCAACATCTTTTATGATGAGGCTGATATGTGGAAATTCCTCAAGCACATACAGTGCTGTGCTAAAGTTTTTCTGAGCTGTCTGACCAATTTCTGACATTTTTTGCACGTTTGTCACTGTCACCCATTTCAGATCAAGCAAACCTAAATATTATAATTATACAATGGTAAAACACAAGTAAACATGAAATGCAGTTTACAGTGCCAATTGCATTTATTAAGGGGGGAAAAAAACATCTGAACCCGTGTGAATAAGTAACCTAATAGCTGGTTGAACCACCTTTTGCAGGAATAACTGCAGTCAAGCGTTTGTGATAAGAGGCGATGAGTCTTTCACATGGCTGTGATGGGATGTGGCTGTGATTGGCCCACTCTTCTCTGCAGAATTGTTTAAGATCAACCAGATTGGATGGTTTTCGAGCATGAACAGCCTTTTTAAGGTCATGCCATTCCATGTCAATAGGGTTCAGGTCAGGACTTCGACTAGGCCACTCCAAACCCCTCATTTTGTTCTGTTTTAGCCATTCAGAAGTGGACTTGCTGGTGAACTTGGTGGTTTTGCCTCGGAACTCTTCCATGATTGCCATTTTTGCCTCATGTCTTTCTGATGGTGGAGTCATGAACATTGACATTAACTGAGGCAAGTGAAGCTGGTAGTTGTTTAGAAATGGTTTTTGGATCCTTTGTGACTTCTCCGGTTAGTCTGCGCCGTGCCCTTGGAGTAATTTTGGTAGGTGGGCCACTCCTGGGAAGGGTCACCACTGTGCCATCATTGGCATCTGTCAGTCTCGGGAGACTATGGTCTTGCACACCGTTTGGATGAGCATCGTCTGGTGTGACTAGTCAGGCTGATACGGGACTGACAGTCCCTCTTGCAGTATGGGCATCGGAACTTGGTAGTTTGTCTGTCAGCTGGGGCTTTTCTTCTCTGGCGCTTGACATCGGAACTCTGCGCGAGTGACTTTTCTAGCTGAAGGATTCCTTCATGCACTGTCTATCGCCATGCTGATCTTTCACAGGCTGCAGCTTCCCAAGTGCTTGTTTCGATATTCAGGGATTTCAGGTCTCGCTTACATATATCTTGTAGTGCAATCTTGGTCTGCCAGTTGGACGGCTTCCAAGAGCAAGTTCTCCATAGAGAAGGTCCTTTGGGATCTGTCTGGTTTCCATGTGCACCACATGTACAAGCCATCGTATTTGTCTCAGCTTCAGTAGGCTATACATGCTTTGAATTTGTGCTCTTTCCAAGACACTGGTATTGGTGACTTTATCCTGCCAGGCGATGTTCAGGATACGGCGAAGACAGCACCTGTGGAAGGTGTTGAGTTTGTGCTCCTGTTTCGCATGCAGAATCCATGCCTTGCTTCCATAAAGGCAGGTGCTTATGACGCAGGCTTTGTATACTAGGACCTTTGTGTGCTCTGTCAGTTTGCTATTGGTCCAAACTCTCTTATTTAATCTGGCCATTGTGGTTGCTGCTTTGCCAATGTGCTTGTCCAACTCTGTGTCCAGGGACAATGAGTCTGAGATGGTGGAGCCCAGATAGACAAAGTCATGGACAGCATCCAACTCTTGGTCCCCGAGTCTTATCTCAGGTGGTTTGTCCAAGCCCTACCCATGATCTGTGTCTTCTTCTGACTAATTGTAAGCCTGAAGTCCTGGCATGCCCTGTTGAATCGGTCCATGAGGTGCTGGAGTTCTTCCTCGGAGTGGTTGGTAATTGCAGCATCATCGACAAAGAGGAAGTCACGTAAAGCTCACATTTGGACTTTAGTCTTGGCGCTGAGTCTTGACAAGTTAAAGAGTTTACCGTCTGACCTGGTTCGGAGGTAGATGCTCTCTGTGGTGGAACCAAAGGCATGTTTAAGCAGGACAGCAAAGAAGATGCCAAACAATGCTGGGGCAAGGACACAACCCTGTTTTACTCCACTGTTGATGTTAAAGCTCTCTAATGTTGACCCATCAAAGACCACTGTACCTTGAATTTTGCCGTGGAAGGACTGGATGATGTTCAGTAGCTTTAGTGGACATCCTATCTTTGGGAGAATCTTGAAGAGACCATCTCTGCTAACAGTGTCAAAAGCCTTTGTCAGAACTATGAAGGCAATGTAGAGCAGTAGTCTTTGTTCTCTACACTTCTCCTAGAGTTGTCTGAGAGAGAAGACCATGTTGATGGTGGACCTTGAGGAACGAAAGCCACACTGGGATTCTTAGTAGACTCTTTCGGCAATAACTTGTAGCCTCTTCAATGTGACTTTTGCAAAGAGTTTTCCCACAGTGCTTAAAAGTGAGATCCCGCGGTAGTTGTTGCAATCGCTTCTGTTGCCCTTGTTCTTGTAGAGCGTTACAATGTTGGCATCCCTCATGTCTTGTGGAACTTCGCCCTCATGCCGACAGAGGCAGAGTATTTTGTGTAGTTCTTCTATCAGGGTTCCTTTGCAGAATTTCAGAATCTCTGCAGGGATGCCATCCTTCCCAGGTTCTTTTCCTGTGGCTAGCGAATCTAGGGCTTTGTGCAGTTCCTCCAGGGTCGGCTCTTCATCCAGTTCCTCTAGCATAGGTAGACACTCAATTGCGTCCAAGGCATCCTTAGAGACAAGGTTCTCCTTGGTATATAGCTCAGAGTAGTGTTCCACTCAGCGTTCCATCTGTTGTTCTCGGTCTTGAATTATCTCTCCTGAGCAAGACTTTAGAGGGGCAGTTTTCTTCTTGCTAGGACCCAGTGCCTGTTTGATTCCATCATGCATCCCCTTAAAGTTTCCTGTGTCTGCTGTGATCTGTATCTTAGAGCACAGCTGAAGCCAGTGGTCATTTGCTCAGCGCCTGGCAATCTGTTGGACTTTGCTGTGGGAGCTTCGGAGTGCCTTTAGGTTTTGCTCACTAGGGTCAATTTTATAGGCTATGAGAGCAGCTCTCTTCTCCTTCGTGACTGGTCTGATCTTCTCTGCATGAGCTTCAAACCAGTCTGCTGACTTCCTTGTCTGCATACAAAAGACTGATATTGCTGAGCTGTAGATGGCATCCCTCACTTGTTCCCAGTTTTCGGTAGCATTCCAATTTGCTGACCTGTGAGGCGTTCTTCTAGGGTTGTGACAAAGCCATCGACCTTTGTTGGTATTTTAGTGTTGCTTGTGTTTATGTGAGAGCTTGCTGGACACAAGGGAATGGTCAGTATCACAGTTAGCACTGTGATAGCTGCGAGTGAGTCTGATGCATGATAGGTTGGAGCGTTTGGTGAGGATCAGGTCGAGCTGGTGCCAGTGTTTGGATCGTGGGTGCCTCCAAGAGACTTTGTGTTGGGGCTTGGTGTTGAAGAATGTGTTGCTGATGCAGAGGTTATGGTAGCAGCAGAGCTCTAGCAAACGTCCATTTTCGTTCATTTGTCAAGTGCCGAACTTTCCAAGGCAGCTTGGCCAGGTGCCAATAGGAGTCAGTGCTGACTCTGAAGTAAAATCACAGAGTATGAAAAATGACTGTGCAGCGGGGACTTTGCTCATGGTAGAGCCAAGGTCGTCGTAGAACTTCTCTTTGACGTCACTGGGAAATGTGAGAGTTGGAGCATAGACGCTGATAATGGTGACTGATCCAGCTGCAGTGTGGAGCTGTAGGGACAGGATTCTTTCAGATCCTTCTGTGGGTGAGATGATAGATCCCAGCAGGGTGTTATGGACTGCAAAACCCACGCCATGTTCCCTCACTTGGTTGGGTGTCTTCCCTTTCCAGAAGAAGGTGGAGTCTTTCCCTCTCACAGAGCCTGTCTCTGGGAGTCTAGTTTCCTGGAGGGCGACAATGTCCGTCTCCAGCCTGTTCAGTTCCCAGTCAATGATAGCTGTTTTTCGGGTGTCATTGATTTCTTCAAGGCTGTCAGTGAAACCTGGCGTCATCGTCCTCACATTCCAGGTGCCCAGTTTTAGAATAGAATGCTTTGACTTTTCCTTTCTCTAAGATTTTGTTTTCTTGTTCAAGTAGTTGTTTGTGACAACCACAGGTTGTCGATCCACTTGTCGGTTTTCACCTTAAACTCCACGTACCCAGTGAGGTTAACGGACCGTGGCGAGGCAGCACATTATTGGCTGGGGGCTGCCCAGCTTGAGGCAGGCGGTAGCTGCCCAATGAGACACAATGGCCTCTCCTACCGTCGGAAGCAACCCCTGGCGTCTAGCTCTATGCCAATCAAGCTGATGACTTAAAACCGGTAGACTGCTGCTTCCCGTGTTGTATCGACGCTGTGTAGTGAAGCTGGAGTGTTCTCTCCAGTGTGCAAGAGCCTGGGTATGTGTATATGGAGAAAGAACTGTTACCCATGCAGTAAATTACCCCTCTCCACATCGTAGAAAAGGTCCAGTGGAAAGGCAAAATGCCAGTACAAATGGTTTCCATGCCGTCGCATGGAGTACAGCATTGAAAAGCCTTCGGGACTCCAGCTCCTGATTTGCTGTCAGGGTTTACTCCCTTATCCTTAAACTCTCCCAAGATATCCACAAGGCAGTGGAACTATTTGACCCATAGCTAAGGGTTTGGTTCATGGGTTTCAAGGTGTGTCCACACACCGGTGGGCCTGCAAACCTCACGTCTGGGGGCCAAACCTCCTCCGAGTCCATTGTAGTTTAGCCTGAGTCCACAAGGTGCTCAGTTACCATGTGTCGCCGCGAGGAGGCACTACATAGGGCTTGGTGATGGAGAGGCTATGTACTGGCAGAAGGAGACTTACGCACACGGCTCCTCTTTTCGCAAAAGCTAGCCAGCGGTGCAGGCTGAACGCGAGAGGTGATAAGCACATCCACTGCAGCTACAGCACACAAGACGCATCACACTGCCATTTGTGACACACCTTCTCCATTTATGGATAATGGTTCTGACAGTGGTCTTCTGGAGTCCCAAAGATTTACCAATGACTTTGTATCCTCTCCCAGACTGAGACATCTCTATAATCTTTTTTTTGGTTTGCTCTTGAACCTCACTGGATCGTGGCATGATGATGTGTGTTCATTATGGCCTACCTCACCTTGTCAGACAGGTTTTATGTTAGGGATCTCCTGATTGGAAATATCTGGCAGCAATCAGGCCTGGGTGTTCAGTTCAGTTCATTTTCTGTAACCGCTTCATCCTAATTAGGGTCGTGGGGAGGCTGGTGCCCATCCCAGCCAACTCAGTGCAAGGGCAGAGTACACCCTGGACAGCTCGCCAGGCCATCGCAGGGCGGAAACACGCCGACGGCTTTGCAGCCTACTCTTGTCGAAAGTCAGCAATGGTTCTTTTACATGCCTCACACCATAGACAGTGAGAGACATGGCCAGCCTTTGAAAACCCAGTTAGCTGCACTGGGGGGACAGTGACAACCTTGTGGAGAGTGGGACTCGAACCCCCAACCTTTGGATCAGTGATCCGGCGCCTTATACCACTAGACCACCATTGCCCCGGCCTGGGTGTTGTCATGAAATTGAACTTAGTTTCCCCAATAATAGGATTAATCACAATTAATTCACCTTTTAACTGAGGGAGGGGGGGGATTACTTTGTCACAGAGGTTCATGTAGGTTTGGATAGGATTTTTCCCTTAACAAATAAAATCACAACAGGAAAACTGCATTTTTTTGAATACTTGGACTATCTTTGTGTGATATTTAAATTTGTTTGATGATCTGAAAAAATTAAGTGTGACAAAGGTGCAAAAAAGTAAAAAATCAGTAACGGGGCAAAAACTTTGGCACAGCATTGTACATTTCTTACTTCCACCCCAAGAAGACGTCGAAGAAGGAGAGGTGGGAGGCGTGTCCGTAGGCAGAGATAGAAGAGGAAAGGCATGAGTCTAGAACTGAAAGTAGGGACTTTGAATGTTGATACTAGCTGACATGATGCAAAGGAGGAAAGTGGACATACTGTGTGTTCAGGAGACCAGGTGGAAAGGTAGCAAGGCTAGAAGCTTAGGAGCAGGGTTTAAGCTGTTTTTTTCATGGTGTGAATGGGAAGAGAAATGGAGTAGGAGTCATCTTGAAGGAGGAGTTTGTTAGTAATGTTCTAGAAGTGAAAAGAGTGTCAGAGTGATGAGTTTCAAGTTAGAAATGTATTATGTTGTTAGTGCTTATGCCCCACAGGCAGGATGTGAGCTAGAAGAGAATGAAAGATTTTGGAGTGAGTTAGATGAAGTGATGCAGAGTACACCTAGAAGTGAAAGAATGGTCATTGGTGCAGACTTCAATGGACATGTCGGTGCAGGAAACAGAGGGGACGAGGAAGTGATGGGCAGGTTTGGTATCCAGGACAGGAACGCAGAAGGAGAGATGTTGATAGATTTTGCAAAAAGGATGGAAATGGCTGTGGTAAATACTTTCTTCCAGAAGAGACAGGAGCATAGGGTGACTTATAAAAGCGGAGGTAGGAGCACACAGGTAGACTACATCTTGTGTAGGCGATGTAATTTGAAGGAAGTCAGTGACTGCAAAGTATTAGTGGGTGAGAGTGTTGCCAAAAAGCATAGGATGGTGGTGTGTAGGATGACGCTGATGGTGTGGAAGGTGAAGAAGGCAAAGGCAGAACAGAAGACAAAGTGGTTTAAGCTGAAAAAGGAAGAGTGTCGGGTTGTCTTCAAGGAGGAGTTGAAACAGGCTTTGGGTGGTCAGGAAGTGCTTCCAGATGACTGGACAACTACAGCTAATGTGATCAGAGAGACAGGTAGGAGAATACTTGGTGTGTCATCTGGAAGGAGAGTAGATAAGGAGACTTGGTGGTGGAATGAGGAACTGCAGGAGTGTGTACAAAGGAAGAGGTTAGCTAAGAAGAAGTGGGACATTGAGAGGACCGAAGAGAGTAAACAGGAGTACAGAGAGACACAGCATAAGGTGAAGGTAGCGGTGTCAAAAGCCAAACAGAAGGCGTATGATGATTTGTTTGCTAGGTTGGACAGTAAGGAGGGGAAAAAATGATTTCTACAGGTTGGCACAGCAGAGAAATAGAGATGGGAAGTACGTGCAGCCAGTTAGAGTGATTAAGGACAGAGAGGGAAATGTATGAACTGATGACAGAAGTGTGCTGGAAACATGGAAAGAGTACTTTGAAGAGCTGATGAATGAGGAAAATGAGAGAAAAAAGAGTAGGCAAGTAAGGTGAACGTTGAGAACCAGGAAGTAGCAAAGATTAGTAAGGGTGACGTGAGGAGGGCATTGAAGAGGATGAATAATGGAAAAGTAGTTGGTCCTGATGACATACCGGTGGAGGTATGGAAGTGTCTAGGAGAGGTAGCAGTAGATTTTCTGACAAGAACATTCAACAAGGTCTTAGAGAGTGAGGGGATGCCAGAAGAATGGAGCAGAAGTGTGATGGTGCCCATTTTTAAGAACAAGGGAGACGTGCACAGTTGTGGCAAGTACACAGGGATAAAGTTTATGAGCCATACTATGAAGTTATGGGAAAGAATAGTGGAAGCTAGACTAAGGGCAGAGGTCAGCATTTGTGAACAACAGTTTGGTTTCATGCCAAGAAAGAGCACCACAGATGCAGTGTTTGCTTTGAGGAAGTTAATAAAGAAGTACAGAGAAGGTCAGAAGGAGCTGCATTGTGCCTTTGTGGATCTGGAGAAAGCATATGACAGGGTACCGAGAGAGGAACTGTGGTATTGCATGAGGAAGTCTGGAGTGGCAGAGAAGTATACCAGAGTGGTGCTGGACATGTATGAGAGATGTAAGACAGTGGTGAGGTTTTCTGTCGGTGTTAGAGAAGAGTTTAGGGTGGAGGTAGGACTGCATCAAGGGTCAGCTCTGAGCCCCTTATTGTTTGCTATGGTGATGTACAGGCTGACAGACGAGGTTAGACAAGATTCCCCATGGACTATGACGTTTGCAGATGACATTGTGATCTGTAGTGAGAGCAGAGAACAATTGCAGGAAAATCTCGATGGAGAGTGTGCAAAAGAGGTGAAGAAGCGTGTGCTATCAGGTTGGAATGGTTGGAGAAAGGTGTCCGGTGTGATGTGTGATAGGAAGGTATCGGCAAGAATGAAAGGAAAAGTGTACAAGACGGTGTTGAGGCCAGCGATGTTGTATGGTTTAGAAACAGTGGCCCTGGGGAAAAGACAGGAAGCAGAGCTCGAGGTAGCAGAGATGAAAATGCTGAGGTTCTCTTTGGGAGTAACAAGGATGGATAGGATCAAGAATGAGCACATCAGAGGGACAGCACATGTAAGATGTTTTGGAGACAAAGTCAGAGAAGCTAGAATGAGATGGTTTGGACATGTACAGAGGCGAGATAGTGAGTATATTGGTAGTAGGATGCTGAGGTTGGAACTACCAGGCAGAAGGCCCAGAGGAAGACCAAAGAGACGATTCATAGATGTGGTGAAGGAGGACATGAAGGCAGTTGATGTAAGAGAAGAAGATGCAGAGGATAGGGTGAGATGGAGGCAGATGATTCGCTGCAGCCACCCCTGAAGAGAACAGCCGAAAGGAAAAGAAGACGACATATACATACACACAGGGATCCCTCACTTTCCGTGGTTAATTGGAACCAAAGTTCCCCACGCGGCCATCGAAATCCGCGGAGTAGGATCACCCCCCAACCGCCCCGAGTGACATATACGTACATGTGTATGTGTATATAATATCAATAAATACATATTCAATGCTATAAATGCTTATAATAACAATTAAACATTAAAAAATAACATAAGATGTAAATAAAGTATAAATACACACACATACAGATTTTATTGCACAAGAGGAAGACGACACATTCATACATATATATATATATATATATATATATATATATATATATATATATATATATATATATATATATATACATACACTATATACTGTCTGTCTTCCTTTCGGCTTTTTTCCCTTTTATCCGGGAGTCGCCACAGCGAATCATCTGATTCTCACGTTTGATTTGGCAGAGGTTTTTACGTCGGATGCCCTTCCTGTCACAACCCTTTTAGCAAGGGACAGAAACACGCTGACGGCTTTGCAGCCTACTCTTTACGAAAGTCAGTAATGGTTCTTTTTCATGCCTCTCACCATAGACAGAGAGAGACATGGCCCACCTTTGATAACCCAGTTGGCTACACTGGGGGGGGACAGTGACAACCTTGTGGAGAGTGGGACTCGAACCCCCAACCTTTGGATCAGTGATCCAGCACCCTATACCACTAGACCACCACTGCCCCTAATACACTATATACCAGGGGTGTCAAACTCGTGCCAGAAAGGGCCATGTGGCTGCAGGTTTTTGTTTCAACCAAGCAGCAGCACACCTGACTTTGCTCATTTAATCAACTCATCTGAGTGTTCAGGCAGCTGATTGGTCAATCTGTGTGCTCTGTACAGAGACTGACCAATCAACTGCCTGAACACTCAGCTCAGCTTATCTTTCAGCAAGATAATGACCCTAAACATGTCGTCAAATCTACACAGAAATGGTTCACCAGACACAGAACCAATCTCCTCTCATGCCCATCTCAGTCCCCAGACCTCAACCTCATTGAAACCCTGTGGAGTAGAGCTGAAGAGGAGAGTGCAGAGGAGAGGACCAAGGTTGCTGGATGATGTAGAGAGATTGTGCAAAGAGGAAACGGTCCAATAACATGCTTTGTATCCTCCCATCTTCTGAAACATTATAGGAGAATAATAGGTGCTATTGTTGGCAAAAGGGGTTTTTACAAAGGGGTAACATCAGGGGGGCTAATAATAGTGGTGCAAATGATTTTATTTAAAATAATTATTTCTTAATGTGGGATTTTCTTCTCACTGAATAAATGCACTTTAATTAAAGGTTGGCTTTTCCTCTTTTTTCATTGTGGTCCAAATACTATTTCGGAAAAAAACCCTGAATTTATTAGAATCTAAAGAACACATCTTATCCAGGTGTGCCAACAATTATGGAGCCCAGTGCATATACCCTCTACTGATAGTGAGGTCTGCAGGCTGGAAAAATGTCACACAGGCATCAAATGATTCTTAAATAATTGTGTATGGAATCCCCCATGGATCCTGTTTCTCAATCCTTTAACCCCAGAGGCATTTCCTTCAGGTAAGACCACACGTTAAGGGGGTCCTCGACTAAAAAAAGGACTCCATTCCTACGGCGCTATGTAAGCCGGATTTTGTTGTAAGTTGGATCACACCACCCAACTATGCCAGAGCAGTCGTAAAATCATAATCTAGGATATAAAAACTAATTTCTATGACAGCTGAAGCTGAAAGCTGTGGTAGCAGTAAGAGAAACACATGGAGAGAGCACTTCTTTACGGAACAACAATTCTTAGTGACTAATGGCACGAGCATCGTAACCTGAAAACATTGTAAGTCGGGTCTGTCATAAGTCAAGCTGGATAGCCCATAATAAAATGACACTGAATGAATTTGAGCGGTGTACCTCAGGGGGAGGTATGGACAGAGCCAGAATTGGTAGAAAGGTTCATTTATGGTTAAGTAACACCCCTTTTGCCAAATTTCAAATCCAGAGTCACATAGGTTTTATTTGTAATCAGGCTGCACAATGGTGTCGTCATTTGCAGCATGAAGGTCCTGGGTTTCTGTGTGGCGTTTGCACGTTCTCCCAGTACTTACGTGGGTTCCTTCCAGGTACTCTGTTTTTTTCATTCAGTCCAAAGACCTGCACATTACAGTAGGCTAATGAGCTGTTCTGAATTGCTCCTGGCCATGAGTGTAAATGGTTTGTCTGTGTGTTGGCTCTGCGATGGACTGTACACTGTCCCTGTTTTATAGATATTTGGGACGATGATGCTTGATGGCGTATGATTTCTCACTTCTCATTGCTGCACATTCATCCAACACACATACACACTAGGGTCTGAATAAATATTCATAACAATGCTCTTCAAAGCCTGGCATACCCGCCTCACTGCTTCTTATGATGTTTTCTAATAAGCAGCAGTTAATTTTTTTTGTCAACACGATTTATTGCATTATTAATTTTACTTACTTCACCATGAGGGAGTATAGTGTGCGGGCTGGTAAACAGCAAACTAACCAAACCTTTTATTTCTTTTTCTTTTTCCCCTCCTCTACTTAGCTGCCTTGTATTATTCATCCACTGCAACTGGCATCATAAAGGGTGGGTGATTTAATGTCTGTTCGATTCGCTCTGGCTTAGTTACTCTGAGTGCTTCTGTTTTGCAAACCCTTTCTTCAATGCCATCGCAGTAGGTCAGACCCACACTCGTTTACATCTCAGGCACTTCCTTAGTGCTCGACTGCTGTGATTTTAAACAGTAGATCCAATCACCTGGTACTTCTGAAATATTCATTAATGAAAAGGCTGGAATTACTAGGTTGGAAAAAAAAAATCACTGATGACGATGATGATGATGATAAAGAAGACGAAGAAGAAATGACTGAAATCAGCTAAAACAGTACCAAATACAATATGATTCAAGATTCAGGGCTTTTTCATTGACTCTTAAAGCAAAGAGATAAAAAAACATGGCTTGAAGAACTACAGTGGTACATTTTACATGATACAAGCTTTGATCCCACCAAAAAACTGCCCCATCCAACCAGCCAAATTTTGATTTACGAGCTCTGCTGGGGGAAATGGCTTTTTCGGGCCAATTAGCCTTGTATTCTTTTGCTTGTATTCCTCTGTGCTCCGAGAATGCCTTGTGCAGCACTTCTCAGTTATTTTCTGTGATGTCCCCAATAGGAAGGAAAAAAAAATTTCATGCCCCTTCCAGTGCTCCTAACGTGACTATAAATGGTGTTTACTGCACTTCATATTGTTTGCTTTGTGCTTTTTCACATTGTTTGCTTGGTGCTTTTTCTCTACACCATAGGGAACACAGTGACAGCGCCACTGCCACCTACTGTAGAGGATGTCCAATTACACTTAATTCTAGTACAGCATGGCAAAAAAGCATGTTCCCCAGGGTCATATGCCCCCCCACGGCATTATATATTTGAGAAGCACTGGCCTTGTAGGAGCTCACCTCGAGCCTTTCCTCGCTGGCATTTGTAGTGTGCACATGCACAAAGTTCTCCTCCTCCTCCTCCTCCTCCTTCTCTGTTACGCACTACCTTATGCCTGTCCATGTGACATCTTTGTTGCAGTCGATGATTGGAAGGGTTAGTTGACTTATTGTTTATTCTTGTTTTATTATTTATGAATTATTATTAATGTTAATGTACATGTATTATTATTATGAAATATTTATTGTGTTTACGTGTTTATTTTTATATTAGGTGAAATATACGTGATTGTGGCAGGTATGAGTTATGAGTATATGAGTTTGGGAGGGGGTTTGAACGGATAAGCTCGGCCTCGGAAGAGATTAATTTTGTAAGTCAAGATACTGCTGTATATTTATTTGACATGGCACAGGAACAGAACAACTTGAGATTAAAAAAAAACATTATTCAATGATGTTTTTTCTTGTGTTTAACTCTTAATACGAAGGTTTAAAGAGAGTCTCATCAGCTAGCTGCACCACACACTCACCGATAGAGTCTCATTTGATGAAGTAATAACACTTAATTCTAAAAAAAAGGCATAGAATCATAGAAAAAGAGCCGAGCTGGCTAGGGTTAGCATGCTAACCATCAGAGTCTGGGTTTAGAAGGCCGTCTAGGCTGGTGGCCGCAGTTTGATGTGGTGCAAATATATATACAGTTAGCATTAAACACGTTCTTTCCAAATTTGGTTACTTTTTGAGAAATACAGTACTGATTAGGGTTAGCATTTAGCCTAGCGACTACTTAACTCATCTGACAGCATCTATCATGGTTAGAATATGTAATAAAGTAAACTGTAATTTCATTGTGCTTTGGCTTTATGTACAGTATGTATGTAGTATATGCAACACAACTTGGGTTCAGCGGCCTCTGAATTGAATAGTCGCGCCATCCACCTTACTTTTGGTGCCTAATTGTGATTTATGTGTGTTTGTTACATGCGTTGAATTATCGTAGACTATTTTCAATCATAATGTCCGTTAAATTTGTCCTAGGTCAGACATAGCCACATAATTTAGTTTACTTTCTGGAAAGACAACATCTAAGATACTTAAAGATACTAAAAGAGCTTCAATTTGGATGATTGTCAAGAATGTTCTGCTTTTTGGCCCACGAAATAGCCACCCACTTAATAGATGTTGTGAGTCTTTCACTTGAACCTGTTAACACTCTTGTACATTTCCGTATTCCTTGCTACAGCTCAACTGGGCAGCAACAGACTACCGTAACAAGGCTAAAATTAGCAAAGCCCAAAAAGGAACAGGCCAAAACCTCATGGTGGATGAGCTAGAAAATCATAAAATATAGCAATGGGGGGGGGGGGGGGTCACAGCCTCAGCAAATGGAGGTCACGCTAGGGCACCTTCCCAGACAACTGCTGCCAGTGTACAGTGAGCAGAAAAGTTCAGCGAAATCACAGAGTGTAGCCGTGTAGCCAAGCACTCTTCATGAAAGCGAGCGGGAGTTAGCATGTAGCAAGCCAGGAAGCAAAACATAATGAGCTGGAGACTTTGAATTGCTCACTCCAGGTCAAGGCCATCCTCCCATTATAATACAGTTTGCCAACGAGATACGTAACACATCAACCACAAACGGAGAGAAAAATTGGATGAACGAAGAAATGTTGACTTTACACTTGTGTTATTTTCTAAAAGTTCCACCATTCTTCTGGAGTTCTGGATTATCCAAAGGTCCATTTATGCTGCTATAGTATTTGTGTACAACAATAAAGATGTGCATTTGAAACCTTTGTAAGAAAACCTTCAAGCAGCGACATTAATAAATACGTCCACTAGGGGGCAGTTCAAAACGGACGAGGTACTAACATGGTGATTGTAATAACGTGCTTTATTAAGATTCAAATCAGAATGGGAGATGGAGCTGGTTCGTGGGGGCATTTTTACATGTAGGTGGAGAAATCTTTTGTCCTGACTCAAAGGCTCTCGCATGCACCGCCGTTTTTCTTTTGCTGACATCCAGTCGCTTCACTGCTGTTCTGTATCAATGCTTGTTCCTGTGGATGGTCGAAATAACACCATATAGAAGTTTATAGTTTCTTAAGAACATGCATTACCTATTTTCAAATGTCGTGCTATTATTACAGCTTCTTCTTTCTGGCTGTCCTGTGAATAGGGCCCCCACGGCTGCTAATGGCCCAGTCTTGTTCTTACGCAACTGCGAGCTTTCCCAAATTGTGTAAACATCCAGATGAAAAGAATAAGAGTGTGGATAGAAGGCTCGGTTTGTTTCCTTATCTACCTTAAATGTTCAGCGTAAATGGGTCTCTAGATGGAACCGTTCCATTAAAGTCTCATGTTCATTGTACGGTCCAATACGTCAACTGTAACCAATCCCGAGCTTCAGACTGAGGGGGACTTCATTGTGTTCTTCATCTCATTTATAGAGCTCTTTAAAGCAATCATTCTTCATTTATTGAAAATAAAATGTTCACACCTCCACACCTGTGGCCTGTTTGTGTTGTGCCAGGTTGAGAACCTTGCCAGTGTGTTCTCTCCTCTCTTAATAATGCACCAATTGATTTTGGCACTCTCACGCCGCCAGTTCGGGATTGATTTATTCAGATTGTTCAGCTGTAGCGCTGAGCCTTAAGCCATTCTTTTGAGAAGCAGAATACCGACGACTCCCATTCGATTTCTTTTAAATGCTCGAGCTTGGCGGCACGGCGTTGTTGTGGTTAGCACGTCCGCCTCACAGCAAGAAGGTCGGTGAGGGCATTTCTTTGTGGAGTTTGCTTGTGTGGGCTTCTTTCAACGGCCCAAAAATATGCACAGTGGGCTAAATGGCTGCTCCAGATCACGTGTGAACCGTTTTGTGTGTGTGTGTGTGTGTGTGTGTGTGTTGGCTGTGCGATGAACTTGTGATCTGTTTGGGATGCACCTTGCCTTCGCCGCGAGTCAGTCGCGATAGGTGCCAGCTTTCGCGTAACCCTAATAGGAGTGTGGTTTTAACAGATAAGTGATGAATAAATGTGAGACCTGATCATGCCGTGATACTCATCTGATCAACGACAAACTAAGCAGGCAGTTTTTTCCTCCTCACTCGTGGTCCTTTGAGGTTACCATGGTTACCATGTTATTAGAAATATGTAGACATCCATAGCCCATAGATATAACCAAAACGAGTTTATGTTTAAGATCACTCGGCATACATGTAGCCTGTTTAGAGGGCTGTAAGATGACATCATTTCCTTTTCGTTTCGCTTTATTATGTGATAACGTGGCTTTAAACCTGCACTCGCACGAGCTCTTTATCCATCACCTCTTATATAAATATGCAGAGCTGTAATTCTATGAATATGAATGAGAAGTCGTTAAATCCAGTGTGGAGATGTGTAGCAGGGTCACAGCAAGGGGGTCATTAGCTGTCTGAATGCCCTGGACATTACTGTGTACTTGGTTTATGCTCAAGAACTTTTCAGGTGTTTATCACATCAGCTATTTGCTATTTGCTTGGTGAACGTAATCGTTTCACAGATCTGTCAGTGGCCAAGTCTTTAATATCCAGCTAGCACTTTATCCTGGTCAGGATCATGTTGTATTGTGGTGAATGGAAACCGGGCCACCCCAGGGCATCATGGAAACACAGTCATGCACTCATCTATATTTAGGTCACTGACTGATGTGAGAATTAGCCATGTAGCGCAACATGTGTTATCCCATACTACAAATGACACAGGCACGCTTGAGCTGGACGTTAGACACGCTAAACCATAGACCAGGGGGGGGGGGCAGAACATCATTTTCATGTTCTCCTTGTGAGTCTGTGCACTAGCAGATCCCAGATAACCATCTCAGTCTGGAAAAGTGAGCCAGGATTGCGCAGGATGTCTGGGATGAAAAGAGCGTAATCGCAGCTTTTCTTGTGTCCCCAGCAGTTTGCGGCAAGGCTAAAAGAGATGTAAACCTCAACTGACGTAAAGCCTAGCCAAAGGACCAGCGAAGATCCCATTATGTGAGTCCCCACACACCACATTATGCCAGATGGATTAATCGCCACACTCACTGTGTTGTGGATTTTTCTTTGGAGGTAAAATCAGAACCTTACAGTGACTAGAGGAGTTACAACGCTTGGTGGGAACGCACGCTCCCCGTCAGCCACGCATGCTTCCTCAGGGTGCGTCATTTCCCTTCCCCAGTCCATACTCATGCACATTGCAATTAGAATGTGTGTGTGTGTTTGTTTGTGTGTGTTAGCCCTCTGATAGATAAGTGACCCGTTCAGGGTGTAACCCTGCCTCTCACCCAAATTTAGCTCTGATTGGCTCCAGCTTCCCCTAAAACCCTCACTGATATATGGTAATGGATATTTCATTATTCCGACTGGATAATGCTTGAATCAAAATAACCGACCTCACAGTTTTTTCATGAGCCCTCGATTAGGTGATGTCATCATTCTCCTGCCTTAAAATGGAAAAATAAAGCAGAAATGTCCCGTTTTAGTTTGTTTTTCTCGTATTTTCTTGTAGTATAAACCAAAATTTTGAATTCATATACAGGACACTTTACAGAGTCGTTTTTTTCTGTGCTAGCATAGCATGTAGGCTAATACCCTGAATGAAAACGATAAACTCTTTGCTCCCGGCTGTACAACACACATAGAACTCTGCTCTGTTAGGTCGTTTCAAAGCACAGAGCTCAACTGAACAGTCTTTGTCATGGTTAAAATATATACCTGAACATCTCATTTTAATCTTTTCTTTGATAGTTTTCCTTGTAGTTTATTCATTCACTCATCTTCTAAGCTGCGTAATCCTAATAATTAGGTTCCCGAGGAGGCTTGCAACTCTGGACAAGGGTGGGTACACCCTGAACAGCTCGCCAGACCATTGCAGGGCTGGCACATGTACAACCATTCGCACTCACTCCTAGAGGTAATTTTTTAATCGCTAATCAGCCTACGGTGCATGTTTTTGGACTATCGGAGGACCCCGGAGTACCCAGAGGAAAACCACTGAAGCACGTAGAGAACACGCAAACTCCGCACAGAAACGCCCGTGACCGGGAAATGAACCCAGGCCCTTATGCGGTGAGGCGCCATTGTGCCACCCTTCGTTGTGGTGATTAGTTTTTTGTTAGCGTTTGAACACACCTCCACAGAGCTGTGTCCATATAGCACGTACTAACTGTCGATAAATGTGCGTGACACGCTGTAGCAGTTATTAACTCAAGTTCAAAGCACAGAGCTCAACTCACCAGTCTCTGGCATGGTTTTTAAAAAAAAAGTATACGAACATCTCGTTCATTTTGTATTCTGTTTCTATATTGAACGACCAAAACTCTGAAAAAGATTTACTAAGCTCTTAGGTTCTGTACCTGCCAGTGCGGGGAGCTTGTCTTCATCTGTCATGGTTTAAGAAATGAATAAATAAATAAACAAACAACACAAGTAGTGTTTTAATGTGTGTTTTTTTTTTTTTTGCTCGAGTGCCTGTGTAGTATGTACTCAAACAAATATGTGCCTTAGACTTGGTGGATGTCATGTACTGCATTCACCTCAGAAACTGTGCACAGCTTTAAAGTGAGTGCCTGATTAATGATTAATAATATTGTTTCATTTTCTTTTAAGTGTATTCCTCTGACATTGGCACATGGAGTTCAAGACCACAAAAGAAGAGGTAAGATATTTTCCTACGTATAATTTTGACTCCTGAAGGTAATACTGTATATTGCTTTTGTGTATGTCACTCTTAACTGATTGAGTTTATCGTCCTTGACGGTGTTTTATATTAAAGAATGCAAACTTGCCACAGTAAAAAACCTTTGAAACATCGAGGGTGAAGCTTCAAGTTGGGACATAATGTGATTGAAAAAAACACTAAGTGGAAAAAAGAAATCAAACCGAGATGATCACTTGTAAACGTCATACTGTATGTGGCTAATTCGTGTAGTTGAATCAGAGCGAAGCGCTGGGGACGGAGTGCAAAGGTAACGGGAACATCGAAGTTGGGTTTGATGCCAGAACTCAATCCATCTGATTCTGATCTTCTCTGCATTGAACGAGTTATATGCAGTGGTACCTCATCTTACGAAAGACCCAACAAACGAAAAATACAAGTTACAAAACGCATTTACCTAGAATTTCCGTCTCTGGATACGAAAAAAAAATTCACGTTACGAAACGCGCCATCTCAAAAATTCAAACAATGCACGAGTTGCTTTCCCATTGGCTATCTCCCAACACCCCGCCCCGCTGGTCTCCCATTGGCTAGGAGAGAGCTGCATCTCTATAATATCTATGATGCTTTTGGTATGTCTTCGACCCATTGTTCGACACGGAGTTCTAACACGCGTAAAGGACAGAGTTACTGTTGTTTCGTGAGTTTTTTGAGTGTGTCAATTTGTCATTCATCATGGGCCCCAAGAAATGATTCCTGGTGCGAGTGAAAAGAAGAAGCGGGCTCGTGGCATGCGGTTGAGTGATATCGCAAAGGAATCTGGCCAAACCCATTTATTAGTGGTACGATATTGAAGCAGAAGGAGGCCTTAAAAGGTATACTTTTATAATTTTTAAAGGGTTTAGGGGATAGTATTTGGGCCTTGGGTCGAATCAGGCCTTTTACATGTAAAATGCTACTCAAATTTTTAAAAAATCAGGTTACAAAACCACTACTGTAAGGGATTAATTTCGTAAGGTGAGGTATGACTGTGTTATTGTTATCTTGTGTAGTTTATGTCCCACTTTGTGAACCATATACATTGATGACTATTACTCGATTGGTCCAATTATACAATGATGTCCACAAACATCCAGTTTACTTATGTTCCAAGGTCTTCCGGGTTCTTTGCTACTGCAGACCCTGCTGGTGTATTCCTTTCATTCATTCATTTTCTAAACCACTGAATCCTAAGTAGAGTCGCGGGGAGGCTGGTGCCATCTCAGCCGACTCAGGGCGAGGGCGGGGTACACCTTGGACGGCACGGCAGACCATCGCAGGACCCAGTGTATTCCTTCTTTTCAAAAACAAACCATGTTCATTTGGCCACTCCTAAAATTATTCCTCTCCTTCTCAGGCTGGTTTTCTTTTAGCCTTATGATGGCTGCCTTTCAGTAGCATCAGCATCTCTTTGGGCCGTGGTATTAAAAGTTCTCATGAACATTTGCCAAATGCACTTGGATCAACTCCAGGCCTTTTATCTCCTTAATTTGTTGTGAACCGGGCCATAAATGGACATAAAAGTGCTTAGCAGTCAATTGTCCATTTACTTTTGAGCCAGTGATAATGGAAGGATGAGGTCATAAAAAGAATGAAATTCCCAAATGGTTCACACAGTAGTTTTTTTTTGTAAATACCCCGAATTAAAGTTGAATATCTGACCTACAGTCAAACCACTTCTTGACCTTATTCTGAAATCGAAACGTCTGTCATCTGTACCGAACAAAAAATGACAGACAGTGTAATCTTGTTCGCAGATCAGTTGGTTGTAACGCAATTATACCAGGTTCGGTACAGCCTGGTAAAGCCTGGTGAGGCCTGGTGTACACCAAACAACTCCAATACATTTGGTAGGAAGCTAAAATGCTAGCGAGCTAGTTGGTAAAAGGTAAAATCTGTTGGACTTTTTACACCCAAGCCATAGCGACTCATCAGGCCGGTGCTTATCCCCGGTTTCTGTAGCGTGAAGCAACTAGGAGTTCAACTCTTCCTGGATGGGACGCTAGTCCATCGCAGGTTACCTTCCCAGTATATTTTTACTGGTACCCATTTATACTGCTAGGTGAACAGAGGCACACTTGTGGTTAAGACCTTGCCCAGGGGTCTTAGCACAGTAGGGATCTAACTGGGATTTGAACTCAGAACCTCCTGATCATGAGCCCAGCACCCTAACCACTACGCCACCGGCCCCACTAGCGAGCTAGTTGGGTTTTCATTTATTAATTTATCTAACCACTTAATCCTACTGTGAGGCTGGTATGGTAAAGTCTGTTTGGGCTTTTAGACCCGAGCCCAGTAGCTCATCAGGCCGGTGCTTATCCCCGGTTTCCGTAGCGTGAAGCGACCAGGAGTTCAACTCTTCCTGGATGGGACGTTAGTCCATCGCAGGTTACCTTCCCAGTATATTTTACTGGTACCCATTTATACTGCTGGGTGAACAGAGGCACACTTGTGGTAAGGACCTTGCCCAGGGGTCTTAGCACAGTGGGGATCTAACTGGGAATTTGAACACACAACCTCCTGATGATGAGTGCTGCACCCTAACCACCACGCCACCGGCCCCACTGCGAGGCTGGACCCTATCCAAACCGACTCTTAACGAAGGTGGGGTACGCCCTGAACAGCTCACCAATCCATTGCAGGGCTGCCCTTTCTGAGTCTGGGACTCGAACCCAGGACCTTCTTGCTGTTAAGGGCAGTTGTGTAATTGAGTTTTATTTCCTGTATCTTTGTATTTTTAACACACTTGAACTGAATCTTACTGTAATTGCCGGAGAAAGGCAGACATTAGAACCCGGACTGTGTCATGAAGATGCCGAGACGTCGTGTGTTTCTCACTTGCTCTCTTACAGACAAAGACGGGGATTTATCTACTGCAAGATGGTAATGATGAGCCCTTCAACATCCGCCTGCACTTGTCCAAAGACATTCTAACCATTCAAGAGCAAGACGTTATTTGTGTTTCTGGGGAATCGTTCTACTCGAGTGTAGGTTCTCTGTTGTAGATTCTTTACCATAGTGCTTACTTTGATTTGCTCGAATTCACATGAATATACATGATTTATTGTAGGAAAGAACTGTAACAATACGGCGACAGACCATCGGAGGATTTGGTTTAAGTATAAAGGTAATTTGCAATGTGGTTTTGTTGTGACTTGTTCTCATGTGGTCTTGTTGTGAGCAGCATCTGCTATAAATTGGCGAGAAATGAATACGTGATTTTTTTCATAGGGTGGCGCGGAGCACAAGATCCCGATTGTGATTTCAAAAATATCAAAAGAGCAAAAGAGTAAGTTATTGAGTTCACCTCAATCTCCTGTGATGGAATCTGTGCGTTTGTTGACTGCTTGTTGAACAGCCTTTTGATCTCTGTCTGTTTCCGCAGCGGAGCTCTCTGGCCTTCTGTTTATTGGAGATGGGATCCTCCAGGTGGGTGTAAAGCTCAATGCTGATGGGCGATATGATGCCGTTAAAAACAACAAATGAAAGCCATATTGGGGCGTTTAATAGTTTTTATACATCTTTAGTCTATTCACTGAAGAACATTTGAATTGAGGGCTTTTCTTGATGTGCACATATAATACAAAATTAGTACTGACAAACCCAATTAATTATATAAACGAACCCGAACTTGGTAGGTCAATGGAGGACTACGTTTGCTCCAATAACTTTTCTAAGCCGATACAGTTTTCACTCAAAATTACTCCAAACCAGATCCAGTCCTTGTACGTCATAATCTGATTTTTTTTCAAGTTTCAGAGAAGTAATTGGAAATGAGAAAAAGGGATATAGAGGAACATGATACAAGTAGTTTTATGAAATCCATAAAGCACCGAGTTCATTCATTCATTCATTCATTTTCTAAATCGCTTAATCCTAATTAGGGTCGCGGGGAGGTTAGCTCCCATCTCAGCTGACTCTGGGTAGTGGTAGAGTACACCCTGGACAGCCCGACAGACCGTCACATAGCTGACGGCTATGCAGATACTCTTGACGAAAGTCAGCAATGGTTCTTTTACATCAACCTCCACCTTAGACAGTGAGAAACATGGCCGGACTTTGATAACTTAGTTATTGCACTGGGGGGGACAGTGATAACCTGGTGATGATAGTGGGGCTTGAACCTCTGAACTTAGCATCAATAATCCAGCACCTTACCATTGGGCCATCACTGCTTCTCGCACTTTATATTCTGTCATGGTCTGATTAAAAAAAGTACCAAAACTGCCTTTTTGCTTATATCTATCGATCTATCTATCTAGTGCCTGAGTCATAGGACGACCATTGGCGACCCACCATGAAAGATAACGCCCTGGTTATCATTTTCATGGAGGTTTTCTTGTCAGAATTAGTGCAGTGGTTTGCCATTGCCTTCTGCATGATGTGAACCTCCGGGCAATTTAGAACGGCCAATTAACCTACTGTGCATGTCTTTGGATTGTTGGAGGAAACCGGAGCATCCGGAAGAAACCCACGCAAGCACGTAGAGAACATGCAAACTCCACACAGAAACACCCAGGCCGGGAATTGAACCCAGGACTTCTTGCTGTGAGGCAGACGTGCTAACCACTACGCCACCGTAGGGATCCCTCACTCTCCGTGGTTAATTGGGACTGCTGAATTCCGCGAACTAGGATCGACCCCCCCCTACTGGCGTATACGTACATGTATATGTGTATATTATATTAATAAATACATAGTCAATGCTATAAGTTCTTATAATAACAATTAAACATTCAAAAATAATGCATAAGATGTAAATAAAATATGAATACACACACATACACATACATTTCTATCTGAGGTGCGTATCTGAGTGTGTGCTCAGAATGTAAAATGTAAAGTAAAAATGTAAGTAGATTTGATGGGAGGTTTTGGGTTGTTTTTTGTTTTGTGTTGTTTAGGGTTTTTTTTGTTGTTGCATAATTAGCCTTGTTTTTGCTGCTTTTCCCCATATTCTTCCTTAATTTTTATCTTTTAATTCGATTAATATTTTTAAAAAAATGCGATGCACTGAAGCCGCATGAATTGAAGTGCGAAGTAGCGAAGGATCCCTGTGTGTGTGTGTGTGTGTGTGTGTGTGTGTGTGTGTGTGTGGGCAGTGGTGGTCTCGTGGCATAGGGCACTGGATCACTGATCCAAAGGTTGGAGATTCGAGTCCCACTCTCCAAAAGGTTGTCACTGTACCCCCAGTGCAGCTAACTGGGTTATTATAGGCCGGCCAGGTCTCTCACTGTCTATGGTGTGTTGCATGTAAAAGAACCATTGCTAACTTTCGACAAGAGTCGGCTGCAAAGTCGTCGGCGTGTTTCCGCCCTGTGATGGCCTGGCAAGCTGTCCAGGGTATACTCTGCCCTCGCCCCAAGTCGGCTGGGATGAGAGCCATACTCCCCGCAACCTTAATTATGATAAAGCGGTTACAGAAATTTGACGTGATAAGCGCCCAGGGCGCTAAAAGATTGGAGTGTGTGGGCACATATTAAAATGTTACCAGCGGAGTGGAACTGTAAGTGTTTATTACATCGAGGTGGAAAACGTGAATAATAACAGAACAGTAAAAGAGTTTTACTGGTATTTGTGTTATTCATTTTCTGGTGTCAACCAATCTACTTACATGAAACTTGAAAATAAACAGAAAACAGCATAAATTTCTTACTTTTTCCTCCTGGTGCTTTTCCTTTAAACATTTCCTTTAAACATTTTCTCAAGTAAAATGAGACAATCAGAATGTCAACTTTAGCATATGACACGTTGAACCAATCAACACGAACATAAACAAAAGCACATGGCCAGGAACATGCTTAAATTTATGAATTTAGTGAGCAGGAGATAATTTCCTGTCTTTTTAAGCACGGCGGAACAATCAAATGTGTTGTTACTGATGAACATTATAGACATTCCCCAGTGGCAGGGGGTCTTGAAATACCACGTAAACTCACTTTTACAGGAAGTGAACGCCTCATTTTGCCATTACAGAGACTGATCGAATAAAATTGGTAAGTTTGATCTACGATTTTGCTCCCAGTACACATGGGCGGTTATTAGACGTAAGATAAAAAACATTGGTGTGTGTGTGTGTGTGTGTGTATATATACGTGTATATATTCTGGTACCTCACCTTACAATAGTCCAAGCAAACGAAAAATCCATGTTACGAAAAACATTTTCCAAAATTTTTGTCTTTGTATTCTAAACAAATTCTCCTTACGAAACGCACCAAAAACGCCATTCAAACATTAAAACGCGCCATTCAAACATTCCAACAATGCATGAGTTGCTCTCCATTGACTATCTCCCAACATTTCGCCCCACTGGCCTCCAATTGGCTAAGAGGGATGACGCAGCTCCCTCCCATTGGCTATCTCCCAACATCCCGCCCCGCTGGCCTCCCATTGCCTAGGAGGGATGACGCAGCTCCCTTGAGTGGCAGCTTATTTCACGAGTTTTTTGAGTGTGCTCATTGCAACTTTATTTTTTTGCTCAGGCTCTTAACCTTGCATAAACATTTGTAAGATTATAACTCTGCTAAGAAGACATGGTCGATTAAAAAAAAAATTCAAACAATGCACGAGTTGACTGTCTTAACATCCCACCCCGCTGGCCTCCCATTGACTATCTCCCAACATCCCGTCTGGTTATAAGATTATAACTCTGCTAAGAAGACATGAAGTAAGTACCTTAAAAGGTATGCTTTTATAATTTTTAAAGGGTATTACAGATGCTCCCCGACTTACCTTCATCCGTTTTTCTCGATTTTACGTTTGTTTTTTTTTTTCAAAAAAAAAATTGTCAAATTTTGAGTTTAGACGTACCTACGTAGTACGCTGCCGTAATGACGCTGCGTCTGTTGTTTACAAACAACAGAC
Source organism: Plotosus lineatus (assembly GCA_024760905.1). Classification (NCBI taxonomy): domain Eukaryota; kingdom Metazoa; phylum Chordata; class Actinopteri; order Siluriformes; family Plotosidae; genus Plotosus; species Plotosus lineatus. The sequence goes on from CM045728.1 coordinate 111,716,199, forward strand.
TGAATGTACCCCTCCTTCCCAGTTCAGTTATATATACATCGGTTTATATATACTAGTCCTTCTCAAAAAATTAGCATATTGTGATAAAGTTCATTATTTTCTGTAATTTACTGATAAAAATTAAACTTTCATATATTTTAGATTCATTGCACACCAACTGAAATATTTCAGGTCTTTTATTGTTTGAATACTGATGGTTTTGGCATATCATGTTCAGGTAGTCTAAACGAGCTATTAACCTAATCATCTGAATCAGCCAATTAACTCTAAACACCTGCAAAAGATTCCTGAGGCTTTTAAAAACTACCGTTTTAAAAAGGTACCGTATTCCCCAGGTCAAGCCACTTTTGAACCAGAAACAGCGGCAGCAGCGCCTGACCTGGGCTACAGAGAAGCAGCACTGCACTGTTCCTCAGTGGTCCAGAGTACTTTTTTCGGATGAAAGCAAATTTTGCATGTCATTCGGAAATCAAGGTGCCAGAGTCTGGAGGAAGACTGGGGAGAAGGAAATGCCAAAATGCCTGAAGTCCAGTGTCAAGTACCCACAGTCAGTGATAGTCTGGGGTGCCATGTCAGCTCCTGGTGTTGGTCCACTGAGTTTTATGAAGGGCAGGGTCAATGCAGCTAGCTATCAGGAGATTTTGGAGCACTTCATGCTTCCATCTGCTGAAAAGCTTTATGGAGATGAAGAGTTTCAATTTTCAACACGACCTGGCACCTGCTCACAGTGCCAAAACCACTGGTAAACGGTTTACTGACCATGGTATTACTGTGCTCAATTGGCCTGCCAACTCTCCTGACCTGAACCCCATAGAGAATCTGTGGGATATTGTGAAGAGAAAATTGAGAGACACCAGACCCAACACTGTAGATGAGCTTAAGGCCGCTATCGAAGCATCCTGGGCCTCCATAACACCTAAGCAGTGCCACAGGCTGATTGCCTCCATGCCACGCTGCATTGAAACAGTCATTTCTGCAAAAGGATTCCTGACCAAGTATTGAGTGCATAACTGAACATAATTATTTGACGGTTGACTTTTTTGTATTAAAAACACTTTTTTATTGGTCGGATGAAATATGCTAATTTTTTGAGATAGGAATTTTGGGTTTTCATGAGCTGTATGCCAAAATTGTCAGTATTAAAACAATAAAAGACTTGAAATATTTCAGTTGGGGTGCAATGAATCTAAAATATATGAAAGTTTAATTTTTATCAGTATATTACAGAAAATAATGAACTTTATCACAATATGCTAATTTTTTTAGAAGGACTAGTATATATATATATATATATATATATATATATATATATATATATATATATATATATATATATATATATATCAGTTCTCTAGCATGTTACCCTTGTGTTAAGGCGTCGTCTCTGTGATCTTTGTGTTTACACTGTTTTGCGGACTTTTGTAACCCTAAGCAAACATGGTTGGTCAGAAGCGTAAGCGTAAGAGTTACACAGAGATGAATTAGCTATTTGCTCGGATCGGCGCAATCTACCAAGCATACTCAGTTAAGCAAGGAGAGTTGTAAAATGAGTGAAAATCCGAAACCAGAAAAGAAAGAGAAATGTCTGCTCTGCTGGTGAGTCACATCAGTGCAGGCTGAGTACTAAACAAGTATTCAATGGCGCCCTTGCTCACTTGAAAGACCGGAAGTCCGTATAACCCACGCTTTGTCTCAAGCACAAATAAGTAAACTACTTTCGGTGTTGAGTGCCTCACATATTGTAAGCATTGATTGGCTGTTTTAAGCTTCATGCAAAGTGACTCGACTCAGCTTCATGTAATGTGACTCGGCTCAGCTTCATGTAAAATGACCATCTGTCGACCATTGGAACCATTTACAAGCAGAAAGATCGCATCATAGAGAATGTTAAAGGTTATATTTGATACTGTATTTGAGATTTGATGAGTGAATTTGATTAAAATTTATCTATTTGAAATTATTTTGCTTGAATTTAATTTATTTGAAATTAATGTTGATATTATTTGATACATTTGATATTATTTTACAATGTTATGTTTATAATAATTGATTTAGGGGTGTTTTATGAGATATAGTAATGGTACTGTATTCAGCTTCAGCTTCTCATAGCTGTAGTAGGGTTGACCGGTAACAGACGAGCATAGTGCAAAACATGAACAAACAAAACAACAAATAAAACAAATTAAAACGAACAAAGAAACAATTTGACTCTAAGAACTCTGCAACGTCGCCCTCTAGGCAACGTTATCTTGGAGACGTCACTCCCAGACGTCACTCCAAGTTCAATGTAAAAGGGCATGAAGCGTAATAAAGTATATCCTTTTGGTATCGTTTGTTAAACATGCTACAGAACATAAAATCTCATGCACAAACATTCTAAACTTTAACTTAGATACTGTACTGGAATAATAATTGAAAAAGACTTTAATACAACAGTTCAGAGGAAACTGTCGTTTCTTCAGGAGAAAGTCTTATTTCTTCAGAAGAGACATCCAACGTTTTCTATCACTTAGCCAGAGAAGACGCACAGCGTTTGAGTGGCATCATAGAGCTTAACTGGTAATTAAAACACACACACACACACACACACACACAAAAAAAAAGAGGCTCATTGACAACTTGTACGCGAATGAGGAAGAAGGGGCGTTAGATCATCTCAACCAATCAGCAGGAATGAGGACAGCCATTGGCTGAATTTCAGTGACGTGTCAGTTGCTTGGCAGTCCGCGAATAATCAAACCGTGAGTGCAAAACCGCGAATAGTCAAGGGCCTACTGTATATATATATATATATATATATATATAGGGATCCCTCACTTTCCACAGCGAAGTAGCAGAATTTAATCACTGACTCCACACCATGGTGCTTAAAGTACTACTGATTGTCATCAGTGATGTGGGGCCGGTGGTGTAGTGATTAGAGTGCTGGGCTCATGATTGGGAGGTTATGAGTTCAAATCCCACTGAGACCCTCACTGTACTAAGATCCCTGGGCAAAGTCTCAACCACAAGTGTGCCTCTGTTAAAAATATACTGGGAAGGTAACCTGTGATGGACTAGCATCCCATCCAGGAGGAGTTGAACTCCTGGTCACTTCACACTACGGAAACCGGGGATAAGCACTGGCCTGATGAGCCACTAGGCTCGGGTGTAAAAACCCCAAAAAAACCAACAGATTGTCATCAGTGCTTGATGATATTCTCTCTCACACATGTGCACACACACTCATATCCTATGAACACACACGTTTCTATCATAGCAGCTCTGTCTGGGCATTTCTACCCTGCAGGCTTTTTTCATCACTTTATTTGCTACAGTGAGATTGATGTACAGAGGGGCAGTGGTGGCCTGGTGGTAAAGAGCGCTGAATCGCTGATCCTAAAGTTGGGGGTTCGAGTTCCACTCTGCACAAGGTTGCCACTGTCCCCCCCGGTGCAGCTAACTGGGTCATCAAAGGCCGGCCATGTCTCTCACTGTCTATGGTGAGAGGTTCATGTAAAAGAACCATTGCTGACTTTTGTAAAGAGTATCTGCATAGCCATCAGTGTATTTCTGTCCCTTACTAAAGTGTTGTGTCAGGAAGGGCATCCGACGTAAAAAACTATGCCAAATCAAACATGCGAATCAGAGGATTCGCTGTGGCGACCCCTGAAAAAAAAGGGAAAGAGCCGAAAGGAGAAGAAGGATCGACCCCCTTGACTGACGTATACGTAGATGGATATAATATCAATAAATACATTTTCAACACTATAAATGCTTATAATAACAATTACACATTCAGAAATTATGCATAAGATGTAAATAAAATATAAATACACACACATACAGATGCACGCGCACACACAGATGCGCACCTCAGATAAAAATGTAAGTACTGCTGTTTTGTTGGGGGGCTTTGGGTTGTTTTTTGTTTTTGTTTGTTTGGTTTTTTTTTGTTGTTGTTGCATAATTAGCTTTGTTTTGTGGCATTTTCCTTAACTTTTTCCATATTTTTCCTTAATTTCCTTAGATTTTTATTTTTCGATGAATATTTAAAAAAAAAACGTGATGAACAGAAGCCACAGAAACTGAAGCACAAAGTAGTAAGGGATCACTGTATATATCTCGTCATAGGTAAGCCTCCGCCATTCATGCATATTTAGAAAGGAAAGGGCCCTACTTGTTCAAATATGAATGAAGGAGCCAGGCTTAATCAGGGTGCAAGCTGTTGTTGGTCCCCGAATGCAGCCCAAAAAGTGAAAAGTAGTGATATGAGGTGCCAGGTACAGGTGACGTCCTCATTCAACCTCAAAAATACAGACCGTGAAGGACTACATGGGATTCAGTCATTCATTCATTTTCTGTAACTTCTTAATCCTAATTAGGGCCATGGGGAGGCTGGTGCCCATCCCAGCTGACTCTGAGTGATGGCAGAGTATACCCTGGACAGCTCGCAAGGCCATCTCAGGGCAGAAATACGCTGACGGCTTTGCAGCTTCTCTTGATGAAAGTCAGCAATGACTCTTTTACATGAACCTCACACCACAGACAGTGAGAGACATGGCTGGCCTTTGATAACCCAGTTAGTTGCACTGGGGGGGACAGTGACAACCCGTTGAGAGTGGGGCTTGAACCCCCAACCTTCGGATCAGTGATCCAGCATCTTTACCATCAGGCCACACTGTCCTGGAATACATTCAAACAGGGTCATTGAGGCTGAATAAGGCACCCGAACATAATTAAAGTCAAAACAGTTTTTACATTTTTACAACTTTGGTCCTCGGGACCCCATAATTCTTTTTACAGAAAGGTCCCACAGATATGAAACACAATTTCTGCCAGTTTTGGTAATATATATTAGTAGTAATGAATTTTCCACCAACATCCTGGAAGGTCTGGGTCTCAAGGTGATGTAAAGGAATTGTTTTCAATGAAAAATGTTTAGGTTTTACTTGTCCAGGAAAGTTGTGAGGAATGATAGGAAGTACATCAGATCTGGGAATCCTTGTTCTTGATTGCCTTACTCTAACTGCTCACATATTGTCTCTAGATAAATGGGATAAATGTCAGAAGTTATCGTCATGAAGAAGTTGTAAGTGAACCTTTTAAACAATACCCTGAAAGAACATAAGCATTGTTCGCTTTTGGTGAAGTTCTGAATCTAATCAGTGTTCTCTCCTTCAGGTTCAGGTTCTACGGAATGCTGGGGAAGAAGTAACACTGACCGTGTCCTTCTTGAAAAGGACGCCCGCCTTTTTAAAGCTGCCTATCTGTGAAGACTGCACATGTATGAATTGCTTTTCCTGTCTTTAGAGTTGTGGTATCGCAGTCGCTCAGACATCGATTTAGCTTCTGTAGTTCTCAAACCATCGCCATCGGTGTTTGAGCATGCCAGAGTTTCCTTAGTGCCTTTAGATTAGTTTCAAGAATGAAACCTGCTTTTGTACCATCTTCTGTTGATGTAATTTCCCTGTAGGTGTTCCGAGTGACCAGAGCAGTGGGACATCATCTCCACTGTGTGACAGTGGCCTACATCTGAACTATCACCCAAACAATACGGTGAGTAGTGAAGATCATTAAAATCATTCAGCCTCAGGTTTCCATATGGGCCAACAGAAAAGCATTTTCCCCATCTTTGCGAGTCTAAGGCAACAAAGTCGGACACATGGTTTAGACAGGCTTGACAGCATGACTCTCTATGGTAACAGTGAGGTAACCGACTATGGGAGTCTATGAGGTCATGTACATAGACTTCCACCTGGGATAAAAAAAGTGCTTTCACAAGGACAGAGTTTACTCAGCTGCCCTGTGTTGTAGCATTTGAGGTCTAATATCACCTTCCCAAACCAACTGAAACACCCAAAAAAAAAACCACAGGGACGACCATAACAACCACTGAGAACACCCAATAAACTATCTGTTACATTATCATAACCACCTGGAACACCCGTTGTGGTGAACAGGGATCTGAGCTGAAAGGCAAGGATTTTTTGATTTACCAGTGTTTTAGTCTTAACCATGGTCATGTGATTTGGGTGTTGACTAAATGAAGGTGATTCCTGTGCTCAGTCTTAGTGATAAGGTGTAGGGGCTCAGACATTCGCGTGGAGCTCAGGGTAGACCTGCTTCTGAATTAAAACAAGGTGGTTCAGGCATTTGATTAGGATACCGCCGGGCCGCCTCCCTTTAGAGCTCATTAGCGGAATCTTTCTAATTATTATGCAATGATGTCATCAGAGGAATAACATCCAGCCAGACAGGCATTATATCGATAAACCGTAAATGAACCCTTCAAGGTAATTCAAGCTGTGTAGCTTGAGGGTCTTGATCGCTTAGTCGGAGTGTATTTTACAAAATGTTATTCAATCTAATAACGCTACTGAACATATTTCTATAATTTTGTATGCTTGCAGGATTTAACTATGTTTCAAAATCTAAACAAATTTAAAAACAAATAAACAAACAAACTCTGTAGTTTTCTCCTTCATCCCATCAGGACACGCTGTCTTGCTCGTCTTGGCCGATGTCCCCAGCGATACGCTGGGAGAAGCGATGGGTAGATCTACGCCTCATCCCACTCCTCCACGCTCGTCTCTCACAGTACATCCCTGGTTCTGATATCTGTAGGTGAGCAAATCGACGAAGAAAAAAAAAAAACTGTCCAGGAGAGTTCTTCGGGCGCTTTAATCAGTCCCACTGTAATTTGTTCTCTGGCTGTTTTATTGCTTTTGCACCACTATCATGTCGTTCCCTGTGGGAATGTGTAGCACCTCAGGACTCAGAATGCACTTTGATGGGAGATTACTGACACACTGGACTCTTGTGGTGGTTAAAGTACTTACCTTAGAGTTCTAATTACACTACACACTAAAGGATGTGTTCCCGTTGCTTGAAATGTTTATCAGGTTTTTTTGTACGCCCTCAGGGAAAATGCCTTTCAGGTCATCGCAGTGGACGGGGTTTGCAGTGGGATAATTCAGTGTTCGCGTGCTGAGGACTGCGCTGACTGGCTACAAGCAATAGCATCTAATATATCAGCCCTCACAAAGCACAATGTATGTATTTCAGCTGCTTTTCTTTATGAAATATTGATTCATTGCCAAGCGCTCTTTCAGGGATGGCTGGGATACAAAACCAAATCCTATTCGACCAGATTAAAATGGATTAAATTGACTGTTTGGCTACTTATCTATAAAAATAATTCTTTAAGTGTGGGTATAGTTCAGTAAATTGAACTCCGCATCATCTGATGTATTGATTTGTATATTTTCCTACACACTTTGCAAACCTCTTAATTCTATTAGGGTCGCTGGGAGGCAGGAGCCTATCTCAGCTGGCTCTGGACGAACACAGGGTACACTTTGAACATTGAAAGACAATCATATGAAAAGACACACACACACACACACACACACACACACACACACACACACACACACACACACACACACACACAACCCCACGATTGCACATGGGGCAATTTGGAGCAGCAGTGTCTTTGGTCTGTGGGATTAAACCGGAGTACTTGGAGGAAGCCCACGCAAGCACGGGGGTACATGCAGATTCCACAGCCAAATGCATTGCTGAGGCCAGGACTTGAACCCGGAGCCTTATTTCTGCGCCACAGTGCCTTCCTGATTTGTAGAGTGAAATGTATATTTTATTTTTTAGTTCAGCAGGATAGCATCACATGTTTATTCTTTCATCTTTTTTCTCACCTCTGCTTATTTGATTTCCATCTTAATCTTAATGCTCGCTGTCATCTAGTTACCCTAACAGTCACTCTATATTAGGACAATTTATGTAAAACCCTGCTTGCGGATAATCTGTTACTTGGTGCTTTGTCAGCTACTTTGCCAAGTCGATTACAGCGTTTTCAAAGAGCTGAAGCTGCTCCGAGCTTCATGGCATATTTCCAGCACAGTTTCCAGGGACAGATTTTATAACACTGTTGGCTCGGTGGTGTGTTTGCTACAGTACTTTCACACTCTTTGTAAAAAAAAAAAAAAAAAAAAAAAGCTGATAACTTTTTTCGACACTGTATAACACTTGCAATTTCACCCAAGAGGTTTCAAAAGTATTGCCAAAGAATCAATCAGTGACACCAATATGTGCAATCCCTACTTCAATCCAGCTCTCATTCTTGTTGGAACTCGGCACATTACCTCCATGTGCACCGCTTCATGCTGATAAGAACGCAACAGTAATGGAAATAACCTCTCTTGACATACGTGTTAGCAGAAAAGCATCTCACGTGCAGCACAACAAAGACCATATTCCAGTCAGCCAGGAATCAAAATCTGTTGCTCTAGTAGGCTCAACCAAACTAGACATGCTTCTAATCTCCTCACTTCCCAGTATGATCATTCTCTGGCATCTTTCATTAACAAGGCATCTCCAACCCATCCAAAAAAAATCGCAGCAAACTCTGCCTAATGACTACAGCAGTGGTTACCAACCCTATTCCTATTGATCTACCTCCCCGAAGATTCTGACTCCAACACAAATCCTGTGCACATGAACATCTAATCATCGCCTCAAGAAGCTCTTGATCAGCTCAAAGACGCGTGTTAGATTTTGGTTGGAGATAAAACCTGCAAGAGGGTAGATCTTCAGGAACAGGGTTTATGACCACTGCTGTAAAGACTCTTGAGATGTGTGTGAAATCGTCCAGAGATTGGAAGCTCATGAAATATTCAAACCAGCCTGTCTGGCACCAACACCATGTTACAATAAAAGCCACAGCGATTTTTCCTCTTGACTCTGGTGCTTGATTGGGAAGAATAATTAAAGCTCTTGAGCCAGTTTCTGCATTCTGTTACATCTCATGCGGCTGCCACGTGATTATTTTCTCAGTATGGTAGATTAGGGGAAAAGCTGGACTGGGAAATTGTGCAACAACAACAACAACAACAATAAAACCTCCCATCATTCACCTAGAATACAAGTTATCTTGGGCAAAATCAGAATGGATCTCGAATCTGTCCTGGCGACATGAGGCTACTATGGGATACCAGTCACATCATATCTGGGCAGGGTTCCCACATCCCCTTAAATATCAAATTCACTGACCCTCCAAGAAACATTTCCCCAGAAACCAAAGACAGCATGGCTTGAGGCATGGATCAAGTTTAATTCCAACAGTTTTCAAACACATTGCACTGTCATATGGACGTCTCTTTGATAGTTCTGTGGTGAAGCCGTTTCTTTGGCATTGCTGAAGGTTCACAGAATTTTTCAGAACTATTTGACATAATTCTTGTACAGACGGTAGATAAATTCAAGGACCCATGTGAACTTGCTTGCCTAGAGTGATTTTTCTTTAAACCAATCCTCCTTTTGTGTATTGGAAGGAAACCAGAGAGCTTGAAGGAAACCCACACAAACTGGAGGAGAACAACATCTTAGATAGACAGGAAACCGAGCTCTAGATAGAACTGGGGACCTTGGAGCTGTGAGACGTCAACGTTTTTCACCATGACACCATGCTGAGCTCTCTGAAACGCGGTTTATTGCGCCCTTTTATTTTCCAATAATGAAGACCTTGGAGCAACTCCCAACCAACACAATCCATCTCTTTACTCCTCCCCAAGAGAACTGCCAGTCAAATAGAAATTGAAGGAAGGAAATGTCATTTCAGGCTCACACCCAGATGCTGAGGTGATTTTTGAAGGGATAAGGAGCAGCTGGTGTAATGAAAGCGATGACGCCAGAGAACGATAACTAAAGCCGTTGGCACGTGGCGGAAAATATACGGAGGTCTGTTTGCAAGTAAAGGCTGTTATCTAGGTTCTGGATAATTGGGGTGAGTTATTACAAAGGTCATTTTATGAAAGTTGATATGCATTTCCTTCTCTGTTTCAGCCGAGGTGGCAGATCATGTCTTATAAATAACAGTGCTGCTGCTCTGATTCAATCAACCCAGAGAAGTTATTAAGGATGTGCGCCCCCACGCTTGAGCTTTTAGATAAACTGTAGGTCAGCTGGGCATCAAGTGCAGAACAACCCAACAGGAAGTTAGTCATACCAAATTAATGTGCATTATTTCCACATTACTTAAAAACAAGATATCCAAACATTCATTCACTTGCTGAACCGTTTGACCCTATTAGGGTCATAAAGACTCGCCTGAACAGCCTGCCAGACAACCACAGGACCAAAACCCCACACAACCATTTACACTAAAACTTGCACTCAAACCTATGGCAATTTGGAACAGCCAATCAGACTACTGTGCATGTCCTGGGACTGTGTGAGGCAAATAGAGTACCTGGAAGAAACCCACACAAGCACAGGGAGAACATGCAAACCCCACACAGACAGATGCTTATTCCCGGGATTTGAACCCAGGACCTTCTTGGAACGAGCTGAACATGCTAACCTCAGAGCCGCTCTTACTTTCAATTAAATAAAACAAATGCACAATCACAGCTGTAAAATCGTTCAGCAATTTCATTGCCTGAAGACTTTCCCATCACTTCATTTAACTCACTCCAGAATCTCTCCTCTTCTAGCTCACATCCTGCCTGTGAGGCATAAGCACTAACAACATTAAACATCACACCTTCAATCTCTAACTTGAGACTCATCACTCTGTCTGACACTCTTTTCACTTCCAGAACATTCTTGACAAGCCCCTCCTTCAAGATGACTCCTACTCCATTTCTTTTCCCATCCACACCATGATAAAACAGCTGAAACAACCCTGCTCCTAAGCTTCTCAACTTGTTACCTTTCCACCTGGTCTCCTGTACACACAGTATGTCCACCTTCCTCCTCTGCATCATGTCAGCCAGCTCTCTACCTTTTCCCTGTCATAGTTCCAACATTCAAAGTCCCTACTCTTGGTCCAAGAGTCATGCCTTTCCTCTTCTCTCTCTGCCTATGGACACGCCTCCCACCTCTCCTTCTTTGACCAACAGTAGTCCAATTTCCACCAGCATACTACTGGTTAACAGCACTGATGGCAGTCGTTGTTAACCCGGGCCTCAACCGATCTGGTATGGAATTTGTTTTGCTTCCTGACGCAACCCTCTGCCTTTATCCTGGCTTGGGACTGGCGTGAGGACGGACAGTGTCCCCCCCCCCCACTTCTGCATTATAAATAAATAAATAAATAAATATATATATATATATATATATATATATATATATATATATAAAATATACTAGTATACAATATTTAATATACTCATCATCATCATATCTTATCCCGTAGGGTAGTGTAGCAATTGGTCTCTTCCGGAGAAGATTAACCGGGATGTGGGAACGCTTGCTCCTTGTCTCCGGAAACACACTGGCGGCTTTGCAGCCTACTCTTTGTGAAAGTCAGCAATGGTTCTTTTACATGCCTCTCACCATAGACAGTGAGAGACATGGCCCACCTTTGATAACCCAGTTAGCTGCACTGGGGGATTTAATATACAAAATATATAATATTCAGAAAGCCCCCGTTTTTCATAGGGATCACGTTCCTCCCCCACCCGCGGATCCCAGAAATCTGCGAATTATTGAATGCGGTTTTAAAACCCTATGTATGATATTACATGCGCTAAAATACAGTATGTTTCTTAAACACATTCTACAGCAAGTCTTACTCATTAATAGAGTAATAATGCAGTAAACTGTAATGATTCAATAAAAACTTTTAAATTTTGTACTGTGATAATATTTATTAATGAATAAAGCGCTTGGGCTCCTCACCAGAAGCTAGAGGAGATGCAGGGAATTTGAGTGGCATCATAGGGCTTAAATAACAATTGCAAACACACTAAAAAAACTTGAATTCACAATTCAAGCAATCACATTGATGACATGTGCACAAAAGAGAAAAAAAAGAGAATTTGAATCATGTGCCAGTAATGTCCTGATGATGCATATGTGTAATTTGTGGGGCTGCCACTAATTCAGTGAGCATGATTTTTTGCCATACTGTACTAGAATTAAGTGGTTTTTATTATTATTTTATGCTTTTCAATGTTAATAAAGAGACAATGTTATGCAGAGGTTTATTCATAACAATTTTATAGACAAATACAGTGATTCCTCACTACTTCGTGCTTCAGTTTCAGTAGCTTCAGTGCATCATGGGTTTTTCAAAAATATTCATTGAAAAAAAAATAAAAAAAAAAATAAAGGAAAAATAGGGAAAAAAGTTAAGGAAAATGCTGCAAAACAAGACCAATTATTCAAAAAAAACACAAACAAACAAAAACAAAAACAACCCAAACTCCATCAACGAAACTACTTACATTTTTATGTGAGGTGCACATGAGTGTGTACACCCGTATCTGTGTGTGCACGCGGGCGCGCACACACAGATACGGGTGTGCGCGCCCGCGTGCACACACAGATATGGGTGTGTGTGCACGCGGGCGCGTGTTTGTATGTGTGTGTATTTGTATTTTATTTACATCTTATGCATTATTTTTGAATGTTTATTTGTTATTATAAGCATTTATAGCATTGAATATGTATTTATTGATATTATATACACATATACATGTATGCATAAGTCAGTCAGGGGGGTCGATCCTACTTTGTGGTAATCAGTGGTCACTGGGGGGTCTTGGTCCCCATTAACCGCGGAAAGTGAGGGATCCCTGTAATACTATGTATAGTCGCACGCAGGGTGCTGGGGGGAGAGAAAGGTTTTTTCTTCCTAGATGGGGCATCACAGAAAATAATTGAGAAGCACTGCACTAATTTAAAAACATTATGAATAAAAGTTAGGAAATTATTTTTCCATATATTTTTTGAAAACCGACGTATAATCGAGAATGACTTAACTCGAAACGACTTAGGTCGATTACTGTACTATAATTATTACCAGTCTGCAGCTGAAATCATGGCACTTTATTTTTACTAACTCTTTGTTGCAGGTGAAGAAGATTAACAGAAACTTTCCTGTAAATCAGCAGGTAATGCATTCAAGTTTCACGAATAACAACAGCTCAGTGCTACACCACCATACGTACAGTGGTACCTCACCTTACGATAGTCCCAGCAAACGAAAAATTTTTTGTTTCTGTATACGAAACAAGTTCTCCTTACGAAACACGCCATTCAAACATGCCATTCAAACACTAAAATGTGCCATTCAAACATTCAAACAATGCACGAGCTGCTCTCCCATAACTATCTTCCAACATACCGCCCTGCTGGCCTCCCATTGGCTAGGAGGGATGACGCAGCTCCCTCCCATTGGCTACCTCCCAACATCCCGCCCCGCTAGCCTCTCATTGGCTAGGAGTGATGATGCAGCTCCCTCCCATTGGCTATTGGAGCTATATGGAGCTGCATCTCCTATAATGCTTGTCGTGTAAAGGACAGAGTTACTGTTGTTTCATGAGATTTTTGAGTGTGCTCATTTCTTTTAACCTTTCATAAACATTTGTAAGATGATAACTCTGCTAAGAAGATATGGTCAACACACGCGCGCACACGCAGGTGTGCGCGCACACACACACGCGTGTGATTTCCAGTGCGAGTGAAAAGAAGAAGCGGGTTGGCTGAGATGGGCGCCAGCCTCCCCATGCCCCTAATTAGGATTAAGCAGTCCAGAAAATCAATGAATGAATGAAAGAAATTTTATCATCATCATCATCATCATCTTTCACTTTTTCCGGGGCCGGGTCTGGAAGCAGCAACCTAAGCTATGAGGTCCAGATGTCCCTCTCTGCAGTCACTTCCTCCAGCTCTTCCAAGGGGACACCAAGGCGTTCCCAGACAAGCCGAGAGACATTGTCCCTCCAGCATGTTCTAGGTCAGGGGTGCTCAATCCTGCTCCTGGAGATCTACCTTCCAGATGACTTTATCTCCAACCCTAATGTGGCCCATGTGACATGTAAGATCCAGTCAGGTCTTGATGAGATGATTGGATGGTTAGGTGGGCGTGATTAGGGTTGGAGTGAATGTCTTCTGGGAGGTAGATCTCCAGGAGCAGGATTGAGCACCCCTGTTCTAGGTTGACCCCGGGGTCTCTTCCTGGTTGGACATGCCTGAAATACCACAGCAGGGAGGCATTCAGAAGACATTCTGAGCAGATGCTTGAGACACCTCATCTGGCCCTTCTCAATGCAGAGGAGCAGCAGTTATACTCCGAGCTCTTCCTGGACGGTAGAGCTTCTCTCCTTATCTCTAAGGGAGAGCCCTGCCACCTGGCGAAGGGAACTCATTTCAGCCGCTTGTATCCACGATCTTGTTCTTTCGGTCCTTACCCAAAGCTCGTGACCATAGGTGAGAGTTGGAAAGTAGATCGACTGGTAAATTGAGAGCTTTTCCTTGCGGCTCAGCTCCCTCTTCACCACAACAGACCAGTACAGGCTCCATTTTACCACAGAGGCTGCAGCGATCCGTCTGTAGATATCCCACTCCATTCTTCCCCCACTCGTGAAAAAGACCCCAAGATACTTAAACTCCTTTACTTGGGGCAGGACTTCATTCTCGACCCAGAGGGTGCATTCCACCCTTGCCCGACTGAGAACCATGGTCTCGGACTTGGAGGTGCTGATTCTCATCCCAACTGCTTCGCACTTGACTGCGAATCACTCCAATGAGAGTGGGAGGTCCCAGCTTGATGAAGCCAAAAGGACAACATCATCCGCCAAAAGCAGAGATAAGGTCCGATGGCCATCAAACCAGAACCCCTCAATGTCTCGGCTGCGCCTAGAAATTCTGTCCTCAAAAATTATGAACAGAACTGGTGACAAAGGACAGCCTTGGTGGACTCCAACCCTCACCAGAAATTAATTCGACCTGTTGATACCAATATGGACCAAACTCTGGCTCCTGTGATACAGCGGTCAAATAGCCTGTAGCAACGGCTCCGGAACGCCGTACTCCCACAGAACGCCCCACAAGTAGGCCAAGGGACACGGTTGAAAGTCTTCTCCAAATCCACAAAACACATGTGGACAGATTTGGCAAACAAAAGTGCTGGGCAGACCTCCGCTAAACCCCCAGGGTCTTCCTCCGCCATGGAGGGCGTTTCAGTGGGATCAAGTAGGTCCTCAACATATTCCTTCCACCTCCCAATGACACCCCCAGTCGAGGTGAGCAGCTCTCCACCTCCACTGTAAACAGTATTTGTGGAGAACGTCTGGTCTGCCGGTACCTGTCTGCTGCCTCGGGAGTCCCACAGGCCAAAAAGACCCAATAGGCCTCCTTTTTCAGCTGGACGGCCCCCATCACCACAGGTGTTCACCACTGGGTTCAGGGTTTACTGCCATGACAAGCACCGATGACCTTCCGGCCACATATATGCGCTGCTGCCTCAGCAATGGAGGCACGAAACACGGCCCATTTGGATTCCATGTCACCGCCTCCTTCGGGCCGTGGTTGTAGTTCTGCCGAAGGTGGGAGTTAAATGCCACTCGGACAGGAGACTTTGCGAAATGTTCCCAACAGACCCTAATTATATGCTTGGGCCTGCCAGGTTTGGAAGGCACCCTCCCCCACCATCGAAGCCAGCTCACCACTAGGTGGTGATCGGTTGACAGCTCAGCTCCCCTTCATTCGAGTGTCCAGAACATACAGCCACAAGTTCGGTGACACGACTACAAAGTCAATCATCGAACTGTGACCATTCATAGCATGCATACAGTAACAGGAGAAACACCAAAACCACCTGCTCTTGCTCACATAACGTTAGAGTCTTTAAAAAAATCCACGAATCCACAATTCGATCCAGATCATTTTCAACATCTAATGGAGTCTTCCTTGCCCAAACCCCCACCTGTGATAGAAATTTCAGAATTTTTTTGAATAATTTTGCTGATACATACGCACTCAAAGCCTTGGTGAAATTTAACCTTCTTGGTGGAAGGAATAAAAGTACCATGCTTAGTTAACTTGGTAATGTATTGAGCCGTCAGCCTTGGAGGTGGAAAACGGGACAATTTATTCATTCATTCATTTTCCGAACCACTTAACCCTAGTTAGGGTCACTGGCGCCCATCTCAGCTGACTCTGGGCAAGGATGGGGTACACCCAGGACAGCTCGCCAGGCCATTGCAGGTCTGACACTCGCACAACCATTCACACTCCCACTCACATCTCGGGACGATTTGTCTTTGGACTGTGGGAGGAAACGAGAGTACCCAGAGGAAACCCATGCAAACATGGGGGGGAATATGTAAACTCCACACAGAAACGCCTAGGCAGAGAATCAAACCCAGGACCTTTTTGCTGTGAGATGGACACGCTCACTACTACGCCTGAGAGAATAGAGAATTTATTCATTCGTTTTCCGAACCGCTTAATCCTAATTAGGGTCGTGGGGAGGTTGGCGCCCATCTCAGCTCACTCTGGGCGAGGGCAGAGTACACCCTGGACGGCTCAGCAGGTCATCGCAGGGCAGAAACACGCTGACAGCTATGTAGCTCCTCTTGATGAAAGTCAGCAATGGTTCATTTACATGAACCTCACACCATGGACAGTGAGAGATATGGCTGGCCTTTGATAACCCAGTTAGTTGCACTGGGGCGACAGCAGTGACAACCTGTATCCTAGTCTACTTTAAAGGGCTGCATGTATCTGATCTGGAGCTATTTGCTTTTTAGTCATGACAGAACATTCTTATAAATAGACAATTATAGCATACATAGAGAAACAGGAGTACAACAAAAAGACGACAGCACTTTGTCATCTCCATCTGTTGATCTGTTTGTTTTGCAGATTATTTACATGGGCTGGGTGGAGGAGAGGGAGCAGGACTCTGTTCAGGACCGCATGTACACTCCAAAGTTCTTTTCATTAAGGGGCTCATCTCTTTTCAAATTCTCAGCACCTCCAGTAAGCACTTGGTCCTGTTTGGTACTCTTACCGTTGACTCTCTAGAAGCCTCCTGCTAACGCTCACCAATACTTCTTCCCCCACAATAACTACGCTGCCTCAACATTAAACGTTATAATGATTGCTGCAAATTTACAATGTATTATGTTTCAAGTACTTATCTCTTTGTATGTGAGCACCCACACAATCCCTGCCACCATTACTGACCTTTTTGTTTGCTGTACAAGTCTTCCATTAAACAGAAATCCATTAAACTCCGTTTAATCAACTTCTCATCTCCAGACGCTGTCAGCAATTACTTTTAAAGGGTGCAATACAGGATACGACAAGATTATCTAGACTGTAGCTTTAATAACATGGGACTTTCTTTCTTGATTTTAGTGTGAAGTGTGGCTGTCGATGCTCATTAATGCAAGCTGAGGCTCGTAGTGTTGTGAGCAATTTGTGAGCGAATTGCATTATCTTCTTCTTAAAAAGGGCTCTACAGTCCATTTAATTTTATTTGGGTCCTCAAGAGGAACGTTATACTCAAGAAACCAGGACATTATTTGGACCGGTCCATTTTCAGACGAAATTTTAATTAAACGTCTGGGCCCCCCCATCTATTTCCAGAGATATTTTATTAGTCTGAAATGTTGTCTGATTAGAAGTCAAGTGGAAAGCGAATTTACGATGCTGTATAATGATGTAGTTCAGGAAGCCAGCTGGAGGTCACATTTTTCTCCAGCACCTCGCTCCCTGCCGCAGAAACCTGAAAGAAATTTTAAATGTTCTAGGTAACAACCTGGGACTGGACCAGGGCTGAACGAAGCTACACTGTCTACGAGATCATGTGCAAGATCCTTAAGGTAACATCAATGTTGTGACCATAGAAAATTTCTTTATACCAGGTCTCAAGGTCATGATGTGTAAAGAGAATTTACCACTTTGCCCAAACACCTTTTAATGTAAATACCCTCGAGTTGAAGCTGTACTTCAGCCTTGCAGGCATGTCTTTTATTTACAGCCTGTGGTGCTGGAAAGGTGCCAAGTTGGAACTCAGAGCTATATTTCATTCTTGTATTTCAGGACAGTGAACTCCAGGACAAGCGGCGGCAGTGTTTTAGCGTGCAGATGGACACGGGAGAGGATGCAGTATTTAGTGTGGAGTTGGAGAGTGATCTCGTGCTCTGGGAGAAGGCCTTCCAGATGGCCACCTTTCTCGAGGTGGAAAGAATACAGGTAGTGTGAATGCCTCTCCAACTCGAGAAGCCACCATTACATCAAACAACAGGTCCATGACAATACATTAAAGGAAAATCCTGAGTACTGTTGTGGGTGTACCCTATGAAACTCACCTGCTGTGCCAAAATGCTTAATTCTACTGCTAGGGGTGCCAGAGCCTACCTCAGCCAACATTTGAATTCGGGGTGCACCCTGAACAACTTGCCAGATCATCATTGGACCCCCCTCATACACACACACACACATACATACAGTATATATATATATATATATATATATATATATATATATATATATATATATATATATATATAGTATAAAAAGTTTTTACTTCAGCATTATACTGTATGATTACTGTATTAATGAGTAAGACTGGCTGTAGAATGTGTTTATGTGTTTAACAAGCATATATTAGCGCATGTAATATCATACATAGGGCTTTAAAACCGTATTAATAATTCGCGGATTTTCAGGATCCGCAGGAAGGGCCATCGTGAAACCATCGTCAAAAACGGGGGCCTACTATATATATATATATATATATACAGTAGGCTCCCGTTTTATATATATATGGCGGCACGGTGGCGTAGTGGTTAGCACGTCCGCCTCACAGCAAGAAGGCCTGGGTTCGATTCCCGGCCTGGGCATTTCTGTGTGGAGTTTGCATGTTCTCCCCGTGCTTGTGCGGGTTTCCTCCGGGTGCTCCGGTTTCCTCCCGCAATCCAAAGACGTGCACTGTAGGTTAATTGGCCATTCTAAATTGACCGTAGATTCTCTCCTGCAGCGGCACCGGAACCCAGTCGTATCGGCACTTGCCTTTCCATTGGATCCTTCCGGTGGCGCCAAGACGGGGGACTTGCTGCTTGGGTAACAGCCTGTCCCTCATTACTCTCCCTACCCGGGCTCTGTGCACTGGGGAGTATCACCAGCCAGAGTGCAGCCATAGTCCTTCGGGACTGACGGAGGCCTACCATATATATATATATATATATATATACACACACAGGGATCCTTCGCTTCACGCTTCAATTCATGTTGCTTCAGTGCATTGCTCCATTCATTCAGAGCATCCCATAGTTTTGCTGTAACAATTTGTAATGGTTCATTGGTTGTTGGGCATTTACCAAGAGAACACAGCAAAATATTTTCCCGTTTTTTAAAGCACGGCAGTTTTCAGGCAGTGACTGCATCATTTTACCATTACAGAGACTGATTGAATAAAATTAGTAAGTTTGATCTAAGATTTTGCTCCCAGTATACATGGGTGGTTATTAGATGTAAGATAAGGGGGGCGGGGGGCCTTATTAGAGCAGGGCGCTTTTTACATTGAATATGGCACACACACACACACACACACACACACACAGTGGTACCTTGACTTACGAAATTAATCCATTCCAAGGGCAAGCTCATAAGTCAAAAAGTTCATTAGATAAAACAAAAATTCCCATAGGAAACAGCTAAGAGGCCAGGGAACGTTACCGAATCTTGAGATCACACGGTTACTGAACAGTTCTCACAAGGCCTCCAATGATTGCCGTGCAGTGCTGCTCCATCCTGTTACAACCTGGTTTCTCTTCAAAGTTATTAATCCAACATGTTATCACGTGTTTTGATGGAACAGCACCACGTTGGAACTCCCTCTCTGCAGCTGTCAAACTATCACCGTTTTTACAAAACATTTTTATGGCTGTTGTCTGTTCCACTGATCCATGGTTACTAAAATGACAGTGTTTACTTGCTCAAGGTCACTGTCTCGCAGTGCTGCTACTTGCTCATGTCTGACAATGCGCACTTCAAAAATTTAGTTTTTTTTTAGGTCACTCTTGTATAACCTGACACAAACATGTATATTTGACCTAATATATTAAACATACATGTAACAACAAATATTTGAATAATAATAATAATACATGTACATTCACATTAACAATAATTAATTATAAATAATAATAAAACAAGAATAAGTAATAAGTCAACTTCGGATCATTGACTGCAGCTGTCACATGGGCAGGCATGAGGTGGTGCATAACAGAGGAGGAGGAGGAGAATTTTGTGTGTGTGTGCACGCTATGAATGCCAGCGAGGAAAAGCTCCTGGTGAGCTCCCACAAGGCCAGTGCTTCTCAAATAGTGGGGCAGTGTGATACCAGGCGGGTGTGTATGACCCTGGGGAACATGCTTTTTTGCCGTAATGTACAGTAGGCCCCCATTATTCGCGAGGGTTCAGTTCCAGCCCCTCCCGCGAATCAAGATAATCTGCGAGTTCTGTACCCGGAAGTAAATTTATTATTCAAAGGGGAAGCACTTAAGCAGAGCAAACACACTTTAAATACAGTACTGATGTAGAAGAAAAACACAAACAACATTAAACACTGGAACCAGGAGCCAGAGAGAACACAAGGAAGCAGAGATGTGATGTGAGATAATCTTGTAGAGCAGAAGTGAGCGTGCTTGTGTTTATTGGGAGTAGATGGGAGGAGTGAATTCAGGTGTGAGCTGCTGCAATCAGCCTGAGCAGCTCAGCCACACCCCTCAGCCGGAGCAGGGAGAAAATAGGGTTAGAGAACACATCTGCCAAAATCAAAGTCCCCCAAAAACACAGACCATAACAAAAAGAACATAAAAGAACATGAAGTGTAATAAATTAGATAAACAAAACAAAAGGATAAACATACTACAGCACATTACATAAAATCATGCACACAAACATTCTAAACATTAACTTAGGTACTGTACTGGGATAATAATTGAAAAAGACTTTAATACTACAGTGCTTTACAACAGTTCAGATGATTATTCCTCTTCAGGCACTTCAGAAGAAACTGTTGTTTCTTCAGGAGAAAGTGTTATTTCTATAGAAGAGACATCCAACGCCATTACCTTTTTCTGGCCCTTAGCCAGAGAGGACGCACAGCGTTTGAGTGTCATCATAAAGCTTAACTGGTAATTAAAACACTAAAAAAATGCACAGTGACAACTTGTGCGCGAATGAGAAAAAAGGGGGCGTATACATCATCTCAACCAATCATCAAGAGGGAAAACAGCCATTGGCTGAATTTGAATCACGTGACAGTAACTCAGCAATCCGGGAATATGGGGGGGGGGGGGGGCGTGAGTGCAAAACCGTGAATAGTCAAGGGCCTACTGTACTAGAATTAAGTGTAATTGTGCATCCTCTACAGTTGGCGTAGTGATGGTCTAGTGGATAGAGCGAAGGATCACTGATCCTAAGGTTGGGGTTTAAGTCCCCACAAGGTTGTCACTGTCCCCCAAGTACAGCTAACTAGGTTATCAAAGGCGGGCCATGTCTCTCACTGTCTATGGTGTGAGGAATGTAAAAGAACCATTGCTGACTTTCGTAAAGAGTAGGGTGCAAAGTCGTCAACCTGTTTCTGTCCCTTGCTAAAAAGAGTTGTGACAGGAAGGGTATCCGATGTAAAAACCCATGCCAAATGAAATGTGCGAATCAGATGATTCACTGTGGCGACTCTCAAGAACGGGAAAAAGCCGAAAGAAAAGAAGTGGGATGCTGGGGGAGGTGTGGAATGTTTTTTTTTCTTCTTATAGGGGGTATCACAGAAAATAATTGAGAAGCACTGCACAAGGCGTTCTCATTGTGCGGGGAATACATGCAGAAGAATACAAGGCTAATTGGCCCAGCAAAGCCATTTCCCCAGCAGAGTTCGTGAATCAAAATTTTGCTCGTTGGATGGGGAAGATTTTTGGTGAGATCAAAGCTTGTATCATGGAAAATTTGTTATAAAAGACTCTCGTAAGTCAATGTACCATGAAATATTTTATATATATATATATATATATATATATATATATATATATATATATATACATACACACAGTGGGGCCAATAAGTATTGGGCAATGTAAAAATGTGCAAGTTCACCCATTTAAAAAGATAAGAGAGGTTTGTAATTTTCATCAGTGGTACACATCAAGCTTGAGAGACAGAATGTAAAAAAAAAAAATCCAGGAAATCACATTGTTGTGGAAACAGTATTAGAAAATGGAAGACGTACTAGTATAACATCACTGACAACCTCCCTAGGAGTGGCGCTCCATGCAAGATCTCACCTCGTGGGGTTCAAAGGATCCTGAGAACAGTGATTTCCAATGTTTCCAACTGTTGATCTTTTCTCACAAACTTGTTTACCAATTGCAGTTTGACTCATCCCAGCTTTGTGCAGTTGTACAATTTTATCTCTGGTGTCTTTTGGAAGCTCTCTGGTCTTGGTCATGGTGAAGACTGCAGTCTGACAGTTCGAAGGTGTGTGCAGGTTTGAAGGTGTCTCTTATGCATGTAATCAGTTCAAACAGGTGTCATTCATACCGTTAACGAGTTGGGGCAGAAATAATGTTTGTTTTCTAGCTGCTCAAATAAATTGTTTGAAAATCATACAATGTGATTTCCTGGATTTTTTTTTTTACATTCTGTCTCTCAAGCTTGATGTGTACCACTGATGAAAATTACAAACCTCTCTTATCTTTTTAAATGGGTGAACTTGCACATTTTTACGTTGCTCAATACTTATTGGCTCCACTGTACAGTA
This sequence comes from Plotosus lineatus, assembly GCA_024760905.1. Taxonomy (NCBI): domain Eukaryota; kingdom Metazoa; phylum Chordata; class Actinopteri; order Siluriformes; family Plotosidae; genus Plotosus; species Plotosus lineatus. Next base: position 111,738,763 of record CM045728.1, read on the forward strand.
GGCCCTCGATATTCACGGGGGTTCAGTTCCGACCCCTCCTGCGAATTAAAATAATCCATGAGTTCTGTACCTGGAAGTAAAACCCCATGCACGAATGATCAACCGGAAGTAAAATACCACGTATCTATTACATGCGCTAAGATATGCTTCTTAAACACATTCTATAGACAGTCTTACTCATTAATACAGTATCAATGTAGTAAAATGTAGTAATGATTCAGAAAAACTTTTACATTTTGTACTGTGATATTTATTCATAAAATATATAAACATTATACAGCATACTTTATCTATCTATCTATCTATATATACACACATACAGTATGTATATGTTTTCATTTTGTATGTATAATATATTATCCAGTTAAGCTTTATGATGCCACTCAAACCGTCTCTTCTGAAGAAATAAGACTTTCTCCTGAAGAAACGACAGTTTCCTCTGAAGTGTCTGAAGAGGAATAATCATCTGAACTGTTGTAAAGCTGTAGTATTAAAGTCTTTTTCAATTATTATTCCAGTACAGTGCCTAAGTTAATGTTTAGAATGTGTGTGTGCTTTCTCCCCGGTCCGGCTGAGGGGCATGGCTGAGCTGCTCGGACTGAATGCAGTTCATACTTGAATTAATTAATCTCATTTATTCCCTATAAACACAAACCACACACTCATCTCAATTAAAGCACGCTTCTTAAGTCCTTCCCCTCTGAATGTGAGGCATTTGTTGCAGGTGACACACGGAGCTTGATCGTGCACACGTAAAAGATCAGAAGTTTGGAGAAGCCGCGATTCATCTCACAAGCTCTGTTTGTCACCTGCAACAAACGTGTGAGTTAATCCTCTGTCGCAGAGGTAAGCATGCTTGTGTTTATTGAGGGTAGATGAGAAGAGTGAAATTCACGTGTGAGTCACAGAGCAATTCAGCCATGCCCCTCAGCTGGAGCGGACAGTTAGAGTTCGAGAACACAGCCGTCAAAATCAAAGTCCCCCAAAACAAAGACCATAACAAAAAGAACACAAAAAACAATGAATGTAATAAATTGGATAAACAAAACAAAATGATAGACATGCTACACCACAGTACATAAAATCACACACACAAACATTCTAAACATTAACTTAGGTACTGTACTGGAATAATGATTGAAAAAGACTTTAATACTCGACTGTTTTCAGATGATTATTTCTCTTCAGGCACTTCAGAGGAAACTGGCGTTTCTTCAGGAGAAAGTCTTATTTCTTCAGAAGAGACATTCAACGTCATTACCTTTTCTATCGCTTAGCCAGAGAAGACGCACAGCGTTTGAGTGGCATAGAGCTTAACTGGTAATTAAAACACACTAAAAAAGGCTCATTGACCACTTGTGGGCGAATGAGGAAAAAGGGGCGTTACATCATCTCAACCAATCAGCAGGAAGGAGGACGGCCATTGGCTGAAATTGAATGACATGTCAGTTGCTTGGCAGTCAGCAAATATGCAAACGTGCAAAACCGTGAATAGTCAAGGGCCTACTGTATATATATATATATATATATATATATATATATATATATATATATATATATATATATATATATATATATATATATATATATATATATGTACACAAGGGCAGTGGTGGTCTAGTGGATAGGGTGCAGGATCGCTATTCCTAAGGTTGGGGGTTCGAGTCCCCACAAGGTTGTCACTGTCCCCCCAGTGCAGCTAACTGGGTTATCAAAGGCAGGCCATGTCTCTCACTGTATGGTGAGAGGCATGTGAAAGAACCATTGCTGACTTTCGTAAAGAGTAGGCGGCAAATCCGTCAGCGTGTTTCTGTCCCTTGCTAAAAGGGTTGTGATAGGAAGGGCATCCGACGTTAAAACCCATGCCATATCAAATGTGCGAATCAGATGATTCGCTGTGGTGACTCTCGAGAACGGGAAAAGAAGAAGATATGCATGTATACACACACACACACACACACACACACACACATGTACCCATACATACACACAGAGAAACTGTTCCTAACAATATAAGGCAAAACAAGAAAAGGCTTCCTGTAATTACTCAGTTTCGGGAGTTACGAGGTTCCATCGTTGCTTTGTATCTGCCTGAAAGACGGGTGATGCTGGCAGCAGTGTGGCCGTTACTAAAGTTTACAATGGTACACATACAAATCCCTGAAGTAAACGGTTGGGAATCACTATACTCTGACATCCTTCAAATGTTTTGACGTTCATACTTTTTGATTCTGATGCATCAGAATTGTATGACTTTATAAAGCGATAAGAAGCTCCTTCTACTGTATACAGCTATCATATGACATTTTTACGACAGTACACATGACTGCCGTATCGCAGGAATATCAAAGAGCATTTTTTCTTTGTCTTGTAACAGCCATTTTACTTTTGTGAAAATATTTCATTGAAACGCCTGAAACAACAATTTGATTGACAGACCTGAGCTATTTGTTTTCATGAAAGACGTACAACACATCTTTTGTGTCAACACACCTAAACAAACTTTAAATCTACCTCTCGCAAAAATCTACATCGGTTTCTTCTGCTGTAGCTCTGCGAAATTTGTATGATTTAAAAAAAAATAAAAAATAAAAATTGCAAGGGGCATGACATACATATGCATGAATGTTCAACCAGGGAGGAAAATTCCAGAACAATAGTCTTTCAGAAAAAAAAAAAAGATTAAACAAAATCATCATTTTTAATATTTTCGACACAACAATCAGCAGCATCTCCCCCTCCCCCAGAGTAAGACGTACGCCTGCATCGCAGAAAGCCACCTGATGGGACTCACCATAGACTTCAGCGTGGGCTTCATCTGCTTTGATGCAGCATCCAAGGTGAGCCCAGTTATTTCTATGATCACAATGGAAGTAGACATGTTCTTTTGTAATTTGTTAAAAATCGCATTCAAATTTCTATTCACAGTTCACGAAAAAAAAACTCCACCACAGATTCACAGTGGTTCCTCATGACCTGATGCCTAGAGTGTTTGATTTTTGCCATGTGGCGTTGCTGTGTAAACCGGGTGATGGACTGTATACTTATCGCCCCCTGCAGGTCGTGTTGTGGCGGTATAAATTCTCCCAGCTCAAAGGATCCTCAGACGACGGCAAGAGCAAAATCAAGTTTCTCTTCCAGAACCCAGACACGAAGCTCATTGAGGCAAAGGTAACTGATGTCGCTTTAATCAGATGGATAATCCACCGCGAGAAAATGAGAAGTCTCTGTTGAGCGGCTCGGGGTGAAACAAGGGAATTGGAATTGATCCTGAATGTTAATGAATCTTGTGTGCTGTGGATTCATGACAACCCGAGGTATTTTCTTGGAGGGGTTGACGCCTTGCTGCTTCTCGGTAGCATGACAAGCGGTCTTTTAAAACTGTTAATGATTGGCAATGCGACAGTTTGTCTTCTTTTCTCCCTCACAGGAGCTGGAGTTCTCCAACCTTTTTGCCGTCCTGCACTGCATTCATGCGTTCTTCGCTGCCAAAGTGGCATGTCTAGATCCAGTGTTTGTGGGCGGTTCAAATTCCGCAGCAGCTGCAGCGGTGCCCACGCTGACCTCAGTCACCTCCCTGGGCCAAACTGCCAGGTTGAAGTACTTGAGCTGAAAGACTTTTTGACATTTCCAACTTTGGCTTTAAAAACATTGTACAGCCTTGAGACGGCGGCGGAAAGGTTTCAGCAGCCTTGACTCATTTCCTTCTGGGATTATACGGAGAAGCCTGCTTAGATTGGGCCAAAGACTTAAATTAAAATGTCGTCCGTGATATTATATTTTGATTATGGAGTGGCTGAGTGTGTGTGTGTGTGTGTGTGTGTGTGTGTGTGTTCGAGTGTGTTCCGTTGGCGTTTCCTAACGTTGGCGTGTGCACTTCTAAAATGTTCATTTTAACCCCTTTGCAGTCATTTTACATGCCAGGTGTCATTAACTATACTCCATATTTGAACTTTTTCACAGTGCTGTGCAGAAGTATTCGACCCCTCAAATATTCGGTTCTATAAACCATATAAACCAGGACAGTGGTGGTCCACCACTGCCCTGGTTCTATAACTGACCTAAAAGGTGCAAAATATACACTGCTTGTTTTGAGTTCAATAAATAATTAATCTGTTTCTATCTAGAGATGAACGATACCACTGAATCAATTTTAGGCATCTGGGTAATTGTCAATGACATGATGCTACCATCAACATGCTTCTCATGATGGAGGAGTTCTCAGGGTTATGATCAGAGTTTAAAAACAAACAAAACACATCTTATTGCACTTGATTTGCACAAAAGCCGACTCCATTGATTACTAGTTGCACTGGAATTTATTCATTCATTCATTTTCTGTAACCGCTTAATCCTAATTAGGGTCATGGGGAGGCTGGCACCCATCCCAGCCGACTCCGGTTGAGGGCAGAGTACACCCTGGACAGCTCGCCAGAAAATCGCATGACAGAAACATGCTGATGGCTATGCAGCTACTCTTGTCAAAAGTCAGCAATGATTCTTTTACATGAACCTCTCACCATAGACAGTGAGAGACATGGTTGGCCTTTGATAACGCAGTTAGTGCTCTGTTGAAAGTTTACCACCAGGCCACCACTGCCCTACTGGAATTTATATAGGGGTGAATAATTATGTTTTTCATATATATATATATATATATATATATATATATATATATATATATATATATACACACACACACACAGGCTCCCCGACTTACGTTTTTAATTGGTTCCGGACGGCCAAACGTAAGTTGAAAGTGAACGTAAGTTGTTACAGTGACGTATCACGTATGACGCTCATACTGTACTATATATCCATAAATACCATTACCGTATCTCATAAAACACCCCTAAGTCAATTATTATAAACCTCACATTGTAAAATAATATCAAATATATCAAAGAATATCAACATTAATTTCAAATAAGTCACTTATTTATTCTGAGTCACTTTACATGAAGCTTAAAACAGCCAATCAACGCTTACAATATGTGAGGTGCTCAAAACCAAAAGTAGTGTACTCGCGAAAGTAGTGTACTTGCATTGGGTTATACGGACTTCTGGTCACCATTGAACTCGTTTAGAACTCAGCCTGCACTGATACGAATCACCAGCAGAGCGGTGAGTTCTCTTTTCAGGATTCGGGTTTTCATTCATTTTACAACTCTCTTTGCTTAACTGAGTATGCATGGTAGATTGCGCCGATCCGAGCTGATAGTTAATTCATCTCTGTGTATGAGACTTGCACCCATGCTAGTAGGCTTACGTTTCTGACCAACCATATTTGCTTAGGGTTACAAAAGTCCGCAAAACAGTGTAAACACAAAGATCACAGAGACGACGTCTTAACACAAGGGTAACACGCTATATAACTGATATATATATATATATATATATATATATATATATATATATATACATATATATATATATATACAGGTAGGTACGTCAAATCTCAAATTTGACTTTTTACAAAAAAAACCCCCGAAAAAAACGTAAAACGGATGAACGGAAGTCGGGGAATGTCTGTATATGCGTATGTATTTATTGATATTATATACACAGACATGTACCTATACATCAGTCTGGGGTATTTCGATGATCGTGAGGGGATCTTGGTCCCAATTAACTATGGAAAGTGAGGGATCCCTGTGTTTGTACATATATATATATGTATATATATGTGTATATATATATATATATATATATATATATATGTGTGTGTGTGTGTGTGTGTGTGTGTATATATATATATATATATATATATATATATATATATATATATATATATATATATATATATATACTAATCCTTCTCAAAAAATTAGCATAGTGCGATGAAGTTCATTATTTTCTGTAATGTACTGATAAAAATTAAACTTTCATATATTTTAGATTCATTGCACACGAACTGAAATATTTCAGGTTTTTTATTGTTTTAATACTGATGATTTTGGCACACAGCTCATGAAAACCCAAAATTCCTCTCTCAAAAAATTAGCATATTTCATCCAACCAACAAAAAAAGTGTTTTTAATACAAAAAAGTCAACCTTCAAATAATTATGTTCAGTTATGCACTCAATACTTGGTCGGGAATCCTTTTGCAGAAATGACTGCTTCAATGTGGCGTGGCATGGAGGCAATCAGCCTGTGGCACTGCTGAGGTGTTACAGAGGCCCAGGATGCTTCGATAGCGGCCTTAAGCTCATCCACAGTGTTGGGTCTGGTGTCTCTCAACTTTCTCTTCACAATAGCCCACAGATTTTCTATGGGGTTCAGGTCAGGAGAGTTGGCAGGCCAATTGAGCTCAGTAATACCATGGTCAGTAAACCATTTACCAGTGGTTTTGGTATTGTGAGGTACCAGGTCGTGCTGAAAAATGAAAATCTTCATCTCCATAAAGCTTTTCAGCAGATGGAAGCATGAAGTGCTCCAAAATCTCCTGATAGCTAGCTGCATTGACCCTGCCCTTGATAAAACACAGTGGACAAACTCTAGCAGCTGACATTGCACCCCAGACCAGCCATTTTGCCATTTCCTTCTCCACAGTTTTCCTCCAGACTCTTGACCTGGGGAATGCGGCACCTGTAGCCCAGTCCACTGGTTTCACAGGTTCCCCAAGGTCCGGAACTGGTCCTTCTCCAAAATCTTCCTCAGGGTCCGGTCACCTCTTCTGGTTGTGCAGCGTTTTCTGCCACACTTTTTCCTTCCCACAGATGTCCCACTGAGGTGCCTTGATACAGCACTCTGGGAACAGCCTATTTGCTCAGAGATTTCTTTCTGTGTCTTACCCTCTTGCTTGAGGGTGTCAATGATGGCCTTCTGGACAGCAGTCAGGTCGGAAGTCTTACCCATGATTGCGGTTTTGAGTAATGAACCAGGCTGGGAGTTCTTAAAAGCCTCAGGAATCTTTTGCAGGTGTTAAGAGTTAATTGGTTGATTCAGATGATTAGGTTAATAGCTCGTTTAGAGTACCTTTTCATGATATGCTAATTTTTTGAGATAAGAATTTTGGGTTTTCATGAGCTGTATGCCAAAATCATCAGACTTAAAACAATAAAAGACCTGAAATATTTCAGTTGGTGTGCAATGAATCTAAAATATACGAAAGTTAAATTTTTATAAGTACATTTCAGAAAATAATGAACTTTATCACAACATGCTAATTTTTTGAGAAGAACTACTATATATGTAATATATATATATATATATATATATATATATATATATATATATATATATCTTCTTTTCCTTTCGGCTTTTCCCTTCAGGGGTCGCCACAGCAAACCATCCGCCTCCATCTCCCCTATACTCTGCATCTTCTACTCTTACTACAACTACCTTTATGTCCTCCTTCACCACATCCATAAATCTTCTTTTTGGTCTTCCTCTAGACCTTCTGCCTGGTAGTTCCAACCTCAGCATCCTACTACCAATATACTCACTATCTCTCCTCTGTACATGTGCAAATCAGAGAGGCTAGATTGAGATGGTTTATATTTTCCACACTCTTTTCCACACTCTCCATTGCTCTGGATTGTTGAGCCGAAGTACTTAAAATCCTCCACCTTCTTTATCTCTACTCCCTGGAACCTCACCGTTCCGCTTGGGTCCTTGTCGTTCACACACATGTATTCTGTTTTATTAAGGCTAACCTTCATTCCTCTCCTTCCAGGGCATACCTCCACCGCTCTAGATTTTCCTGCACTTGTTCTCTGCTCTCAATACAGATCACAATGTCATCTGCAAACATCATAGTCCATGGAGATTCTTGTCTAACCTCATCTGTCAGCCTGTCCATCACCATAGCAAACAAGATGAGGCTCAGAGCTGACCTTGAGGCAGTCCCACCTCCACCTTCAACACGTGTCACACCGACAGCACAGCTCACCACTGTCTTACATCTCTCATACATGTCCTGCACCACTCTAACATACTTCTCTGCCACTCCAGACTTCCTCATGCAGTACCACAGTTCCTCTCTCGGCACCCTGTGATATGCTTTCTCCAGATCCACAAAGGCACAATGCAGCTCCTTCTGACCTTCTCTGTACTTCTCTCTTAACATCCTCAAGGCAAACACTGCATCTGTGGTGCTCTTTCTTGGTATGAAACCAAACTGTTGTTCACAAATGCTGACCTCTGCCCTTAGTCTTGCTTCCACTATTTTTTCCCATAGCTTCATCGTATGGCTCATCAACTTTATCTATCTGTAGTTGCCACAACTCTGCACGTCTCCCTTGTTCTTAAAAATGGGCACAAGCACACTTCTTCTCCATTCCTCCGACATCCTCTCACTGTCTAAGATCTTGTTGAATGTTCTTGTCAGAAAATCTACTGCTACCTCTCCTAGACACTTCCATACCTCCACAGGTATGTCATCAGGACCAACTGCCTTTCCACTCTTCATCCTCTTCAATGCCCTCCTCACTTCACCCTTACTAATCTTTGCTACTTCCTGGTCCTCAACAGTCACCTCTTTTACTCTTTTTTCTCTCTCATTTTCCTCATTCAGCTCTTCAAAGTACTC
>CM045728.1:111754797-111779797 GCA_024760905.1 Plotosus lineatus
TAAACAAGAAGAACTGGAGTTGGATAAGTACTAATGGGTTCGACTGTCGAAAATATGGCTTTCTGCCAAACCTTCATGCCAGGTTTGATGGGAAAAGGAGGTTAATGCATTGCATCAGGAACTCTGTGAACATCCAGATTTTAAAATGAAAATCTGGATGTTTCTGAGAAAAATTTATAATTGGGTCATCGTTAGATCTTCCAGCAAGACAACAAACCTGAGTGCAAGGTTGATGCCAAAATGGTTTAATGACCACAGAATCAGGCTTTACATACAGCTATCCTAGTTCAACTGACTGAAACTATGGCTTGGCCAAGACATGGTCTCATACCTTGGAGGATCCAATGTGGTTTTGGGTAAAAACACCAACAACCACTGGTGTTTGCAACTTCTTGCAAAATGTTGAAGGTTCTGAATCCAGAGCAAGATGGTGAACCTTTGTTTCTACCAGGGCCTTGCACGAGTTCGTGCATGGGCGGTAAATAATTTACAGATTCTGTTGGACTGGAGTATCTTTGACACACATTTGTCAGAACCTTACCCTGACTGCCAAACCTGAGACCAACTGGCAAAGCTCATGCAGAGTCCATACCAGAAGGGGCTTGAGTTTCTAGTCAGGAGATTTTTTATGCCCTATTCTAGATCCAGGAATCTTTTTTTCTTCCAATCACCATTTCAATTGCTATGGAACACAGTAATATCGCTGCTCCCAAATTAGTTGGTTGACATCCCTCTGCATTTGGGTTAAACTTGTGACCAGGGAGTGCAAGTTGGTTTATTGCCCCTGGAAACCAATGTCTATGAATTGTCCTTTATCTTAAGTCAGAGAAAACGTGTGATCTCCTGATATTTTGTCCCTCGGACTAAGTCACGAGATGATTTTGTAAAAGAGGCTCGGTTTGTATGTGCTGCATGGCTTTTTGACTTGAATTCCAGATGTAACAATGAAATTAGAAGAAGCTAATGGGTGGTATTCTGAGAAAACTACCCGGAGCAGTCTCAGCTTTGGTGGAATACTTAACATCCGGTGGCGAGATCAGAAAAACAAGCGTCAGTAGCAGTAATACTGACCAGAATGTGTTGGTCTGACAAGTGTTTTACCTCTCCTTAGAGGGGAAGAAGGTAACTACATGTGTATCCTTTAGACAGCTTTTCTTAAAAAAAACCCAAAAAAACAAACTCACATATGAAGCAAAATGGAGGTGCAACAAATACGATGCGGAATGTCAGGATGTCGAACCAATGGAAAAGCAGTGAACCATTGCTCTACATCAGGCTTGGGGCTATTAATTTACCAAACTCTGTCTTTATTCTACTGAAGTCATGGGGAGGCTAAATCCTTGAACCAGTCCACCAAAGACCACTATATTCAGACCTGCACCTGGGGCATTGTGGAACCACCTTCACCTGATTTCACCTAATATGCATATCCTTGGACTGTGAGAGGAAACCTGCTAGCAAGGGAAGTGCATGCACACTTCCCACATAAAAGCCCTCGCCAGGCTCGGTACTTAAATCCAGGACCTTCTTGCTGTGAGGCAGATGTGCTAACGACTGCACTACATATCAAAGAAACAAGCATCGGGAAATACTTTTGGTTTTCATGGAAACTGAGCTAATAATCCTCCACTTCCATGCAGAGCATGTGTACTTCTGAAGACTACGTTGTAGAACCTGAGCGGTTACTGAGAGGTGCTTCAATTGTTTCAGTTTCTGATAAACACAGTAAACCAATAGAAAACCAAAAGCTCACACTTTTACACCCAAAATTTTACCAGATGAAATATTTAAGAGTTTGGGTCAGTCCGATGGTTGAGGGATTCCGCTATGTTTTATGAATCATAAAAGATCAAGCCTTGGAACACCGGAAGCTATAATTCCTACACATGTGCCTTATACATGTAGATTGTTAAAAATACAGTAGCAGCAGCTGAAATTAGAGAGTCAGTCTTCTAGGACATGAATCCTCACAAACGTTAGAATTTATTAGAGAGTTCACACCCCATAATGGTTCATACTGTACATACATACATCCAGCAGATAAGAGACTTAAATCCTGACTTCAGCATTAAAAGTGATACTTGTGTAAAATGTCCACTGGGGGAGAAAGTCCCACATTGGCCCAGTCTGGGGAGAAAAAAAAAGTTATTCTACTTATATATACACCTCAAATTACATTATATGAATATAGTTGTTGTTTTGTGCTGTCAAGAAAAATAGAAATACAAAGAGCTTGAATGGAATTGAATAGTTGCCTCAACACTGAAGTGCATCCCTATGAAAACTCTAATGCGATCTTAGCCTTGACATGAAAATTCTTACGCCTTGTTTTTCCACCTGTATTAGTTAATAATTGCCTGTATATAACCTTTGTATTTCTTTTCATCTACAAAAGAAACTTAAACCCAGCAACGACAACCTGAAAGTGATTTCAGATACACAAAATACAGAATCTTTACAATTTTTTTTTAATTCTTTAAAAAAAGGATCTTAAATGCTGTTCATTTAGGTAACATTACAACTCTTTTCAACTAGCATTAAGTTATTGTTAATAACAGTAATCATAATAATAAGGATTATAATACAAATGAAATAATTAACGGAAAATATATAGTGGGCCTTTCTTGTGAAACACTACACAGCAACTCGCGACTGGACTCATTACCTCAAAATGATGACCGTGTGTGTGTGTGTGTGTGTGTGTGTGTGTGTGTGTGAGGTCAAGCCCTGGGGAAAGTGCATGTCAATGCTTGTTGAAAAAGGGTCATTTCATGGAACGCAAATCAAGTAAGGTCACTGAGTAAAAAGACTCGTTAATAGAAAACTCTATCAATAGTGCAATTTAATCAAAATTAATTTATGACTGGACTGAAGAAGTTTTAAAGTTAGAACCCATGAAGCCCGCTTCATATTGTACCACTTAGGGTGACCTACTATTGGGGGGGGGGGGGTTGTTTGAAACATGCATGCAGTTTTGTTGTGCATCCTAACCACAGGATGATCAGATATATAAACTCACCATTGGCTGAAATGCCACACGGCGACTATTACTGAAAAGATCAGGCTCTGGTGGTGGAAGGATATAAAGATTGTAATATGAATGAAACGTCATAGCAAACTGCCAAGTACAAACTAGTGGGGAGAGCTAGAAACCTGGAAAAATGTTCTGGAGGAGAACCTGGGACAGGGCAGTCCTTAGTGTATGAAGGGTTTTGGTTATAAATCGTTTAATAATATCCTGGAAAGCACAACCACGGAGGGCCTTGAAATCCGCCTTGAAATCTTGAAAACAAATTAAATTATGCTACATTATCAAAGTAATTCACAGAGAGAGAGAGAGAGAGACAGAGAGAGAGAGAGAATCAATATATATAAAAATTTTTTTTTAAAAAAACATTGCTTGATCCTCGGCGAAACATCAGCTCGGCTCCTTATTTCTCTCTGTAATACAGCAGATATGCCTTCAGTGGCTCGGGCAGGGGCAAGCTCAGGATTTTGTCTCTTAAAAGGTTGACCAGAGGCTGCTCGGGTTTGTCTTTCTCTGCCTCTTTGGCCTGCTCTTCCTCTTTGATGTCCTCGTCGTCGATCTTCTCGTCCTCTTCACTCTCCATGGGTTGCGGGATTAACTGGTTGTCCACAAATACGTAGGTGTTGACTTGACGGCGGTGGGCTTGGCGGCAGCGCCTGCGCTTGCGCTTCTGGGGCATGCGTGGCCCCGTGCCCTTGGATGTGTTTTCGTCGTTGGTGAGGTTGCGCAGTGTACGGCGGATGTAGATGCGCGCCAGGTCCTGGAGACTCCGCACTGACAGCGGAGCTAGGCAGCACATGCAAGAACGCAACGGGTTAACAAGCAACAGTGGTGGACGGCATATATTCACAATGTCTTTACCACATTTGATAGATTAGTGAAGCTGGCATTACACCCTACCCTCAAGGTCCTGGCCCGCTCTCGAATTTAATATCATGCACTATAAACCAAAGCACTGTACTGTACTGTAATCCCACTGACATGACTTTTCACTTTAATATTCAACCCACATTCCTCCATCCATCTTTTCTTCCATATAAACTTTAAATGCTAATTTCTTTACACTGATCACAATAATACAGCCACACCTCTTCATGTTCCGTGCAACCATACAAAGCACTCTACTTCTTTTCATCTATCCATCCATCCATCCTGCATCCCCCTCAATCCCTCACTTTTCTTCCTATTGATTTTTCAAGGCCAAACAGCTGGTAGGGCAGGGGTGGACAAATATTTTGGCTCAGGGCCCACAATGACTTAAAATTTGACAGATGGGCCACGCCAGCACCAGATGCATACATATCAAACATAAACATAAAAAATGCATTACATTGTTAATACTTCCATTCACTCTTCACTCTTAGTGTAAACAGTGATGTTCACCCTTTTTAACCAGTGCACTGAAGTCTGGTGTTAGTTTTGTTGTGGTGATCCTCAGTACAGATCTGAGCTGTTCAGGGTGTTTGCTAATTTGAATGCCAGCAAATAACTTGCCTCCATGCCTGATTTTTGGATGGCAGTTTGTTGGATAAAGGTGTTCTGCTGAGCCCACAAACTAGCTGCCAACCTCTGAGCGGTAGCTGTCCGTTCTTTCATTGACTGGCTGTTAGCGTAATTAGCATACTTGGTGGAAAGGTGACGGCTGATGTTGCATTCTTTTAAATCAGAAACGGGTTCTTGGCAAATAAAACATACGGTTTTTGACCGTATTTCTGTGAAAAGTGTTTAGGTGTCCATTCCTTATTAACACATGGCGACTTCTCTTTTCTTTGGTCCTCTCATTGATGCAGACGGGTTCAGAGCAGTAGCAAATTAATATCAGAACCTGGGCTCCTAAAATCAGCTCAATGTATCGCCTAATGTGCCACCCGATGAAACACCAGGAATTACAGAACAAGGTCAAATGAATTCAGTCATATCAATATGATTTGATTTGGGCCCCGGTGTTCCAGATTAAAAAGATCAATGGGCCAGATGTGGCCTGCGAGCCATAGTTTGAACACCCCTGTTCTAGAGACTACAACCCAGAACAAAGGACATTGAAAAATATCATCTGGATAGGGCATCTCACATAAATATGGTGTAACCTCCCCTCCCAACACACACACACACACACACACATCACCATTTACTTCCCATAGAACCCACAATACTACCACCTGTTGTAAAATGTTAAGTAGGACACCGAGTGATGAAACTTGAAAGACGGATTCGACTGCAATAGTGAAGGAGTGAACAAGTGCTGTGCATCCACTTCATCTTTAATTCTTTCATTCATCCCTTTATGACACACCACTGATTTTGCGAATAAATCAACATTTGAAAGAGGAATACCAAACTTTGTATGTTGATGCAACGGCTGAAATGAAGCAACACCCTGACCTTACCTTATCTATCCAGCCACCCCTGTGGGAGCTTATCCAAACTACACCTTGGAACACAGTCCTCACTGAAATCCACAAACAGGCGAATAAGAGGACGGGTTTCCCTGCTAGAGGCAGCGAGCATCTTCCCCTCACTGATTTTCATTGAACACAGGCAGCATATCATACTGAGCCTCAGGCCTGCACGATCGTCACAAAAAGTTCTCAGCCTCTCAAGTCCCAGGCACGGGACCAGGGCCAAACTTTCCAGCTTCGTCCTTTATCGTCTTACCAACTGAGGCAGAACCAGAACTCACGAAACTTAAAATGTAATTAAGATAATATCTAGCCAGCTGAAAATTACAACCGGATGCAGAACAAGTGTGAGAGTGTGAAGAAGAAGACTGCAACTCACGCAAGTTCACGGAGTCTGGTTTGCTGCCTTTGCTTCGGTTTTGCTGGAGGAGAGGTGCAAAAGACACAGCCAGGATGTTCTTGCTCTCCCAGGAGCTCTGACCGGTTCTGGTGATCTGAGTCAACTGCAAAGTCACAACAGATATCAGAATGTAAAATCCAAACGAGGCTTCTCAGGCTCGACTTATATTTCGTGTTTGCTTTGTGGTGTTGACTGACACACACTAAGTCAGGGATCACCAACGTGGTGCCCGTGGGCACCAGGTAGCCCGCAAGGACAATATAAGTTGCCCGCGGACCTGTTCACTGCTATTTTTAGGACAGGCCCATTTTTAGGACAGCGCCACTCTCCATTGAGCTGCATATAATTTTTTTGAATATATTTTTAAATCAAGTCAATATCTTCACATAGATGAATATCATTAATTATTAATAATAACATCTAATTAAATCTAATTAAATGTAAATTGAGCAAATTTGTAATTTCAGAGGTGTGTATCGACCTAGTAGCCCTTCGCATTAATTGGTACCCATGAAGTAGCTCTCAGTTTCAAAAAGGTTGGTGACCCCTGCACTAAGTGGTTTACAGGGACTGATCCTGACACACAGCATTAATATAAAAAACTACTTTTACTGTTAATGATCTGTAAATGTACTGAAAGGTATACATAAATATTTCAAAAAATAAACAGCCTGGGGAACTGGGTTATACAGTAAAACCTCCGCTGACGAACGCTTAAGCTCACGAACTTTTCGCCTCAAGAACATTAAATTTGCGAGCATATTGTCTCTGCTGACGAACTAGTTTTCGGCGGACGAATCAAACCACGCGGTCGAACAGCGCCACGGTGGCGGCCACGAGAAGCTGACGCACGCTCACGGCGTCACAGTTCGTCACACCCCTTTCTTTGAATGCGGAAGTGGTTTGTGTTTGATAGACATTTTGGACCATATTGAGTGGACTTTTGCTATTATGGGACTGAAAAAGACCCCACCACAGGCGGAGATCATTGAAAAACACAAACGAGGTGTGCGTTTGTGTGACTCAGCGTCCCAGTACCAGTACGCTAAGTCTACCATTGCTCCCATCCTTAAGAACAAGGAAGCTATTAAGGGTGCGTGTGTGGCTAAGGGTGTTTCCAAACAGTAGGCGTTTCCAAACTCTCCTTCCAAACAGTAAGTCCCTCCCTCCCTCCTCCTCCCACTCCATTCCATCAAGCCATCAACTACCATCACAAAGGTAAATAAAACGACTTTATTATACAGTACAGTTTATTTCTTTAATTACAATACAATAGACATTTGTTATACATAAAATAAGGTATATTTTTGTGTAGTTTTAAGGCTTATTTAGTAGAAATTTATGTTTTATGGGGACCTGGGAACGGATTATTCTCATTTTAATGGTTTCTTATGGGAAATAAATGTTCGGAAGACGAACTTTTCGCCTCACACACACTTTCTGGGAACCAATTATGTTCGTGAGCTGAGGTATCACTGTATATACTTTCTGTACAAGATCCATTTATGATAATAATATAATACAGTGATACCGTGACTTATGAGTGCATGATACATGATCCGAGCTTCGATCCCACAAAGAAATCTACCCAATCCAAAGACCAAAATTTTGATTTATGAGCTCTGCTGGGGAAATGGCTTTTCCGAGCTGATTAGCCTCATA
Source organism: Plotosus lineatus (assembly GCA_024760905.1). Lineage (NCBI taxonomy): Eukaryota > Metazoa > Chordata > Actinopteri > Siluriformes > Plotosidae > Plotosus > Plotosus lineatus. Next base: position 111,762,287 of record CM045728.1, read on the forward strand.
TTCGTCCATGTTCCGAGAACGCCTTGTGCAGTGCTTCTCACTTATTTTCTGTGATGCCCCCATAGAAAGAAAGAAAAAAAAAAAACACTTCACTCCCCTCCCAGCCCACAGCGTGACTATAAATAGTGTTTACTGCACTTCATTATGTTTGCATGGTGCTTTTTCCCTACACCATCGGGAACACAAGTGAGAGTGCCACTGCCACCTACTGTAGAGTATGCACAATTACACTTAATTCTATTACAGAATGGCAAAAAAAGCATGTTCCCCAGGGTCATACGCATCACATCGTGCCCCCCCCCCCCCCAAAAAAAAGGGGGGCACCCCCCACTATTTAAGAAGCACTGGCCTTATGTGTGCTCACCATGAGCCTTTCCTCACTGGCATTCGTAGCATGCACATGCACAAAATTCTTCTCCTTCTCTGGTACACACCACTTCATACTTGACATCTTTGCGCCCACGTGACATCTTCGCCACAGTCGATAATTGGAAGGGTTAGTTGACTTATTATATTAGCTAAATATCAAATCAAACCCACCACAATTTAATACTGTGGTTTTATATATATACACACACACACACACACACATATATATATATATAAAATTTTATATTATTATATTGATTTCTACCTGATCTTCAATGGGCATAACCAGAATGCCTCCGACCTTCAGCATGACCTTCATGTAGTTCTCGTGGTCTTTCTGAACTCCGGCGCCACAGTAGATGCGATCGTACTGATGGCTGTCCGACGGGATCTCCAAACAGTTCCCAACAACAAAACTGGGCTCGCAGAATTCGAACCTGGAATAGACAGTTCATGTTATACATACATCACATCAGCCCTGCTAAACACTCAGTTCTGATTGGTTGGAGGGTGGGTGGGGGTCAGACCGCATGGCCAGACAGTAACATCAACTCTGTCCATATTTTATTTTCACCTACTCACTTGTCAAAACTGTCACTGTTTTTAACGAAATCCTCCAGTTTCTCATGCGCATATTCCACCACATCCTTGTGGAGCTCCACGCCATGGTTAACACCAAATGGACCTGCGGGGGGAGGGTAAAAGAATTCTGGTTACTCCCCACTTCGGTCGAACATGCCATCATGGTGAGCACTGTTTGAGAGCTGAACACACTGCCGGCGGCTCACCAATAATCAGGCCCACCATTGTGCTCAGGTATCCGGTCCCACTGCCCAGATTGAGGAAAGAGAGCCCTTGCTGCAGCTTCAGCGCCTCCATGACCTCGGAGTAGATGCACGGCGCTGAGAGGTGGATGTTGCCGTGTTTCCAAGCCAAATCTTTGTATGCGTTTTCTCTGAAGCCGTCCAAGTAGTAATCCCCACGATCTATTGCCCTGAACGCCTGCTCCACCCTCTCCGTCCGGATGTATTGCGCTTCCTTCAGGTTGTCAATCAGATCGTCATTGTCCTCGCCGGCACTCACCGCTCCGCCCATCGTCGCCCTTTCGTCACCAGAGAAAAGGCAGAAAATGTATAAACAAGGAGAGGTTCACAAAAGTGACCTCTCTCTACTTCCAAAGGGGGATATGTCTTCCAAACAGATGGATGGATGGACGAACGGAAGGAACGACAGTTTGGACTCTGTGGTCAGTTTACATTATCATCACATGTCTAGAGGGAAGAGAGGACAAAAAGAAAGAATGCTGGTTTATACCAGGTTAAATGTTGCGTCAACAATCCGCAGTTTTCATCAGAGGCTAAAGTCCCATCATGTACAATGCATGTCTCTGAATGCTAACTTTTTTAACTCTAACAACTGAGGGAATCACCGTGTTAGAGTGGGGATTAAGACAGAACAAGGAAGTCTGTCACATACAATAACAATCTTCTCAAGGCATTAACCGGAGTACTAGATTCCATCACTGAGCATATTCTTGCCCTTAAATTGTATCGCGCTTTGCTTATTATTACCCAATCAAGTAGGTCGTTGCCACTTTCATGCTGTTTGTTTTCATGCAGTCAGGATTGTGCAAAACCTAAAAACCCGATTTCCATGAAATTTGGTGAAAAGGTTTATTGTTGGCCAAGGAAAAACATCCTAAATTTTTGATTGGATTTGAGTTACCAGGCAGATCCACACATTTAGATACCCTTCCAATTGAGTTGTGAATTACGGCCTTGCAAGTGTCAGACTTCAACAATGCCATGTATCTTGAAATCCGACAGATGGCAGTCAAACTCAAGTTTCTAATCATTGCTGATGTATGGTAGAAGTTTAACCAATGATGCCATTGGAATAGTCAAAGATATAAATTCTTTGCTGTTGTAGATTTACAGCAAGGGGCCCGACCCTTTTCCAGCAGAGCTACCTTTCTAAGGACTTTCGTGCCGGTCCACCATGCCCACCTGACCATCTAATCAATACTTGTCACTTTGAATTGAAGACTGAATCTAGTGCTGATTTCTGGTGGCTCTCCTGAAGTCTTCAAGAATGTAGATCTTTATGGGATGGGCACCAGATATACAGTGGCACAAAAAGGTTGACTGTTCTCCATGGTGGAGGTCTGCGCTCTCCAACTGACTTCCTGGTGTTTCTAATGTTGCATAACTGAAGAAAAATAAATGACGCCAAGGTGTTAAGGCAGATTCCGCTACTGGCACGGGAGAATTCTTCCTAACAATGTACCAAAGTCTCATTATGAAGAACGGTACCACAGGAATAACCGGATTGACTAGTATAGGAAGGCAGACAGATTTATCATCAGCTGTTTACAGAATTTATCACTGAGCACCTAGAAAGTGCTACACAGTGGCCACACCCACACAGTTGGTGTTCAACATGTGACAACCTGTAAATCAGTCAAACTACCAAGAGGACCCTAGATATCTGATTGACAAAGTCATTAGACTGAACAAAACTCAAGCAGACCAACCAATAATTACGTATAAAAATGTATTGGGATACAAGATAAGCTAAATGAAACAGCGCACACTACCAACTGGTAAAATAATATTTTATTCATTGCTGACAATGAGACAGCGGCCATTTTGATTATCTGGGGTTTGTGGTGTTTTATTCACTACTTTTAAAAGGGGAACTAAACAAAATTACAACCTTTTTAGTAAGAAAAATAAAATTAATCCGTACACAGGGGGCACCAGTGTCCTGCAAAAAGCTACATGTGATTCATGTGTATGCAAGAGTAAATACACAAGTAATTTGAATGTGAATGAATTGTGGATTATACCATTCGTTCATATAAATGAGCCGATGTTTGATGTACGTGAACGAAAGCTTGTATTTTGCATAGATGTGTATGGTTTTATTGTATTCGGTTTATATCCAATTTTGTAGTTTACCATCTGTATACTGTTATTATTGCTGCCATTTTGCCCTCTTGGAACTGATGCCTCTATGTCCTACTCTTGTGATTATGCACTCTCGAGAGAGAAACAAATTCAATATAGCAACCTTTTTAAAAAGGTCATTGCAAACTATCGAACAATTCATAGAGGCAAGTAAAAACCACCCGAGAATGAAAATGCAGCGTAACATGACAAACCATCGGGTTTCCTTTTTTTTCACTTCAAGAAATAATGATAATCATATTGATGACATAGTCTTTCCTATGAGTACTATGACTGAGAATTATGGAGTCACAACTACGACCATGCAATTAAGTTAAGGTAATTATGTGAGCCACCTGATCTCAAAACACATGTGATTCCAGTATTAAGAGCTTGGCCAGTGGGTTTGGGTGTCGGATTATGTGAATACTGATTTTTCTTTTATTCTGTAAAACACCACTCATCATTTATCAGTGACAATAAGTGCAAATAAAATGTTCCTTCAAATTAACTACTATATCTATTTCCCCCATGTTTTTCCTCCCATATAACCTCAGTCAGCATCTTGCTCATTTGGTTTGTAAAAATGAAAAGCGTAGGATTTAAATTCAGTATTTTGCTGCTGATAAAATAGATTTTTTTTTGAAGAGCAATAAAAAAAGAAGAAAAAGGATGAAGCAGAAGCAAAAATAAAAAAGAAGCAGAAGTGAGGATGGATGATTCAATGCACGAGCAGACTTAATGTTTATTAGGGGTCCTAGTGTCCAGACACAACCCCGAACGTTTTTACTACCCGTTTTATTCTTCCACCAATTTTTCCTCTTTAGGAGGAAAAGCCACATTCTGTGACATCACAGCTTCCAATGAATGGGACTGGTGTGGAACCAATTTGGTAGTGATTCGGGTCAGTATACCAATAAAAAAAAAATTGTAGAAAAATGTATTAGTGTGAAAGCGTGGTAACTCACTACCCCCAAACTTAGAAATTTCCCAAATACCACAAGAAACAGTCCCCTTCATCACCATCATCAGCCACACAAAATTATATTGCTGCGCCACACGTGCACACCTAGTGGTCACGAACCGAACTGCAGTTAAATATCAACAATTTCTGCAGGAATGTTGTTATTACTATTATTATTGTTGTTATTATCATGATCATCAATATCAATAACTTCAGATAATTATCGTTGATGATGATGATGATAACAATATTTTATTTTATTACGGAACCTTTTATTTTTATATACAGTATACACACGTATACATACATACTAGTACATGTAGTGCATATAATACATATACACATACATGCATGCATACATTAACTTCAACTTATTAGATTTTTCAGAATCTTGTAACATAAGAACCATTTAAAACATCATGCTGGTTAAAGCCTGTTAGCCTGGTTAGTTAAAGCAATAAACAGTTTTCGCAACAACAAGTACAAGTGGACATTTTCCTTCACAAATGGGTTTAAACTTCACATGATGGGGGAAAAACAAGCGTAAACCTGTTAAACCATTCGATATAAACATTATTTATTTATTTATTCATTTATTTATTTATTCTGTGGTAAACGCGAAGCCGATGTACTTTTGTCCGATTATACCGAGCTAGCATAGCAGGCTAGCGCTCGAGCCCCTGAACAACGTCGCCAAAAAAACACAATCGTGCGAGGAGACAATTTGGAATAACTGAAATTCCACATTTAAAAACGTGATTTCTTCACTCAGACGCACTCATCAAGGCCTAGAACATTATTTCATCTCCTTTAACCCCGATTTAAACATGAGTCCCTCCGAGTGTCAGCTTTATTATTACTGTTGTATGATTATTATTACTGGTAGCAGTATTTACACTGATTAGCCTGAGCGCTAACAAAAGCAGTCCCTAATCCGCGTGCTGCATTAAAAACCCCGAGTTTCTTTCCTCCACTTACCTTTTTCTCATCGATGCAGATGCTCGAACGCAAAGGTGAACTCACTGGAACAGCTTAGATCCAGCGCGTGCACAACAGCACAAAAACACATGTCATTCTTTATTTTTTTTCTTCGTTTTTTCTTTCCTTCTCTCGGTCCTGTTTTCAGAACACGCAGCTGAGAGGATGTAAACACTGATCACGTGACAGGCGCTGGTAACGCTTTAAATAAAAAAGTTGAATGCTTAATCGCGCATGCGCAGATCTTTGGGTCGCTGTGAACACGACATCTCGTCTGTTCTCGCGATATCTTGTTTATCATAGCAAAATTAATGCTTTTCATTAAATATTTGAATTAAATGTGCATGGACTGGTGAGAAAGCATCAGCTTCATGCCAGATTTGTAAATTAAGCGAAAAAAACCCAACTTTCCCAAAAACTACAATAAACTTTGTCATTATTGGTATTATTTGTTAGTGTCTTGGTTGCATAAATAATAATACTACTACTATTACTACTACTACTACTACTACTACTACTAATAATAATAATTGTAACTTATACACACACACACACACACACACACACACACACACATACACAATCTCTCTCTCTCTCTCTCTCTCTCTCTCTCCCACACACAAACACTCTCTATATATATCATACATTTTTTACTGTTTTTTATGTTCATGTGAGTTTCTTTGGTAATGGATCGTGTATTTATATCTGAAAAAAACATTTTCAACCCAAATACATTCTAAAACATGCAAAAGACCTGAAACCAGTCCAGAACATTTGAGCATGAGCAAATGAGGCATGTTCGTCTGAGCCTCTGCATGGGGACTCATATTTCACACTTATCACAGATGTTCATCATTCATTTTCTGTAACTGCTTAATCCTAATTAGGGTCACGAGGAGGCTGGCGCCCATCCCAGCTGACTCCGGGTGAGGGCAGATTACACTCTGGACAGCTGACCAGGCCATCGCAGGACAAAAACGCGCTGACGGCTGGACAGCTCCTCTTTACGAAAGTCATCAATGGTTCTTTTACATGAACCTCACATCATAGACAGTGAGAGACATGGCCGGCCTTTGTTAACCAAGTTAGCTGCACTGGGGGGACAGTAACAACCTTGTGGAGAGTTGGACTCAAACCCCCAACCTTAGGATCAGCTATCCAGCGCCCTATACCACTAGGCCACCACTGCCCTTTATCACAGATGTACAGACAATATTCAATTAATAATCCCCCTTTCATTCCCCAGTCTTCACAAGATACCTAGTCATTCATATCATATGTGTTTTTCCTAAAGTTGGGCAGAAAATTGGAAAACAAACAAAAAAAATCCCCACAATAGTTCATGTGTGATGTAGCATGACAAAGTCCCTTCACTGGTCCAACACAGCAGTGCAGCTCTGTGTTCCGACAGTCCATTGACATGTGTACTCATATAACATGGGAAGCTTGCTTAAATCATTTGGGCACCCGTCTCAGTTCAACTTGGCTAGGGTCAGGGCTGTTTGAATACAGGGTTGTAACCATTGCATAGCCCCTGTTCTCAACCCAAGTGAACCCGTCTGAGAGGGAGCTGAAACACCAACTGCATCCGTGATCTCAACCCCAATATCAACCCGAACTCACTAATGTGCTTGGTTTAGCCAACTGATGCAGTTTATATATTGACCTATATTTTTCTGTGTGTTCATAAAGCAATGCTTTGTGATATGAAAATCCTTCCATTTCTTCAGGTCTTGGATATAGAACTAAATTCAGAAAGAGCCCATGCATTTTGTACAAAATATTTACATACATGAATGACTGTCTGCTTGTTTTCTGCTCTATTGTGATTTTATTCAGGCGCAGGCAGCTGTACAGGCCATAACAGGGATACCAGCTTACAGACTGGTTATGAAACATTCAGGGTGTGGCAGTCTGCCTGTTCTAATTACTTGGGAAGGCAAACATGCCCAGATGAAGTGCATACACAGGAACATCGTGGTACATAATTTGTTATTTTCAAATGACAGAAATGCAGGTCCAAGTTGATCCTTTTTGAACAGTGTTAACAAGGCTAGATGTTAAAAATTTTAGAAGAGAAAACTTTGCACAGTTGCTAGGAAGCAGCCACTCATTTGACCATCCAACTGATTTGTCCATAATTTTATATAAAATATCAACTCAAAACTCCATCACTAAAACATCACTAGTATACCACATTAGGCTAATTCTCTGGACTGCAATGTCCTCCAAGATGTTCATAATGTCCATGACGCTCCCAAGCAGTATACAAGGGGTACAGAAAAGTTCCTTCAAGGGAACTGTCCCAATGACAAGACCTTATACTCTGATGATATAACACAGTGTACACTATTTCCTGAATGCAGGCTAACAGAGGGACACTTACCCAATGGCCCTGTCTGAAGTGATTACCTCAGAAAGATGGATGGATAAATGGCTCATCTTGGTAGTAAGCATTGATCGTTGGTTGAATGACTCTGGAAGCACCTTGCAACCAACACTTAGGCTCCTGCGCCATATTATACCACTCAGGGATTGGATGATTGACCTTGCTAATAGGGAACTGTACTGCAGATTTTCATTGATATGACATACTGTGAAGAAGCTCAACTGTTCAAGCAGCAACCTCTGACCTACATGATGACCACCTTGATTTGTAAACATGCTAGATGTGTAGCCCTGTCTGCGGCGTGCCATTCTACCAAAAGTGGTTCGTATGGCCTGCTAGTCCACCAAATGTTAAGGAGGTTCTTCATGGTCTGTCAATTATTGGTCAATAGAGCTCACTGATCATGTGTTTGTTGGTGAAACATCAGCTGAAAGCTATTCGACTAACATTTCGACTGACATGAGGTTTGGTGCTCGCTCATGTAAAACAAGTTGTGATCCTTAAATAGTTTATTTCTACCATACACAAACTGTACAACACAGCGCATTACTGCTTATGAAATAGTAAAAGTGTAAAGAAACTTTGATATAGAAACTACTTGAACTGAACAAAAAAATTGTTGCTTTAAAAAACAAAAAACAAAACAAACAAACAATAATTTACAGTACAGCGTTTTATACTAATATTATTACACAGGAGGGAAAAAATTTCCAATTCAGTTCACATTACAAAACATCAAATACAAACAGGAATAGTCCTCACAAAAGTTCCTGAGCAAACAATGTGTGGTTTATAAATTAAAATATTCAAAATTACAAAGAACATAATTACAAATTACACTTCATTTGAGAAAGAATTTGATTTCCCACTGATTCCGAGTACAATCATTTGGTTAAATGTATTTTTTTTTCTTTTACTCACATCTGTCTGAGGACACTGAGTGCTTCATGTTATGGTGTAGGAATAATTGCCCATAAAAATCTGTAAAGCATAAAATGTTGTGGCCATCTTTTTGAAATTGTGCATTTGTTACCACTAAAATTAAAAAATAAAATAGATTTATAAGTGGAAGGATGAAATGGCGTGCATTGATTTTTCTTTTGATCAAAAGAAAATATTTTATTTTTTACTTGATAAACTTTTTTCCTCAGTAAAATTTCATTTAAAACTAATTTTTGTTGCTGTTGCTGTATAAAATAATTGCAGCACTGCATTTCTTTTCTGGAAATCTCTGTTCAGATCAAAAAATTTAACCGGTTGTTCATTTGTTTACAATTGTTTTTTTGTTTGTTTGTTTATTTCGATCATACAAATCTTTTTTTTTTTTTTTTTAGGTTTGTGCTTTAACTTGGAGAAAACTCATTGTGAAGTTTCAACACTTGATGAATATTACAACAATATAATATTACATACTTCAAATGGCATATAAGCGTCAGCTAAACAGAATTATAGGCATTTTTTTCTTTTGGAAAAATAATAGGCTGTATAATAAAGGAATAATCACCATTCACATAATACTGTTCTACCACAAAACATAATATATTCCATGTATTCATTTACATATAGGCACATATATGCACACACGACCACGGTGTGCACACCAAAGGCAGTTCATATCCACAGAAATATATTTCAGGGAGTGATTTGTTTGTGTCTCTTCAACTTGATTTAATGCTCAGAACTCATGAGTGCAGTTTAATTAAACTGATTTGGCCTCAATAGTTAACCATTACCAATTTGATGCTAAGGGGGAGGGGGGTGGGGTGAGTCTGCAGTGGAGTCTGCAGATGCAGTAAGAGCATGTGGCCACTAGGTGGCGCAATAGTATCATTATTTCTGTTGACGTCGTCCATCGCCAAAAGAAATGATTTCTGAACAAATAAACATTTCTGACAAGCAAAGAAACCACTAAATCAAACATAGCGATTCAGAGTCAACACAAAAGAGCTGAAGTGCGCAACACTGAGCAACAGCCAACACAGGAAATAAATAAAATATATTAGTGTTTCATAAATTATTTCGACAACAATAATAAAGGACAATAAATAAAACAGATTATAAATATTAGCAATAAGTATAAATACACAAAAACGAACAAGTCAAGCAAATGAAATAAATATGTGCAAAGGGGTAATAATTTAAAAAATCTCAGAAATTTTTTTTTTTAAATGAACCACAAACCAGGGCAGGTATTTCTCGGAGCGGTGCGTGAAATGTGTTTACTTTAAAGAACAAGTTATTTCTTGCACATGGTTTGAAGTCAGCCACCCAAACAACCAAAATGAACAAAAAAGAACAAAAGCTGTCCGGAGATATTGCTTGTCTGCGAACACGGTATTTCACGGCGAACAGATCGTTTCAACTCGGATGCCCTTGATGGCCTGTCTGATGCTATCCAACAAGGCCTTGCATTCTGGCGAGTACTCGTGTTCCGAACTGTTGTACATATCCGTCAAAGTCTTGATGTAGGCTTCAAAATTATGTTCGTTGATTGGACCCTGGAAGACAGAGAGCACATGTTAGAAACTCTACCATACTCATGGGAGATCATGATGCTGCCAATGTGACGAGCCAATACTGTGAAGATTTATAGGAATGGATTACACCCAGACGACTTTAATTTATTCATTACCTATACAGCTCATTCTGATTAGCGATTACGGGGAAGATAGAGTCGATCATGACCTATTCTCGGTGAAAGGGCAGGCTACACCCTGAACGGCTACTTGGTCCACTGCCGAGCCAACACAGAACAACCAACCATTAACACTCATAGAAGGCACAATCTGGAATAGCCAATTAGCGTAAAGCAAACCTGCACAAGCTTGACTTGAACCCAGGACTGTTCTACTGTGAGGCGGGCGTTCTAACTACTACACCATTGTGCCACACTTAGATAAATTCTTGTGTTCATACACATATCAAGACCAAATAAAAACTCACACATTCACTTCAGTTTAGTTTACATTTTAGCTCAGAGTGGCCTCTGTCAGGCTTCAAGCCAAGCCTTGCGGCTTTGTATCTCGTAGCAGGGGGATAAGCATGCTTGCTAACTCCTGTTTCTTTTTTCACCCTTTTGCAGGTCAACCTTTTGTCTCTATTGTTCAATGACTAGCATGCCAGTGACTCCTTCTGTTTGTATAATTCAATGTTATTCTTTTCCACTTCTTCAGGGAGCAAATTCGATTCCATGCCATTAGGAAGGGAACCACAGAACCATGTGTCCTGCATCCAAAGTCTCCTTAAATCCCAAGAGCTCATTCTCCATTCCTTTTACAAAGAGTACATGGGGTGCACGATATTTATGTCCATATATTGGTGACTAGTTCATATCAGTCGACCTGGACAAATCATTTAGACATGATGACTATCATCAATGCAGAAATGGGACTCAAGGACCAATGCCACTCTGTGCCTCACCTGAAACCCCCCTCAACTGGCCCACCTATGGTTAGCTGGAATGCAATAATGATGTAGTGTGTGGACTGTTGAAACAGCACATATAGACAGAGAGATTTGCACCCATCCCCACCCCCGACTGATTGCACCATGGATGCTGACTGGGAATATGTGGACCACTTCTGTCTGTCTTCCTTTCGGCTTTTTCCCTTTTACTCGGGAGTCGCCACAGCAAATCATTTGATTCGCACGTTTGATTTGGCAGAGGTTTTTACGTCGGATGCCCTTCCTGTCACAACCCTTTTAGCAAGGGACAGAAACACGCTGACGACTTTGCAGCCTACTCTTTACGAATGTCAGCAATGGTTCTTTTACATGCCTCTCACCATAGACAGTGAGAGACATGGCCCGCCTTTGATAACCCAGTTAGCTGCACTGGGGGGGGGGGGGGGGGGGGTGATAACCTTGTGGAATATGTGGACCACTTCATCAATGCTAAATTGAGTCTCTGTGAACAATGGTGATTGTTGACAGAGCTGAACAGTGCACCAGGTCTAGATGTATTCTCTCATGCCTCCTGTAAAAATGTAGGCCTTTACTGCTACAGCTGCTCTCATCAGTGGAGCGAAATACTTTACAGGACCATTTGCACTTCTTCTATCCAAGCTATCCAGTGCAAGTCACAGCTCAAGAGGAGCAAAACGTTGCTGACATGGAGCAAAAGATGAATAACTACTTTTCAGATTTGCCTTAGCAGTTCCCTCCTCCAGTAGTTTTGCTGTTTCATATGGACAGGTTGATCTCACATGCTTGAACCGGCTCTGTGGGTTTAACATTCTTTTGTATAGAATGGGCGCAAGACTGTGACATAGCAGTGGTCCAGACCTAAGAACACCCAGGCCTAGTATGCGCTCAGGTGGAAACTGTTCTCCAAACTATATACAATCCCATCACCTGTATCCAGTGCTGGCTTCCTAAAGCACTTGCTATCCCTATACAGGGACTGCAAGACAGCAGGATGTCCTCAAAGGCAATGAACAAGTTGTGGCGTCAACTGCCTCGGATGGTACCTTGCTGGAGGGCCCTAGCTTGCTTAGAGCTTTTTGCTAATCATCACGTCAACCAAACTTAGGGACCATTTAAGATAATTTTGCCACAGTCATACCACCTACTTATGTACTATTGATCTCGCAACTTTGAACTAAAAGGAACCAGTTAAACTTTCCTTGCAATGCCCAATAAATGGCATACTGTGCTGTCTGGGCTAGGCAGGAAGGTTTCAATCATCAGATCAACGATTTATCTAACATGGTGGAAGGACTTAGACTGGCTCAACTGGTGCAAAACATCATCTGCACAATCAATCACTAGCACCGTTCTGTATGTCTTCTCCCGGCTATGCAGGGCTACTCTTGTTAGTAGTTCTGTTGACGCGAGTGCAGACTTTCTCCCCTGGTCACCACACCAATCAGATCCAAGATTTCCCATACACTAGGGGTGTCAAATTCATTTTCACTGAGGGCCACTACACTAAATTTAAAGGTGATCAAGGGCCGAATAAATCACTAAACATCTTTTATAAAAATCAACCGTGAAATCCATCACAAAATGATATGCTTAGAAATTTGACCTCTTTTCCTCTTCACTCGCATTTTCTGACAAAGTTTAACAGCGATCAGCAAGCATGCAATCTTTTTTGAGTCATGATTGACCAGCTTTTTACTAAAAAAAGGCTGCTGCTGCCACCTAGTGGAATGGATGATGGATGGAAAGGATTATGAATTATGGTTCATGGTAATAGTTGATGCAAAGGATGTATGATAATCATAATCTTTGTGAACTCATACGAGTCACATAAAATGAGTTGGCGTGCTGGACTTGGCCCACGGACCTCGAGTTTGACACCTCTGCTTTATACTGTCACGGATATAGGTTATGTAGCTTGTATGACCATCCTGAGCAGTTAGAAGTGTTAGAACAGAGATCTCCTGATTGGTACTACAAGTAGGTGCACCATCTACAGATTGCAGGTTTGAATCCCAAGTGAGTTAATAATTGGCTTCATCCTTGAAGAGAGAAATGACATGCTCTTTCTTTCCTGTCACTCACAGTGACACTTGTTGATCCTGAGCATCTGTGAGCTCATGCATATGAAGGTGGGTGGATAGCGCACGGTGCACCACTCATGACGTTGTGTCAGCTGTAGTTTGAAAAAATCTGGTCACCAATTGAAGAAGGTGACAAAGAAGTGACCTTTCCCAGGCCTGGTTTGGTCATGAGACAAGGGAGCTGATGTATCTTTCATGAGACAAAAGAGCTGTCTGATGGGTGGGCATTGACCATATCTACAAGTCAGACAGTTAGTAGAACAAATGCTGACACTGTAGAACCTCGAAAAGAGCATCTTATATGTAACTAGGCAAGGGTCTACAGTCAGGGTCTCAGGATAACCTGGAGCCAATCCCAGTTGAATTCAGGCGAGAGACAAGGTTTTACTATGGGGGTAACACAAACCCAAACACCCATTCACACTCACATTTACAGTTATGGAGCAATTTAACATTACCATTGCGTGATCTCATACACACATCCTTAGGATTGGGAGAAAACGAGATGAAACCCATTCAAGCACATGAATAACATGCAAACCGCACACAGAGAGACCTCAGGTGGTTGTGAGCTTTGAACCCAGAATATTCTTGCTGTATGATGACAGTGCCACCTAGTGGTAACAGTATTTTGTAAAATATGAACATACAGTAGGCCCTTGACTATTCGCGGTTTTGCACTCGCGCCCCCGCATATTCGCGGCTTGCCGAGTAACTGTCATGTGATTCAAATTCAGCCAATGGCTGTTCTCCCTCCAGCTGACTGGTTGAGATGATGGATACGCCCCTTTTTCCTCATTCGCGCACAAGTTGTCAATGAGCCTTTTTTAGTGTTTTAATCACCAGTTAAGCTCTATGATGCCACTCAAACGCTGGTTAAGCGCCAGAAAAAGATAATGATGTTGGATGTCTCTTCTGAAGAAATAAGTCTTTCTCCTGAAGAAATGACAGTTTCCTCTGACGTGTCTGAAGAGGAATAATCATCTGAATTGTTCTAAATCACTGTAGTATTAAAGTCTTTTTCAATTATTATTACAGTACAGTACCTAAGTTAATGTTTAGAATGTTTGTGTGTGTGATTTTATGTACTGTCCTGAAGCATGTTTATCCTTTTGTTTATCCAATTTATTACACTTCATGTTCTTTTCTGTTCTTTTTGTTACGGTCTGTGTTTTGGGGGGACTTTGATTTTGGCTGTACCTCTAACTCTGTTTTCTCCCCGCTCCGGCTGAGGGGCGTGGCTGAGCTGCTTGGGTGGCTCACACCTGAATTCACTCTTCTCATCTACTCCCAATAAACACAAGCCAACTCACATCACGTGCCTGCTCCTTAAGTACGTGGCTGAGCTGCTTGGGCTGAATGCAGTTCACACCTGAATTCACTCCTCTCATCTACTCTCTATAAACACAAACCGCACGCTCTCCTCTGCGCTACAAGATTGTCTCACATCCCGTCCCTTCTTCCCTGTGCTCCCTCTGGTTCCACTGTTTAATGTTGTTTGTGTTTTTCTTCATTATCAGTACTGTAGTCAAAGCGCTCTGCTTAAGTGCTTCCCTTCTGAATAATAAATCCACTCTGCAATCTCCCGCTGCCTCCTGCATTTTGGGTCCGGCTGAAAGCTCATTACGTCATTACGTCACACTTTTATGTTCTTTATGTAGAGTACAATAACTAATGCAATGCCTCCCTCTAGTGGGCATCTGATAAGCATTTTTAATCACTAATGTGCAATACAGTGCTGTTTCTGTATGTTTACTCAAATCATCAAACCATTTTACTGTATTACACTTCATGTTCTTTTATATATATATATATATATATATATATATATATATATATTAATATATTATGCTTACATATTTTATTAATAAATATCACAGTACAAAATGAAAAAGTTTTTCTTAATCATTACTACATTTTACTACATTAATACTGTATTAATGAGTAAGCCTCTATATAGAATGTGTTTAAGAAGCATATTTTAGCGCATGTAATAGATACATAGTATTTTACTTTCGGTTGATCATTCGCGCATGTAATATGATACATACAGTTTTACTTCTGGGTACAGAACTCGCGGATTATTTTCATTCGTGGGAGGGGCCATAACCGAACCTCTGTGAATAACGGGGGCCTACTGTATAGGCATACAACCCTCAGACAACGCAGAGATCCTGTCTAGTGTGTGTGTGTGTGTGTGTGTGTGTGTGTGTGTGTGTGTGTGTGTGCAGCAGTTTAATATCTACTTCTAAAGTGAACATCCAATAAAGTCTATAACAAAAAAGTTCTATCTCAGCTCATGTTCCTGAGATCTAGTTGAAGCCTGGTGGGAATCTGCTTCACCATTTGCGGTAGCTGGATGTCAGTAAGGCTGTTGATGAGGGCTTGGCTGAGGCACGCCAGCTCCTTCAGCAAGCTGTCGTTGTGCTGCTCGATCATCTTGTTCTCTTCTTCAATGGTCTTCAGGTTGCACTCCATGGACGAGATCTGGAGTCGAAAGGATTAAAAAGCACAATAGAACATTATTTCTGTTTCATTCTACCAAGTTTCTTTTAATGTAAGAGATGTAAGTAACAAATTCTACCTTCAAAGAAATATGTTTCTATGGTATGTAAATGAAAACATGACCTTATGGACATAAAGGGAGTAGAGTAGCTATCAATGCTAATACATATTAGCACTCAAGCTGTTAAAAAATATATTAGTCTCATATAAGCATCTTTCAACAAGCAGTCAATTTACATCAATTAAAAACCTACCATGCTTTAGCGGTTACTATGAACCTACTTCAAATATGGTTGTACATGCGTGAAGCTTGTATTTGTTTATGCTTGACCTGCGTCTGAAGCTGCATCATATCAGCTTCAATTTTCAAATTTGACTCGTTGAGCTCCTTGATTTCATGATCCAAATGCTGTATGTCCTCACTACTCTCGATGCCTGTCGCGCACAAGAGAAATGATCACAATGCACCAGGGAAGGGAGTTAAAATGCTGTCATCCTGCAATACTATGTGGTGATGCCTTGGAGGTAACAATGATAATAAATTAAACAATAAGAAAATTACACACCGCTGCTGGTTTTCAGTTTAATGGTCATCATCTCATCTCCGGAGAGTTTTCTCTTGATGCTCTGAGCATTTAATGGACAACCGGACAAACTGGAAAGACGAAACATGAGTTGATACAATTATCTTTTCAAAGTCCATCTGAACCAGAATCAGGGTGGAATCCATATATTTATTCACACTGCATATAATTAAGCAACTAAAAAGCTAAATGATTATTAACTAGCATAGCCCTCCATGTCCGATTCTATGACATCACCATAAATCTTACTCACTGTAGCAAATAAGACCAATGTAGACACTGGCTGTAATTAGCATGTCCCTGTCGTACAATATGGGACCATCCGTAAAGTAACCACGCATGGCACAGGTATGGCGGGCTTGACTGATTCGCGTACATCATGCGTAGGAACAGGAGGGGGGCAATGGCAAATGCATACGTACGCATTATATCTGATTCATATATGCATTATATAACACTATCAAACATATATGCACCTCTACAGCGCAACGAGCAGCGTTTCAGATTCTCAGCTCACCCGAGTTCAAATCCCGGCTACGGACACTTTTGTTATTCCAGATAATTTCTTAGACAGAAAATGCCTCCCTGATATCGGGCTGTACCAGAATTTAGAGGACCAGCATGTGGTTTCTTAAAACTAAGCCTGCATACTGTCCACTGTATTTTGGTCGAGCCTTTTTGGACTCATTTTCCATTCCATTCGATTTGCGCTCGACCGAAAGTAAACCATAAAATATTAAAATTCGCGGTGATAGAACCCTCTCAGACAATATGGCTCGTTACATTTTTTCCACGGTTTTAGGTGACCCGAACAGCATTAACACAGAATATCAACAAATGAACTAGTAAAATTGTCATGGATATAATGTATTTATTCATCTGTTTTAAAAGCTGTAGCACATTTCATTTCATTTATTTGTATGTTCGCTACAGCCGCTGTCGCTAATGCGTACCATATGTGTACACAAGGGTGGAGCAATTTTTCAGGTTTCATGTGTACGTACCTTATGGATGGTCCCTATGTTCTATAGTATGTGGATGTGCCAACTTAGCAAGGAAATCTATCTTGTTTGAAAATTTTATTAAAAGGATTGCTGGGGTTTGACCTTTCAAGGTCACCCAAGGTGAACGGTAATTGTCTCCTCTGAAAGTCCATATATGGTTTCCTGTTCATGCTTGACTGGAACAGCATGTACATTGGGATTTATTTTAAAGCTGTAAGTGTTCCATTTCTGAAATTTTGTCACCTTGTTCTGACCTTGACCAT
>CM045728.1:111787297-111789797 GCA_024760905.1 Plotosus lineatus
CATACGCAGGTACGCAGCAGGTTTCTATGATGAACTATATCAGTGTGAATATTCTGAGAAACCGGACTTGTTGGATTTTTTCCGCACTGGTCTGCCACAGGTGTCAGCAGATGCCAACAGGCATCTGGAGGCTGACATCTCCCCGAACAAATAGTTGGTGGCACTGCAGAGCCTCAAACCAGGGAAAGCCCCGGGTATAGACGGCCTGCCGGCCGACTTCTATAAAGCCTTCTGGGCAGTGATCGCTGACGACCTGCTGGACATTCTCAGGGACAGTCCGCTGAAAGGCCGGCTACCGCTGAGTTGCAGAAGAGCAGTCCTCACCCTCCTGCCAAAGAAGGGGGATCTGCAAGAACTCAAACACTGGCAATCAGTGTCCCTCCTCTGTACCGACTACAAACTCCTTTCCAAAGTCCTCGCGAACAGGTTGTGGAAAGTGATGGAGCAGGTCGTTCATGTAGACCAGACCTACTGTGTACCGGGCAGGCTGATAACAGACAATGTCTTTTTAATTTTGGATGTTTTGGACCTCTCCAATTCATTGGGAATGAAACATGGTCTCATTTCGCTGGACCAAGAAAAGACATTTGATTGGGTTGAGCACGCATACCTATGGCATACGGTAGAGCGTTTTGGGTTCAGCCCTGGTCTCATTGCCTGGATTTGGACCCTGTATGGAGACACTGAGAGTATATTAAAAATCAACGGTGGTTTGACCGCTCCTTTTAAAGTGCAGAGGGGTATCAGGCAGGGTTGCCCCCTGTCGGGCATGCTGTACTCCTTTGCAATAGAGCCTCTCCTGCACCGACTCAGAACGGGTCTCTCTGGTTTTAATGTCCCGAGCTGCGTTTCGACTTTTATACTGTCCGCATATGCGGACGATCTTATCATTGCTGTCAATAACCAGAGAGACGTTAATTTTTTAACCAAAACTGTCGGAGATTTTAGTTCCATTTCATCAGCCAAGGTAAACTGGGGGAAAAGTGAAGCTTTGTGGGTGGGGGTCGAGCAGCGAGGTCTCGTTCTGCCGGGCGGTCTCACCTGGAAAAAGAGTGGGATCAAGTACCTGGGAATCTACCTTGGCGATGGAAATAATGTAAATAAAATTTGTTCTAAAAAAAAAACGTTCTAGAGAAAGTGCAAAGGAGGCTCAAAAAGTGGAAACGGATTTTACCGAAAATATCTTTTTAAAGGTCGTGCTTTAATTATTAATAATCTGGTGGCTTCCATGCTGTGGCACCATCTCTCCTGCGTGGACCCCCTTCGACCCTTCTCGTGAAAGTCCAGGCCAAGATCGTCAGTTGTTTCTGGGACAAGCTGCACTGGGTCCCACAGTGTCCTCTTCCTCCTCAAAGAGGAAGGGGGACATGGTCTTATACATCTGGCCAGCAGAGGAGCAACTTTCAGGCTCCAATTCATCCAGAGACTGCTGACCGAACCGAACAGTTCTGGCCCGGTGCTGGGAGCCGGGACTGCAGGACTCTCTCTTTTTAATAGATTTAAGCAAATACGACCTAAAAGTATTTCCAGAGTTTTATCAAAGCCTTTTTAAAATCTGGGGACTTTTTAAAAAGAACAGAACACAGGCACACGGCTCACGCTCTGGACTTTAAAGGAACCTGTGGTCTGTGGAACTCGTTTTAACGTGCGACAGTCTGCGGGGGCTGTCCGTCGCAGAGAAGTTTGTGGCGGCACATGTCACCACACTGGGTCACGTGCTTGACCTGTGTGGGCCGCAGCTAGAGGACGCCGCTGCTCTCTCTGCCGCTGTCGGGGTGTCTTTGGTGAGACGACTGGAAAGCATGCTGAGGATCTGGAAGGACCAGCTCTCCCCAGACAAACGCTCCAGCATCGTCTCCGGAACCGACAGTGTTTTACCCCCCCCCCCCCGGACACGGACCCCTTTCCAGTCGACAGCCTCTCCCTGGATTTTAAGGACTGCTCTGGTTGGTTTTTATAAAATTGTGTAACACCTCAGGTAAAATAATGTACAGACTGATGGTAAAAGGACTAAATAAAGAGAAACTAAGGGGTCGGACTGACACACCATGGAGGGTCCACCTGGGTTTGAAACCAGAAGTGGACCCCTCATGGAGAGCGCTGTACAAACCACCATTGACAAAAAGGGTTGGCGACTTACACTGGAGAATTTTACATGGTGCTGTCGCAGTTAATATTTTTGTGAACATTTTAAATCTGAGTGTTGATGAAAGGTGTCGGTTCTGTTCCCTCAGAGAGACGGTGTTTCATTGTTTCCTGGACTGCTGTTTATGTGGTTGTCGAGGCTGTTCTGTACTTTTGGCGTGGTTTTACGAAACATATTTTTATTCTGGGTTTTAGATACCAACAAAAAAAGAAGGCCAAGTGTCAACTTCTGAACTTCCTCCTGGGCCAATCAAAAATGTCCGTCTACCTGAGCAGGAGGAGAAAAATAGAGGGTTCACTGGACTGTGATATTAAAACAATTTTAATCAAAATGATAAAGAGCAGGTTGATGATT
>CM045728.1:111794797-111807297 GCA_024760905.1 Plotosus lineatus
TGCGAAGGGCTATAGGGGTCAGGTGCAGTGCGAGTTGGAAGGCAGCCGAAGGCCTGAGTTCTGTCGGACCGATCCTTAGCATACTGACTAAATAGAGTTGGACTCACCTCAATATACAGTCTAGGCTCTGGCGCCACCCATCGTGAAAGGGGCTGGACCTTATTCCATTCTGGAGTTGCTCATGAGGAGAGGCAGCGAGCCAGTGCGAGCATCCTTGTTGTACCTCATCTAGGTGCCCACATGTTGGTGTTCTGCCTGGCTGACAAAAGGATAGCTTCCCTCTGCCTTCAGGTGAAGAGATGGGTCCTGACTGTTTGTGTTTATGCGCCAAATGACAGTTCAGAGTACCCACCTTTCTTGGTGTCTTTAGAGGGTGTGTTAAAGAATGCTCCTTCTGGGGACTCCCTTGTTGTCCTGGGAGACTTCAACGCTCATGTGGAAAACAATAGTGTGACCTGGAAGGTTGTGATTGGTAGGTATGGCCTCTCCAGTCTGAACCCGAGTGATATTTTGTTTTTGGACTGCTGTGCTTTTCGTGGTTTCTCCATCACGAACACCATGTTTGAACATAAGGGTGTCTTTAAGTGCACTTGGCACCAGGACACTGCATACCACAGTTTGTTGAGGTCACCAAGTTAGCCAAAAAGCTGCTTGGTAGTCGGACTCTGCGGGTGGATGAGATCCGCACTGAATAGCTCAGGGCTCTGGATGTTATAGGACTGTCTGGGTTGACACTTCTCTGCAATGTCGCGTGGTCATTGGGGGACGTACCTTCATTTGGCACACCGGGGTGGTAGTCTCCCTTTATACAAAAGGGGGCATGCTTTGTGGATTTAGAGAAGGTTTTTGACCATGTCCCTCAGGTTATCTTGTGGGGTGTGCTCTGGGAGTACGGTGTACCGGAGCCATTGCTACGGCCCATTCAGTCTCTGTATCACCGGAGCCAGAGCTTGGTTTGCATTGATAACAACAGGTCAAATTAATTTCCAGTGAGGATTTGAGTTTGTCACGGCTGCCCTTTGTTACTGATTCTTTTCATTATTAAGAGGGACAGAATTTCGAGGTTCAACCATGGCATTGAAGGGTTTCAGTTAGGTGGCCATAAGAACTCATCTCTGCTTTTTGTGGATGATGTTGTCCTTTTGGATTCATCAATCCAGGACCTCCATCTCTCATTGGAGCGATTTGCAGCTGAGTGCAAAGCGGCCAGGATGAGAGTCAGCACCGACAAGTCAGAGGCCATGGTTCTTAGGCGGAAAAGGGTGGAATGCACCCTCCAGGTCTGGATGTCTGACCCCAAATGGAGGAGTTCAAGTATCTTGGAGTCTTGTTCACAAGTGAGGGAAGGATGGCGCAGGAGATTGACAGGCGCATTGATGCAGCCTCTGTGGAGCCTCTATCAGTCCATCATGGTGAAGAGGGAGCTGAGCTGCAAGACAAAGCACTCATTTTACCAGTCGATCTATGTTCCAACCCTCAGCTATAGTCACGAGCTTTGGGTAGTGACAGAAAGAACAAGACCGTGAATACAAGCGGCTGGAATGAGCTTCCTTTGCCAGGTGACAGGGCTCTCCTTTAGGGATAAGATGAGAAGCTTAGCCATCTGGGGAGAGCTCAGAGTAGAACCGCTGCTCCTCCACATTCAGAGGAGCCAGTTGAGGTAGCTTGACCATCTGATTAGAATATCTCCCGAACGCCTCCCTGGTGTGGTGTTTTTGACATGTCTGACTGGGAAGAACCCCAGGGTCGACCTAGAACACACTGGAGGGATTATGTCTCTCGGCTGATTTAGGAACACCTCAGTACCCCCTGGAAGAGCAGGGGAGACTGGGGTAGAGGGATGTCTAGACCTCATTGTTTAGGCTGTCGCACCTGCGAGCTGACCCCAGATGAAGGAAAGGATGATGGTGATGATGATGATGGTAGTGGTGTGAAAGGTGTAGACGGTGTGAAAGGTTTGAAAGATATTAAAGGGGTAAAATATGTAAAAGTTGAAAATAGTGTGAAAGGGAACGGTGTTAAAGGTCTGAAAGGCAAAAAAGGACTGAAAGGTATGAAAGAAATGAATTTGTAAAAGGTGTAAAAACTGAGAAATGTGGAAAAGGTGTGAAATGAGTGAAAGGTATGGAAGGTGGGAAAGGTGTGGAAAAGTGAAAAGTATGGAAGGTGTGAAAGGCATGGAGGAGTGAAAGGTGTGAAAGGTATGGAAAGTGCGGAAGGTGTGAAAGGTATGGAAGGTGTGAAAGGTATGGAAGGAGTGAAAGGTGTGAAAGGTATGGAAGGTGTGAAAGTAGTGAAAGGTATGGAAGGTGTGAAAGGAGCAAAAGATGTGAAGGTGTGGAAAGAGTGAAAGGTGTGAAAGTTATGGAAGGTGTTGAAGATGTGAAAGGGATGGAAGGTGTGAAAGGTGTGGAAGGTTTGAAAAGTGTGAAAAGTGTGAAAGGAGTGGAAGAAGTGAAAGGTGTGGAAGGTGTGAAAGTTATGAAAGGTGTGGAAAGAGTGAAAAGTATAGAAGGTGTGGAAGGCGTGGAAGGTGTGAAAGGTGTGGAAGGTGTGAAAGGAGTGAAAAGTATGTTCATCAGTTCATTTTCTGTAACCGCTTCATCCTAATTAGGGCCGCGGGGAGGCTGGTGCCCATCCCAGCCAACTCAGGGCGAGGGCAGAGTACACCCTGGACAGCTCGCCAGGCCATCGCAGGGCGGAAACACGCTGGCGGCTTTTCAGCCTACTCTTGTCGAAAGTCAGCAATGGTTCTTTTACATGCCTCACACCATAGACAGTGAGAGACATGGCCTGCCTTTGATAACCCAGTTAGCTGCACTGGGGGGGACAGTGACAACCTTGTGGAGAGTGGGACTCGAACCTCCAACCTTTGGATCAGCGATCCGGCGCCTTATACCACTAGACCACCACTGCCCCGTGAAAAGTATGGAAGGTGTTAAAGATGTGGAATGTGTGAAAGAAGTGAAAGTTATGAAAGGTGTGGAAAGAGTGAAAAGTATGGAAGGTGTGGAAGGTGTGAGAGGTGTGAACAGTATGGAAGGAGTGAAAGGTGGGAAAGGTGTGAAAGGTGTGGAAGGAGTGAAAGGTGTGGAAGGAGTGAAAACTGGAAGGAGTGAAAGGTATGGAAGGTGTGGAAGGAGTGAAAGGTGTGGAAGGAGTGAAAGGTATAGAAGTAGTGAAAGGTATTGAAAGTGTGAAAGGTGTGGAAAGAGTGAAAGGTATGGAAGGTGTGGAAGGTGTGAAAGGTGTGGAAGGAGTGAAAGATGTGAAAGTTATGAAAAGTGTGGAAAGAGTGAAAAGTATAGAAGGTGTGGAAGGCGTGAAAGGTGTGAAAGGAGTGAAAGATATAGAAGGTGTTAAAGATGTGGAATGTGTGAAAGGAGTGAAAGGAGCGAAAGGTGTGAAAGTTATGAAAGGTGTGGAAAGAGTGAGAAGTATGGAAGGTGTGAAAGGCGTGGAAGAAGTGAAAGGAGTGAAAGGTGTGAAAGGTGTGGAAGGAGTGAAAGGTGTGGAAGGAGTGAAAGGTATTGAATGTGTGAAAGGTGTGAAAGGAGTGGAAGGTGTGGAAAGTGTGGAAGGTGTGGAAGGTGTGGAAGGACTGAAAGGTATGGAAGGAGTGAAAGGTATGGAAGGTGTAGTGTGGAAGGAGTGAAAGGTATGGAAGGAGTGAAAGGTGTGGAAGGAATGAAAGGTATGGAATGTGTGGAAGGAGTGAAAGGTATGGAAGGTGTAGTGTGGAAGGAGTGAAAGGTATGGAAGGAGTGAAAGGTGTGGAAGGAATGAAAGGTATGGAAGGAGTGAAAGGCATGAAAGGTGTGAAAGGTGTGGAAGGAGTGAAAGGTGGGGAAGGAGTGAAAGGTGTGTAAGGGATCAAAGGTGTGGAAGGAGTGAAAGGTGTGGAAGGAATGAAAGGTATGGATGGAGTGAAAGGTGTGGAAGGTGTGGAAGGTGTGAAAGATGTGGAAGGAGTGACAGGTGTGGAAGTAGTGAAAGGTATGGAAGGAGTGAAAGGTGGGGAAGGTGTGAAAGGTATGGAAGGTGTGAAAAGGTGTGGAAGGAGTGAAAGGAGTGAAAGGAGTGGAAGGAGTGAAAGGCATGGAAGGTATGGAAGGAGTGAAAGGCATGGAAGGTGTGAAAGATGTGAAAGGTGAGAAAGGACTGAAAGGTGTGAAAGGTGTGGAAGGAGTGAAAGGTATGGAAGGTGTGGAAGGTATGGAAGGTGGGGAAGGAGTAGAAGGTGTGGAAGGAGTGAAAGGTATGGAAGGTGTGAAAGGTGGAGAAGGAGTGAAAGGTATGGAAGGTGTGAAAGGTGGGGAAGGAGTGAAAGGTGTGGAAGGAGTGAAAGGTATGGAAGGTGTGAAAGGTGGGGAAGGAGTGAAAGGTGTGGAAGGGATCAAAGGTGTGAAAGGTGTGGAAGGAGTGAAAGGTATGGACAGAATGAAAGGTATGGAAGGTGTGAAAGGTGGGGAAGGAGTGAAAGGTGTGGAAGGAGTGAAAGGTATGGAAGGTGTGGAAGGAGTGAAAGGTATGGAAGGTGTGGAAGGAGTGAAAGGTGTGGAAGGAATGAAAGGTATGGCTGGAGTGAAAGGTGTGAAAGGTGGGGAAGGTGTGAAAGGTATGGAAGGTGTGAAAGGTGTGGAAGGAGTGAACGGTGTAGAAGGAGTAAAAGATTGGGAAGGAGTGAGAGGTATGGAAGGTGTGGAAGGAGTAAAAGGTGTAGAAGCAGTAAAAGGTGTGGAAGGAGTGAAATGTGTTTAAGGAGTGAAAGGAGTGGAAGGAGTGAAAAGTATGAAAGCTGTGGAAGGTATGGAAGGTGTGAAAGGTATGGAAAGAGTGAAAGGCATGGAAGGTGTGAAAGATGTGAAAGGTGGGGAAGGAGTGAAAGGTGTAGAAGGAGTGAAAGGTATGGAAGGAGTGAAAGGTATGGAAGGAGTGAAAGGTATGGAAGGGGTGAAACGTATGGGAGGAGTGAAAGGTATGGAAGGAATGAAAGGTGTGGAAGGAGTGAAAGGTGTGGAAGGTGTGGAAGGTGTGAAAGATGAGAAAGGTATGGAAGGAGTGAAAGGTGTGGAAAGTGTGGAAGGTGTGGAAGGTGAAGTTAGATGTGAGAATGAACAGGTAGAGAACGAATCCTGCCATTAGATTCAGCAAGTGAAAATCGTGTTGAAGGAATCCATTCTTTAATAAACACCTCGCGGATCTTACTTGATGTCTGGCTCGTCCTTCTCGTCTTTGCTCGGCGTGAGCTTCAGGTTGCTCTTCCTGGCACGAGGACAGCCTGACAAACTAGACAGAGAAATAATAAGGTGTCAGACCCCAGATGAGTTCAGCAGCCGCGCACACGTGTGCATGAAGACGATACGGCTGTTTGGCCGCATCAAGGCGTTTAAAAGCTGCCAATCTGCTGCTGAAACAAGGCCATGATCCTGCCAGTCCCAAAATGTCATACCTGTATTTCATCTTTCATCTATTTGCATTTCGGGGGAAAAGAATCACTGAAGTCATTTAGAATAAATTTCAAAACTCTCCTACCTTCTGTGGGATGCATAGTTTCCTGTCACATGACCTGAACCATCGCATCCAGGGGTGGGGCACCTGTTACATACAATGTATGATACACATTATCATATATCCTACTGTAAAACACACACACACACACACACACACACATACACACACACACACACACACACACACACACACACACACACACACACACAAATTGTTCTTACTTCAGTTCCTGTGCATTCGCAGCCATCAGAGACTTCAAGGTCTTATCAGCTAACGGGCATCCAGACACACTTAAAAAAACAAAAAACAGAATACATATGAATAAAATTTATACAAACAAACAAACAAATAGTTAACACTAAATAAAGAGCTAGATAACTAATTTTAATAAATAAATAAATAAATAAATAAATAACAATCAATCAATCAATCAATCAATTATTTATTTAAAAACATTTTTATTAATAAAATATATATTTATGTATATATTTATGTTTTATAAAAATACATCGATTTGCTTTTATTCTTGTTGCATTTAATACAGAGTGATATTTTTGTATGAAGATCACATTTATAATCAGCAAGATAATAAAAACCGCATAACAATTCAATTAATTTATCTAAAATAAATTAAAACAATGTTTTGAACTCAAAAAGTAAATAAAGAACAGTACAGTGTGATAATGGGGGGGTGGGGGTGGATGTGTGTGTGAAATGTTGTCAACCTCCACATCAACTAAAATCAACAATAAAGGTGCAAAATAAAGATATTTCCGATAGACTGTATTTACAGAATGCTTATTTTAAATTAATCTGGAATTTTATCATTATATTAATCGCCGACATTTACATTAATACAATGGTACCTCAACTTCTGAAATTAATCCGTTCCGACTGAAAGCTCGTAAGTCAAACTGTTTGTTAGATAAAACAAAAACTCCCATTTGAAATAATAGAAAACTAACGAATCGGTTCCAATCCCCTCCCAAACTCTATAACCTGACACAAACATGTATATTTGACCTAATATATTAAAGATAAACATGAAAAAACAATAAATATTTCATAATAATAATACATGTACATTAACATTAATAATAATTAATAATAACTAATAATAAATCATGAGTAAATAATAAGTCAACTAACCCTTGCGATCATCGACTGCAGCAAAGATGTCAATTGGGCGTGAAGATGTCACGTGGAGAGGCATGAGGTGATGCGTAACAGAGAAAGAGGAGGAGGATTTTGTGCATGTGCATGCTACAAATGCCAGCGAAGAAAGGCTTGTGGTGAGCTCCCACAAGACTAGTACTTCTCAAATAATGGGACGATGCCAGGAGGGGTGCGTATGAACCCGGGGAACATGCTTTTTTGCCATACTGTACTAGAATTAAGTGTAATTGCGCATCCTCTTTAGTAGGTGGCAGTGGCGCTCTCACTGTGTTCCTTATGGTGTAAGGAAAAAGCACTGAGCAAATGATATGAGGTGCAGTAAACACTATTTATAGTCGCGTGAGGGGGTGAAATGTTGTTTTTTTTCTTCCTATAGGGGTATCACAGAAAATAATTGAGAAGCACTGCACAAGGCGTTCTTGGAGTGCGGAGGAATGTACGCGGAAGAATACGAGGCTAATCAGCCCAGAAAACCCATTTTCCCAGCAGAGTTCATAAATTAATTTTTTTCTCATTAGATGGGGTGGATTTTTGGTGGGATCGAAGCTCGAATCATGGAAAATTCATTATATAACACACTCGTAAGTCAAGGTACCACTGTACAGTATTTACATTTGCGCTTGAACTGCACTGGGTGAAATGGATAAGTTTCATCCAGTGAATCAGGTGAATCGCTTTATTCAGATCAGCTGAATCGAATAAACGACATCGTTTGAAACACACAATAATCCAGTTTGGTGAATCTTATAAATAATATTATTTGTAAAATAACTGTATAGCAGACGAATAACATGATGTGAATTAGAGGAAACATTTCAAGTAAATCAAAAGAATTGTGCGCCCTGACTCATTTGAACTAGAATCGACTGAGGTGACTCAGATTAATCAAATTAGGTGAATCACATGAAACACATTCAGTGAATCATGAATGACATCTGTGATTTCAAATAAATCATATTTGGTGAATTATATCAATCACATTTGGGAATCACATGAATCATTAAGATAATTGCATGAATCACATTTTGGAAATCACAAATCACATTTGTGGGTTCAAACGAATCATATTTAGTGAATCATATATGTAAATCACATTTCAGGATTCGCATATATCATATTTAGTAAATTATATGAGAGGGGCAGCGGTGGCCTGGTGGTAAAGGTGCTGGATCACTGATCCCAAGGTTGGGGGTTCAAGCCTCACTCTCAACAGGTTGTCACCCAGTGCACTAACTGGGTTATCAAAGGCTAGCCATGTCTCTCACTGTCTATAGTGTGAGGTTCATGTACAAGAATATTTGCTGAGAATAAATAGCTACCTAGCCGTCAGCGTGTTTCTGCCCTGCGATGGCCTAGCGAGCCATCCAGGGTGTACTCTGCCCTCGCCCGGAGTCAGCCGGGACGGGTGCCAGCCTCTGAGTGACCATAATTAGAATTAAGCGGTTCAGAAAATGAATGAATAGATAAATTATATGACTCACATTTGTGGCTTTACCTGAATCACATTTGGTGAATCGCATGAATCACATTCAGTGATTTACACGAATCACACTTGGGACATCACACAAATTATATTAAGATAATCACATTTCTTCACTCACATGAATCACATTTTGGAAATCATAAGAATCACGTTTGGTGAATCTCAAATCACATTTGTGGATTTACACGATTCACATTAGGAGTTCCTCTAAGTGCTTCAACCTCATAAATCTCATGTAAAAATCAAATAATGTACAGTATATAAATGAATAAGTGAAAATTCTTTCCCATTTTTTCTCCTACCTTCTGTGCGATGCATAATTTCCTGTCACATGGCCACTACCATCACAGCCAGGTGTTGGACAGCTGTCGTGCAGAATGAGTTTGAGATGTTCAGATTGAAATGAATGATTCAATTATTTTGAAGGAAAAGTGGAATGATAAGACTTAAATATACAAACGCTGGTTATTTAAAAAGAAAACGTAATAAGAAGATATAAAATACAGTGGTTGCTTCATGTCGCTGTACCTCATCAGTTCTTTCTTGGTGTCCCGTATGAGCATCTTGTTCTTGGCACTGGTCATGCTTCCATCTCCGGCAAACACCTTCTCCTCGAGCGGCATCCTATCCAGCTGCTCCATCTTCAGGAGGCAGAATTATCACCCAATGGAAAAAGCATCCAAACATAGTGTAATGTAAGCACACCAGATGTTCTGAGCCAGGCCTTGCTGCTTAAGTATTAGAGCGATGGCTACAGTGCATATAAATACACATACACGCACGCACGCACACACACACACACAAACACACATATATATATATATATATATATATATATATATATATATATATATATATATATATATGTAAATCCAGCTGAACCGGCCTTTAATCCTGTGTAGAATTTCTGATCAGCCAAAAGCTTTATTGTAAGTATCTTTAAGGGCCAGATGTTCAGAGGCGAATTGTACAGATGTTCCACACAAACAATTCACACACTTTAATATTTACTAGTGGAAATAAGAAAAGTTCCCTGTATCACTGTTCATCAATTTATGTCACTCATAACCACCACTCAATTCCATCGGAGCTGTGGGGGGAAGGGGGGCCTGGAGCCTATCTCAGCCAACACTAGTTGAAGGCATGGTACACCCTGGACAGCTCGCCAGACCACCACAGGGGTAGCACAAACACTCCCACCCAGGGGTAATTGGAACAGCCAATTAGCCTAATGTGCATATCTTTAGAGAGTGGGAGGAAACCGGAGTAACCGGAGGAAACTCACGCAAGCACGAGAAGAACATGAAACTCCACACAGAAACATCCTTGCCGGGCCCCGAATCCAAGACCTTCTTGCTGTGGAGCAGATGTGCCAATCACGATGCCCCAAATCAATTCAATTCATTTTTTATTAATTTGTTATCCATTTATAGCTACCAAAGTTATCCGTTAGCAAACAGTAAATGTGTCTCCATTGAAGATACAGAAAAATTTACTGCTTTACTTCCTCTGAAATTTGAAACGTCTTTTATAAGCACTACATCAATTATTACTTGCCAATCAGAATAAAGGACAATGCAGCAGCACTACAGGTCCCTGAAATGTCATAAAAATATCGCTAATTTGCTTCATTCACAAATCGGTGAGTCTATTTTTACCTGTTGCTTGACAAATTTCATGCTGTTAAGCAAAAGTTAGCAAATCGCTAACCTGCAGAATCTAATGTAACATAATGCAGTAGAGAATCATGTCATCAATAGTTTAATATATATATATATAATTAAATATATATTATGTAAGTGGAATACTCACATCACAGGTATATTAAATAAAGATGAACTACAGTGTTATCTTTAGAAAATAAAATAGAATTGACCACAATGCCTTTCTAAAACCATTTGCTTAAGCTAGTATCTAACGGCGTGGTGAATGCTTATAAAAGTCGCAATGTTTGGATTCGTTAACTTTTCTAATGTTAAAAAGCCTCTGTTATTAGCGACATTTAGCAATGCTTAGCAACAATTAGCGGTAATTTTTTGCAAAAGTGCTTCCAGAAGATAGATGGAGAACATTAGCAGCTGTTGGTAAATTTTAGCGTCGGTGATTAGCAACAATTTGACACTGTTTGGAATTTTTAGCAAACTTCTTGCAAAATAGCAGGCAATTGTCAGGCAAAAAAGTGTGTGTGTGTGTGTGTGTGTGTGTGTGTGTGTGTGTGTGTGTGTGTGTGTGTGGGCAAAAGCAAACCCTTTCCTAGTATTGTGTTCATTACTTGACGGAACAAAAAGAACTTCAGCAACACACTAGCTACAACCGTTTGCAACCGCTCAGGCATTAATTTGCAAAGTAATTTTGAATATCTTTATAATCAATTTCATTATTATTGTTACTCTAAACAGACGCAGAATAAAAACAAGATGTAGAACAGGCGAATAAGTGATATTAAGACTGGAAACTTTTGTATTCATTCAAAATGAACTGATAATTGGAGATGCAACACATTCACTGGCGAACGGAGCCGTGTACAGACGGGGCAGTGACAGCTCACACGATTTAAGCATGCAGTCACAAAGCCTGGTGTACTATTACAACCGTACATCTTTGTCCTGCTGATGCGGCGGCTTGCTGAAATTCAGGGGTGTGTCCCAGCCCTCCTGCTCGTACACTGCTCTGAAGAACGCTGTGGAAATTTGAAGGCCTCCCACTTTAGCCAGAGATGGTTCAGGAGGCGTGAACACGGCGTCTCCTAACGTGGGCACGGCCGGCGAGTCTGTCACCTTCTCCTTCTTCTTCTTCATGCTCAGGTCCAGGGTACCGTTCTCATCCACTTCAATCCCAGAGTCCTGCAGGAGGAACATTTTATATGATAGGAGTACAATTTAACATCTAATAATGAGAGAAGGGAGAGGACGAAAAGGAGACTGGGGGGGGGGGCGTGAGAGAGAGAAAGAGAGCGATAGAGAGAGAGTGAGAGAGAGAGTTAGAGAGTGGGAGAGAAGGAAAGAGAGAGGGAGGGAGGGAGGGAGAGCAAGAGAGTGAGAGAGGTGGTGAAGGAGTGAGATAGAGAGACAGTGAGAGAGTGAGGGGGTGAGAGAGGGAGTAAGGGAGTGAGAGAGAGTGAGAGCAAGAGTGAGAGAGGTAGTGAAGGAGTGAGTGAGAGCATGAGAGAGAGAGGGAGAGAGCGAGAGAGAGGCATGGAGAGCAAGAGACAAAGAGTAAGCAAGTGATCGAGTGAAAGAGGGAGTGAGAGAGAGTGAGAGTTAGAGAGTGAGTGAGAGCGGGAGAGACAGAGTGAGAGAGTGAGAGAGTTACAGAGAGAAAGAGAGTGAGGGAGAGAGAGAGTGAGAGGGAGTAAGAGTGAGAGAGGGAGAGCAAGAGTGAGTGAGTGAGTGAGGGAGGGAGGGAGGGAGAGAGAGAAGGGGAGAAGAGGGAGTGATGGAGAAAGGGAGTGAGTGAGAGGGAGCGATAGAGTGAGAGTGAGAGAGTGAGAGAGTGAGAGATGGAGTAAGGGAGTGAGAGAGAGGGAGTGGGAGAGAGTGAGAGCAAGAGTGAGAGAGGTAGTGAAGGAGTGAGTGAGTGAGTGAGTGAGTGAGAGCAGGAGAGAGAGAGGGGGAGAGGGAGAGAGCGAGAGAGAGACATGGAGAGCAAGAGACAAAGAGTAAGCGAGTGAACGAGTGAAAGAGGGAGTGAGAGAGTGAGTGAGAGAGTGAGAGTTAGAGCATGAGAGTGAGTGGGAGAGAGAGTTACAGAGAGAGAGAGAGAGAGAGAGAGAGAGAGAGTGAGGGAGAGAGAAAGGGAGTGAGTGAGAGGGAGCGAGAGAGTGAGTGAGAGTGAGAGAGTGAGAGTGAGACAGTATTTAATATGCAGACATAATCAGCATGTCATATTATGATGTTCCTTAATTATGACATCAGAGATAAAAAACAAACAAATAAATAATAAATATAAAGTTTTTAATTACTTTCCGTGGGCGGGTGTAGTTGTAATCAGCTTTTTAATGAATGAATATCAGTTAATTAACGTGCTGCGAATTTTCTCTGACAGTTTTGGTGTATATAAGAAATTAATTCTCTTTATTTATTCCTTCTGGTTTATTTCACTTTCTCTGTTTATTTGTTTATTTCATTTATTTAATGACGTTATATTTACCGAATGGTGTCGCAGCGGTAAGCACGTCTGCCTCGCGGCAAGAAGGTTCTGGGTTCAAGTCCCATGCTTGCGTGGGTTTCCTCCGGGTTCTCCAGTTTCCTCCCCGAGTCCTGAAGATGCCCAGTAGGCTAAGTGGCTGTTCTAGATCAGCCCTGGGGGAGAGACTGAGTATTTTGGA
>CM045728.1:111814797-111834797 GCA_024760905.1 Plotosus lineatus
TTTTCCCTTCAGGGGTTGCCACAGCGAACTGTCTGCCTCCATCTCACCCTATCCTCTGTATCTTCTACTCTTACTCCAACTACCATCATGTCCTCCTTCACCACATCCATAAATCTTCTCTTTGGTCTTCCTCTAGGCCTTCTGCCTGGTAGTTCCAACCTAAGCATCCTACTACCAATATACTCACTATCCCTCCTCTGTACATGTCCAAACCATCTCAATCGAGCCTCTCTGACTTTGTCTCCAAAAGGTCTTATATGTGCTGTCCCTCTGATGTACTCATTCCTGATCCTATCCATCCTCGTTACTCCCAAAGAGAACCTCAACATTTTCATCTCTGCTACCTCCAGCTCTGCATCCTGTCTTTTTGTCAGTGCCACTGTTTCTAAACCATACAACATTGCTGGCCTCAACACCTTCTTGTACACTTTTCCTTTCATTCTTGCCGATGCCCTCCTATCACACATCACACCGGACGCTTTTCTCCACCCATTCCAACCTGCCTGCACACGCTCCTTCACCTCTTTTCCACACTCTCCGTTTATCTGGATTGTTGAGCCTGTCTGTCTGTCTTCCTTTCGGCTTTTTCCTTTTACTCGGGAGTCACCACAGCGAATCATCTGATTCGCACGTTTGATTTGGCAGAGGTTTTTACGTCGGATGCCCTTCCTGTCACAACCCTTTTTAGCAATGGACAGAAACACGCTGGCGACTTTGCAGCCTGCTCTTTACGAAAGTCAGCAATGCTTCGTTTACATGCCTCACACCATAGACAGTGAGAGACATGGCCCGTCTTTGATAACTCAGTCAGCTGCACTGGGGGGGACAGTGATAACCTTGTGGAGAGTGGGACTCGAACCCCCAACCTTTGGATTAGCGATCCAGCACCCTATACCTCTAGACCACCACTTCCCCTTTATCTGGATTGTTGAGCCTGTCTGTCTGTCTTCCTTTCGGATTTTTCCCTTTTACTCGGGAGTCGCCACAGCGAATCATCTCGTTGAGCCTAAGTACTTAAAATCCTCCACCTTCTTTATCTCTGCTCCCTGTAACCTCACCGTTCCTCTTGGGTCCTTGTCGTTCACACACATGTATTCTGTTTTACTGAGGCTAAGCTTCATTCCTCTCCTTTCCAGGGCATACCTCCACCTCTCTAGATTTTCCTGAACTTGTTCTCTGCTCTCACTACAGATCCCAATGTCATCTGCAAACATCATAGTCCATGGAGATTCTTGTCTAACCTCGTCTGTCAGCCTGTCTATCACCATAGCAAACAAGAAGGGGCTCAGAGCTGACCCTTGATGCAGTCCCACCTCCACCTTGAACTCTTCTGTCACACCGACAGTACACCTCATCACTGTCTTACATCTCTCATACATGTCCTGCACCACTCTAACATACTTCTCTGCTACTCCAGACTTCCTCATGCAATACCACAGTTCCTCTCTCGGCACCCTGTCATATGCTTTCTCCAGATCCACAAAGGCACAATGCAGCTCCTTCTGGCCTTCTCTGTACTTCTCTATTAACATCCTTAAAGCAAACACTGCCTCTGTGGTGCTCTTTCTTGGCATGAAACCAAACTGTTGTTCACAAATGCTGACCTCTGCCCTTAGTCCACTATTCTTTCCCATAACCTCATCGTATGGCTCATCAACTTTATCCCTCTGTAGTTGCCACAAATCTGCACGTCTCCCTTGTTCTTAAAAATGGGCACAAGCACACTTCTCCATTCCTCCGGCATCCTCTCACTCTCTAAGAACTTGTTGAATGTTCTTTTCAGAAAATCTACTGCTACCTCTCCTAGACACTACCATACCTCCACCGGTATGTCATCAGGGCCAAATGCCTTTCCATTCTTCATCCTCTTCAATGCCCTCCTCACTTCAACCTTACTAATCTTTGCTACTTCCTGGTCCTCAACAGTCACCTCTTCTACTCTTTTTTTCCTCTCTTATTTTCCTCATTCATCAGCTCTTCAAAGTACTCTTTCCATCTTCCCAGCACACTTCTGTCATCAGTCAACACATTTCCCTCTCTGTCCTTTATCAATCTTACTTGCTGCACGTCCTTCCCATCTCTATTTCTCTGCTGTGCCAACCTGTATAAATCATTTTCTCCCTCCTTACTGTCCAACCTATCATACAAGTCATCATATACCCTCTGTTTGGCCTTTCACACTGCTACCTTCACCTTACGCTGTGTCTCCCTGTACTCCTGTTTACTCTCTTTGGTCCTCTCAATGTCCCACTTCTTCTGAGCTAACCTCTTCTTTTGTACACACTCCTGCACTTCCTCATTCCACCACCAAGTCTCCTTATCTACTGTCCTTCCAGAGGACACACCAAGTACTATCCCACCTGTCTCCCTGATCACATTAGTTGTAGTTGTCCAGTCATCTAGAAGCACTTCCCGACCACCCAAACCTGTTTCAACTCCTCCTTGAAGACAACTTGACACTCTTCCTTTTTCAGCTTCCACCACTTTGTCTTCTGCTCTGCCTTTGCCTTCTTCACCTTTCTCACCATCAGCATCATCCTGCACACCACCATCCTATGCTGTTTGGCAACACTCTTACCCACTACGACTTTGCAGTCACTGACTTCCTTCAAATTACATCGCCTACACAAGATGTAGTCTACCTGTGTGCTCCTACCTCCGCTTTTATAAGTCATCCTATGCTCCTCTCTCTTCTGGAAGAAAGTATTCACCACAGTCATTTCCATCCTTTTTGCAAAATCTACCAACATCTGTCCTTCTGTGTTCCTGTCCTGGATACCAAACTTGCCCATCACTTCCTCGTCCCCTCTGCTGCCTGAACCAACATGTCCATTGAAGTCTGCCCCAATGACCACTCTTTCACCTCTGGGGGTACTCTGCATCACTTCATCTAACTCACTCCAGAATCTCTGCTTCTCTTCTAGCTCACAACCTACCTGTGGGGCATAAGCACGAATAACAATGAACATCATGCCTTCAATTTCTAACTTGAGACTCATCACTCTGTCTGACACTCTTTTCACTTCTAGAACATTCCTGACAAAC
The DNA here is from genome assembly GCA_024760905.1 of Plotosus lineatus. Lineage (NCBI taxonomy): Eukaryota > Metazoa > Chordata > Actinopteri > Siluriformes > Plotosidae > Plotosus > Plotosus lineatus. The sequence goes on from CM045728.1 coordinate 111,817,843, forward strand.
TCCTCCTTCAAGATGACTCCTACTTCATTTCTCTTCCCATCCACACCATGATAAAACAGCTTAAACCCTGCTCCTAAGCTTCTAGCCTTGCTACCTTTGCACCTGGTCTCTTGAACACACAGTATGTCCACCTTCCACCTCTGCATCATGTCAGCCAGCTCTCTACCCTTTTCCATCATAGTTCCAACATTCAAAGTCCCTACTCTCAGTCCTAAATTCATGCCTTGCCTCTTCTCTCGCTGCCTACGGACACGCCTCCCGCCTCTCCTTCTTCGACCTCTCCTTCTTCGACCAACAGTAGTCCAATTTCCACCAGCACCCTATTGGTTGACAGCACTGATGGCGGTCGTTGTTAACCTGGGCCTTGACCTACCTGGTATGAAATTTGTCTTGACGGTTCGCATTGTGTATTTTGGCAAAAGTTTTACGCTGGACACCCTTCCTGTCGCAACCCTCTGCATTTATCCGGGCTTGGGACCGGCGTGAGGAGGGGAACTTGTTTGCGCCCATCCTCATGGCTGCATTCTTGTATAATATATATATATATATATATATATATATATATATATATATATATATATATATATATATATATATATATATATACACACACACACACACACACATACACACACATAATATTTAATATACTAAATATATATAATACCACCCGCGGATCCCGGAAATCCGTGAATTATTGACGCGGTTTTAAAACCTTATGTATGATATTACATGTGCAAAAATATGTTTCTTAAACACATTCTATAGCCAGTCTTACTCATTAATACAGTAATAATGCAGTAAAATGTAGTAATGATTAAGCAAAAACTTTTTAATTTTGTACTGTGATAATATTTATTCATAAATAAATTGCTTATGCTCCTTACCAGAAGCTAGAGAAGGTGCAGGTGTTTGAGTGACATCGTAGAGCTTAAATATTCATTAAAACCAAACTAAAAACGTGAATTCACAATTCAAGCAATCACAATGATGACATGTGCGCGAAAGAGAAAAAAAGAGGTGTACACATCATCTGCAACCAATCAGCAGGAGGGAGAAACAAAAGCTCTCAGCCATTGGCTATATTTGAATTATGTGTCAGTAATGTCGTGATGATGTATATGTATAATTTGCCAGGGCTGCCGCGAATTCAAGTGCTTCTCAAGCAACCGTGTGCGCCCACCTTGGGGCATGTGCTGTGATGCCAGCGGGAGCGTGTATGAGCTAGCTTTTTTTGCCATACTGTACTAGAATTAAGTGAGGTTTTTTTTTATTATTTAATGTTTTTTTTTATTTTTAATGTTAATAAAGATACAATGTCATGCAGAGGTGTATTCATAATATCCATTATAGCCGTGCGCGGGGTGCTGGGCGGCATGAAATGTTTTTGTCTTCCTAGAGGGGACGTCACAGAAAGTAATTGAGAAGCACTGCGCTAATGTAAAAGTATTATGAAAAAAAAAGTCTTTGAGAGCAAATCCACGAGTATGCAGCCCCTTTTTTCCCATATATTTTTTGAAAGCTGACATATAATCGAGAACAACTTAACTCGAAACGACTTAAGTCACGGTATACCTGTAAGTGTGTGTGTGATAGAAATATACTGTATCAGTGTTTCTCAATTATTTTCTGTGGCCCCATGAGTGACTATAAATATTATTATCTGTACATAAAATTATTAGTACACCTCTGCATAACATTGTATCGTTATGAACATTAAAAACAAAAAAGAAAGAAATACAGTCGGCCCTCTACTTACAAAATGAATCCATTCCAGATCCTTTTTCGGAACCTGGAGTTTTCGTAAGTAAAGGCGCATTTTACATGTAAAACGCCTGATTCGTTCCAAGGCTCCCAAGACTATAAACCCTTTAAAAATGATAAAAGTACACCAATTTTGGATGAAATATGTGTTAAAAGTAAAAGAAAATTATTTATTAAACCATTTAAACATTTTATTAACATATTAAACCATTTTATTAACATATTTATTAATTAAACCATTATTAAACATTTTTATTAACACACACATACACACACACTCACACACACACACACACACACACACACACACACACACACAAACACACATTTGTGGTGCGCTCCGCCGAATGCGGGCTCCGTCCACACGCGGTGTGCAGCCGACGCCGGAACATTTTATGACGGGGAATTCAAAGCGCACTCCCTCCTTGACAGATCAGACTTTACTTTAACTTATCAGATTCAACTTTAACTTTTTTTTCTTGAGGGATCAGAAGTCCGGATGAGCCGCGTTTTGCTCACATTCAGCGGCGCGCGCCACATTTATTAAACATTAACTGAATTAAACAACTTAAAATGCAAAAAATAAGCTGCAATGTGCTCTCTCGAAAGAGAGTTAAAGAACGCATCCTTTCATCTCTGACTGACTCTATACGCAGTCTCTCTCTCGCTCTCTCTCTGACTCTGTACGCAGTCTCTCTCTTTCTCTTCGGTCATTAAAAACTGTCTTCATTCCTTATTGTTTCACTTGGTTGTCATGTAAACCCATAATCATTACCAATGAGCCGTGTTTATAAGATTATAGGATGAGCCCTCTCAAATAAACTGACAAAACTCACGAACCAACAGTACAGCTCTCCTTTACGTGTGTGACAAACAAGCTTGATGGGTACAGTACTATGGAGATTCAGCTTCTTCCTGGCCAATGGAAGGCCAATGGGAGGCCAATGGGAGGCCAGCAGGGCGGGATGTTGGGAGACAGCCAATGAGAGAGCAACTCGCGCATTGTTTGAATTTGTGAATGGCACGTTTGGCACTTTTCGTAAAAAGAGGTTGTTTTCATAAAACGAGGATGAAAATTTAGGAAAATGTTTTTGTAACCTGGATTTTTCGTATTCAGAGGCTTTCGTAAGTAGAGGGCCGACTGTATAGTTCAACTTACAGTAAAGAAAAACTTCATTAACATTGTTTTCTAATGTGTAATAGAAAAGATTTAAAGTGCACCAATGTGCCTGAAATAAAAAAAAAAACATCCTTTTATATATATATATATATATATATATATATATATATATATATATATATATATATACAGTAAAACCTCCGCTGACGAACGCTTAAGCTCACGAACTTTTCGCCTCAAGAACATTAAATTTGCGAGCATATTGTCTCTGCTGACGAACTAGTTTTCGGCGGACGAATCAAACCACACGGTCGAACAGCGCCACGGTGGCGGCCACGAGAAGCTGACGCACGCTCATGGCGTCACAGTTCGTCACCCCCTTTCTTTGAGCGCGGACGTGGTTTGTGTTTGATAGACATTTTGGACCATATTGAGTGTACTTTTGCTATTATGGGACCGAAAAAGACCCCACCACAGGCGGAGATCATTGAAAAACATGAACGAGGTGTGCGTTTGTGTGACTCAGCGTCCCAGTACCAGTACGCTAAGTCTACCATTGCTCCCATCCTTAAGAACAAGGAAGCTATTAAGGGTGCGTGTGTGGCTAAGGGCGTTTCCAAACAGTAGGCGTTTCCAAACACTCCTTCCAAACAGTAAGTCCCTCCCTCCCTCCTCCTCCCACTCCATTCCATCAAGCCATCAACTACCATCACAAAGATAAATAAAACAACTTTATTATACAGTACAGTTTATTTCTTTAATTACAATACAATAGCACATTTATTATACATAAAATAAGGTATATTTTTGTGTAGTTTTAAGGCTTATTTAGTAGAAAATTATGTTTTATGGGGACCTGGGAACGGATTATTCTCATTTTAATTGTTTCTTATGGGAAATAAATGTTCGGAAGACGAACTTTTCGCCTCACACACACTTTCTGGGAACCAATTATGTTCGTGAGCTGAGGTATCACTGTATATATATATATATATATATATATATATATATATATATATATATATATATATATAGAGAGAGAGAGAGAGAGAGAGAGAGAGAGAGAGAGAGAGAGAGAGAGGGAGAGAGAGAGAGAAATAGTTATATATAATATTATACAAGTAAATTTGACCTAGCCTAGACTAGACTAGCCGAGAGACAAGCGAATTCGATTTAAGTCATTTTCAACTGATGTCGTCCAATTAACCACATAAGCCAATTAACCAATTAACGACGTAAGCCAAGGTATACCTGTACATTCCACTTGAAAGCCAAATTTAAGAATGCTGCTCTGCTACCAATGTTGTTCACTCCTGCTAAGTCTATTTGTCCAGGAGAGCTATTTCAGACTGTATATTTTAAAGACAGGAGTATTATTTGTTTATACATACCTTCGATGAGTGCTGCGATTACTATTGACGTGACCTCTTCCAGTGCACCCCGGGGTTGGACACTTCAACACGTTTTCATGCATGGCTAGAACTACGGAAAAAGGAAATGCATCAATTATACTGGCAAAACTGATGCATCAAGATACAAAATAAATAAATAAATAAAAAACAGCGAGAATTCGATGACAGATAACAAAGGACAAAGAGCTACAATTAAATGAATGAGTCTAAGATTTTAATACGTGCTCACTCAACTTTAAATGGAGATGATTATGATATATAATGAGGGCAGTGGTGGTCTAGTGGTTAAGGCGCAGGATCACTGATCCTAAGGTTGGGGGTTCGAGTCCCCACAAGGTTGTCACTGTCCCCCCAGTGCAGCTAACTGGGTTATCAAAGTGACATGTCTGTCACTGTCTATGGTGAGAGGCATGTAAAAGAACCATTGCTGACTTTCGTAAAGAGTAGCTGCAAAGCCATCAGCGTGTTTCTGTCCCTTGCTAAAAAGGGTTGTGACAGGAAGGGCATCCGACATAAAAACCTCTGCCAAATTAAACGTGCGAATCAGATGATTCGCTGTGGCGACTCCCGAGAAAAGGGAAAAAGCCGAAAGAAAAGAAGAAGATATATATATATATATATATATAGATATACACACACACACACACACACACACACACACACACACATATATATATATATATACAGAGAGAATACGCATTCATTCACCACTTAATCCTAATTATGGTCATGGGGAGGCTGGCACCAATCTCACCCGACTCTGGGCAAGGACGGGGCACACCCAGGACAGCTTGCCAAGCCATCGTGGCGCCAACACTCACACAACTATTCACACCTAGAAGAGATTTGGAACAGCCGATTAACCTACTGTGCATGTTTTTGGACTATGTGAGAAAACCAGAGGAAACCGACGCAAGCACGAGGAGAACATTATATATATATATTTAGTGGTACCTTGACTTATGAAATTAATCCGTTCCGGGGGCAAGGTCGTAAGTCAAAATACTCATGAGATAAAACAAAAATTCTTAGAGGAAATAATAGAAACCCAATTAGTCCGTTCCAACCCCCTCCCAAACTCATATAACCTGACACAAACATGTATATTTGACCTAATATATTAAAGATAAACATGGGGCAGTGGTGGTCTAGTGGTTTAGGGCGCTGGATCGCTGATCCAAAGGTTGGGGGTTCGAGTCCCACTCTCCACAGGGTTGTCACTGTCCCCCCCAGTGCAGCTAACTGGGTTATCAAAGGCGGGCCATGTCTCTCACTGTCTATGGTGAGAGGAATGTAAAGGAACCATTGCTGACTTTCGTAAAGAGGAGCTGCAAAGCCGTCAGTGTGTTTCTGTCCCTTGCTAAAAAGGGTTGTGACAGGAAGGGCATCAAACCTCTGCCAAATCAAACGTGCGAATCAGATGATTCGCTGTGGCGACTCCTGAGTAACAGGGAAAAAGCCAAAAGGAAGACAAACAGAATATTAAAGATAAACATGTAAAAACAATAAATATTCCATAATAATAATACATGTACGTACAGTAACATTAATAATAATTAATAATAAATAATAATAAAACAAGAATAATAAGTCAATTAACCCTTCCGATCATCGACTGTGGCAAAGATGTCATGTGAGCGTGAAGATGTCACATGGGCAGGCATGCGGTGGTGCATAACAGAGAAGGAGGAGGAAAAGAATTTTGTGCATGTGCATGCTACAAACACCAGTTAGGAAAGTTTCGTGGTGAGCTCCAAGGCCAGTGCTTCTCAAATAGTGGGGAGCGCCCCCCTTGGGGGGCACGGTATGATGCCAGCTGGGGGCGTGTATGACCCTGGGGGTCTTTTTTGAAATACTATACTAGAATTAAGTGCAATTGTGCCTCCTCTACAGTAGTTGGCAATGGTGCTCTCACTCAATTCTCTCATGTGTAGGGAAAAAGCACCAAGCAAACGATATAAAGTGCAGTATACACTATTTATAGTCACGCGTGGGGTGCGGGAAGGGTGGGGGATGAAACTTTTTTTTCTTCCTTTAGGGGGCATCACAGAAAATAATTGAGAATCACTGCACAAAGCATTCTCAGAGTGCGGAGGAATACACGGGGAAGAATACGAGGCTAATCGGCTCGGAAAAGCCATTTCCTCAGCGGAGCTCGTAAATCAAAATCTTTGCTGGTTGGATGGGGCAGATTTTTGGTGGGATCGAAGCTCGTATCATGGAAAATTCGTTATTATCGACACTCGTAAATCAACGTACCAGTGTATATGTATATTTATACAATGTTAGCGAGAACTAATGACTATAGTTTGGTCCATGTGATTTCCAGATAATTATTTAAAGTGTACCAGATTTATAACAGAACCTGGAGAACATTACGGTACTTAACAGAAATGAAAGCCTTCTAGGTTTTGTTCTTCACATTTGGGATGGTGGAACTTTAGCTTTCCTAAAACAAGCTGTAGATTAGTGTGAATGCCAACCATCCAGAAAGTTCATGTTTGGTCACTTGTTAAGTTTCTCAGTTTGTATCTGCAGTGCTGTAGAGAGCCGGAATGTTCGCTCCACCAGCGACCAGTTCGTGATGAAATCTTTCCCATGTATTCACTCAGGTTTGTTACTTGTTACTTGTTTATTGACTCCAATATTGCATTCTGTTATCTTTTCTTTTCCGAACCTGGTGAATGCAATTGGTTGTGTATGTGTGTGGGAGGGGCATTCAATGGGACTGCATTTGAAAGTTAGACCAGTTTCACAGACTCCTACATAAGGGCGGTGCTGGGTGGTGGTGGTGGTGGTGGTGATGGGGGGGGGGGGGGGGGATAAGAGTCACCCACCTCTAATTAGAGAGAGTTATCAAACTGTTTAAAATAAAAATTCCAAACAGGGAAGAACCAGACAGCTGTCTGAACATCAGCATGGGCCTCCTACAGTTCAGGATGATTCGAACCGGTTAATCAGGCTTCATTCATTCGTTAATTCATTTTCTGAACCGCTTAATCCAAATTAGGGTCACGGGGAGGCTGGCGCTCATTTCAGTTGATTCTGGTCGGGGGCAGGGTACATCCTGGACAGCTCGCCCAGGCCATCGCAGGGCAGAAACACGCTTACGGCAAATTTGTATACAAAGCATTTCCTAAGCCGCTTAATCTTAATTAGGTCAATGGAGAGGCTATAACCCATCTCAGTCGGTTCTGGGTGAGGTGGGGTACACCCTGAACAGCTCACTAAGATATTTTAGAGTCAATACAAACACAACTAGTCACACTCACACCCAAGGGTGATTTGTAACGGTCAATTAACCTACCGTGTTGAGTCCTGAGTGGCGCATCGACAAGGTGCATATATATTATCTATATATTATCTATATATATCTATATACGCTCACTTCCCTGTCACTCAAAGCGATCGCCAGTCAGTCACGGGCATCTGTGAGCTTATTCACACGAGGGGGCGGATAGCACTTTACCTTCCAGTGTGTCAGACCGCCCCCAAATATGCATGGCGTCACAGTTTGAAAAGAGGCGGGTGGCCAGCATTGCATGTCACGGAGGGGGGTATGTGCATGCTTTCACACCCTCCTGTGGTTGTTGATGGTCGTGTGATAGGGAAGGCCTGATGGGTGGGAATCAGATACGACTAAATTAGGGAGAAAATGAATTAAAAATAAATAAATTAATTAAAAAAAAAATTAGCCGACCTGAAGGAGCCCCATGTAGACATGAGGAGAATATGGGGGATATCACATCCCAGACCTTCTTGCAGTGAAGTGGGCGTTTTAATCACTGCACCACTGTACTGCCCAGTAAACAAACGTTTTTTTGGGGTTTTTTGGTTGAGTGTAAGCCTTGTGTGTGTTACTATGCAAACACCATTTTTCTGACTTAAACCCAATGCACGAGCTATTAATCACCCAAGTCTTCTTCACCAAATTACAAGTGAAATGCAGACTATGAATTTGTAGATTTCATCAAATAAGAATCCTGAATGGTGAAATTTGGACCGTTCGATGTGTCATCATTAAAACCATCCAGCGAATACTAATTAATTGCTACACCCCTGAAACCTGTTATATTGTTGATTGTCATCCGGCCAGTTATTTGTACTTGTTAGAATCTCGTCCTCTCCTCTGTGCATCACATGTTCCATGACCGTGCCACTGTCTCAAAACCAGTTCGCACCCCAAGCTACTCTGAAACATTTTTAGCCACAGAACAGGTTGACATGAAATCAAATAATAATAATAATAATAATAATAATAATAATAATAATAATAATAATAATAAAGACAGGAAATCCACAGACAAGCCTTGATCTGATCTGAAACAGCATGGGGAAAAATAAGGGCACCCCATTCATCCACATCAAGAAATAGACAAGTGCAAGAGCAGTTCAGTTCTGCGAGCACTGAGCACTTTATTGTAAAGCCAGCCAACTTTGTTGATATATGCTTCATCTTTTTCTTCTTCATGCGCCACACCTTTTCTTCACTGAGCGCCAGGTACACATTACTGACTACATAAGGGTGGGTCCACGTTTGCGTTCCCTCAACAGCCCTTGCACAGCAACTGGTATTCCCCTATCCAAGTACCTGTACTAATCAGGACCAACCCTGTTTAACCTCTGAGCAATTACAGGTTCGTATGGGGGCTATCAGGAGCTACTGTACATTTACAGTTACAGTATGTTTGATGGCGTTGAATGTTGGTGGAATTTCTCCTCAAAGAAAAGGAAGCAGTTTGTTCCATTTATTCCTCAAAATACTTTTTATATACAGTCGGCCGCCAACGTACGAAATTAATCCGTTCCAGAGCCATTTTCGTATAGTGGGGATTTCGTAAGTAGGGGCTGCACCTTACATGTTAAACGCCTAATTCGTTCCAAGGCCCCAGTCTTTGAATTGGATAAACCCCATAAACCTTTTAAAAATGATAAAAGTACACCAATTTTTTATGAAATGTGTGTTAAAAGTAAAAGAAAATTATTTATTAACCCATTTAAACAGTTTATTAACATATTAAACCATTTTATTAACATATTTATTAATTAAACCATTATTGAGCATTTTTTATTAACACACACACACACACACACACACACACACACACACACACACACACACACACACCTGTCTCGCTCTCTCTCTCTCTCTCACACACACACACACACACACACACACACAAACACACCTGTCTCTCTCTCTCGCTCTCTCTCTCTCTCACACACACACACACACACACACACACACCTGTCTCTCTCTCTCTCTCTCTCTCTCTCTCTCTCACACACACACACACACACACACACACACACACACACACCTGTCACACCTGTCTCTCTCTCTCTCTCGCTCTCTCTCTCTCACACACACACTCACACACACACACACGCATTACAATGCACATGTTTATTCGAGCGTTGTGGGCCACGCCCACAAGACATGGAATTCAAAGCGCATTCCCTGCTTGACCATTTACTGAATTAAAACAACTTAAAAATCTAAACTAAAAACTAAAGTGTTACTCTCTCTCTCTCTCTCTCTCTCTCTCTCTCTCTCTCTCTCTCTCTCTCTCGCGTACGCGCACACGTGAATTCAAAGCGCATTCCCTGCTTGACAAACGCAACTTTAATTTGATTCCTTGAGGGATCGGAATTCCAGATGCGCCACATTTATTCAGCATTTACTGAATTAAAACAACTTAAAAACTCAACTAAAAACTAAAGCGTGAAGCTTCCTTCTGTCTCTATCTGGGAGGCCAGCAGGGCGGGATGTTGAGAGACAGCCATTGAGAGACGAACTGGCGTGTCGTGTGAAATTTTGATTGGTGCGTTTGAATTTTGAATTTCTTTTTGTAAGAGGGGGTTGTTTCGTAACTCAGGGATGGAAACGCAGGAAAATGTTTTTCGTAATCCAGGGATTTCGTACACAGGGGTCTTCGTAATTTGGGGGCCGACTGTATTTATACCGACACTGCCTGAGTCGTTTGATGAACCACTTTTATGGTATCGGGGAGGCTGGAGCCTATCTCAGCTAACATTAGATGAAGGACGGGTAGACTTTGAACATCTCGCCAAGCCATCGCTGGGCAACACACACAACCATTCACACTTACATCCACACCGAGGGAACGGCTGGAACAGCCAGGTTAGCCTAATGTGCATGTCCTTGGACTGTGGAAGGAAACGGAAATCTTTTCCTTTCAGCTTTTTCCCTTTTTCCGGGGTCGCCACAGTGAATCATTTGATTCACATATTCGATTTGGCATAGGTTTTTATGTCAGATGCCTTTCCTGACACAACTCTCTAGCAAGGGACAGAAACACGCTGACAGCTGTGCAGCGACTCTGGATGAAAGTAAGCAATGGTTCTTTTACATGAACCTCTCACCGTAGACAGTGAAAGACATGGCTGGCCTTTGATAACCCAGTTAGCTGCACTGGGGGGACAGTGGCAACCTGGTAGAGCGTGGGACTTGAACCCCCAACAGTAGGATCAGCGATCCAGCGCCCTTTACCACTAGGCCACCACTGCCCTTGGAAGGAAACAGAAATATCCAGCAGAAAATGACATAGGCACAGGAAGAACATGCAAGAAACTCCACACACCCCGGGACTCGAACCCAGGACCTTCTTGTTGAGGTGGACGTGCTGTCCACTCTGCACCGTGACACCAAACCCACGTTCAATTCAGTCAAATTTTACTTTATTTGTATCGGAATTTTTACAACTTAACAGATATAGATACACAAACAGATAAAAATAAACATAAAAACAAATATTTAAAAAACTCAACATAAATTAAAATTAATGAAATGAGCAAGCAAACAAGTCGATCAGAAACAAATAAAAACAAATAAAAAATAAACGGATCTCAAATAATAAAAATAAACAAGCACAAATAAATGAAATAACCAAACAAATAAATTAATTTAAATTGAAAAATTAGAAATAAATTTAAAAGAAATTAGTAAATAAATAAACAAGTAAACAAAAGATAAAATAAGTAAACAAATAAACAAAAGAAGAATAATTAATTATACATAGGCGTAGGAAGTAGCTCAAAAGTGGGGGGAGGGGCTAAAGGCAAAGCAACATGCATGGAGAACACAAAGTTCAGCTGAAGGCTGACCGAGCGACTGCATTCGGCAGCCGCCAACTACGGGGGTCTGTGGGCGTGCTCCCCCAGAAACATTCTGAGTTTTTAAAGCCCAGATGTGCATTTTGGTGCAATTTCTGTGTATAAATCACCAATAATGTTTTGTAGATGTATCATACAGTATGCATATCATCACAAGAATATATCTGGAATTTAAACCGAGCTTCACTTTTGAGAAAACATTAAAATATAAAGTAACAGTCTGGAACATTGAAAATAAAATCATAATATTTTATTTCAAATGATGTGATATCATTAATATATATTAATACAGCGTAATATATGAACAGCGTAACTGGAATTAATATCTACTTTGTATAATTATATAACTCTATACGCATGTCTCTAGTAGGCCAATAAACAAGTTATTTTATTATTTTAATGTTACAAAAATGTGTAAACGTGTTTCATTTTCAAGAACATTTATTATTAATATTAAGCTAAACTATGACATGCATTTGTCACTTCAAATCACAAGCTTCCTTTAAGCCTATAGTTTCATAACTGTAAATTAACAAACTCAACTCATTAAATTAAATGTAACATTTGAAGTTATATAAAAAATATAAGGCTGGAAGTGTATATCAAGACTGGTGTCTGTATATAATATACATGTACGTGTATAAGAATCAATAGTAATTCTATAACAAAAGTTTGTGAATGAATCCCTGTATTTAAACACAGTATTATTATTATTATTATTATTATTATTATTATTATTATTATTATTATTATTATTATTATATAGTACAGTACAGTAATAATACTTATTTTCATATTTTACTGTTTCTTTAAAGACAAATGTTTATTTGCCAAAGTAGCGTACTCGCCTATTGTTTCTTGATCCAAAATCCTTTACTGTATCATCCATACAAATACTGTCAAGTTTTTTCTTGTGGGCGTGGCAAACAGGTGTATTGTTCATTCTTTTTTGCATCATGGTGCTGCGTAGATAGATCTTTAACCTCCTCATAGAATTCTAATCTTTACCCAATCCAGAACCCTGGACTGTACTAATATTAGAAGGGTCTATGCTATAAATACACACTTGTCGTTGCATCAGAATCACTGAAAGTATATACGACTCGGTCAGATAATTACATACGACTCAATTAGTATCTATTATTAGTTGTGACTTAGCTGTCAGAGCCTCTACTCATTTTGTATTGAACTGTAACACTCGGGGGCCAATCAAGCTATTAGCCCCCTAGATTTTAACGTGGTGGGGCCAAGGCCCCTCGTTCCCAAGCGTATTTTATATATATATATATATATATATATATATATATATATATATATATATATATATATATATATATATATATATATATAAAAGATATATATATATATATATCTTATTCTTCTTGTTTTCCTTTCGGCTGTCCCTTCTAGGGGTCGCCACAACAAATCATCTGCCTCCATCTCACCCTATCCTCTGCATCTTCTTCTCTTCCACCAGCCTCAGCATCCTACTACCAAATAAATTCACTATCCCTCCTCTGTACATGTCCAAACCATCTCAATCTAGCCTCTCTGACTTTGTCTCCAAAACCTCTTACATGTGCTGTCCCTCTGATGTCCTCATTCCTGATCCTATCCATCCTCGTTACTCCCAAAGAGAACCTCAACATTTTCATCTCTGCTGCCTCCAGCTCTGCCTCCTGTCTTTTCCCCAGGGCCACTGTTTCTAAACCATACAACATCGCTGGCCTCAACACCGTCGTTCCTTTCATTCGTGCCAATACCTTCCTATCACACATCACACCGGACACTTTTCTCCAACCATTCCAACCTGCCTGCACACGCTTCTTCGTTGAGCCTAAGTACTTAAAATCCTCCACCTTCCTTATATATCTTGGGTCCTTATATATATATATATATATATATATATATATATATATATATATATATATATATATATATATATATATATATATACACATACATAAAAATTAGAATAAATAAAACAAATAAACAAATAAATTAGTGTTTATTTTTAATGTTGTGATATTGTACATGTAAACACTGATCATGTCTCCAGCCTCTATTTTTTTTGAGACAATACTTCTGACGAAATATTATTTTAATTTTATATTTTTATAATGGTGGCAGTGGTGGCCTGGTGGTAAAGGTGCTGGATTACCGATCCCAGGGTAGAGGGTTCAAGTCACACTGTTACCGGGTTGTCACTGCTGTCCCCACAGTGCACTAACTGGGTTATCAAAGGCCGGCCATGTCTCTCACTGTCTATGGTATGACTTTCAACAAGAGGAGCTGCATAGCCATCAGCGTGTTTCTGCCCTGCGATGGCCCGGTGAGCTGACCAGGGTGTACTCTGCACTCGCCTAGAGTCAGATGAAATGGGCGCCAGCCTCCCTGTGACCCTAATTAGTATTAAACGGTTAAGAAAATGAATGAATGAATATATCTTTATAGCATTTTTCAACAATAAACCGTTCAGACAAGCTTCTGTCAGAGATAATTTTTCAGCGCCTTCTGTCCAATCAGCAGCCGGAACAGGGTATTTAATGAATATATTCTATTTTGGTGAAATGAAAATTGCATGCAGTCAATTACCTCCTGAGAACTGAGACACAGATTAGAGTTCATCCTATTAACAGTAACAAACTTTGCACTTCCTGTTTCATCCTGCTGGAAATAAATCTCTGGTTCAAATATCAACAAGGAAGCAGACTACAGCTTTTAACTAATATACACACAGCCAGCGCAGGCTATTGGATACACAGGGAGTCCTCTGTACTAATAACTTTTTTCTTTTGTACACATTTTTTTTTTTTTCATTTAGTTTGGAGGACATGCCTGTCCATTTATTTCTAAATGCTACGTCCGCTCTCGGGCTTTGATTTGCGGAAGACTGCGGCAGCTCTGCGACTTTCATTCCAAAAGCCCTTAATTACATTCGCTGTTCCTTTTGTTGCTTCACTGTTTAATGGTGAAATGTTTGTGTTGCTTTCAAATGGCAAAGAAAGAAAAAAAAAAAAAAAAAAAAAACAAGACAAAACACCAAAAAAAAAAAAAAAAAAAAAAAAGAAAGAAAAAGAAGAAGGCAGTACGTGAAAAAATAAGTGTTTCCACACCATGATGCTGATTTGCATACCACAGTAAATCAAAAGCAGTAGACAAACTTCAGAGCTGAACTTGTGAAATGACGAACACGGTCTGGAAATCTGCTTGATTAAATCAAGCCGTGGCACAGAATCCAGTCTCCAGGTAAACACACATTATTCAAATCCCCGCAAGCGTGCGTGTGCGTGTGCGTGTACTGTACATACAGTATAATAACTAAGGAAATAAATAAATAAATAAACAACAATGCAGGCTTTTATAGGAAAACACATCCCTGTTCCCTCCCTGAAGCTGAATATTTTCCAAAAAAAAAAAAAAAAAAAAATCTCAACACATTTATTCACTTTACACCACCATATACATGTTTATCCGTTTATTGTAAATAAATAAGCAGGACTATTATAAAGAATTAATGCAGCGTGTTGTCTTAGACAGAAACATGACAAGAAATTCAATCCTAACTGATTAAAAATTCATTTTTAAGACATGGAAGAGAAATAGAACGAAACGATGATTTGACGTAGAATGTTGATGGAATTCCTGTACAAAAAAAAAAAACAAAAAAAAAAAAAACCCATCGCTCATGACCCCGAAATCGCTCACCCCTCACAGGGGTATAATCCAGCAAAGTCGCCACTTCGTAGTACTGTCCGAATATATACTGAGAGCGATATAGTGCGCTTAATGTATCCCAGCATGCATTACGTACAAGTGATGGTCACTAACCAAGCAATAGTGTGTATACCATCATGCACTGCGTTTGGCTGTTGGGATAAAAATGCCTGCGAGATGGGAGGGGCTGCACAGCGGAGAAACGTTAGCATGTCCTGTATCGGTCAGGAATTTTGTGTTTAATTAAAAGTATAACATTTAAAACTACTATACAAAAGCCTATTATACATATGGGACGGCTGTGGACTATCTAATTTCATCAACAGCTTCTGGCCAACCAGAGCCAAGAATTCAACCGCTCTGTGCCAAATTAGGCGTTTTTTTTTCCAATCCAGAACACTGTACAAGTTATTAATTTTCATTTTTATATGTTGTAAATGTATTAATTTCTGTTTTACAGAATCTGCAACAACGTGCGAGTTAAATTAGGCTGAAGAGATTCACATGAAGGAAGAAACACGGCTGAATAACTCACTTTCAGGAGGCACTCGGACTTTGTGGGGACATCCAGACAAACTCCTGTGGTGGGGGTATAATCCGGTCACATGACCCGTTCCATCACACCCTGGGGTCGGACACCTGATGTCCTTCTTATCTGTTCTTAGTGAGTCTGGGGAACAAACACCCATCACATCAATCATGCATTCACATAGTAAAGTCTAAAGTCATGCTCTCTCTCTCTCTCTCTCTCTCTCTCTCTCTCTCTCTATATATATATATATATATATATATATATATATATATACTTTAGGTATTTATATATAAATATATACTTTAGGCATTCCGCCATGCTTTAGAGCCAGAGCGCTAATCTGATATTAGCTTTCAGTCGCGTCTCGAACAGCACATTACTGTACTTCTTTCCGTCAGGATTAAACAGCACTTGTGAACAATCTGAGGCACTTCCGAGGGATTTAGGACTTACACCCAGGGTTAACCCTTTACTCAGCAATACAGCCAAAAGCGGTCGATCAAGCAATCAGGCAAAAAGTCTGAAAGCGGCCGTAGCAACAGTTTCCTAAATGTCACCAAAATCCTCGAAAGTCTTGTCTGCACAGAGTAGAAATATGGAAAACTTGGTGTCGACTAAAGGGTTAAAGATCTACTCGGTTCCTACCAAGTCGACTCCAATTATTAGCAAAATACGCTGATTTACATGTTTTCCACAGAATCATTTCTCTCTCAAGGCCAAAACGCTTCCTGCCCGTCTTCCTCACTCTGTATTGGTGCTTGTCTGAAAGGATAAAGTGGGGTGAGTATTGTATGTTCATGTCCAGAGGCAGGATGCAGTTCACAGGGTGGAATGATCCGTTCATGCAGCAAAATTAATGAGATTTTATCGATACATATAAATACGAGTGGGGTATGAGGATTAAAATTTAGCACTCTGTTTATTGGACAATAAAATCATGACTAAACAAATATACCACGCAGCGCTGTCTGACTGCGTTCAGCTGCGTTTGGGTTCCTCTGTGGGGCCGAGAGCTGAACGCCACTGTTTCATAACAGGTTTTATATTTATAACTGGCCAAAAGAAAAAAGTCCAGCACAATATAAAAAAATACCACAAGTGCTGTATGTCAGTAAATCCCAGCCATACTTAAAGTCACACATTGTACACACACACACACACACACACACACACACACACACACACACACACACACACACACGCATGCACACACGCACACACACACACACACACACACACACACACACACACACACACACACACACGCCAAGAC
>CM045728.1:111837297-111839797 GCA_024760905.1 Plotosus lineatus
ACTCTTTTCACAAAGGTCTTTATCGAACCATTTCTCGTCGCATTCATTCTGCAAAGGTTCAGGAGAACTCAAGCTGGTGCGATCTGACCACGACAGTGAACCGTGAGATTTGTCTCTGTAGTCGAGGCAGTCAAGATCGTCGTCTGAAAGTGAGAAATGAACCAAGGAAGTGTTTAAAAATGATATTGTTGCAAAATAAAGGCCAAGTGTATGAATAGCTACTGATCGAAACCAACCAAACGTGTACACGACGGGCGTCGACCCAGTCGTGGAAATCAGGAAACATTTCCACAAAGCGGTTCAAGAATTAAAGGTAAGATTTAACACACCACTTTTTCTTTCTTTTGCTTTTTCTGAAATCTCCCCGGAGTAATCTCAAGATGTACACGACTCCAGGAGGATTGTTTTTGTGCTTGTTCGGTCTCATCTCTTGACTTATTGGATTATGAGACATGGACATGAGTTCTCAGATAAGACGACCAGCTAAGTCAGGCAAGACATGAACAAAATCATTTTGCTCTTAATTACTTTGGATTTCATAACCGCGGGAAGGAAAAAAGGCTTTGTCTTTCTTTATCAAGAAATAATAATAATAATAATGATAATAATAATAATAATAATAATAATAATAATAACATGTGATCATCAAATATAATTCGAATTGCACGAGTGTGTAATGTTCTACGACGACGTGAGCATTTCTTTAAGTAAAAAAAAAAAAAATGAAATAATGATTAAATCGGGAGTTGACCCCAAAAAAAAAATGTTTAGTATGTTTACACAAACGAAATTAAGAAAAAGGAAGGAAGGTGTTTTAATTTTTTTTTTTCAGATAATTAAAAAAAAAATTTAACAGTTGAATCTGATTAAAAAAATTACTATTCTTTTCCGTGCTTTTAACAACAACAACAAAAACAACAACAAAAAAGCTCTTTGAGGATATTGTTCTTGGATATAGACAGTCGTCCTGTTTATTGGTTCAAGCCAGTGCACTTAAACCTGAGAGGGGTGAGGAACCTGTGGGCTTTTATTTTGAAATTTAGATTTTGCTTCATGTTTTTGCTGTTTTTAATTAATTAATTAATTAATTAATTAATTAATTAATTTAAATTATTATTTATTTATTTTTGTATTTATTAACTGTTAGCCTTTGGGAGACCCGTGTGTGTTTTTTGTAATAAATAATCTGAAGTGAATACAGTACAGGAAAAACCGTATATGAGCAAAACCTAATAATTCATTAAATTGTAATATTTGCTGTAATTGAATTTTAAATTATATTTTACGTAATTAGACCGTCAGATAAAAACCACATTTATTTGGTTTACACTGAAATCTTTCTTTGTGTTGAACACACACACTGTGCCTGATCCCTATTTATCATATTTTTACCCCAAACTGAATCCAAACTCCAAGTGTGCACTGCTAGTGTTTGTCTAGTTGTGGAGACACTTCGAAGTTAAACACGTCCCTGCGTACGGATCAGGATTTCAGGAAAAATAAACATCAGGACATGCGCCTTGTGATCAGAATTCACCTTTAATCTCGTTCTAGTGCCTTGAACATTGCATACTGTCGCATGTTCTAACACAACATCCCAGGTTTTATTTTAGAGTTTAAATCTGCATTTCATCAACAAACACACTGATCACTGATGTGCTTCATTTCCATTAATACAATCTAACGGCTCTCTTTTCCTCCTCCCGTCTTTAGTTTTTTTTTTTTTTAGGCCCGTCTGAATCACGACAGAGGTGTGATAAACCGAGCCTGTCCAACACAGATGCAAAGTTAGCCAGTTATGCTAAGTTACAATTAGCAGAGCAGGCATCCAGGCCGACGCTGCCATCCAGATGGAGACGAAACGCTCACCAAAAAGTACACACACACACACACACACACACACACACACACACATACACACACACACATACACACATACACACTCACACACGCGCGCGGCAGTGAGAAAGAATTGGGGTGGGGGTTTGGAAGGCGAGTGGTTTGAGTGTTGGAACAGGTGAATGGTTTGTACTCCAGAATAGCCATTACCGTTGCTAGTGTGCGATCTGAGGCTTGGCTCAAGTCTCTCGCACACAGTGCCGCCACCAAATGGAAGACTCGCACTCGTTTTACCTCCCCCTCCCTCCCTCCCTCCTTACTCTGTTTCCTTTTCTCTTGCTGGTTGAATTTGCCTGCAGTTTAGATTCGGTTCCTGTTTAACACTGTTAGGACTTTTATTATTATTATTTTTTTTTAATTATTATTATTTTTTTTTTTTGTGCATGTGACTGCGCACCAAATAATAATTTTTTTTTTAATTAAGAGCAATTATGAGATTTTTTTTCTTTCTCTTTATTTTTTACAAATTGGTATAAAGTGAATTAAAGAATATATCAATAAAATTATTATTTTTAAATTTTCATTACAGTTTTATAGTATAATCAATGAATCTTGTATTTTTTACATTTTCTTAGGAATGCGAGAGGAGAAGGAGGAGACA
>CM045728.1:111844797-111854797 GCA_024760905.1 Plotosus lineatus
TCGAACTTGTGATCTCTGGATTGATATAAAATTTATTGATAATCTTTCGAATTTTGAATAAGTAATAAAAGGTACCCTGTTTTTCTGCCCATCAGCTTCACTTTCATTCCGACAGGCCCGTAGAGCCCATGGTGAAAGGGCACAACGCTGCCCATGATGAAGGAGCGAGTGATGAAGGGACGAAGACCAGGTGACCACGTGACCAGCTGATGCTCTATAGCAGAATAACATTTGCAGTGTCACGTGCAAACCATAGAGAAGTCTCAGTAAGCGCGGCTTGAAATTTGCCTCGTCAGATTATCCCGCCACTGGAGTGCACGAGCATACGAGGAGTCAATCGCTCCATTCAGACACACTCCTTAACTGGCCAGGGCCGCCGTCGGCACATAATGAAGGCACGAGCTGTGAATAATGCATCACCTCGACATAACCACCTCTCCAAATGAATGAGATTAATAATAATAAAACCAACAGCGGTGATGCCGCGTCTCTGAACCAACACTTCAGGTGAATTGCACACCAGGGACGTGAAGGGAAGCTGAAAAACTTAATGGTGTGCCTAGGGGGCGCTAGAGAGAACTGAATCGTATACATCAGGATGAATCAAAGTGGCATTGATAATGAATTAAAAATTAAAAATTGTGTGTATTTTATTGATATACGTATAAATATATATATACATATATGTATATATATATATACTTACTAGCATTGCCGTTGCTTCGCTCTGCCCAATTCTCGTCTCTTTCGAAATCCATCTATTTGAGAAGACATGAATTAAAAATAGTTATTGAAGGTATTTATTCATATTTAGATTGATATCCTGAAGTAGAAAGTCATTTAAGCTGCAGATGAATAATCTTTGAGAAGCCAGGCATTGCAAATGATTCACGTTAGGTATGAAAACTGACTTGAACTTGTCCAAAAGAGTTTGATTATTTGAGTTGAGATCATATTTGAGTTAAAAAGACAGCCATGGAACAGGATACGAGTTTCAATACTGCACGTGAATCAGCGTTGGAGTTGAGATCATATTTGAGTTTATAAGCTACGTATGAAACCGGATTTGAGTTGGAATGGGATTTGAGTTAATCAGCTACACATAAAGCAGGATTTAAGGTACATGGATGGATTATATTTGAGTTGGTTCTGTACGCTTGGGGAGAACATTCTGAGTTCGGGAATTGACTGTATTGGATTTTAAAGACGGGAATTGCAGGCCACTGCTGTGGGCTTCCCCATTTATTTTACTTTTCTTTTTTTTTTCTTCAGGAAATCAATTAATTTCGCACAGGTGCAAAGCAAAGCCAGAAATGAAAGTAATAATAATAATAATAATAATAATAATAATAATAATAATAATAATAATAATAATAATAATAAAAGACAGAGGTGAGACTTGCTTTTGAAAGAGCCGAGACAGCAGTGAGCAAAATATAATGATGTAAAATAGTGCATCAAAAAAAAAGTAGCACCATGGAGTGTTTTTAGACAAAAAGAGTTGTTAATGCCACAGACACACACACACACACACACACACACACACACACACACACACTCTTTTTCTCTCACTCTCCGTGCCGCAGCGTCGCCTTCCCGATCCCAAATAAAACCTATTAAATGTAATTATTCCGGGCTGATGGCGGTGTATAGTGGTCAGAGGGGCTGCGGTGAGTCACAGGCTGTGCTGTTACTCCAGTCGTAATGGGAAACATGACTCCTCTGCCTTTCTCTCTCTCTCTCTCTCTCTCTCTCTCTCTCCCTCCCTTTCTCTCTCTCTCTCTCTCTCTCTCTCTCTCTCTCTCTCTCTCTCAGCTTGGCTGTTGTGATTGAAGGCACTGACCTGTCATACATTTATAATAGGGGGAGCAGGTGTGGCAGTGATGGGCCTTAATTTCCTTTAATAAACCTTTTATGTGGTCCACTCTTAATGCCACGCCGGTCCTCTCGTGGCTCCCCGGGCGTAATAGCTTCATTACTTTTGATTACTGCACTCCCTATCGAGACAAACAACTCCCAAACACTATAGATTACATTCTGTAATAACTAATGTACCTGATTAGTTCATTACACTCTTCCCTGCCTTACACACACACACACACACACACACACACACACACACACACACACACACACACACACACACACACACACACACACACACACACAAACAAACACACACACCTGCATTTCTGCACCGTGTTAAAAGTAAAAAAATTAAAACCCCCTTTTCCTTTTTTCCTCCCTTCAGTCTTCACCATTTCATTACTGCACCATAACGAGGGAGCGTCCGGACGTCTCTAAACAAGCAGAAATCCCGTCGGAGGGCCGTATTTTTACTCAGTGTTGCGTAATTGGATTTGCTGTGAATGGCCTTCGAGAGCCTCCTTGTAGCATCCGTGAAAGCTGAATTAGTGAGCGGTAGGTGGTAAACATCAGGTCTTTTCTTTTTTTTTTTTTTTTTCGAATAATATCAGTTACCTACCGCCTTCCTTATGCAAGGCTCCCAACATGTTGCTCGAACTCCTAATAAACGTCTGAAGGGAGCGCTAAAGCCTCCATCAATAGGTTGCATAAGTAAGTCTTGGGGAAAAAAAATAAAGAAATCTGGCGAACTGAGAACACGACCCCAATCCGACAGCTCGCGATCTAGTGGAGTCCCTCCTGACCGGTCTGGCTTCAGGGATTACAGAACGCAAAAAACGGTTTCTGTACCTTTACGTGTTTGTAAGGGAACGAAGAGTGTGAGTCGTAAGGGCCCCGGGGTCTCCTCTGCTCTCGGCTCGATCTCGTCTCTCCGATCTTCAGAGCTTTGGCATGAAACGCATCGTCTGGGGACAGAGAGGAAAAAAGTCAGGTGAGGCGACGCCCACCAAAAGCAAACACACCGATCAGACTCGGCGTAATTCGTGTGGTGTGCTATCGATAGTAATGCACTTAACATGCTAATAAATTAGTCCTTATTATTCTTGATTCTGATTGGTTCACGACTTTGAAGGTTGTTCCAGCTACTAACTGGTACACTGTATAATATTTCTCATCGCCATTGTTTCTATAGTAACAGCTGACTCAGGGGTGTGTCGTTGGAATTGTTGATCCAATTTGGCTTCCTGTTAACCTTTTATGGAAGGAGTCTCCAGTGTCAGAAGAGTGGGAGGAGTTTACATGTTGCATATATACTACACACAAAAACGTTAAGAATATTTCGAAATTTTCGAGAGATTTTTTTTTTCGGTTTTGTGAATTGGTCTTAATTTCAGTTTTTTTATTGACAAATATCCTTAACTTTTTTTGTGTAGTTTTATATATATATATATATATATATATACATAAAACACGAGCCGTGACTCACCGTCACGACCTCACCTTGTTGTTGATTGCTTTCCAATACCAGCACCACACGGTGCTTTGATGTTTTCCTGATGTCACTCTCAAGGATTTCCTATTATTTAATTCCATTAAATTTTTTTCCCGCCTGGAAAAAACACCCAAAGCCAGCGCGTGTGTGCGTCCGTCTCCCTTTCGCTAATCAATTATCCTCTTATCGCAAGATAAGGAGCCGCATGACGGTGTCGCGTTCATCAATAGGCTTGAATGGCATCATCCCCATGGCACCTTCAGAAAAAAACCTCGACGCTTTCTGATTCTAGTTTATTTGTTGTTTTTTAAAACTCTGGTTACAACAGTGTCGCGGCTGATGAGTTGTTACCATAGAAACGACAAAGCACAATGCAAGTCTGAGCCTTCGCATCATTTTACATGTGTAAGGAAATATGATGATCAGGGATTTACGTGTGTGCTTGAGAGAGAGAAGGAAGAAGAGGGAGGGGTTTTGATCTCATTAGCATAAAAAACCCAGCCCACTATCTGAAGCATTTGTCTCATCTGCTGAATCAGAAATTCATTCAATTCTAGTGCCCTCACTGGTCCAAGGACACTGATGGCTCACCTCTGGGAGCTTGAGCATCCTCATGTGTGTGTGTGTGTGTGTGTGTGTGTGTGTGTGTGTGTGCGTGTGTGTGTGTGTGTGTAGCTGGTGTTTTCTGCCCCTCGCCCATCTGCTACTTTTCCCACAACCTTATTTGCGCTGTCGAGAAGCTCGTGTAAAAAAGTGACGCGAGTGCAATCAGCCTATGAATTAAAATGTCATTTGTTCCGACTTAAAGGGAACCTGCCGCGTTCTCCACGCGATAATATCGAGTAAATGATAATTAATAAATAATAATACTACGAGGTTTAAAAAGCTCCTGCGAGCACATCTGGAGGGAATAAAAACGGCATAACATGCTTTAAAAACATATCAATCCAGCGTATAACACGAGGCCATGATGTTCTCGCCTCGAATGATGTCACTGATAGAAACGAAGCCGATGTCGTTTAGTAAACATCACTGAACTCAAACCTCAGATTAACTCGAATCAACTCAAATGCGCAGGTTTCGACTCGAATCACTCGGCCGTATGTTGAAGAGCCGGCCGTTCTCACTCGCCGGGACGAATGTTTACGCTCGAAAAGAAAAGGTTAGGAATATTTGCGTGCCGAGCGAGTGCTTGTTATGATTAGACTGAACTTTGAGTGTAATTACGGAATAAAGCTGCGTGAGCGAAAGTGACAATGAATAAATAAAGACCTTGAACATTATCTCCACTAATACTCCTCCCTCTCGCTCCTTCGCTCTCTGAGCTTTCTCAGCTTTCTCGTGCTGGATCGTTCTTTGAATTATGGAGCTGGGGGCCCGGCACAAGGTCACCTCCCCCCCCCCCCCATGTCTTTGTCCCGTGTCGCAGAAGGAAAGGGTTAACCCTGGGCTGAATGTAATTATGGAATGAATGGAATTACAATGCGCCTGCAGCAAGTTTGCGTCTTCCTTATTTATTAAGGCAGCTGATGGGCCAGGTTTGATGAGGCACTCTTCGGGCATAATTGAGTCATCACACAAAGAGGGGGCTTCGGCAGCATTCAGCGAGGTTTTTATCAGCCGCAAACAGACCTGATTACTGGCAATTACACTCTGATCTGCCAGGAGGAGGGGCAGGAACCCAAAGAAGGAAGAGAGGAAGGAAGGATGGAAAATAAAAAAAAACCTTTCCTGTTCAGAGTTCACTCCAGGAGTCGTTTTCATCGTACGTCCTTTCAATATGTTTGGAAAACAAACACGTTAAAAAAATGCAAGGGGTTAAATAAAGTTGAAACGTTGCCACCGCCCGGGCGTCCACGAGCCAAACAAACCCAAACGAAGTGCACGCAGCATTGTAACATTATCCTCGTCTCTCGGCTGGAAATTTTATCCGTGCGGATTTGAATGCGTGATGTTCGGATCCACTATGAATACCAGCATAAGAAAGACTACGCCGGCGCTCTTGGGACGGATGGCAAGCGCTCGATCGAATGCAAATGCTTGTGCGTAAACCGAAACCTTGTCAACACAGGATTTGATAAACAAACAAAAAAGTTTCCCGAAGAGCAGATGAGGGTTTTTATGAAAATAATAAAACAATAAATAAAACACACAGATGTGATCCCACTTGTTTCGGATTCTCTTCTTTTCCTGTTATCGTCACTATTATTCCGAACAAATTCATTTCCACTGCATGTGTTCAAGAAGGTTCTCTCCTAAAATCCATCCATTCTGTGTCCAGCGCCATTATATTTGTCAAACATCTAGTAATATCTAATAACAATGTAATAATGATAATGTAATGAATGTAATAATTCCATGTTGACTGACAGACACTCAAACACGTCGAGTCATGTTATAACAAATCATAACGTCGCCGTACCTGGTGAAGTTTTTTGTTTTTTGAACCTGAAACCAAATTGGTCATGTCATCAAGAAGAAGCAGCAGTCACAGCTCTCCCTGATCCCAAAAATCCAAAGACAAACCAGCAAACAAAACTAGTGGCACCGCGATTGAGTCAACACACCCAAGACTCCTAAAATGGAATTAATCGTCAGCAACAGAGAAAATAAATAAGGAAAAATAATACAGTATAAAAAAATAAATAAAATAAGGAGGGTGGTGGCATCATTTGTTTTTTGGAGAGGTGGCGGTGTTTGTTTTCTCTAAACATAAACAGAAAATGAGCTGAGTCTTCCATAAAAGAAAAATAATGATTGAACTTGCTGAGAAACTTTAGGACTTTTATTTTGTAAATGTATTAAAAAAACAAAACAAAAAGGAAAATCAACAAGCACCTTGTTATTGATTACTTTCGGGAAGCATCTCAGATCAGCATGAAGAACTTTTCTTTCCTGTGGTTGTTGATTGAAGCTCAGATTTATTTATTTATTTATGTATTTATTTGTTTGTTTATTTATATAGGAGATAAAAGATTAAGAATTCAGAATTCACTCCTGACACTATTATTTATGTGTAATGATAACCGAGCCTTGAATTGGACACTCCTACCTGAATTCAGTGACCTTTCCTCTTTAGTGTGTGTGTGTGTGTGTGTGTGTGTGTGTGTGTGTGTGTGTGTGTGTAGTGGACTGAACAATAGGAGCACTAATGAAAAAAGAGACAGAGAGAGAGAGAGAAAGAGAGAGGCCAGGTGTTAGTAGAGAAAACTTGCGCGCTATTCTGCGTCGCGGTTGGTGTAAAATTCTGAGTGCTGCCAGGTGGCCTCGGGTTTTCTCGAGCTCGTTCAAAGCCGTCGAGGAACCGGTGGAGATCTGAGACAGCCAGTGGGATGAAAAGGAGGAAGGAGGATGAAACTGCGATCAGGTTTGTGCATCAGGAGTTGTTGTTTTTTTTTTTTTTTTCTTTCTGCGACCCTTTAAACTCGTAATCAGATTGCGCTGAAATGAACAGCTCGTATGGCAGCTGTACTTTTCCCAGGGTTAATTACCTTTCACCGCGCTCGCCTAATGAGTCAGCTGCCGCTGTCATTAAACAACGCCACTTCGAGCGCCGCTCCTTCAGTGTGCACAAACAGTCGTCCCCTCCCGGTACAGGAAGAAACACCGACAACTACAGACAACGGACAAGCAAAAAAGAAAGAAAGAAAGAAAGGGGAGGGGAAAGAAAGGTCGCCGTCCGTGGCATATGCTCTGAAACTGGAGCTTCGTGACACCTGACATTTAACCTTCGAGCCAACACGCCTTCTGAGCGCAACTCTGTGCGTTTACATCACGATTCAACACAGACGCACAACCTCCCGGACCACCTCGGATTACAAACCGCAACCCTTAACACCACGTTCGCCCGGATTTACCTCCGCCGCGGTCCGACAGGGCTTAAGGGTAACCTGAGTTTGTATGTCAGAACCCTGTTTAGAGAATAACATCCCAGGAGCCCTCGGGCGGCCCTCAATACTCCTTTAATACCTGTTCATTCATTCACTGAAACACTTAATCCTAATTAGGGATGTCGGGAGGCTGGAGCCCATCTCAGCCAACTCCGGGCGAGGGCAGGGTTCACCCTGGACACCTCGCCAGGCCATTGAAGGGCCAACACTAACGCAATCACTCACACTCACACTTAGGGCAGGTTTGGAACGACCAGTTAACCAACTGTGAACATTTCTGGATTGCGGGAGGAAACCGGAGAACCCGGAGGAAACCCACGCAAGCGCGGGGAGAACATGCACATTCCACACAGAAACGCCCGAGCTGGGAATCGAACCCAGAACCTTCTTGCTGTGAGGCGGACGTGTTAACCGCTATACCACCATGCCACCTACTTTAATGCCATTAAACTTAAATAAACAAACAAACAAACAAATAAACAAAAACATGTCTTTATACTGGGTAGCAATGAAATTATGCAAAGTCTTTGTGCACTCTCTCTCTCTTTCTCTCTCTCTCTATGTCTCTCTCACTCAATGTCTCTCTCTCTCTCAATGTCTCTTGCTATATATATATATATATATGTCTCTCTCTCAATGTCTCTCTCTCTCTCTCTCTCTCTCCCTCCTTCTCTCTTTATGTCACTTTCTCTCAATCTCTCTCTCTTTCTCTCTCTCTCGTTCTCTTTCTATGTCTGTCTCTTTCTCTCTGTGTCTCTCTTTCTGTGTCTCTCTCTGTCTCTCTGTCTCTATATGTCTCTATGTCTCTGTCTCTCTCTGTCTCTATGTCTCCCTCTCTGTCCCTTTTTCTCTCTCACTATGTCTCTCTCTCTCTGTGTCTCTTTCTCTGTCTCTGTCTCTGTCTCTTTCTCTGCCTCTATTTCTCTCTTTCTCTATGTCTCTCTCTGTCTCTTTCTCTCTCTCTCTCTCTCTCTCTCTCTCTCTTTTTCCTCAAAAACAGTTATTTATAGTATAATCCGTTTGTAATATGAATATTAGGACATATTTTCCTGCATCCCCCGCCCCCTCCCCCTGCCCCTCCCCCTGCCCTCCCAACACCGTTTTATATTTAAAAGGTAAACAGTATTCCAGCAGACGGAGTATGATTATAATCATTTACATCAATACAACGCTAGTCTTTTCCAAAATGCACACTAGCCCCTAAAAACAACAACAACAACAACAACAACAAAGGTAAATAATTTCCCCATTACTCATCAGCAAAGAAAGAGACCTTGTATATATATTATTTTATTTATTCATTAATCCTTTTCTGAACCGAAACATTCTGATTAGGTTCGAGGGGAGGCTGACGCCTATCTCAGCTTAATCTTGGCGAGGACAAGGTACACCCTGAATAGCTCACCAGGCTATCACGAGGCAAAACACAAACACCCATTCACACAAACTTTCAGCACCCAGTGGAGACCTGAAGCAGCCAATTATCCTACTGTGCATGTTTTTATACGATGGGAGGAAACTGGAGAACCCGGAGGAAACTCCACATAGAAGCACTGTGCCACCCTGAAGCCCTCATGTTCTACTAGTCTCTTTATTATAGCATTGATTGGTCGCTAGTGGAGTCATTTCTGCTTGAAAAACCTCCCCATATCCATTTCACGAACAAGCCCCACCCCCATTCCCTCTCCATGATCAATCTCTGCCACATCACCTCTGCAACATGTTCACAAGCATCAGGATGAGTGGGTGACAGATATGGTCAGGTTCACTCACCCTCCAGACTCTTTATCATTTAGCTTCTGGGTACTAATCGACGCCAGGCTCCCAGACGGGCTGCTCGTAGAACACATCGCACTATTTGTTAATGAATGTGAGTTGGATGAATCACAACGGTGCTCCAAGCGGCTCGGATCAGAACCCATTCAAGTTTTTTGTATGTAAAAGTGTCTGCAGTGAATCGGAACCTCTCATAAAGTTGTTCAGCTTTACGCCTGAGCCTGGAGACTCCTTCCAGACATGCGACACAGTCGGGAACCCTCAGTGATTTATGGTTAGTATAATACCGTCCGGTGGGGGAGCATCATGCTGAAGCCAGGCACTAATTGTCTAGCTTGGCCCGGGTCATTCAGGACTCTTCAGCTAAGCATGGCAGATATATATATATATATATATATATATATATATATATATATATATATATATATATATATATATATATACACAGTATTACAGTTCCTAATGTTCACTGTTTATAATGAAGAAATTAGCTTAGCATAAAGGATTAGCAGATTCCTTTTCCATCTTGAAATGTTTTTTTTTTTTTTTATTGCCAAACATCTGCATTTTTACACAAGAAGCCAAAAGAAGGGGTCATTCTTACACACAACGTCCAGATGTGATTGGATATGAGAACCGGCACACCGTCCGAAACATTTTCACAAAACCTCAGCATGGTTCAGCAGCAAAACTGTATTCAAACAGAAGGAACCCACTGGAAATAGTCCTGGGTGGCCACCCCCACCCCTCCGAAAAGAAGCCATCACTGCGTCAAGTGATAGTCACCAGCCAATCAGAGTTAAGGACAATACAAGAAGATTTCAGGCCGGAAACAAATTTCAAGGAAAGTTCCTGAATCTTATTGGTTGGGAATGGCAGCTAGAGGACATTTCCCAGAAGGCCAGTATTTTGAAAGCTTCATGGTTTCTATGGTAACAGAAGGTGTGTGTGTGTGTGTGTGGGGGGGGGGGGGGGG
>CM045728.1:111872297-111874797 GCA_024760905.1 Plotosus lineatus
TCTGGACGCAGGGATGCGTTTTGAATGCTGGTGGTGTTTGCGTTGAAGTCGGGACAGGGGAATAGGAGGAGATTCGTCAAAAAAATACCAACAAAGGAACGAGTTCAACAAACACAGCTGTAATGATGTCTAAAATCTGGTGAGCTGATTATTATTTCATTACGATTTTATCTTGACGGTTGCAGCCAAGTGCTTGATTCATCGTGTGAACTACAGGTGGAGGTTTTTCCCGCAGGTCAGCGCACATCTGAAAAACTTCTGAATGGGGTTTGACCTATAAACCCGAACGCTGCTATGTTTCAGAGCCTCAATGTTCTCTCGAACGCCTCAGTTTGCGAGCGCTATTCAGTGGCACCCTTGAGAGTACAAATAAGCCACTTATTAATGTGGAGGACAATGTTTTGATTGCATCCAATGCACCACACTGAATCAGCATGCAAATGCCCTTTCATCAAAACAAAGACATTGATTATGAGGTAAGTTTCTTCGGCACAAGTAGGCCGCTTGGAGTGATTAACGGTCCTCCGCCATTGATTTCTTTTTGTTTAGATATTTTCTAACTTTTCAGGAGATACAATTATAATTTGTTCACCAACAATAACTCCAATCTGGGGCTCTCGAACAAAAACGCTTAATAAGGTCTTCGCTGTGATTTGTCCTTTGAGCAACAAAGTGAATTTGTTGGTTAAAGAAAGAAAAAACTGGGGGAAAGGTCAAACACTCGGCACTTGGATTTGTTTGAGATAGTCGCTCGAACGAAAACAGCAACACGTGATCAACGTTTTCATCTCTACAAATGACTAAACATCGAGGTACCTCCACAAACTACCCTGAGCATTTTTGGGGGTTTTTTTGCTCGCCATGTTATCCTTCAGATCACGGATCCTAAAACTGCACCCCTTGTATGTTGTTGTTTATAAACTAGCAATGCTAACTGTGATGACCTCAATACAGTGTTCTACGGTTAGAGTTGACTTGATGTCACTTGTTGAACTTGAGGCTGGGAAGATCGTGAGATTCCAGTGAAATGGGGGAGGAGCATTTTCTTTGGACAAAAATCAGAATGCAAACCTTAAATACAAAGATGGATGATCCAAGTTCGACGCGAACTCAAGAGAAAAGAGGTGTGGCCTACGCTGTCAATTACAGTGGCAGCTCAGTGGTTAAGGCTCTTATTGATCCAAAAGGTTGGAGGTTCAGGGGCAGTGGTGGCCTGGTGGTAAAGGTGCTGGATCACTGATCCTGAGGTTGCGGGGGTCGAGTCCCACTCTCACCGGGTTGTCACTGTCCACCAGTGCAGCTAACTGGGTTATCAAAGGCCAGTGCGAGGTTCATGTAAAGGACCATTGCTGACTTTCATGAAGTAGGCTGCATAGTCGTCAGCATGTTTCTGCCCTGCAATGGCCTGTTCAGGGTGGACTCCGCCCTCGCCCAGAATTGGCTGAGATGGGTGCCAGCCTCCCCACGACCCGAATTACAATTAAGCGGTTTTAATTAATGAATGAATGAAGGTAGGGTTTCAAGCCCCAGTCCCACCATGCTGCCACTGTTGGGCTCTTGTGCAAGGCCCTTCACCCCACCATCATAAAAATGAAAAATGTCCATCAGTGGATAAAGCTGTCTCTCAAATATCATTCATTTTCAAAGATGCTTAATCCTAATTAGGGTCACAGGGAGGCTGGCACCCATTTTAGCCGACTCTGGGCCAGGGCGGGGTAAACCCTTGCAGTGCCAACCCAGACACAACCATTTACACTTACACTTACACCTAAGGGTTACATGGAACAGCCAGTTAGCCCACTGTGTATGCGTTTGGAGTGTGGGAGGAAACCGGAGTACATGGAGAAAACCCACGCAAGTACAAGGAGAACATGTAAGGTCCACACAGACACGCTCCAAGCCTGGGAATTGAACCAGGGACCTTCTTGTTGTGAGGCGGACGTGCTATCAATTGTGACACCGTGCCGCTACAGTGTCATAAATGTAAATGTAAAACTACAGCCAATCATGCGTGTCCGGCTTCAAGTTCACGCATTCAGAAGTGGCCAGATAGCGTTTTTGTTTTTGCTTTTCTAATCGAAGGGGGTTACAATGTCCCCCAGGTGCCACAAAAAATATTCAGTTGACCTGTAAAACATGACCTTGGAAAATGCACATGATGGCCTTCGCCCTCTTTGATTGACAGATCATATGACAAGATTGATCCGTCTGTATTAACAGCACTGTTTAAAGACTGTGTAATATTTAATCAGGGGTTCCCTGATGATGCAAATAGATTAGTCGGGGTCTCTGCGTCTTACATCATGCTGTATGGTGTTGGCCCACTTTCAAACCCATCCCTACCAGTATCCCTGCGCACTTGTACTTGAGGTACTTCAGAAGGGCCAGTGACCAATCAACCGACAGAACTGATGCCGCCGCCGCCTGTGTATCAGAAAAACACTTTTAAACATTGTGACCTTTTTCTGTTTAGATTTATCCACTGCATTTATCTTTCTTT
>CM045728.1:111877297-111879797 GCA_024760905.1 Plotosus lineatus
ACATCTTTAAATTTATGAAGTTAGTGAGCAGGAGAATCGGGTGAAAAATCCTCATCATCACTTTCTGATAGGTCCATATCTGGCTCATCGCTCCATTCATTCAGAGCATCTCATGGTTTTGCCGCAGCAGTTTCTAATGGTTCATCTTGTTGGACATTTACCAAGAGAACACAGCAAAATATTTTCCTGTTTTTAACACCACGGCAAAACAATCAAATGTATTGTTACTGATGAACATTATAGACATTCCCCAGTGGCAGGGTGTCTTGAAATACCGTGTACACTCACTTTTACAGGCAGTGAATACCTCATTCTACCATTACAGAGACTGATCCAGTAAAATTACTAAGTTTCATCTACCATCTACCATTTTGCTCCTAGTATACATGGGCGGTTATTAGACGTAACATAAAAAACATTGGGGGGGGGGGGGGGTGCTGGGCTGGGCTGGGCTTATTGGAGCAGGGAGTTTATTATGTTGAATACAGTATGTCGAAATGACACAAATATTGATTCTAAAATAAATGTCCATAAAAAGCATAAAACTGGGTAATTTGGACTGTGGAGCAGTGGTCTCCAACCTTTTTTTCACCAGGCACCGGTTTTAAGTATGAAAATGTTTCCACGGACCGTTTGGCGTCTACTCTGCAGTCTTGTTTTGGTGGCTGTCACCACAGAAAACCCCGCTTCACAAAGATATGTGGTTGCAAATGGTAGAAGGACTTTGAGTGCTTCTGTGGCAATGTCAAAAACTGTCGTTTTTTAAAATAAGATCCGGAAGCTCTAATAAAAAAAAAAAAATGTGTACCATGAAAGATTTTTACCAAGTAGACTGGGGGTTGGGAACCCCTGCTGTGGATTACGATCAGCGGCTAAACCAATGGTTGGTCAATTTTTCTCCCCAGAAGTGATGTGAACCTGATGGGCGGGGTTGCCCAGCTCAAGTTAATAAGCAGCTCTGTCCAGTGAGCGTACCTGATGTTATAACACTCGCATGCACTTTGAAAGCAAACAAGGACTGATGTTGCCAGAAGGAAGCACTGATGTCATTTGTGATGATTTTAAAGAGCCAGAACACTAATTCACCACAGTGAATGCAATCTGCAAACATCATAGTCCATGGAGATTCTTGTCTAACCTCGTCTGTCAGCCTGTCCATCACCATAGCAAACAAGAAGGGGCTCAGAGCTGATCCTTGATGCAGTCCCACCTCCACCTTGAACTCTTGTGTCACACTGACAGCACACCTCATCACTGTCTTACATCTCTGATACATGTCCTACACCACTCTAACATACTTCTCTGCTACTCCAGACTTCCTCATGCAATACCACAGTTCCTCTCTCGGCACCCTGTCATATGCTTTCTCCAGATCCACAAAGGCACAATGGAGCTCCCTCTGACCTTCTCTGTACTTCACTATTAACATCCTCAAAGCAAACACTGCATCTGTGGTGCTCTTTCTTGGCATGAAACCAAACTGTTGTTCGCAAATGCTGCCCTTGCCCTTAGTCTAGCTTCCACTATTCTTTCCCACAACTTCATTGTATGGCTCATCAACTTTATCCCTCTGTAGTTGCCACAACTCTGCACATCTCCGTTGTTCTTAAAAATGGGCACAAGCACACTTCTCCTCCATTCCTTCGGCATCTGCTCACTCTCTAAGACCTTGTTGAATGTTCTTGTCAGAAAATCGACTGCTACCTCACCTAGACACTTCCATACCTCCACAGGTATATCATCAGGACCAACTGCCTTTCCACTCTTCATCGTCTTCAATGCCCTCCTCACGTCACCCTTACTAATCTTTGCTACTGCCTGGTTCTCAACGGTCACCTCTTTTTTCTCTCTCATTTTCCTCATTCATCAGCTCTTCAAAGTACTCTTTCCATCTTCCCAGCACACTTCTGTAATCAGTCAATACATTTCCCTCTCTGTCCTTTATCACTCAAACCTGCTGGATGTCTTTTCCATCTCTACTTCTCTGCTGTACAGACCTGTATAAATCATTTTCTCCCTCTTTTCTGTCCAACCTAACATACAAGTCATCACATGCCCTCTGTTTGGCCTTTGACACCGCTACCTTTGCATTACGCTGTGTCTCCCTGTACTCCTGTTTACTCTCTTCAGTCCTCTCAATGGCCCACTTCTTCTTAGCTAACCTCTTCCTTTGTACACACTCCTGCACTTCCTCATTCCACCACCAAGTCTCCTTATCCACTTTCTTTCCAGAGGACACACCAAGTACTCTCCTATCTGTCTCCCTGATTACATTTGCTGTGGTTGTCAAGTCATCTGGAAGCACTTCCTGACCACCCAAAGCCTATTTCAACTCCTCCTTGAAGACAACACGACACTCTTCCTTTTTCAACTTCCACCAATTTGTCTTCTGCTCTACCTTTGCCTTTTTCACCTTCTTCACCATCAGCATCATCCTGCATACCACCATCCTATGCTGTTTGGCAACACTCTCACCCGCTACTACTTTGCAGTCACTGAT
>CM045728.1:111884797-111909797 GCA_024760905.1 Plotosus lineatus
ATTTTAAACCCCCCCCACCCCCCCACCCACCCCCCCACACACACACACACTGGCGCCGACTAAAAAGGCCTCCAAGGGGACTTCGCTGACCATTCACTCTGTTGCTTCTCTTCCCAAGCACCTGTGACTGTGTGTGTGTTTGTGTGTTTTTTTTTATTATTTATTTCTCTTTCTCCCTTGTTTTCTTTTTTCCATTGGCAGGGTTCTATCATTAGGGGAACACTTCCTTTCAAAAGGAATTCTCACCACTAAACAATGCTGTTTGTGTGTTTACCGCAGGGATGTTGAAACGAAGAAAAGGAAAAGCATCACCGTTATTAACAGCCAGGAAGAAAGAAGAAAAGGATTTTTTAAAGGAGGAAAAGAAGGAAAAGGAGGCTGAGGTGAGGCTTGCCTTCTCCTTCTGATTCGCAGGTGCTGCTGGAACGACTGGACTCTTCGTCGCCTTCCGAGGGCTCATCCGGCTTCTCCACGGTGCTGGACCTCCGAGAGCTGCTTTGCTGCTTTCCAAAGGACTTTGCCACAATCGCTTTCATTGTGCTCTGTAAAAACACATTTGCTTGCATGACTCTTCCAGGTTTATCCCTCTTGTGAGCCATCTAGCCCCTTTCACTAAACCCGCGCTCGTCTCGCCAGCATCGAGTCATGAGCGCACACACAAACACACACAAACACAGACACACAGCGATACACACACATACACAAACACACACACACGGCACGCTCCCATTCCTTTCCTCCAAATTTCTCTCCCGAGTTTGTACCGGGATCTAGTTTTGTCCCCCCTGACATGCTCGTGTTCAGAAACATACCCACGCACGAGTCAGGTACTTGGGTTCACGTTTGTCAGCAATTAGAGCGAGGTAATGATCTCAGAAATCTCCCTGATGTTATGATAGAACAGAAGAATCCAGTTCGGAGGGTGACACCACAGTTGCTGGTTTCCGAGATCACTCAAATGACCATCCTGTACATCCATGGCGAGTTGAAAAGCATCTCAACATGTCAACAAGGGAACAAGACGAGATCAGAGGGCAAGATCAGGCCTGCTCCTGTCAGGAAGGAACAGGATGTGACGCGACACTTGATAGTGAGTCACCCAAACACGTTAGACTATAAAAACGCTGTTTGATCAAGTCTGACGTCACATTTTTATATTATTAAAGCGCCCTCAACGTTTTCAATCATCTTCAGCAAAACCCTGGACACAGCAGTCATAAACCACCCATACACCACCCGCACAGCATCCATGCATTACCCATACACCAACCATGGATCCCAAATACACCACCAATACATCCACACATCATGAATACATCACCCATACATTTCCTACATGCTACCCACACTTTGGACATACACTGCCCATCATATATTAATCATCATCATCATCATCATCATCATCATCATCTCCCTTCACTTACTCTGGTGTCGGGTCATCGGTGCAGCAGCTCAAGCAAAGAGCAACGATGTATATTAAACATACATCACCAATACCTCCCATACGTCAAGGTTACCCCATACCCACCCACACTTGGATTATGCTCCACCCAGAGTATAGTGGTACATACACTAACAATCACATAAGGTAGAATCTTTGTGTGTACATCACCCACATACCGCGTATGCAACACCCATCACCTACACACCACCCACATACCTCCCATAAATCAAGCATGCATCAGCTGTATACCACCAAACACCCACACAATGCAATCACCAATGCACTAAGCATGCTTAATGCATACATCATACATCACCCACACTTCGCCCAGGCATCACCCATACATCACCCATAAACCACCCACATTTCGCCCATACAACAAGTATACATCACTCATACACCACCCACATTTCACCCATACAACAAGTATACATCAGTCATACACCACCCACATTTCACTCATACAACAAGCATACATCACCCACACACCACCCACACTTCTCCCAAGCATCACACATAAACCACCCACACTTCCCCACACAACAAGCCTAGATCACACATATACTACCCACACTTCACTCATACAACAAGCATACATAACACACTTCACCCAAGAATCACACATACATCAACTATACACAACCCACACTTCATTCATACAACAAGCATACATCACCCACATACCACCCACACTGTCACACATACATCGCCCATAAACCACCCATACACTACCCACATTTCACCCATACAACAAGCATTTGTTACCCATATACCATCCACACTTTGCACACACATCACCCATACACCACCTATACATCACCCACACTTTACCCAAGCAACATGCATGCATCACCCATACACCACTCACACACCATCCACACACCATCCACACACCACCCACACCTCAGCCATACACCAAGCATACATTACTCATACATGACCCACACTTTGCCAGTATAACAAGCATACATCACCCACACATCTCCCATACACCACCAATACACCATTCATACACTACCACTACCCTCAGTTCACCCATACACCACCCACAACTCACCCATATACCACCCACATACCATCCACAGACCACCCATACACCATTCACACTTCACCAATAAACCACTCACACTTCACCCATACACCACCCATACACCAGCCATACACCACCCATGCATTACTCACACTTCACCCATGCACTACTCGCACATCACCCATGCACCACCCACACTTCACCCATGCACCACCCGCACACCACCCGCACACCACCCACACTTCACCCATACACCACCCACACTTCACCCATACACCAGCCATACACCACCCGCACTACTCACACTTCACCCATACACCACCCACACTTCACCCATACACCACCCACACTTCACCCATACACCACCCACACTTCACCCATACACCACCCACACTTCACCCATACACCAGCCATACACCACCCGCACTACTCACACTTCACCCATGCACTACTCACACTTCACCCATGCACTACTCACACTTCACCCATGCACTACTCACACTTCACCCATACACCACCCATACACCACTCACACTTCATGCATACACCAGCCATACACCACCCACACTTCACCCATACACCACTCACACTTCACCCATACACCACCCATACACCACTCACACTTCATGCATACACCAGCCATACACCACCCACACTTCACCCATACACCACTCACACACCACCCACACTTCACCCATACACCACTCACACTTCACCTATACACCACCCATACACCACTCACACTTCACGCATACACCAGCCATACACCACCCACACTTCATCCATACACCACCCACACTTCACCCACACACCACCCATACACCACCCATACACCAGCCATACACCAGCCATACACCAGCCATACACCACCCATATTTTACCCATAAACCAAGCATATATCACTCATGCATTACCCAGGAAGATAAAATATTAGTGGCATGACAAATTCAGACCACACTCAAATCTGAGAGATACTCCATTAATAATTACATTACACCACCTCCACATGTTAAACTAATCCAGTCAGAATAAGGCTTTAAGCTGCCTTGATCAACATTCAGTCTCAGAAGTAAACAGAGGAAAAAGTAAACATTCAGCAGTAAAAAAAAAAAGAAAGAAAGAAAAGAAAAAAACAGCACATTTTCATATTTTAATCCAACTTAGTGGAAACAAAAATAACACATTATGCCCTAATTGGGTGCCGCGCAGTCCACAAATACTATTACAAGGCCGATCAGGATTAGCCGTGCTACATACCTAGTTATCTATTTCGGAGTGCCAAGACTGCGAGGAGTGGGCAAGTAAACTGAAAAGCTGGCAAATCCAGTTGTCTTCTAAATACAGAAAGTACTTAAATCCGGGCGCTAACACAAGAGAAAGAGGGATAAAGAAGGATGCTCTGCATATCGCCAAAAAAAAAAAAAAAGCTTGTGCACTTCGCAGAATCACTGGCTAGGTTCAGCAAATATGCTAAGCAGAGATCAAAACAATCCTTTGATCCGCAGCCGAGTTTCCAAAGCTGTGGCTCGGCTCCTGGTGTAAATAACTTGTGTAGAAATCGCTACTATTTGCCTTCAGGTGATATCAAAAAAGGGCCAAGCCTTGAGAATATATCTGATTTTTTAAAAGTCTACATTTATGACTCACTTATTAACAAATTGACCACACACAGGAAGCTTGAGGAAATTGTTTTACATGCATAAATTAAATACTTGTACAAGAACTTTACCCAATTTTTTCTTTATAAAAATATTTATAAGTGATAAGTTGCATTCTACAAGACTTTTATTCAAAATTTTATGGGAAGAGATTTCCCTTAAAACTCTCAAGGGTTGAAATTCTCCATCAATTCTCACAAAGTATATTATAGCAGGCAAAGCTAGCCTGCACCTTTTGGCTCACTAAATTTGCGATTATTTATTTTGTTGTAAATTTGTATGTTAAAGTGACTAACTGGTTAAGTTTGAAAGCTAATTTCTGAAATTCATTAGCGAGTTCCAATTTTTTTAGATTAGCATGTTAAATTAGCAAGAAAGTTATGCATGCAAATAAGCTTGTTAACTTTTCTAGCTAGTTTTGTAAATTCTCTCTCTCTCTCTCTCTCTATATATATATATATATATATATATATATATATATATATATATATATATTTTTTTTTTTTTTTTTGTAAACTGCTAAGTTTTGTAAAAAAAAAAAATATTTGCTGGTAACGTTCGGAATTTGGGTGTGTCAGTTTCGGTAGGTATTTAAGTTTTGTAAATGATCGATCTCGGTAATTTTTCTTGTGAGGAATTTTTTTCCTAATTAGTCTACCAGTTCATTTTTACATTTTTTTTTTTACTTGTTAAGTTTTGTAAATTACCCTATACAGTTAGTATGCTGGGACCGTTTGGATTGTAGCATGTTCAGCTCATCAGCTAGATAAGTTTTTTAAACTTGCTAACTGGTTAATTTTTCAAATCAACACATTATAGATGCTAACTAGTTTCTGATGCAGCTCAACACTGTTTCCAAAATTAAGTTAAATAATTAACCCCTTGCTAACCAATAAGACCGATTATAGGTGTGTATGAACTGGAATTTTTTTCTTTACGAACAATTACTTAGTCATGCAGGATCAGTCAATGCAAAAACCATCACGTACACTTATCTTTCAGTACAACTCCATTGGTGAGAATGCATGGGTTTATTTTTAAGTAGTATACTAAGGGCAGGTTTCACATTTGACACATGACTAAACAGGAAGAAAATGAATGAAGAGACAGCGTGCCTACCTCCATCAGGTCCAGCAAAGAGAAAAACATGATGGGACTCGGCACAAAAGAGGCTTGAGGGATCCTAACGCAGTAAAAGCAGCACAACTTGCTGACTAACTTTGCCGTGTGTTTTGATGAGCGAACACAAAGGAAAGCGCTGTTCATTCAAAAGCTGTGGGGAACAGAGGGGGCCGTGTGTTAAACAGAACCCCCACCACCATGGCCCTGGCGCAGGGTGGCACTGAGACGCCGCTGCACACAGAACAACTTTTGTACCCCAAGAGTTAGGTTCAAGAGGAAAGTTTCTGCTCTTTCTCTTTGGCTTTTAATGCTGCGGCTGGTTGTTGGTTTAAGTCCGGTGTGTGTGAGCTCAGGGACGGAGAACCTGCTCCGAGATGAGGAATTGTTACTTCTTTTATATTCTGAAGACCTGAAAGTGTTTAATGCCAAAATATTGGCACTGGAGACTCCATCTATAAAAACGAGTCAAATCCTGACATTACCTCCAGACCAATCAGAATCGCGTGTTTCTACGAATGAAGTATTGATTACCTGTGTGCTCCCTGCACTCATACATTTCAAGTTTTATGCGAACACCTTCGAGTTCAATTTCTGATTCCATGACAACGCACCAACAATTACAGCAATTTACAATTTGTCAAATGACATGTCTTTGTTTCATCGCTTTATAGTCGCATTGCGACTCGTAATCTGTTCAAAAAGACATTGGCTTACTGTTACATCGTCCTGCATTACTGATTGTTGTTCATTATTGGCACACAATGTTGTGTTCTATTCCTTTCTAACATGAGTACTTTTCCATCAAGGACATTCTTCAAACTGTACTCGGATCGCCGTCGCCTCACCGCTCCACCTCATTTTAGCATGTTCGATGTAGTGCTGCTCTGAGAGGCAGTGGAAGCTGTGCATATGCGTCGCAGGGCTAAATTGTGAAATGACACATCCTGGGTGCGATGCAGGGAATGACTAACTAATAAGAAGGGAGTGCCAGTGCGCGAAAAGAGAAGTATTAGCGCTGTCTTGCTGTCAATCAGCGTGGGCCTCGGCGATTAGCATCCTCACAAAGATCGCAGCTTTTTTGACTTGGCGGCTCACACGCTAAGCCAATGCGATTGATAGCTACAGCATGGCAGAGACGCGTAAGATTGTAAGAGAGTGGCGTGGCGGTCGTTGTTTGATCATGCAGGGGAGGATAAAGCGCAGGAAAGCAAACTAGTTTATTGTTTTTATTGTGGTGTGGTGAGGGGCTGCTAGCGGTGACGATGGTTTGAAGTTGGTATGTGAGGGAAAGTCACTAGAGCGCAGATCGACGCCTCTCCAAATCAGAGCAGAAACAGTAAGAAGTTCTAACAAGGAAGAGTGTGCCAGGTGGCGAACTGGCGGTACCAACACAACGCACAATCTGTCCGCTTCTCCTTCCAAACCACTGACAGCTGCCATCAACAGCCCCACACTCTCTCTCTCTCTCTCTCTCTCTCTCTCTCGCCGCTCTCTCACACACACACACACACACACACACACACACACACACACACACACACACATTTGGTGCATCAGTTATGCACTACCGTGCTCATAGCAGAAATGTAGTCAGGTAGTCATGTTATGATTAATGTCATTAAAAACACGAAAAAAATTTAACCCTAAAAATCATGGTTCTCATTCCTCAGTCAGTCTTTATCAGAAAAAGTGCCGTTAACAGTCCAATATGTAAAATGAAAAAGCATATCAATAAATACATTAAAGTTTTAAAAAATATCTTTTCGAAAAGAAATTCTACATCCTTGCAATTATATATACATATATTAATTTGGCTGTAAAAATAAAACAAAAAAGTTAATCTATAATTCTTTCTTTTTGGGGGGGCTGGGGGTCATTCATTAATTTTCTAAACTTCTTAATCTTAATTAGTGTCATGGGGAGGCTGGTGGCGTATTGGTTATGGTGCTGCGCTCATGATCGGGAGGTTGTGAGTTCGAATCCCACTGAGACCCTCACTGTGCTAAGACCTCTGGGCAAGGTCTCAACCACAAGTGTGCCTCTGTTCACCTAGCAGTATAAATGGGTACCAGTAAAATATACTGGGAAGGTAACCTGCAATGGACTAGCGTCCCATCCAGGGGGAGTTGAACTCCTGGTCGCTTCACGCTATGGAAACCGGGGATAAGCACCGGCCTGATGAGCCACTAGGATCGGGTGTAAAAACCCAACAGACTTACCTTTACCTACCTTTATTAATTTGGCTGTAAAAATGAAACAAAAAAGTTTATCTATAATTCTTTCTTTTTTGGGAGGGCTGGGGGTCATTTATTAATTTTCTAAACTTCTTAATCTTAATTAGTGTCATGGGGAGGCTGGTGCCCGTCTCAGCCGACTCAGGGCGAGGGTGGGGTACACCTTGGACAGCTCACCGCGCCATCACAGTGCTGAAACACAACGTTCACACGCACACCTAGGGGTGACTTGGTACAGCCACCTCCCCCACTGTGCACATTTTTGGACTGTGGGAGGAAAACGGAGTA
Source organism: Plotosus lineatus (assembly GCA_024760905.1). NCBI lineage: Eukaryota > Metazoa > Chordata > Actinopteri > Siluriformes > Plotosidae > Plotosus > Plotosus lineatus. The sequence goes on from CM045728.1 coordinate 111,892,574, forward strand.
CCCGGACTAAACCCACACAAACATGGGGAGAACATGCAAACATCCAAGCTGGGAATCGAACCCAGGACCTTCTTGCTGTAAGGCAGACGTGCTAACAACTATGCCACCGTGGCGCCTGGCTGGGGTTTAAAAAAAATCAATCCACTGTATAAGTTCAAAATAAAATAAAAAACTGATGAGGATGGATTCTTACAGCTAAAAAACAAAAAAACAAACACAAAAACAAACAAATAAGGACTGATTGTTTTTGTTTACCTGATTTCTCATCCTTAGCTCAGCACAGATGCTGCACTAAAACCCCCTCGTCTCACCTGAAGAAAAAAAAATATGTAAATATAAAAAGTTCAAGTGCATGTGGCCGAGCTAAGACTATCAGTGTCATGTCTTTAAAACATGAGCTCTGAGCTGTTCGGCTACAGGATGCTAACTTTAGCATCACCTATTTCAAACTGTAGCTATCAGAAACAAATAGCTGTGCTAACAGTTCCCAAAATAAATACATAAATACATAAATAAATAAATAAACACGAACATTAATTTATTTGTATTTAACCATTTTTGTATTTCTATTCATTCCATAAAGGACATGAAATGAAAATAGAAATAAGAAGTTAGAAGCTGGTACTTAATGAAAAATACAGAAGAGATCATTCATGGTGGTGGCGTGTTTTTAAATTAACAATAATTAATTAATTAATTATGAAATAAATCATAAAATAATCTTTTTTTAAAAGAGTGATGAGGGTAACCATGAAAGCTAGAAATATTTATTATTATTAATATTATTAATCACAATATTAACAATAATAATAATAATAATAATAATCTTTTAAAAACTCTAGCTTTTTTCCCTTCCTTCTTTTTTATTCATAAATTTAAAAATGGTATCATCCTTATTGTCCCCAGAAAGGGTGATGGTGGTGGTGTTGGAGGTGGAAGTGGTGAGACTGTTAAAAAAGCTGATGGGAACTGTATATCTGGCAGCTAAAAATAAAGCTGGCAGGCTCTGCGCAATGTCATAGTGCTGCCCGAGTTTGATTTCCAGTGTAACATTTTGCATATTTCGGCCCTTCACCTCCCCGTGCTGCATAAACAGGGCCATTCTTCTCCTCAGGCCGTACAATGAGACGTGAGTGACTCTGGCAGCACGCGCTGGATCGCTGCTCCTCAATCCACCAGTGTATGTTATCAGCAGGTAAACAAGCTTCCTGACAAAGCCATAATGGAAGTGTGCATGGAATAAAGAGGCTCATCTCCAAACGCTACAGAGCTCATCAAAGCCCGTGTCACTGCGGCTGTTGCTCGCTAACACTAACGCGGACACTAACACCAACACTCACACTTAACTCAGACAGTAACATAACATTCACACAAACACCAACATTAATATTAACATTAAGTCCTACATCAATACTGAAGCCACGGGCTGACACGAACCCCAACACTTACACTTAACCCCAAGACTAGCACCAACACTTAACTCCCACACAAACACTGACATTTAACTTAAAAACCAGCACTAACATGAACCTCTATCACCAACACTGACACCGAACTGCATACAAACACTGACAAGTATCCCCAACACGAGCACAGACACTTAACTCCAATGCCAGCAATGACATGAACCCATAAAACCATCTCTGACACTCGACCCAACACCAGCACTGACACTTAACCCCAACACCAGCACTGACACTTAACCCCAACATCAGCAGCACACAACACAAGAACTGACACTTAACTCCAACTCAAACACTGACACTAAATTCCACACCAACACTGACACTAAATTCCACACAAACACTGACACTTTACTCCAACACAAACACTGACACTTGACTCCAACACAAACACTGACACTTAACCCCAACATCAGCACTGACACTTAACCCCAACACCAGCAGCACACAACACAAGAACTGACACTTAACTCCAACTCAAACACTGACACTAAATTCCACACCAACACTGACACTAAATTCCACACAAACACTGACACTTTACTCCAACACAAGCACCGACACTTATGTGCGACACCAACACCGACACTTATGTGCGACACCAACACCGACACTTATGTGCGACACCAGCACCGACACTTATGTGCGACACCAGCACCGACACTTATGTGCGACACCAGCACCGACACTTATGTGCGACACCAGCACCGACACTTATGTGCGACACCAGCACCGACACTTATGTGCGACACCAGCACCGACACTTATGTGCGACACCAGCACCGACACTTATGTGCGACACCAGCACCGACACTTATGTGCGACACCAGCACCGACACTTATGTGCGACACCAGCACCGACACTTATGTGCGACACCAGCACCGACACTTATGTGCGACACCAGCACCGACACTAATGAGCGACACCAGCACCGACACTAATGAGCGACACCAGCACCGACACTTATGTGCGACACCAGCACGGACACTTATGTGCAACACCAGCACGGACACTTATGTGCAACACCAGCACTTATAACCTTTATAACACTTGTAACCCCAAAACCAAAACTGGTACGTAACCCCAAAACCAAAACTGACACGTAACCCCAAAACCAAAAGTGACACGCAACCCCAAAACCAAAAGTGACACGTAACCCCAAAACCAAAAGTGACACGTAACCCCAAAACCAACATTGACAATTAACCCCAACACCAAAACTGACACTTAACCCCGACACCAGCACTGACACTTAACCCCAACACAAGCACTGACACTTAACCCCGACACCAGCACTGACACTTAACCCCGACACCAGCACTGACACTTAACCCTGACACCAGCACCGACACTTATGTGCGACACCAGCACCGACACTTATGTGCGACACCAGCACTCACACTTAAATGCGACACCAGCACTGACACTTAACTCCGACACCAGCACTGACGCTTAACTCCTACACCAGCACCGACATTTAAGTGCGACACCAACACCGATACTTATGTGCGACACCAGCCCTGACACTTATATGCGACACCAGCACTGACACTTAAATGCGACACCAGCACTGAAACTTAAATCCAACACCAATACTGAGACTTAACTCCAACACCAATACTTAACCCCAACACCAGCACTGACACTTAACTTCAACACCAGCACTGACACTTAATCCCGACACCAGCACTGACACTTAACCCCAACACCAGCACTGACACTTAACCCCGACACAAGCATTGACACTTAACCCCGACACCAGCACTGACACTTGACCCCGACACCAGCACCGACATTTATGTGCGACACCAACACCGACACTTATGTGTGACACCAGCACTGACACTAATGTGTGACACGAGCACTGACATGTAACGCCAAAACCAGCACTGACACGTAACGCCAAAACCAGCACTGACATGTAACCCCAAAACCAGCACTGAGACCTACCCCCAAAAACAGCACTGACACGTAACCACAAAACCAGCACTGACACTTAACACCAAAACTAACACTGAAACTTAACCTCGACACCAACACTGATAACCCAAACACCAATACTGACACTTAACCCAAACACCAACACTGACTCTGAGAGCCAACACCAGCCCTGACACTTAACCCCAACACCAGCACAGACACCTAAATCCAACACCAGCACTGACACTTAACCCCAAAACCAACCTCAAACACCAATACTGACATCAGCACTGACAAGATGATCCTCAAGACCAACACTGGTGCTTAACTTTAAATTTAACTCTACAGACAGACAATGATATTTAATGCTAACAAAAATATTGACACTGAACATGAACACTGATATTTTACACCAGTCTTGACACTTTATCCCATTACCAACACAACAATTAATGGAAACAGAAAGACCAATATGGATGCTTAGGATGCTTAACTTGAACACCAAGAGTCATATGAACTTCTAACACCAACACTGCTGGTCAACAACACCACTGATGCTGACACCCAGCACTAACATCAATACTCATACGTAATGCCAATTTCAATACTAACTGAGAAATTAATCCTAACAAGAATATAATGTTAATTCAGAGTAATATGGTCACTTGCATCAACACCAACACCAAAACAGACACATCGTGCAAAAATCAACAGTAACACCAATGTGGTCACTAACACCAACATTAATGAAAACTGGTATACCAACACTCACCTCTATTTTCTTCACCTTTTTATCCCCCCTCCCCCTTCCCGTGGCTTCCACTTCCACTTGATAGGGTTGTGTATTCATCAGCACCTGCTTGTTTGTTTGTTTTTTTAGCAAGAATAACTAAATCTACTGAACTGAATCTTCATCGGAGTTGGTAAAAGGATGGGGTATACTAGTCCTTCTCAAAAAATTAGCATCTTGTGATAAAGTTCATTATTTTCTGTAATGGACTGATAAAAATTAAACTTTCATATGTTTTAGATTCATTGCACACCAACTGAAATATTTCAGGTCTTTTATTGTTTTAATTCTGATGATTTTGGCATACAGCTCATGAAAACCCAAAATTCCTATCTCAAAAAATTAGCATAGCATGTTCAGGTACTCTAAACGAGCTATTAACCTAATCATCTGAATCAACCAATTAACTCTAAACACCTGCAAAATATTCCTGAGGCTTTTAAAAACTCTCAGCCTGGTTCATTACTCAAAACCGCAATCATGGGTAAGACTGCCGACCTGACTGCTGTCCAGAAGGCCATCATTGACACCCTCAAGCAAGAGGTAAGACACAGAAAGAAATCTCTGAGTGAATATTCTGTTCCCAGAGTGCTGTATCAAGGCACCTCAGTGGGACGTCTGTGGGAAGGAAAAAGTGTGGCAGAAAACGCTGCACAACCAGAAGAGGTGACCGGACCCTGAGGAAGATTGTGGAGAAGGGCCGATTCCAGGCCTTGGGAGACCTGTGGAAGTAGTGGACTGGGCTACAGGTGCCGCATTCCCCAGGTCAAGCCACTTTTGAACCAGAAACAGCGGCAGAAGCGCCTGACCTGGGCTACAGAGAAGCAGCACTGGACTGTTGCTCGGTGGTCCAAAGTACTTTTTTCGAATGAAAGCAAATTTTGCATGTCATTCGGAAATCAAGGTGCCAGAGTCTGGAGGAAGACTGGGGAGAAGGAAATGCCAAAATGCCTGAAGTCCAGTGTCAAGTACCCACAGTCAGTCATGGTCTGGGGTGACATGTCAGCTGCTGGTGTTGGTCCACTGTGTTTTATCAAGGGCAGGGTCAATGCAGCTATCAGGAGATTTTGGAGCACTTCATGCTTCCATCTGCTGAAAAGCTTTATGGAGATGAAGATTTTCATTTTTCAGCACGACCTGGCACCTGCTCACAGTGCCAAAACCACTGCTAAATGGTTTACTGACCATGGTATTACTGTGCTCAATTGGCCTGCCAACTCTCCTGACCTGAACCCCATAGAGAATCTGTGGGATATTGTGAAGAGAAAGTTGAGACACCAGACCCAACACTGTGGATGAGCTTAAGGCCGCTATCGAAGCATCCTGGGCCTCTGTAACACCTCAGCAGTGCCACAGGCTGATTGCCTCCATGCCGCGCCGCATTGAAGCAGACATTTCTGCAAAAGGATTCCCGACCAAGTATTGAGTGCATAACTGAACATAATTATTTGAAGGTTGACTTTTTGTATTAAAAACACTTTTTTTTTTTTTTTTTCTTGGTCGGATGACATATACTACATTTTTGAGATGGGGATTTTTGTTTTTTCTTTACTTTTTTGCCAAAATGATCAATATTAAAACAATAAAAGGCTTGAACTACTTCAGTTGTGTGTGATGAATCTAAAATATAGGAAAGTCTAATGTTTATCAGTACATTACAGAAAATAATGAATTTTATCACAATATGCTAATTTTTTGAGGACTAGTAGGCCTGGCAAGAACCTGTACATTTTGGAGTTCAATTTAAAAAAAAAACATTTATTGAAGAGCTTTTGCTGTTGACAAGATTAAACACAAAGACTGAGCTGCTTTTTATCAAACTTGGTGGAGGAGAAATTTTGGAAGCCATCCTGTGATGCCCACTCTTCTTTTCCTTTCGGCTTTTCCCTTCAGGGGTCGCCACAGCGAATCATCTGCCTCCATCTCACCCTATCCTCTGCATCTTCTTCTCTTACACCAACTACCTTCATGTCCTCCTTCACCACATCCATAAATCTTCTCTTTGGTCTTCCTCTAGGCCTTCTGCCTGGTAGTTCCAACCTCAGCATCCTACTACCAATATACTCACTATCCCTCCTCTGTACATGTCCAAACCATCTCAATCTCACCTCTCTGACTTTGTCTCCTAAACTTCTAACATGTCCTGTCCCTCTGATATACTCATTCCTGATCCTATCCATCCTTATAACTCTCAAAGAGAACCTCAACATTTTCATCTCTGCTACCTCCAGCTCTGCCTCCTGTCTTTTCCTCAGTGCCACTGTTTCTAAACCATACAACATCGCTGGCCTCAACACCGTCTTGTACACTTTTCCTTTCATTCTTGCTGATACCTTCCTATCACACATGATACCGGACACTTTTCTCCAACCATTCCAGCCTGCCTGCACACGCTTCTTCACCTCTTTTCCACTCTCCATTGCTCTGGATTGTTGAGCCTAAGCACGTAATATCCTCCACCTTCTTTATCTCTGCTCCCTGTAACCTCACCGTTCCTCTTGGGTCCTTGTCATTCACACACATGTATTCTGACTTACTGAGGCTAACCTTCATTCCTCTTCTTTCCAGGGCATACCTCCACCTCTAGATTTTCCTGAACTTGTTCGCTGCTCTCACTACAGATCACAATGTCATCTGCAAACATCATAGTCCATGGAGATTCTTGTCTAACCTCATCTGTCAGCCTGTCCATCACCATAACAAACGAGAAGGGGCTCAGAGCTGATCCTTGATGCAGTCTCACCTCCACTTTGAATTCTTCAGTCACACCGACAGCACACCTCACCACTGTCTTACATCGCTCATGCATGTCCTGCACCACTCTAACATACTTCTCTGCCACTCCAGACTTCCTCATGCAATACCACAGTTCTTATCTTGGCACCCTGTCATATGCTTTCTCCAGATCCACAAAGGCACAATGCAGCTCCCTCTGACCTTCTCTGTACTTCTCTATTAACATCCTCAAAGCAAACATGTGTGACGCCCACGAGGGGGGAGACATTTCTTTATAACTATGCCAAGTTACAATAAACCATTTGTGGAAGCTTTCTCCAGGTTCCAAATTGCCCTTAGGTGTGTGTGTGTGTGTGTGTGTGTTGCCCTGTTCTGAACTGGAAAGTTATTCAGATTCGGACAAGGTAGATTCCAACCCAATTACGACCCTGGTAGGACTAAATCATTAAATAAATGAATGAACAGATTCAGTAATCACTATTCTCTATGTGTACCTGTTTATATTTGTTGAGTGTTGTATTTTTGTTCAGAAAAATTGTTTTATTCTTTTTTCTTTCATTTCCTTGTTGTGTCTGAGACGGTCAGGACAATGAGAATCGGTCATAATGATGAAGTGCTGTTTTTCCTTTTCATATTACACTAAGCCTTAAAATAAAAATTACTCACAGAATTAAAATAAATAAAATTGTAAGAAAAGAAAAAAACCACCTATTTGGTTGCCGCCCAGAAGCGAAGGCCTCTCTCTCCTTGTGAGTTTTTGGCGACTGTAACAACTGTCATGGCGCGAATACAGATTCCATTTTCCTCCATGGAAGCAAATATCACGCCATGTCCTACGGTCTGTCAGTTTGGCCACCACCATGTGCCACACACACACACACACACACACACACACACAGAGCGAGTTCTGTCATTCGGGATTTATTTCCTTTTTGCAGCGTGCTGTTAGTTGTAATAGTAAAGCATATTGTTACCCTACATAGTCAGTCGCTCCATTAGACACTTAACCATGAATTAATAAGAATTATTATTTTATATGAATGAGTCTAGGTGGACGTACAGGGGGAAATATTCAGCATTGGCAGCATGTGGGTCACCATAGCTCACATTTCCTAATTCATGCTTTATATATATATATCGTATGCCTCTACAAGCCGAATCATCTCAGGACACAAATTAGTCCTGCGATAAATTGGATGTTCTGAGGTAGAGTACTTTTAAGTGAGTAGTCAAAAATAAATAAGTATGGAATTCTTCTAAGGGTATTAAACTAATTATCAGATGCTTCAACACTTTTATTAATAATTAATGCTTGCTCTGGAATTTTTCTTAATATTAAGTAATAAATCTGGTTATTGTTATTTTCAGAATTTTTTATAATAATCCCGGTGAATTAAAAAAAAATAAAATAAATCGAGATTACGTATTATATTTTACTTTTTAATTTAAACAGCTCAATATTTGTTCTGTTTGTTTTGAAGTGCTGTCTTGTGGTGAAAGAATTAACACATCCATCCCTAGAGTGAAACATGGTGGCGGCGGCATCACACTCCAGGGACGCCCTTCTTCCCCCCCCAACCTGGGCAGAGTTTCAAAACTGAAGGGAGGAGAATGTAACAGTCGTAGTGGTAGTAGTAGTAATGTCTGTATTCATAACATGAAATTCCATGTCAAATGTTGGAATTTTTTAAGCGAAACATGGTGCATGGAAACAATCTTAAAAATCTACATAGTAACATGTGAACGCACGGACAAAACTAATGCCAGAGAAGAGAGGCCAACATTCCCGAGGATAAAAACGAAATGTCACTGCAGCCAAAGTTCAAAGTCCAGAATCTGTGTTCAAGCAACTGCGCCCGACCACCATGAGGAAGCTGGAGCAAATAAAGTAACGTACAATGACACACCGAAAGGTGGTTGTACCCAAGGCTGGCTTGTAGGTGGTGATTAATAGTAAACAATGTCTTAAAACTATGATTAACCGAAAAGTCATTTACAATAAAATTATTATTGGAAACGAATTGCGGAACAGTAATTGATCGGCCAAACCCCCAGCACTCTCACATGCATGAGCTGACAGACACCTGTGATTGGTTAGTGTTGCCAGGACTTACAGGAGAGGGAGTGTAAATCATTCCACACTCTCTCACAGCGTCGAGTTAACGTGATCTCCAGATAAAACAGAAAACGAGTTTCACTGCACCTCTTAAGAACCCAAATCCAGTGAATACTTCCAGGTGCCCAAGTATATGTATATTTTACAACGTACTACTGATACACATGAGGGTGCGCTGCTGTTATGTAATGCAAGTGTTCTTTCTTGTGAAAACCCGGGATATGAGGACATGTAAAAAATTTTAAGTGTTGCAAAGTGGGCGGACACCAAGTTAAACTGAGGCTAAAGTTTCATGCATCGTGATTCATGTGATCACCACCAGGGGTGTCAAACTCGTGCCAGAAAGGGCCATGTGGCTGCAGGTTTTTGTTTCAACCAAGCAGCAGCACACCTGACTTTGCTCATTTAATCAATTCATCTGAGTCTTCAGGCCGCTGATTGGTCAATCTGTGTGCTCTGTACAGAGACTGACCAATCAACTGCCTGAACACTCAACGCAGTTGATTAAATGAGAAAAGTCAGGTGTGCTGCTGCTTGGTTAAAACAAAAACCTGCAGCCACATGGCCCTTTCTGGCCCGAGTTTGACACCCCTGATTCAGACAGATACTGTTGATCAGCCAATGCCGCCAAACATTGAACATGAGAATAATTGCTCCGCCCACATCAGCAATGGAACAGCAGTTAATTACTGCTGTGAACTTTACAGCTGCACAGAAATTTTACAAGGATAATAACCGAAAACATGACACTCGAGTTCATATTTCCAAAAAAGATGGTATTTCATATCAGAGTGCATTTATATACATTTACCTCATCTCAGTTCATGATACACAAGGTTCTCTGTTCTATACTCACAAAAATAATAATAATTTTGTTTAATATAAGCTCATGAGAATCTAAGCTAATGATAATAAGCGAAACTACTCTTCTTCCTCCACTTAATCCAGGGTCGGGTCGCGGGGGCAGCAGCCTAAGCAATGAGGTCCAGGCATCCTTCTCCCAAGCCACTTCCTTCAGCTCTTCCAGGGGGGCACCAAGGTGTTTGCAGACCAGCTGAGAGACATAATCCCTCCAGATTGTACTAGGTCGCCCCCGGGGTCTGACCGGGAAGTCTAAGCGGTTCTACTCTGAGCTCTTCCCGGATGGCTAAGCTTCTCAGCTTATCTCTAAGGGAGTGCCCCGCGACCCAATGAAGGAAGCTCATTTCAGCCGCTTGTATCCATGACCTTGTTCTTTCTGTCACTACCCAAAGCTTGTGACCATAGTTGAGGATTGGAACATAGATCGACTGGTAAATTGAGTTTTCACCTCGCGGCTCAGCTCCCTCTTCACCTCAAGGGGTCAGTACAGGCTCCACTTAACAGCAGAGGCTGCAGTGATTCGCCTGTTGATCTCCCGCTCCATCCTTCCCTCACTCGTAAACAAGACCCCAAGATACTTGAACTCCTCCACTTGGGGCAAGGCCTCATTCTCGACCCAGAGGGGGCATTCCACCTTTTTCCAACTGAGAACCATGGCATCGGACTTGGAGGTGCTGATTTTCATCCCGGTCGTTTCGCATTTGCTGCGAATCACACAAATGAAAGTTGAAGGTCCTGGATTGATGACGCCGAAAGGAAAACTTCATCTGTAGTGCAGCTGCAAAAAACAGACAAGATCTGATGGCCACCAAATCCTAACCTCTGAATGCCTCGGCTGGACCTAGAAATTCTGCCCATAAAAATTAGTGACAGAATTGGTAGACAAAGAACAGCCTTGGTAGACTCCGACCCTCACCGGAAACAAATTCAACCTGTTGTTCCCAATACGGACCAAACTCTGGCTCTGGTGATACCGAGCCCAAATGGCCTTTAGCAACAGGTCCAGACCTCCGTACTCCCAGAGAATGCCCCACAAGATAACCCAAGGGACAAACTCCCGTCGTCCCCGCCAGGATCCTATAGAGTTGGTTGAGAGTGCCGTGACCAGAACAAAAAACATTGTTCCTCCTAAATCGGATCCGAGGTTTGACTATCTGTCAGATCCTCCTCTCCAGTACCCCTGCATAGCCTTCACCAGGTAGGCTGAGGAGTGTGATCCCAGGATAATTGGAACACAGCTTCCGGTCTCCTTTTTAAAAACAGGGACGACCAACCCGGTTTGTCAATCCAGAGATATGTCCCACAATGACCACACGATGTTGCAGAGACATGTCAACCAAAATAGTCTTACAGCATCGAGAGGCTTGAGGTATTAAGTGTGGATCTCATCCAACCCCAGAGCCCAACCACTCGGGAGCTTTTTGACTACCTCAGTGATCTCAGCTCCAGTGATGGGTGGACCCCCACCCAAACCCCCAGGGTCTTCCTCCTCCACAGTAAGCATGATGGTGGGATTGAGGAGGCCCTTGATTTCTTCTACCTCATGACAACATCCCCATTTGAGGTGAACATCTCCCCACTTCCTGTGTAAATAGTATTTGTGGAGAACTGCTTCCCCTCCTGAGGCATCGGATGGTGGTCTAAACCACTTTTGATTCCAACTGATCTCTTTCCACACCCTCATTGATCTCCTCCCACACCCGAGATTTTGCATCGGAAAAAACAAAACACTGGGTAGGGGTGTTACCACAACGACAGGTACCGATGTCTAATATAAACTATTTATAGCAAAACTAATATAAACGATTCATAATATAAGCTAAAACAATACAAGCTACTGAAAATATAAGCGAAGGATAATATCGGCTAAACTAATAAAAGCTGCTGCTATTAGCTACTGATAATAAAAACAAAACTAATAAAAGCTACCAGTAATATAAACAAAACTGAAATAAGTTACTGATAATAGTAACGAATGGTAAAATAACACAATGATCATATTAAATATTTATTAGTGAAGCAGTTCAATACCACTCACGGTTGAACTCAAACATTTGTAAGTGGGAAACATGTTCCAGTGTTACCAAGGCAACCGGCGCTGGTGACAAGCTCTTCACACGACGTTCACTGGTCCGTGTGTGCCTGCCACACATTTAAAACCACAGGCCAGCTGTGCTCGATTCAATTTAAATTACATTATATTTGGAAAAAGCTCCTTCCTGTTCAAATTTAAACTAAACAAGTCATCAGAGATAATTCTGAAGACTGTCACCTGTCTGACAACACGTTGCTCATAAAAAACGTTAAACATACCTCTGCTCATTAGCTTTTAATTTTATATATATATATATATGTATATATATATATTGTATATAATAATATATAGTATATAATATATATATATATAGTATATAATAATATTTATATATATATATATATATATATATATATATATATATATATATATATATACATATATATATATACTGTATATAATATTATATTTATGATGAGACACATTAATATAAACCTGGATGTTTAAGGAAAGGAATGAACACTTTTGAACCAATCAGAATAGAGAGTTTGTGTTTTGGATTAAAGGATAAATGTGTTTACAGGACTGTATGCTAATGACGTAGAAATAACACATACCTGAATCGTGAAAATGAACGCGTTAGGATATATAAAAAGGCTCAGACGTGATAACCAATGAGTTCAACATAACAAATATGAAGTAAGATCAGACAATGGCGCACTAAGAACCCACCCCTGCACCGAATAACACATTTCCTGTTGGTGTTATTTGGTCTATGGGCTGAGTGATGGATCATTTCCATCCCGCGCCGTTTGATGATGGTGTCTGTGCTTGGCATTAACGTGCCTCTTTACAGGTTGTTTATTCCTCGGTCGCAATCTCACACCCAATTTCCCGACACAATGAACCAGATTTGCAGGATTTAAGTAGATTTCCTTGGTGATGTGGAACACGGTTATGATGATGATGATTATTTATCATGCCGATAGCTCACTGTACATTCCGACTGCTCAAACTCAGAGCTCCCTCCTACAGCGCAGCCGTCCCACCCGCAAATCAAACAGATCACACAGCATGTTCCGTATCGTTTCATTGTCTCTATAGCAACAACTCGGGCGTGGAAAAATAATTCTGTATTAGACATTCTACATTACTTAAGATTAAACAGCAAAATAAATAAATGTTTACGTGGCCATTTAACACTGGAAGGAGTCTCCAGTTTTAGTGTGGAGATTTTAAAGCTGTGCACCTTATTAAAGTGGAAAGTTAAGTTTCCAAGCCGGAGGGGGAAAAAAGGGACAAAAAGATTCATGGATTTTCAAGAAAAAAGGGAGGAAAAAAAAAAGAAAAATCAAATGTATTAATGGAGAAAACAGAAAAAAGGGAAAAGAACTGTGATGTCAAAGTTAAATTATTAAAAATAAAGAAATGAAAAAAAAATACACTTTCTATGAAATTCCTAAAGGTAGAAAAACAGAAATGTTTTAAATATTGTTGTTGTTGTTTTATTTGTTCTTAAATGTGTGTCCCACATTTGTTTGTCTCATTTTCTAAATTCAATTTCATATACAATTCATGACCTGATTTCATCATCAGAGAAATTATTGCTGAAGTTTTGTTTTCATATGAAAAAAAAGATAATTAAAAAAATCCTACACAGCAAGATTCAGGGATTCTCGTTCTCTTCACCCCAACTTTAAACCAATCACAGTGAATCACAGTGAATTACAGTGAATTACATGGATCAACTCACTTGAATTTTACTGAACACCTGATTCATACGTTTCTTTCTTTCTTCATTTCTATTCAAATAACAGCTCACATTTCACCAGCGTAAAAAGATACTGTGGCGTGAAAAAGCAACAAGAGAAACAAAACTGTTGTTGAAAAAAACCTAAATCAAATTATTCAATAAAAATTTCATGTTTTTGGACTTGTACAGTAACCCCCGTTATTCACGGGGGGTCACGTTCCTCCCACACCCGCAGATCCTGGAAATCCACGAATTGTTGATGCGGTTTTAAAACATTATGTATGATATTACATACGAGACACTAAAATATACTTGTTAAACTCGTTCTATAGAGTTATTACAGGGATCCCTCACTTTCCACTGTGAATGGGGACCGAGACCCCTCTGCGACCCCCCCCCTGACTGATGTATGTATTGTTGGGGTTGCTGCTAATTCAGTGCTTCACAAGTAGTGGGGTGCGTCCCCCCTTGGGAAGCGCGGTGTGATCCCAGGGGGACTGTGTATGACCCTGGGAAACATTTGCCATACTGTACTAGAATTAAGTGTTTATTATTTAATGCTTTTTTTAATGTTAATTAGGACATAATGTGCAGAGGTGTATTCCTACAATTTTATAGACAAATAATACTATTTATGGTCGCATGCAGGGTGCTGGGGGTGAAATGTTTTTTTTTTTTTTCCTTTGAGGGGGCATCACAGAAAATAATTGAGAAGCGCTGCGCTAATTTAAAAACAATCCAGGAGTATGCGGGGCCGCAACCAGTGAACCACGAATGAGCAGGGAGTTACTGTATTTGTGACAAAAGCCAACTCAAATAAGTCAAATATCATCACTTTTAATTCCAGATTATATTACAGCGTTGTTTGCTATTTGCAGTGGAAGGAATTTGACTTCCTATGTACGGAAAAAGTCAAATAGTTCCAAGTCAAATATATCAATCAACAGTAAAGCCTCAAGTCACATGATAATGTTTGGTGAGAAGCTACAGGTGGAGGAACGGTTAAAAGAACTGCTCTGCAGAGATGTTTCAGGAGAAAGATGTGGACGGTCTTGCATTGTGTGAATTCAATCAATGCACAAATATTTAGCAAGTCAAATAAACTTATTGATTATTGCATTAGTTATCTTTATTGACATTTCTAAGCTTCATTCAGAGAGAAAAGCAGAAGTATGGAGAGAATAATTCACTTGATTTTCCTGGGCTTCCTCCGAGTAACTTGAGTGAAGTAAAATTGAATAAATCTTTAATTTCAGGTCAGAGAGAATAAATTTAAAACATTTACAATGACATTATGTGCTTCTTTGTGACATCAGCAGCACTTGGAGAGAAAGGGAATGTGGCGTTGCCCAATTCTATTTTGTCATCGTCTCGACATCCCAGAGGCACAGCGGGGGGCCGTAAACATTTACACTCGCGGGGCCTGTCCGTTGCACATGCTCCGGCTTCGCCAACAACCTCAGCATCGCATATTTAACTATGTGTCAGGCCTGTCCCGAAATCCGGCAAATTGCACCAGCAAATTTATCATAAAAAAAGAGAAACAGCATCCAAATGTGACAGCCGACTTATGGTGAACGGAGAAAATAAAACAAAACATTGCCGAAAACACCCCTAAAGACCCACATGGTACCGAACGCGCGGCGGTAGAGCTGCTAGGCTCCCTGCTGAGAACTGGGAAAGTGATGCCGGTGTGATGCGCTCCTCAGCTAGGGCAGCGCCATCAAAAAGCCCTGTTTAAGTCTGCTGCCTCCGTGTGGTACAGCAACACAACCCCAGCAGCGAACGATCCCACGGAACAAAAACAAACAAAAAAATAAGTTTGCCTGGCTCCTTGGAAAATAATTCCCCTCAAGCGCATTAACTCAGCGTCGTGCCAGTTTAATTTTAGACCGAACTTGCAATATACCGTGCACACACACACACACACACACACACAGATCCTATTAATTTCTGACATGTTTGCCTTGGCTTGATATTCATTCAGTAATTTCGACACAATAGAGATGTAATTCCTCAAGAAATCTTTTTTTTCTTCTTCTGTTAGCAACGCGTGAGCACCAACGACTCGAGAGCATCAATCACTGATGATTAGAGAACTTATGTAAACAAGTACTTGTGATCGTACGAGCGGCGGCATTTGCATGTTATTAGGAGAGCATGCCGGAGAATGAAGTTATCGTGATGAAGAAGACTCGCAGTGCAGTGTTGTGTTTTACAGCTAAAGAACAAAATGACCAAAAAAACAATGAGTGGCTGTGACTGACACGCAGAGCAACCTGCTGTTCTTCTTCTTCTTCTTGTCCTTTCGGCTGTTCCCTTCAGGGGTCGCCACAGTGTAATCATGTGCCTCCATCTCACCCTATCCTTTGCATCTTCTTCTCTTACACCAACTGCCTTCATGTCCTCCTTCACCACATCCATGAATCGTCTCTTTGGTCTTCCTCTAGGCCTTCTGCCTGGTAGTTCCAGCCTCAGCATCCTACTACCAATATACTCACTATCCCTCCTCTGTACATGTCCGAACCATCTCAATCTAGCCTCTCTGACTTTGTCTTCAACCTGCTGTTCTACGGAATTAAAAAAAAAAAAAAAAAAGAAAGAAAAAGTGTCGTTGAAGAATTTCTGAAGTCATCACAGTTACCCACACCCCGTTAAAGTGGGCGTGGGTAACTGTGATGACTTCAGAAATTCTATGGATTAGATTTTAGATTAGAATTTTATGGATTACAGAATACTATGGAAATGGTAATATACAATACAGTAAAACCTCCGCTGACGAACGCTTAAGCTCACGAACTTTTCGCCTCAAGAACATTAAATTTGCGAGCATATTGTCTCTGCTGACGAACTAGTTTTCGGCGACGAATCAAACCACGCGGTCGAACAGCGCCACGGTGGCGGCCACGAGAAGCTGACGCACGCTCACGGCGTCACAGTTAAATCACCCCTTTCTTTGAGTGCGGACGTGGTTTGTGTTTGATAGACATTTTGGACCATATTGAGTGTACTTTTGCTATTATGGGACCAAAAAAGACCCCACCACAGGCGGAGATCATTGAAAAACACGAACGAGGTGTGCGTTTGTGTGACTCAGCGTCCCAGTACCAGTACGCTAAGTCTACCATTGCTCCCATCCTTAAGAACAAGGAAGCTATTAAGGGTGCGTGTGTGGCTAAGGGTGTTTCCAAACAGTAGGCGTTTCCAAACACTCATTCCAAACAGTAAGTCCCTCCCTCCCTCCCACTCCATTCCATCAAGCCATCAACTACCATCACAAAGGTAAATAAAACCACTTTATTATACAGTACAGTTTATTTCTTTAATTACAATACAAGAGTACATTTATTATACATAAAATAAGGTATATTTTTGTGTAGTTTTAAGGCTTATTTAGTAGAAAATTATGTTTTATGGGGACCTGGGAACGGATTATTCTCATTTTAATGGTTTCTTATGGGAAATAAATGTTCGGAAGACGAACTTTTCGCCTTACACACACTTTCTGGGAACCAATTATGTTCGTGAGCTGAGGTATCACTGTACAAG
>CM045728.1:111914797-111919797 GCA_024760905.1 Plotosus lineatus
AATGATAATAATAAGTTATGAAAACGAGATTGTTGATTGGTTGAACAATCCCTTCTTTAAAAAAAAAAAGTAAAAATGTCACAGAATTATAGGATTTTCTCATTTTATTGAATAAGTTTGTGATTAAATACCTGAGTATTTTTTTTAGCAGAAACATGTAGATTTTTAGCTCATAATAATAGAACGTGTATCAAAAAGCAATCTATTTACGCCACACTTGATTTCAGAAGTTTATCGTTAAAATCCGTCATTTCATTGAATTAGTTTTACTCAGACGTAGGTGGGTTCAATCCTTTATTGTTTGAAAACTCTTTTGCAATACAGTCATTGTTTTCTTAACTTGTGCAATTTGATGGATAATAATATACAACGTCATGATTTCATCCAACAATTACACACATCAGGAAGATTTGGTTTCTACACGATGTTCTCTACCAGCGGGAAGATAAAGATATGTGCTGCTAATTATTTTCATTTGTTACGCTCGTTTTTCCGCCAGCACAACTGCTTCCCTTTTGGATCGATGCGTCTCCCAAAGTGCATTATTTCACTCTTTTTTTTTTTTTTTTTTTTCCTCCTCCTAAAGATCACACAATGCTTCGAGTCGTCGTGCGACAGGATTTCTTGCTGTTTCAATCTACATATCCAATTACAGCACATCCAGAATTAAACAAAATGTGTATATGCATGCCAGGGACATTCGCTCAAACATTTACAATAAAGGTATAGTTTTAAAACCGCACACATTAGTTCAGTGACGTGAGTCTCATCAGGTTCTCCCACAAGTCAACAAAATAAGATTAATCATCAGAATATTAATCAGTACTCAGAAACTTATATATAGATTCTTCAAATAGCTTTTTTGTTTGTTGTTGTTGTTGTTGTTGTTGTTCATTTTACAGACTCGACTTATACAAGTCAGAATATTTTGGTCCACATTTACAAACCTCTGAACAATAAGAGGTTAAAAAATAAAATAAAATATAATAATGATAATTACAACAACAATAATAAAATGTCTTGCCACAGAAAATTAAACAAAAAGTGATAATAGTTTGTCTTTCTCTGATGAAACTGATGTCTAAGATGTACAGAAAAATAAAAAATAAACATTCTACACCTTTGTTTGCATTTAAAAAAAAAAAACAAAAAACAAAAAAAAAAAAAAACAATTTTACACCTTTTTATTCCATGGCACGGCTTTTACTCTGTAGAATTTGGTGCCCAAAGGAACTTTGAAGCGATTTTGGGCCTGAACATGGGGGGGAGAAAAGGGCCACACACACACACACACACACACACACACACACACACACACACACAATTAAAGAGCGATAATTGCTGTTAATAATAGTACTTATGCTTACACATGTCGTTCTAAAAAGCATCACAAAAACACATTTTTCATTTCAGGTCCAGTTCGTCACAATCAAGCTGTTAAATACAAAACAAACAATCAAACCAACAAATAAATACATGGATAATGGTTTCACCTTTTTTGCCTGACAATATTCTTTTTCCATGACCTTCCCCAGGACCCACGGTCGCCTCGTTGCTCCAGTCGCTACAACAACAAACACAAAAATTACCTTATTCGAACAGCCGTAAAAATAAATAAACAAATAAATAAATAAATGATTTAGATGGAGTCAAGTCCGGTTTAGACAGGTACGGTTCAGTTCGGAGTCGGGGCCTGTGAAGACAGAATCAAGTCTGGTTTAGACAGGGTTGGGCCTGGATAAGATGGAGCAGAGTCTGGTTTAGACTCAGGCCCAGCCAAGACAGAGCAGAGTCTGGATAAGACTCGGGTCTGGTTAAGGCATCGCAGGCCGGTTTATATGGAGCAGAGTCCAGTTTAGACTCGGGCCCAGCTAAGACAGCAGAGTCTGGATAAGACTCGAGTCCGGTTAAGATGGCACAGAGGCCGGTTTAGGCACAGCAGAGTCCAGTTTAGACTCGGGCCCAGCTAAGACAGAGCAGAGTCTGGTTTAGACGGAGCAGAGTCCAGATGAGACGGAGTAGAGTGTAGTTTGGATGCTGTAAATGCGTGCGCGCGTGTGTGTGTGTGTGTGTGTGTGTGTGTGTGTGTGTGTGCGCATGTATAGAGACCTGGCTTGAGATCCAGCGCAGTGAGAGACTCCGAATGCAGGAAGTAGAGCGTGGGGCCGACGGTGAATAAAACGTAATTATCGTGTCGCTCATCCAAGATTATAAGAACCAGATCACCGACCTGAAAACTGAACAAAATCAAACATTAAAGACAAGAAAGACAGAGAAAAGACCTGAGGGGTGGAGGAGAACAAGACTTACTCTCTGATGGCGATTTTCTCAGAGTGCCTCGAGGACACCGAGGACATGCTCTGCGACATCTGGACAGAACACAAGACGATTCAACACAGTGACACAGCACTTCCTCTCACGCCCCCCAGCCAAGCACCCCAATGTTCTTCAGCGGGCCGTGCTGTTCGTCTACACACGGGTGCTGCGTTACCCCCTGATGCACAGATGTAAAACTACACGCTTCATCCATTTACATTAAAAAGTCATGAATAAAGGTCGTCTCCCCATCCGCCGTTCCCTCTTATATCAGTGTGGATTCTCTTCGTTCAGAAAAAGCAACACAAGTTGTGGGGTGTTTCTTTTTTAAGCTTTCCTCTCCGGTTCTTATCTGGAAAACACTATTTTGATCTTCTTTGTCCTTCGTGACACCATAAAATTTTCTTTAGCTCCTCCTCCTGGCTAACTGGCAATTTGTGTCCATGACTCCATGTTCATTTTCACTCGGAAAAAAATGTAGACAAATAAAGCAAGGAATGAATAAATAAATTTAATAATAGAAGAGCAAATGCACATTAATGCTTGATATTAATTTTTTTATTTAAATATGTTATTTTGCATCCCTGACGGACCCAAAAATAGGGAAAAACTTTTAAATGTGAAATGTTAACAATAATAGTAGCAACAATAATAATAATAATAATAATAATAATAATAATAATAATAATAACTACAATAATATCTTTTGCATTGATTATTCTTTAAAATGTTATTTTATTGTGTTCCTCTACTAGTGTTTTTGTTGTTATTATTATTGTTATTATTGATTTTTATTACTCAATTTCCCCCCCTTCCCTAAGCCACTTAATCATAATTATGGTCATGGGGAGACTGGCGCTCATCTCAGCCGCCGTCTCTGAGCAAAGGTGGGGTAAACCATTTTCATAGTAAAAACATTATTGTTATTGTTTATTATTACTACAGTTGATTACTGTTTTTATTATAATTTTGTTGTTGTCTATCATTATTACTGTTTATGACTGTTGTTTATTACTAGTATTGTTGCTGCTGTTTATTATAATTATGGTTGTTATTACTCTTGTTAATTATTCTTCAGATGTTTCGTTTACTATTCTTCTTCTTTTCTTATCGGCTTTTTCCCTTTTCTCGAGAGTCGCCTCAGTGAATCATCTGATTCGCACATTTGATTTGGGTTCGGTTTTTACGTCGGATGCCCCTCCTGTCACAACCCTTTTAGCTTTACAGCCTACTTATTTACTTGCTATTATTAAATACCATTAACATTTTTATTGCTGTTTATCATAGTTATTATTTTTGTTGAGTATTATTATTATTATTATTATTATTATTGATAATATTAACCATTATGCACTTTTTTCTTTTTGATAAAAAGCCAGACGCAGACTGACAGACTGTCTGTGATATCATCACTTCTCTGTGATCAAAACTCCCTAATGACATCACTTCCTGTGATCTTCACAAATCGCACAGTGGCTGTGGTACATCACAGCTCTTCATCACTCATCCTCATCTTCCTCTCTCATCGCCACCTGTGCTTTTTTTCTGGGTCTTTGATGGGACCCTGGTAATCACCGCTGGAAGAAATTCTTTCTAGTGGAAATGATTAAAACACGTAGAAAGTGTAACTACAACGAGAAGGCACATGACGTGTGAAAAGGCGAGCAGTCGTTTTATTTGGTTATGATGCCACCTAGTGGCGCCTGAGCCCAAATGTAAATCAAACTGGGGGATGACGGACGCTTGAATCCCGGTAAAGGGGGATGTTTATGTTCGAATGGACAACTGAAGCTCTGAACCGCTCACACCATCAGAAACACAATGTAACGGGTCGGAATCGTTGCCAGCAGTGCAACATTCGTCTTCCCCATGAAGACCTACGTACCAGTCTCTGGCTGAGCCTCTTGTTCTCCTCTTCTTTCATGTGTAGAGTCTAGAACAAAGTCAAGAAAAAAACAGAGTTGATGTGACCTCAGGAAACACGGCATGGATTACAGATCCAGAGAAGAAGTGAAGAAGATCCACTCACTCGCTCCAATATCAGGATCCGCTGCTTCTCCTCTGACAGCATCAGCACGTTATCACTGCGAGACAATTCACACACAGGATTCAGCACAACGTCCAAACAATTACAATCGTTCACAACACCGTAGCAGAGCCGCCAACCCGGAAAAGGATCATTTTGTAGTTGACAAACACCACCGCCATTCTAGTACAGTAGGCCCTTGACTATTCGCGGTTTTGCACCAACGGTTTGAGTATTCGCTGATTGTCGAGCAACCGGCATGTGATTCAAAATTCAGCCAATGGCTGTCCCCCTTTCTCTTGATTGGTTGCGCTGATGTCCCGCCCCTTTCTCCTCATTCGCGTACAAGTTGTCAATGAGCCTCTTTTTTGTGTGTGTTTTAATTACCAGTTAAGCTCTATGATACCACTCAAACGCTGTGCGTCTTCTCTGGCTAAGCGATAGAAAACGCTGGATGTCTCTTCTGAAGAAATAAGACTTTCTCCTGAGAAACGACAGTTTTCTCTGAACTGTTGTATTCAAATCTTTTTCAATTATTATTCCAGTACAGTACCTAAGTTCATGTTTATGCATGAGATTTTATGTTCTGTAGCATGTTTAACAAACGATACCAAAAGAATAAACTTTATTACAGTACTCTTCATGTCCTTTTACATTG
>CM045728.1:111924797-111969797 GCA_024760905.1 Plotosus lineatus
CACTGATGATCTGCTCCTTCTTCAACTTCTCCCGCATCAGAACAGTGTTGAAATTAGTCTTCAGATAAAAACAGGTGATGTTTAGTGGTCAGTACACGCGATGATTCAACATTTAACGCAGCGGAAGAGTAAATAACACAGAAGAGATCTGGGGAGACGGCGTTACTGCTTTGCAATCGTTTAACAGCAAAGTTACGACGTGAACAGAGACTCTTCGAGTGATTCCTTCACCAGAGGCATCGTGGGATGGCGAGTAAATCGGCAACGGAAAAAATAACGGTGAGGAAGACGGTAATAAAATGAAGCAGTCAGGGAAATATGTGAGATATTGTGTAAAGTGATGCAAGGAAAAGGGATTATTTAATTTAGTCAAACTTTTGTAAATAAACCTCAGTTGCCCCTTTAAAGCTTTAAGAGCAATGTTTTTAAATTATAATAAAATAAAATAAATATTCACCATAAGGGATTCATAACATACCAAAACAGCATGCATAGCAAGTTTGCAAAGCCCAGCTTTAGTGTACAGCGAGTAAATATCCGGAAACCTGATATACTGTAGCCTGTCAAAGGTCACTGATATACAAACTCATCCTCGCACTCGTAGTAGCGAGCCAGCATGCCACGTTTGAAACCACCACCATCAGCGTGTGGCAAGTAAACGTTTGAAACCCAAAGTGTGACAGACGGACAGAGGAAACCCGTTCCGACAGCTTGAGATGGACGGAAGTTTAAAAACTAGAGATGTTTCAATACCATATTTCCTTCCTGGCACCAATAGTAATACTCGAACTTTCAGAAACTAGACGCCCATCGAATACCTCATTTCGGTAACAGCTGCGTTTAAATCTAACGATGTGGCCTTCGGTCAAAATGATCGACGTCCCTGTACTATATCATCAGTGCCGGGTCCGTTTCCAGTGCCTCCTACCTGCTGCTCTGCGATCAGTGAGGTCTTTAGGTTCTGCAGCTCTTCGTTCTTCTTCTTCTCCAGCAGCTCGAGCTTGCCCAAGAGTGACACCCTTTCTTCGTCCAATCTCTGCTGCAGCGAGACGTCGGCCTGTTCTTTATCTCCGGCCTCAGCTCCTCTGCGACATCGCAGTCAGGCAGTTAGTGTTACTTACCGAGCATACAAGTTGGGTATAAAAGAACTTGACTGCGATTAGAATGGAAAATCGTCTGGGGTCTCACTCACGACTGTGGAGTTAGGCCTCAAGAATTCCAGAGAACTTAAAATCAATACAATAAAGTAGGCTATCAAAGCAAAAAAAAAAACATTTCAAAAAAAATTCCTGCATACTGGGCAACACCACTCATTACGTTATAAAAGCTACACCCAGTTCCAAGAGGGACATGAAAAATGGTGATGATTGGTGATGGCATTTTTTTTTTTTTTTTAAAGTTAGCGTGCAGATTGGCAGCTGTGGCGGCCATATTGGATATCGGACCGTGCCGAAAATCAACAGACTTGTGTAATTCCAGTCCGAATCTCCACACCAAAAGTAAGGATGGAAGACGGCGTTTTGGAGTTTGTACATTGAGTGTAAATATAAGATGGAAGCCGTGACGGCCATATTGGATCTCAGACCGCAAAGGAGATTGATGGGCTTGTGTAGTTAAACAACCCCCAACCTCCACAACAAAAACCATGATCGGTCGAGATGGTCTTGAGGCAGTGCATGAAATGTAACAGATGGACACGTGGTGCGTGAGGAGGATTCCCCTCAACACCCATTTGGATGAAAGGTTTAAAACAAACAAAAAAATAAGTAAATAAATAAATGGCAAAAAAAAACAATAAAACTTAGTATATAATAAAATTTTATTTGTTCAAAATAAATAATTTATTTCAAAACAGAAAACAAAGCTGATGTCACTTTTTCTCTCACTTACTTGTCCGCAGACTGTCTTTCCTCAAGTTGAGTTTCAAGCAGTTGAATTTTGCAGAGCAGCCTCGATTCCAGCTCCTCCTTCTGCAGTAAGGCATCTTTTAAAGTATCTTTCAGCTCCTCCGCACTTCTCCGAGCCTCCTCACGCTCGTGCGCCAACTGCCTCGACAATAGTGCATTTGTATCCTGAACGTCGCTGACGGCGGTTTGCAAGTCGCGCTCTTTATCCCCAAAAGTCATCTGCTTCTCCTCAAGTTCCTTGCGTAAAGACTGGAGCTGGTCCTCCAGCTGGCGCTGGATCTCCTCACAGTCCTTCTCAGCGTCCTGAGACTTCTGCTTGAGCGCCGAGAACTCGTGGCGGAGCAGCGTGCTCTCCTCATCGTGCCGTTCCACCAGTTCCGAGATGCAGTGGTCCCTCTCGAGGCGCATGAGCGCGCGCAGCTCGGCGAGGCCTTGCTCGTGCTCCTCGTTCTTCTTCTGCAGCTGCTGTGTCAGTGCCTCGACTTGCTCCTGAAAGGCAGCTCTCCGTGACTCCATCTCTGCCTGAAGTGCCTCCTCCTGCTGACTCTTGGCTTCCTCATACTGCAAGCGCATGTCTTCAGTTTCAGTCTCTTTTAATGCCATTTCCATTTCAAGTCTACATCGGGCGTCGGCGAGCTCTGTGATGCGTGCCTCGTATTCCTTTAGACGGTGTTCGAACTCCTTCCGTTCTGTCGAGTGTGATTCCTTAAGTTCCTTCAGTTTGGCTTGGTTCTCGAGTACGAGAGTGTTCAGAGCACTCTGGCTGTCACATTTCAGAATCTCCATTTGCTCTTGGTGGTCCTTTTTCAGACAAGCTTCCAAGTCTTGGCGGCGGCTCCTCTCCACGGTTTCCATTTCTTGACGAACCTTTTGCTCGATCTCGACTTGCAGGCCATCCAACCGGTTGGCAAGGACCTCTTTGGAGTGCAAGGCATCTTGAAGTGCCTGGGTGCGCTCGGAAAGTTTCCTTTCTAACTCCTGGACAGCCTGCTGGTGGCTGTTGCGCATCTCCTGCAGCAAGCGCTCCCTCTCGCCCTCCATCTGAGCCAGCTCTTTCTCCTTCCTCTCTACAAGCCCTTCAAGGTCGAGCATCGCCCTCTGGACGTCCCGGACAATCTTGTGGTTCCCTTCCAACTCGTCAGTAAGCTGGAGGACGTGCTTCTCATGATCTTCTTTCAGGTTTTGGAGCTCATTCTGGTGTCTTTCTCGGAATTCCTCTTCCAGACAGTGTCGAATATTGTTGACAATGTTGTGAATTTCTGCACTCATCTTCTTTAAGGCAAAATCAAAGTCCTGCTGCTCTTTCAGAACAAGTCCTTGGAAATGACAGAGGTCGTCCTTAACCTTCTTCATGCTGCACTGTGACTCCTCAGCAGCTGAGCGGTACTTGTCTATGATGAGCTTGAGGGCCATGATTCTGGAGTTCTCTCGTTCAAGCATGGTCGTGTCCTGGATCCTTTTACTGTCTATAGCATTGATGACTGAGGAATAAAGAGACTCTACCATCATCTCAGGGCTGGTGGGATCACTGATGGCACTGGGCGATGTCATGTTCTCTTCAATGACAAATTCATTGACCGCCGACATGAAGTCGGACTCCGGGCTCTCAGCTAAAGAGTCCAGCTCGAGAGAACCCTGCTGGAGCACAGGATCCATGTTTGGATGTCCAATAGTTTCAAAATCAAATGTATGGGCATCTATACTGTCTGGGGACAGATCTTCTAAAGGAGCTGGAAGGGAGAGTGGCTGAGTGGGTGGGGACTGTATACTGAGAGTGGGTGGTGTTTTAGAGGTTGGTGTGGTCTCTGTTCTGATTTCAGAGCTGGACCTTTGTGCACTCTGGCTCTCAGAAACCTTCAAAGACAGCACAAAAACACCAATATTCAGACAACTTGGTGACAGAAAGCTTTTAAACTAAATTAGCCTAAAATAAAGAAAACCGGGTCTGTACCTTCAGTTCACTCAGTAAATCTGTGATGGTTTGAGTCATCTCATCTACACTTTGAGCTGCTCGTACCAGCTGGCGAAGAGCTTCGGTGTGATGGTTTAATGGCTCAAAATCACACAGTGAGGGAACCCTGATGAGGAACAGATATGATGAATATATTAGACTTCAGTGTGGCAGAAACATGACGGGTATCTTAGTGGAGGAGCTGAGGCACAGGAAATTCAAATGAGCAAACAAAGTCCAAAAGTAAAAAGCACAGAAACTTGGGCCCATCCAATTAATCCTGGGAATGACAGAGAGGATTTTCTGACGAGGGAAATTAAATTTAGCCCAGGGATCAGAGGCCAGGAACCAGGGCCCAGGAACCAGAGCTGGGAACTTTCGTCTGTGTGTTTCAGACATGGAAAATGTATTCAGGATACAATTAGGGCCTAGAGCCCAGGGTTCCAGGAACCAGGGCCCAGGAACCACAGCTGGGAACCTGAGTACACTGTGTTTCAGACATGGAAAATGTATTCGGGCTACAACTAGGGACTAGAACCCAGACTTCAGGGCCAGGGGCCAGGAACCAGGAACCACAGTCCAGGAACCAGAGCTGGGAATTATAGTCTGTGTGTTTCAGACATAGAAAATGTATTTGGGATACAAATAGATCCCAGAGGCCAGGGACTGGAGCCCAGCGACTAGAGCTGGAGTCTTTAGTACTCTGGATTGTTGTTTAACAAAAAGTAACAGCTGGCGAGTCTCTATCATCTTTACTTCAGGCAGCATTGCACCACAATGCATTATTCATTTTACTTCTGCTGAACATCTCCAACTGTTTTATTCATCAGTCACCAGTTTATTGTCTTCCGCTTTATGTATGTTTATTTTACCTGAGAAAGGGCTGCACTTCATCAGGACAGCAGCTCTTCAGGTACTGCAGGTCGTTCAGAGAAATGTCCGGAAGCTCAAAGTCAAACTGGCGAGGTTTCCTCGTCTAAAACAAACCATAGCATAAGTAAAAGCAAGGAAATGATAAAAAGGGGGGCAGGGGAGCTGTGAACGTACTACAGCACACATTTAAACACTCACACAAAACGATGATGGAGGCCACGAGTCAAGTCCTCGAAACAGCCGATTTCTGAGGAAGGACTTTTCTACAGAACAGAATCAATGAACATTAGTGATGGAGAGCATCTTCCAACTCCAGCAGCTTGGAGCTGTTCATTCGTGTTTATAAGAAGCTCAGCAGATCTTAGGGAACATGAACAGTCAGCTGGTACTTACTGAATAGTTTGCCGAACGTCTCCCTTTTGGTTTTCTCTGCCTCATAGAGGTTTTTCCCATCGTTAACCAGAGCACTGGCCCACTGGGGGGGAAACAGAGCAGAGGAAACACCGTTGTTCAGACAACTTCCGAGGCACATACAATGAACCATCGTATGACACTCGCTGGTCCCCTCACCTCTCTGTAGTGTTTCACAAACATTTTGCGGTGCACCACCTCCACCACGGCCAGGCAGTACATCTGCGGTACGGTACTGAGGGCCTCGACCACACGCACTCGCTCAAGCAGCTCGGTCAGGAGACGCAGCAGCGCTTGGAGCTTCTCACCTTCCTGATCCGCATGCAGCATCACGTAGCAGCACCATCTGCACCCAAGACACAATGACACGGTCAGACCTTCTCTGCTACCAAAGGGTAAAATTTCAAGTGCCGTGAGCATCCTTACTTGAGACGAACTTGCAGGTTATTGGCCAGTTCCTGTTTAGCAGTCGTACACTTCTGCTTAATGTCCAGCAGCTTCCTGTGGTTGTTCAGCATGATCATCAGCTGGTTGGCGTGACTCAGGCACAAATCCGGCAGCACTGAGTTATCCTTCAGGTTTTCAGCTCTCATCTGATTGGCTAAAAATCCCTGTAAAATACACATGCATATATTCATATATAAATAAATAAGATGTGCAAAACAAGCTGATTAATTGATTGATAGGCACCGCACGTACCTGAGCAAGCTCCTTCTGCTCGTTCACTAGCTTTTTGCAGCTGGCGAGCATTTGGTCCAGTGCATACAATCTGTCCTCGAGCCCCTTAATAGCCTTCATGTTCTGATTATCCAGTTTAATAATAGTCTCCCCACACTCGGCAAGGAACGGCTGAATAATCCGTGGATCCAGCTACGGAGTCAGAACACATGTACACATCATACTACAACAACAACTTTTTTTTTCCCCTCTGGATTTTTACCATCAAGAAAAATAGACGTCAGCGCTATTTAACTAACAGACATCTCTCTCTCTCCATTAAAGGAAGGATGACTTGCGTTTTATAACGCGATCGCCATCTTGCGACAAAACAGGCATTTCCATCTGTTTTCCATTCGGTGTTACAGGAAGAGCGTGAAGATGTACTGCACACATATATTTATGTTTATATTCAATAAAAATGGGTAATGTTTAGCTGGAAAATAACTAATCTAGTATTTATAATCATCTGAGGAGCGTTTCGTACATCCTGCAAAGCAAATCATCAGATTTTGATATTTAAAAGCCTCTGAATTACTAGCATAGAATTTTGTTTTTTGCACCAAAATTTAATATCTGAATTTTTTTGAGGGCAAAAATTTAGTACAGTGGTACTTTGTGGTATGAGTGTCTTTTATAACAAAATTTCCATGACACAACCTTCGATCCACCAAAAATCTGCCCCATCTAAAGAGGAAAATTTTGATTTACAAGCCCTGCTGGGGAAATAGCTTTTCAGGGCCGATTACCCTTGTATTCTTCCGTGTGTATTCCTCCACGCTCTGAGAGCACCTTGTGCAGTGCTTCTCAATTATTTCCTGTGATGCCCCCTATAGGAAGAAAAAAAAGAAAAACACCCCCCCCCAGCGATCCACACACAACTATAGTGTTTACTGCACTTCATATCGTTTGCTCGGTGCTTTTTCCGTGCTCCATAGGGAACACAGTGAGAGCGCCACTGCCATCTACTGTAGAGGATGTGCAATTACACTTAATTCTAGTACAGTATGACAAAAAAGCATGTCCTTCCCCCCCTCTTCACACCGCTCACCCCACTATTTGAGAAGCACTGGCCTTGTGGGAGCTCACCACGAGCCTTTCCTCCCTGGCATTTGAAGCGTGCACATGCATAAAATTCTCCTCCTCTTCCTCCTGTTACACACCACCTCATGCATGCCCACATGCCATCTTTGTGTCCATGTGACATCTTTGCTGCAGTCGATGATCAGAATGCTTAGTTGACTTATTGTTTATTCTTGTTTTATTATTATTTATTAATTATTATTAGTGTTAATGTACATGTATTATTATTATGACATATTTATTGCTTTTACATGTTTACCTTTAATATATTAAGTAAAATATATGTGTTTATGTCAGGTTATACGAGTTTGGGAAGGGGTTGGAACGGATTAATTGGTTTTCTATTATTTCCAATGGGAATAATTGTTTTATATAATGAACATTTTGACTTCTGAGCTCACCCTCGGAACGGATTAATTTCCTAAGTCAAGGTACCACTGTATCTGAATTCAGAACCTCATTTTCCTCAGCAGCACAAAATGTGTACCAAGGACGACCAATCGAGCAGATCCATCCAATTTGCTTACAGAGTTTTCAGAACCGATCAAAGTGGAACCTGATGCTACACTTTGCTGTACAATAAAGTGAAACATGTCATGTCTCATAAATATGAGTAAAAGAGAAAAATACTTCAAATAAAATTAATAAACTTCAGTTATCCTTTGAGTATCGCGGATAATGTAGACCAGACCTGGCCGCAATATTCGAAAAACCACGAAGTAGGAATGCCCCTCTTGTTTCTACCATGTTGTCTCATTTCTATGTTTTCGCATCTATACAATATCAAACATTACATAGTTATATGCATATGTAAGTACTGTAATGTATTAACATTTAAATAGAATTTATATACAAATACTTTATGTACTGTACTCACCTCTGACAATAGCTCTTCTCCGCTTGATCTAAATCTTGGTCTTTTTTGATGTAACACACGGTAGATTCATTTATGCCGTAATGGCATGCTACATGGCCCTACGTATTGAACGCCATCAGTATATCTAGCATCTTCACTTTTTGGGTCACTGTCATCATATTTCACTTTTTCTTGGGCTCATTGGATGCCTTAGATGGTGCAGGATGTTCACAAACACTATAAGATCACAAAATCACAAAAAAATCCCGCGGGAATGTGCAAGGCAACAGCGTCACGCGTCTAAGCCAATCAGCTTGCAAGATTGAGTTGAGTGGGCGGTCCCTGCCAGAACTGGGGAGGAGAGGCACTTCAGTCTGTCGTTTGTACACAATAGACACAGCCTGCCTTGGGTCCCTGCCTTCCGCTTGCTTACATGCAAGTTTCAGCGTGAATTAAATTTTTTTTTTTTTTTTTTTTAATACCGCGATGTACCAAGACCGTGATGTTCAAATCGCGAAGTGGCGAGGGATGACTGTAGATGATTACAATCAAAGCACTTCGAAGAACAGGAGCCTTCTTGAAGAATCCGTGACCGAATGGGGTGGATCAGTGTTCGATCGCCCATCCTTGGTGCCCCAGATGTTGACAGCAATTTTTTTGGGATGCTGGTAAATTGACTTTGGATTTTTAAAGCACACGTTTTTCATCTCAAATTTGGGAACATTGGGAAAAATAAATAAATAAATCAATAAAAGTGAAAATGAGGTTCTGAATTCAGATAATTTATTTTTGCGGAAAAAAAATTATGCATACCTTTTTTATTATTATGCTTATTATACTGTATTAATCCCATAAAGGAAATGATTTCCTCTGCATTTAACCCATCCAATGCAAGCACGTGCACACACACGTGCACACACTGTACCTCTCGAGGCAGTGGGGCGACCCACATTAGGACGCCTGGAGAGCAGTCGGGCTTAGGTGCTTTGCTCAAGGGTATTCAGCCATGGATGTGAAGGAAGGAAAGGTGCAGCTCACCCCACCACCATCACCACACATTTTTGCTGATGGTTCGGGAATCAAGCCAGCGGCCTTTCGGTCCCGAAGCCGCATTTCTAACTATTAGGTTGAGGCTGCCCATCGCTGCCCACTTAATTTTTGTGCAAAACAAATTCAGTGCGAGTAATTCAGAGGCTTTGAAATTTCAAAATCTGATGAGACCGAGTAGCTTCCATGTCCTTCTTATACATCATGAGGTTTCAGGATGCTAACGCACTTCATCAAGCTCCGCCTCTGAATTAGGACTCGATGCTGATCACAACTCGTCTTTCTCCTTCCCACCCCCCTCGTCAGGCCCCACCCCCTTCTTAAACTCATAATGCATTAGATGCAGTTTGACGTTAAGACAGCGCTTCTCAAGTATTTTCTGTGCCACAACCCCTCAGGAAGAAAAAACATTTCAACGCCCCCAGCACCCCACGAGCGACAATACTATTATTTGTCTATAAAATTGTTATTAGTATACCTCTGCATAACATTGTATCTTTAGTAATATTAAAAACAAAACAGAAATGGAGTTCAACTTACAATAAAGAAAAACTTCATGAACATTGTTTTTTAATCTGTAATAGAAAAGATTTAAAGTGCACCAATGCCTGAAATTAAAAAAATCCTTCTTTAAACTCATTCAACTTATTTATGTCTTAATATCTGTCTCGCTCCACCTTTCTCTTCGTTCCTGTTAGAAATGTTTCCGCGTTCTTTCTTGAGGGGTTTACTGCACTTCATGCCGTTTGCTTGTGCGAAAAACTGCTACACCATAGCGCGACAATGAGAGCGCTACTGCCAACTAGCAGAGTGGATGTGCAATTACACTTAATTCTTGTATACAATTCCAGAAAAGCATGTTCCCAGGGTCATACGCTCTCCCTCAGCATCACACCAACCCCCCAGCATCATCCCATCACCCCCTTGGGGGGCGTGCCCCACTATTTGAGAAGCACTGTGTTAATATGAACTGAAGCAGAAACACCTAACGAAACCCCTTCACCAATCGTGCTTACTCTGTTGATGGAGTCGAAGCACTTCCTCACAACAGCCTCGACGTCATTAGGTCGGTCTTGTACGTTGATCCAGTCCAGCAGCGTCACGTTAAATGTCGGAGCGTCCGCCTTTTCTGTCTCCTCGTGCTCCTTGTCTTCCTCGAGTGCCTCCTGCAGCCCACTATCGTTGCTACCCATTTTCTCCTCAGCTGCCAAATCTCCCGAAGCAGATTTCTGAATTTCCGCGGGACACGAGATGGCCGCCTGAGAGGATGTCCGGTGTTCTCCTTCCTCGCCAGGCTCGCTCCCGCTCGCTGGATGTGTGGAGGAGGATCTCCCAAGGCTTTCTCTGTAGCTGTGGCGGGTCAGACACTCCAACAGAGGGATTTTTGCCATGACCGAGACGGCTGTACCAAGCCTGGATGTATTAAAATAAAAGCAAATAAAAATATGGTGCCTGGGCGGTCCTTTAGTGTAATTAATGGGAATGTGAATAATGTAATTAAAAGCAGCAGTACTCACTTTGTTAATTTGAGTTTGATGTCTTCGAAATCCTGTTGGTAATTAATGTAGGCCGTTTCGAATTGAGAGAGCAGCTTCTGATAGCACACGGAGCAGTCGTCCAGGTTGGCCATGATGGCGGCCCAGCCTTGGTGTTGAAGGTGTTCATCATGAACCAGGCGTTCGCAGAAGGAGCACAGCTTCTTGGCAACTTCAAACATTTCCTTCACAAACATGAGAAAGGAACCATTCGTTTCAGTGAGTGTTTTGAGCGTGTACGAGTGTAGTGCGGCACTGTTACTGAGGTGCGTGAGGAGTACCACAGCAAGTTGCGTCCTTGATGCGACAGTGTGAAATACTGCTGGCATCATCAGGGACTCCTCCACCTTCATTTCCATCTCGTTCTCGACGGAGAAGGTGGTTTTGGGGATTGTCGGCGCACGGTCGTAGATCAGCTCTTTGTTGAACAAAAAGATAGGGTTTGTATCCTGCAACACACAAAAGTAAAATTTGCTTAAATGAACACATCACAGGGTTTGTTTAATATTTACCCAAAGAAGGTGCCTGTAATAACCAGCCCACTGTTGGGGAAATTATTACAGCTTCACTATTATTAAGAAAGCGGGGCAAACTTCTCAACTTTCATACAGCTTTCAATCCAGCAGAAAGAAAAATACTCTTTTAGCTTATTTCCTGTGATACTAAGTATGGTGTGTGTGTGTGTGTGTGTGTGTGTGTGTGTGTGTGTGTTAAATATCAGAAATAAAAGCTCAGACCTGCGTCATGTTCTCCAACTGACACAAAGCAACGTCATTAAAGCTTAAACTAGTGAACATGTGAATAAAATTGTCCTTACTTCACACTTACACACCTGAGTGACTATGTAAATATCATGTGTTTGTTTACATGGATGCATGGTGTGAATAAATAAATACCATGTTCAATGTAATAAGCGCCCTGTTCCAATAAGCGCGCCCACCCACCCCCATCCCCACCCCAGTGTTTTTGTTCTGACATCTAATAACCACTCATGTGCACTGGGAGCAAAATGGTTGATCAAACTTACCAATTTTATTCAATCGGTCTGTAACGGTAAAATGAGGTGTTCACTGCTTGTAAAAGTGAGTTTACACGGTATTTCAAGACCCCCTGTCACTGGGGAATGTCCATAATGTTCATAATTAAAAACACATTTGATCGTTCCACCATGCTTTAAAAAACAGGGAAATATTTTGCTTTGTTCTTTTGGTAAATGTCCAACAAGATGAACCATTAGAAACTGCTACGGCTACGGCAAAATTATGGGATGCTCTGAATGAATGGAGCGATGAGCCAGATATGGACCTATCAGAAAGTGATAAGTATTTTTCACCTGATTCTCCTGCTCACTAACTTCATACATTTAATGAAATACATTCCTGGCCATGTGCTTTTGTGTTGATTGGTTGAACATACCATGTACTAAAGTTGACATTTATGTTGATTGGCTTGATTTTAAATCTGGGGAAAATAGGCACTGGGGGGGGGGGGGGGGGGCAGGGACAACCTGTTATGGGTGGGGCTTGAACCCCCTAGAATCAGTGATCCAGCACTTTTATGACAAGGCCACCACTGTCCGGAGCACAACATGAAAAGGAAATTTAAATGAGCGCCCTGCGTATACAATCTTTCATCAGTTTTTGGTTTAAATCCCTTTTAATTAAATTTGAAACAAAGGCACCTCAGTGTTTTCATTCAAGTTCTTCAGAACCAGGATAATCAACCCTGGATCCAGGCCTTCACTGTGGTTGGCAGCTCATCCTCAGCCGTATTCATTTTATTCATTACAATTCGAGAGATCTTGACTCATGCGCCGGAGCAGCACCTTCCATGTGAAAGCGTGTCAAGATCGGGTTAACCGTGCCGAGTTACCATAAGCTGGTCACATAACGGCATGTGAAGAGTGAAATCACAATTCAATGTGTCACTAGTTTCCTGAATCTCATGCCACTTAATATTGATCACCCAGACTGTTCTCGAAACTGGAGGAATATCCCGATAATGTGACGATTCCACAACTAACAACAAACAATGCCAGAAAATCTGATAATCAGCAGCTCGACATTCATCATTTCAGACCAAACACGCACTTTAGTGGGAGGAGTTGCAAAAGGAAAGCGCATAGTAACCGTTGGTGGCAGTAAAACCGCCATGTCGACCCCAAGGTCACCACCATGTCCACTCCCAGACATTTCTACATTTAGGCAAGTTTGGAAACGATGACTCCTTTTCAATTCATTTAAAAATCTCGAGATCCAACCACAGCAGCCTGATTCAGATTGCTCCACGAGATTTCAGCCTGGATGGGATCCCTCATGCTTATAATAACAATTAAACATTAAAAAAACATAAGACATAAATAAAATATAAATACAGACGCTCCCCAACTTACCAGCATCCGTGTCCAAAGTCAAAAGTGAAAGTGAAATGAAATTCAAGAACAAGTAGAAATAGAAATGGAATAAAACCTATAGAAAGATATACCATAAACATTATTCTGAGGTACACTTAATACTAGGCTCCGGGGGGCCGGGGTGGGGGGGGGCTGATAGGTCTGGAAAGAGAATCAGAACCGATACATTTCTGAACTCCTGCCAAAAGTTTCAAAGAAGAAACAAATTGACTCCAGTATTATAATAAACTGGATAAGGGTGAAACTCTGTAAATCTGATCAGATCCGCTGTGCTGTGCTTGAGAGGAACCAGGAGTTTAAACACGGGACATATTGTACAGATGATTATGTGGGAAGAGAGAGGGCGAGAGGGAGAGATCGTATACAGTACAAACTCGAAGAGGTTATTTATACAAGGTTTAAAAATGCGTTCCCGTCTAAAGAATGCCCTGAAACGACTTACAAACGAATTCATCTAAGAACGGCTAACCTGAACCTAACCCATTAATAAACTGGGGAGTGTCTGTACACACACATACAGGATGGTATGAAGATGACATACATGCACACGTTCGCATGCACACACGCGCACAGATACGCGTGCACACACAGATACGAAAATGTATCCCGTTTTTATGTAAGATTTTGGGTTGTTTTTTGTTTGTTTAGGGTTTTTTGCATAATTGGCCTTGTTTTTGTGACATTATCCATAACTTTTCCCCTGTTCTTCCTTAATTTTGTTGTTTTTAATTCGATGAATATTTATTTATTTGTTTATTTTAAAGCCGCGATGCACTGAAGCCCTGTACAGGTATACCTCAGCTTGCGTCTTTAATTGGTTCCAGGAGAGACGATGTAAGTCAAAAAGAGGGAAATTTTTAAGGAAATGCTACAAAAACAAGGCCAATTATGCAAAAAAAAAAAAAAAAACCCCAAACAAACAAAACAAAACAAAATCTCCCATCAAAACTACTTACATTGTTGTGAGGTGCGCATCTTAGTGCGTGCACGCGCATCTGTATGTGTGTACAGTCAGCCCTCTTCTTGAGAAATTAATCCATTCCAGCGCCTTTTTCATTCCCTGGAGTTTTCGTAGTAGAGACGCATTTTACATGTAAAACGCATGATTCGTTCCAGGGCTCCCAAGACTACCCCATAAACCCTTAAAAACGATAAAAGTACACCAATTTTCTATGAAATATGTATGAAATGTGTTAAAAGTAAAAGAAGATAATTTATTAAACCATTTGAACATTTTATTAACATATTAAACCATTTTAATAACATATTTAATAATTAAACCATTGTTAAATATTTTTTATCAACCAATTTTTTTATTAACCAAACTAAACAATATTAAACATTTGTGACGCGCTCCATCAAGTGCGGGTGGCGTCGTGGCCGACACCAGAGCTTGTGGGGTGGAACGCGGCTTGTCCGGATTTCCGATCTGTCAAGCAGGCAAGCGCGCTATGAACACTTGTTTAGTACTCAACATTCACTCGTTTGCTTGAGGGATCAGCGGTCCGGATGAACCGCGCCTAGTCTGAGGAGCTCCAGTGTCGGTCGCGACACCGCCCACACGCTGCAGATCGCGAATGAATGCGGGCGGCGTCGGAGCTTTCGAAATGGGGCACGACTCGACCGGACCTCTGATCTGTCAAGCAGGCAAGTGCCCTTTGAATACTTGTTTCGTACTCAACGTTCACCAGTTTGCTTGAGGGATGGGAGGTCCGGATGAGCCGCATTTTGCCCACATTCGGTGGAGCGTGAAACATTTAAACATTTACTGAATTATACAACTTAAAAAAACGAAAAATAATGCTGCAATAAGCACTCTCAAAAAAATGCACAAAACTCACAAACCAACAATACAGTCTCCTTTACGCATGTAACAAACAAGCTTTATGGGTACAGTACTATGTAGATTCAGCTCCCTTCTGGCCAATGGGAGGTCAACAGGAGGCCAGCGGGGCAGGTTGTTGGGAGACAGCCAATGAGAGGGCAACTTACGCATTGTTTGAATGGCGCGTTGGAATGTTTGGATGGCGCGTTGGAATGTTTGGATGGCGCGTTGGAATGTTTGGATGGCGCGTTTTGAATGGTGCTTTTGGCACTTTTTGTAAGAACTTGTTTCATATACAGAGGAAAAAAATTTAGGAAAACGTTTTTCGTATACTGGATTTTTCGTATTCCGGGGATTTCATAAGTAGAGGGCCGACACTATTTATATTTTATTTATATGTTATGCATCATTTTTGAATGTTTAATTGATGATATAAGCATTTATAGTATTGAATATGTATTTATTGATATTATATACACATATACATGTACGATACATCCGTTGGGGGGGGGGTCCTACTTCATGGATTCCGATGGTTGCATGGGGATCTCAGTCCCAAATAACCGCGGAAAGTGAGGGATACCTGTATATATACATATACACACGTATTTAATATACTAATTGTCTGTCTTTCGGCTTTTTTCCTTTTACTCGGGAGTCGCCACAGCGAATCATCTTGATTCGCATGTTTGATTTGGCAGAGGTTTTTACGTCGGATGCCCTTCCTGTCACAACCCTTTTAGCAAGGGACAGAAACACGCTGACGGCTTTGCAGCTACTCTTTACGAATGTCAGCAATGGTTCTTTTACATGCCTCTCACCATAGACAGTGAGAGACATGGCCCGCCTTTGATAACCCAGTTAGCCGCACTGGGGGGGGGGGGGGAGACAGTGACAACCTTGTGGAGAGTGGGACTCGAACCCCCAACCTTTGGATCAGCAATCCAGCGCCCTATACCACTAGACCACCACGTATTTAATATACTAAATATATATAAAATATACATTAAGCCCCCGTTATAGGCTTCGGAGCCATATTTTAACACGAATATGTAATTAACTTCCTTTGCAAGAAGCCTAAAATTCATGTGACTTCTGAACGTGACGGATCTGTTTGGACAAACGGAATGAAATGTTTGTGAAATGGAGGGTCTGGGACACGATGGCCTATTTCAGATATACACCTTAAAAAACCTGCCACTCCGAAAACTGATGATCCACATGAATATTATTGCACTCATATTACGTGTTAGTGTGGAGCAGGCTTGGGGCTGTTGGCCAATCAAAAAGAGCAATGAAGAAAAAGGTCTAGAGGCCTGACTCTGAGTGGGAGGAGCAGACCGTTACTATTGCCATTTCCACAATAATAGGGACCTATTATCTCCTATCTGGAGAGGCAGGCAGAGAGCTCATGAGCACGTTTCTTAAGAAAGGTTTCTTACCGTGCCTGCGCTGTAGCTACACACCCTCTTCTCGGCCACCATGCACTCGCCCCCGTTGACCACCAGCACCTGCTGTTGCGTGGCGATCTTGTACTTGGCTTGGATCGCATTTTTTAGGTCCAGAACACTGCAACCACACAAATACTGTGAGTTTTCTTTTGCATTCCACACGCATCACTAATAAACTGGCAAACATTTTACATGAGCCACATTTCTTGGGAAGGACTTACGTTTGCACCGCTAGTTCAGTATCGAAGGTCAACGTGGTCCCGTTGTTGACCTGGAATACGTACAATTTCATCTTGAATTCTCCGCTCAGCTTCCACACGGCCCGGCTCCTTCATCTAGTCTGTGATGCTCACCTGAGAAACACAACATCCGTTGATCATTAATCAGAAAAAATTATACACATCACTGATATTTACGAGATAATAAATCCAACATGACACTGCACATAGACATTATTCTGATACCGGAACAAAAACAAATGTTCCTGTCAGGTGGACCATTTGATAATACATTTCAAAAAAAAAAAAGTATTTACAGGTATACCTTGGTTAATTAGTTCCAGGAGAAATGACGCAAGCCGGAAACGACTTAAATCGAATTCGCTTGTCTCTAGGCTAGCCTAAGCCAAATTAGCTTGTATAATAGTATATTATATATAACACATATCTATCTATCTAGTGCCCGAGTCGTAGGACGACCATTGGTGACCCGCCATGAAGGATAACG
Source organism: Plotosus lineatus (assembly GCA_024760905.1). Lineage (NCBI taxonomy): Eukaryota > Metazoa > Chordata > Actinopteri > Siluriformes > Plotosidae > Plotosus > Plotosus lineatus. The sequence continues at coordinate 111,941,593 of CM045728.1, forward strand.
GCCTGGTTATCATCTTCATGGAGGTTTTCTTGACAGAATTAGTGCAGTGGTTTTCCATTGCCGTCTTCACAATGTGAACCTACAGGCAATTTAGAATGGCCAATTAACATACCGTGCATGTCTTTGCATTGTGGGAGTAAACCGGAGCACCTGGAAGAAACCCAGGCAAGCACGGAGAGATCATGCGAACTCCACACAGAAACGCCCAGGCCGAGAATCGAACCCAGGCCATCTTGCTGTGAGGCGGACGTGCTAACCACTACACCACCGTGCCGCCCATAACACACACACACACACACACACATACAGTAGGCCCTTGACTATTCGCGGTTTTGCACTCACGGTTTGAGTATTCACGGACTGTCAAGCAACTCGCACATGATTCAAATTCAGCCAATGGCTGTCCTCTTTCCTGCTGATTGGTTGAGATGATGTAATGCCCCTTTTTCCTCATTCGCGCACAAGTTGGCAATGAGCCTTTTTTTAGTGTGTTTAAATTACCAGTTAAGATCTATGATGTCACTCAAACGCCTGCTAAGCACCAGAAAAAGGTAATGACGTTGGATGTCTCTTCTGAACAAATAAGACTTTCTCCGGAAGAAACGAGTTTCCTCTGAAGTGCCTGAAGAGGTATAATCGTCTGAACTGTTGTAAAACACCTCCACTATTAAATTCTTTTTCAATTATTATTCGAGTACATGACCTAAGGTAATGTTTAAAATGTTTGTGTATTTTATTTTATTTACTGTGGTGTAACATGTTTCTCATTTTGTTTTTTATCCAATTTATTATTTTTCTTGTTCTTTTCTGTCATTTTTTTTATGGTCTGTGTTTTGGAGGACTTTGATTTTGGCGCTGTGCCTCTAACTAACTACTCTCTGCTTTGGCTGAGAGGCGTGGCTGAGCTGCTCGGTAGTACACACCTGAATTCACTATTCTCATTTACTCCCCAATAAATAAAAGCATGCTCACCTCTGCACCAGAGGATTAACTCACATCACCGCTTCTTTGGTTTGTAACGCTCTCTAACTCTATCACTTTAAAATTCTGTTTTGTACTCGCTCCGGCTGAGGGGTGTGGCTGAGCTGTTTGGACTTAATGAAGTTAATACCTGAATTCAGTCATCTCATGCCTAATGCAATACTTTCCTCCTCTAGTGGGCATTTTTTGAAAACTACAGTGCTGTATGTTTTTCAAAAAGAATGCATTGAAAGGTGTTCTTATATGAATGATGTATAATGTTTATATTTTATTATCAATAAATATCACAGTAAAAAATTTAAGTTTTTCTTAAATCATTACTACATTAATACTGAATTAATGAGTAAGACTGTCTATAGAATGTGTTTAAGAAGTATATTTTAGCGCATGTAATAGATACATAGTATTTTACTTCCGACTGCTCATTCGCGGATGTGAGGTGATACATGGGGTTTTACTTCCGGGTACAGAAAATGTCGAGGGCCGACTGTGTGTGTGTTTATTTATATATATATATATATATATATATATATATATATCTACACACACACACACACACTAGTCCTTCTCAAAAAATTAGCATATTGTGATAAAGTTCATTATTTTCTGTAATATACTGATAAACATTAGACTTTCATATATTTTAGAGTCATTACACACGACTGAAGTAGTGCAAGCCTTTTATTGTTTTAATATTGATAATTTTGGAAAAAAGTAAAGAAAAAACAAAAATTCCTATCTCAAAAAATTAGCATATTTCATCCGACCAATTAAAAAAAAAAAAAAAGTACTTTTAATACAAAAAAAGTCAACCTTCAAATAATTATGTTCAGTTATGCTCTCAATACTTGGTCGAGAATCCTTTTGCAGAAATGACTGTTTCAATGCGGCGTGGCATGGAGGCAATCAGCCTGTGGCACTGCTGAGGTGTTATGGAGGCCCAGGATGCTTCGATAACAGCCTTAAGCTCATCCACAGTGTTGGGTCTGGTGTGTCTCAACTTTCTCTTCACAATATCCCACAGATTCTCTATGGGGTTCGGGTCAGGAGAGTTGGCAGGCCAATTGAGCACAGTAATACCATGGTCAGTAAACCATTTACCAGTCGTTTTGGCACTGTGAGCAGGTGCCAGGTCGTGCTGAAAAATTAAATCTTCATCTCCATCAAGCTTTTCAGCAGATGGAAGCATGAAGTGCTCCAAAATCTTCTGATAGCTAACTGCATTGACCCTGCCCTTGATAAAACACAGTGGACCAACACCAGCAGCTGACATGGCACCCCAGACCATCACTGACTGTGGGTACTTGACACTGGACTTCAGGCATTTTGGCATTTCCTTCTCCCCAGTCTTCCTCCAGACTCTGGCACCTTGATTTCCGAATGACATGCAAAATTTGCTTTCATCCGAATAAAGTACTTTGGACCACTGAGCAACAGTCCGGTGCTGCTTCTCTGTAGCTCAGGTCAGGCGCTTCTGCCGTTGTTTCTAGTTCAAAAGTGGTTCGACCTGGGGAATGCGGCACCTGTAGCCCATTTCCTGCATATGCCTGCACATGGTGGCTCTGGATGTTTCTACTCCAGACTCCGTCCACTGCTTCCACAGGTCCCCTAAGGTCTGGAATCGGCCCTTCTTTCACTTTTTCCTTCCCATAGACATCCCACTGAGGTGCCTTGATATAGCACTCTGGGAACAGCCTATTTGCGCAAAGATTTCTCTCAGGTCGACAGTCTTACCCGATTGCAATTTTGAGTAATGAACCAGGCTGGGAGTTTTTAAAAGCCTCAGGAATCTTTTGCAGGTGTTTAGAGTTAATTGGTTGATTCAGGTGATTAGGTTAATAGCTCGTTTAGAGTGCCTTTTCATGATATGCTAATTTTTTGAGATGGGTATTTTGGATTTTCATGAGCTGTATGCCAAAATCATCAGTATTAAAACAATAAAAGACCTGAAATATTTCAGTTGGTGTGCAATGAATCTAAAATATATGAAAGTTTAATGTTTATCAGTACATTACAGAAAATAATGAACTTTATTACAATATGTTAATTTTTTGAGGACTAGTATATATTATATATATATATGTATTTTTTTTCAGTGTATTAAATATTGTGTGTGTGTGTGTGTGTGTGTGTGTGTATGTATAGTGGTACCTCACCTTACGATAGTCCCAGCAAACAAAAAATTCAGGTTACGAAAAACATTTAAGCCAAAACACGCCATTCAAACGCATCATGCAAACATTCAAACAATGCACGAGTTGCTGCTCTTCATTGACTGTCTCCCAACATCCGCAAGCTGATTGGCTTAGACGCGTGACGCTGTTGCCTCGCACATTCCCGCTGGATTTTTTGTGATCTTACTGTATAGTGTTTGTGAACGTCCTGCACCACGGAGAAGAGCTATTGTCAGAGGTGAGGACAGTACTTAAAGTATTTATATATAAATTCTATTTAAATACTAATACATTACAGTATTTACATATGCATATAACTGTGTAACATTTAATATACACTTCTTGATATTGTATAGATGCGAAAACAGAAATGAGACAACATGGTAGAAATTGGGGGGGGGGGGTTTCCCCTACGTCGCGGTTTTTCGAATATCGTGGCCAGGTCTGGTCTATATTATCAAGGGATGACTGTGTGTATATATACATATTTTTTATATATATATATATATATATATATACACACACATACTGTATTTAATACACTAAATATATAATATACAGAAAGCTCCCGTTATTTGTGGGGGTTACGTTCCGCCCCCACTCGCGGATCCTGAAAATCCTCGAATTATTGATGCAGTTTTAAAACCCTATGTATATTACATGTGCTAACATATGCTTTTTAAACACATTCTATAGACCGTCTTCTCATTAATACAGTCATAATATGGTGTGAGGTTCATGTAAAAGAACTATTGCTGACTTTCGTAAAGAGTAGCTGCAAAGCCGTCAGCTTGTTTCTGCCCCTTGCTAAAGAGTGGTTACAGAAAGGGCATCCGATGTAAAAACCGATGCCAGACGATTCTCTGTGGCGACCACTGAAAAAGGAAAAAAGCCGAAAGAAGAATGCAGTAAAATGTAGTAATGATTAAGTAAAAACTTTTTAATTTTGTACTGTGATAATATTTATTAATAAATAAAGCACTTAGGCTCCTGACCAGAAGCTAGAGAAGATACAGGGTTTTTGAGTAGCATCATGGAGATTAAATAATCTTTAAAAACACACTAAAAAAATTTTAATTTATTTCACAATTCAAGCAATCACGTTGATGACATGTGCGCGAAGGAGGAAAAAAAAAAAAAAAAAAGAGGTGCACACATCATCTGCAACCAATCAGGAGGGAGAAACGAAAGCTCTCAGCCATTGGCTAAATTGAATGACGTGCCAGTTATGTCATGATGATGCATATGTATAATTTGCCTGGGTTGCCTCTAATTCAGTGCTTCTCAAGTACTGGGGCTCGACCCCCATTGGGGGGTTGTGGTGTGAGGCCAGGGGGATACTCCCCTGACCCTGGGGAACATGCTTTTTTTGCAATACTATACTAGAATTAAATGTATATTATTTAAGACTTTTTATTTTTAATGTGAATAAAGATACAATGTTATGCAGAGTATTCATAATTTTATAGACAAGTAATACTATTTGTATTTGCAAGTGGCGCGCGAGCTAGGGGGCATGAAATAATTTTTTTTCTTCCTAGAGAGGGCGTTACAGAAAATAATTAAGAAGCACTGAACATTATGAAAAAAGCCTTTGGAAACATTATGAAAAAATCCTTTGAGCACAAAATCCACGAGTATGCGGCCCCAACTCTTTTTTTTTTTTCATAAAATTTTTTGAAACCCGACGTATGATTGAGAGCAACTTAAGTCGAGGTGCACCTATATATATATATATATATATATATATATATATATGATTCGCTGTGGTGACCCCTGAGAAAGGGAAAAAGACGAAAGGAAAAGACGATGATATAGAGGCGATCCATATCACTCCAATCCCACCTTACCGCCCACTGAATGGAACGCACACATCAAATCGAGGTGATTCCGAATGTAAATTTCCTTCCAAAGTTATCACGCCAACCATACGTATGGACAAAGTTGTCCGGACAGCTCCGACTCTGCTTACCTTTTTCGGTGGTGGGTAACAAATCGACTGCTAGGTTTCTGTTTACAAAAGACCGCAGCGCTCCACAACAACGAAAGTTAAACATTATGCTGTAACTTTTATGTGTTTCCTCATTTTTTTTAGAGGCCTAAAATATTCATTAATATTATTATTTCAACAAACAGAGCAGCTATAATGATTGAAATAATTTCCAAATGCTATAAGTTTTCATTTCATGATGTATTTTCCTTATAATAACGCCATAAGTATATATGTATAAGTAACATACCATAAGTAAGCCTTACTCACATTTCCTCTCAGGGAGCCATGTGTACTAACAGCAACCAACTCATGTCTTATTTATGACTTCAGAAGCCCCACCCCTACCTGTGACATCATCACTTACTGAATGAAGCACAGTACTTTGAGGTGTTGCCACCCTAGGACATCTCCCATGCATACACATCCCCCCAACCCCTGCCAGAGATTTTACACCTCTGATGTCTTCTTATTGTGACCTTTCAGTAACTTCCTGTCATCATGTGTAAATGTCCTTGCTACCTCATGTCTCACCAGGAAATAAAGCAACGGTTTTTTCGTGACATCAAAGCTTATGTGGTGTATTAAAGCTGCGGTTGGTAAGTATTCCGTCCTTTTTCCCCAACCTGTTCGGGTGAAATGGTCAATCTATGACTCTGAAAGTCTTGAGATCTTATGAGATCTGTGACTGCTGTGATTCAAGAAAAAACAAACAAACAAAATCAAATCATAAATCATCGACCAATCAGTTCCTCACGTTCCCCAGGGAAACGTCCTATCAAATGCTCCCATGTCTCCCTGCTCACGCGTGAACGTACAGTGGCTCTGAAAGGATCTCTGAGCGCAGGGAAGGGTTTGGCCAATAATTTCAAACTTCGTTAGCTTTCCAAATGACCAATCACAGCTCAGGGTTCTGAAGTATAAACACTTCATCTCAAATTACAGGGATGCAAAGTACATTCTACTGACTCTGCTATAGCTTCTAATGCTCTCTAATCTAATATTCAACACAATTTAATACAGCACTGCCTCAGCAAGCGTGTGTGTACAGTACGTGTGCGATGGGGAGGGAGAGAGGTGGAGGGGGGAGATCGAGGGGAGATGCGGAGTTGTAGAGAGGAGAGATGGAGAAAAGAGAGTTGGAGGGGGAGGGGAGAGTTGGATGGGGAGCGGAGGAGAGAGGTGGAGGGGTAGGTGAAGAAAAGAGAGTTGGATAGGGGAGGGGACGGGGAGAGTTGGGGGAAGGAGATAGTTGGGGTGTGGGGTGATGAGGGGTGGGGGGAAACTATTTCAGGCTGACTCATGTTGTTGTTCTCCTCAAGCTGAATCATGAAGAATTCCGTCAACTGTTCACTTCATTATTGAAAGTCTTCCCCGATAAAACCTCACAATGTACCCTGATGTCCATGACCGTGTTCAACATCCTTCACCGTCACCGGGAATCAAAACTCCACTCAAATTGAGCTCTGTCAACGCGCGTTCAAATAAATATGAATCGAAAAATTAATAACTTTCGAAATGAGGAGGACTGTGTTTTTAGTTAGATTCGGTTCTGTTTACATCATCAGGTTCGGTTTCGGCACGTGGAACTGTTTCAAATGCTCCTCAAACTCCGCGTGAACAGATCCATCCGCTGCTGGCGGACAGCAATGCCGTCGGCATCCGCCTGATGAGCGTCTGGAGTCGATTCCAAAAACGAGTCGATTCTCCAATTGCTGCATTCAACTGAAAAGAGTCGATTCTCTGATCCCGGTTTAAAGGACACAATCGATTCTTCGGATCCTAGTAGGGACTTGGACATTTTTTCAGTCATTTCAAATGTACTTTTTTTTATCTGGTGTGAGAGAACAAGAGAAATGATAAACTTTGATACCTCATTTGTCTAAATTGGTCGCAGAATAACCAATACACCGAAACATCCTTGTGGAGACCAAGGACTTGAACCTAGGACCTTCTCGCTGTGAGGTGGACGTGGTGGACCTTGTTAAAGTTCAGGGCTGATGTAATAATAATAATACAGTAAAAACACACTTCTAATCTATAACGAATCCACTGAATTAGAGACGATTCCGGGTCTTGATTGTTTATCTTTCATTAATAAACAATCCAGGATAAAGTCATTCTGTAGAGTTCTGCATTACTGAAAGAATTAACTCGCTGCGCCATCAAAAACATTATAACTTTCTCAAAAAATTCTCTGCTGATATTTCTAACAATAAATTTCTCTAATACATAAACTCGAAAGAAATTCCACAACTCTAAGTGGTCTGCTGTTAATTTAATGCCACTGAGAGTGAAACTTTTCTCTGAATTAATTTAAAGGTCGCATGTCTTTATTCTGAGTTTGGTATACTGTATTAATCCCACAAGGGAAATGCGCCCTTGCGTTGAACACATCCAAAATAATCCCACGCACAGAGCACAGGGCAGCCACACTGCAGCGCCCAGCAGTCTTGGCTTCGGGACCGTACTCACCGTTTCACCTGATGGTTTAGGAATCCAACCCGCAATCTGATCCCAAAGCCACTTCTCTAATCATTAGGCCACAGCTCCACCAAATAATGTTCTTTCTTAAATTAAAAAAACTAAATCAGAATGTAAACTGTGGTAAGATTCAGTTGAAAAAAAAATCTAATTTTATTTTGCAGGCCCAACTCCATACCAACTATTAAGCACAGACCTATGTTTTACTGCGAAATGTGTTGATTTCAACATAACATTCAGAATATTTCAAACTACAAACTCTACAAGTGAGAGAGAAAGAGACCGAGAGAGAGGAAGAGACTGAGAGAGATAGAGACAGAAAAAGAGAGAAAGAAAAAGAGGAGCGAGAGTAAGAGGGAGAGAGAGAGAGAGAGAGGGAGAGAGACAGAGAGAAAACGAGAGATCGAGCGAGAGACAGCGACAGACACAGAGAGACAGACAGAGAGAGAGAGAGAGACAGAGAGAGAGAGACAGAGAGAGAGAGAGAGACAGACAGAGAGAGACAGACAGAGAGAGAGAGAGACAAAGAGAGACAGACAGTGAGAGAGAGAGAGAGAGAGAGACAGACAGTGAGAGAGAGAGACAAAGAGAGACAGACAGAGACAGAACCTCTACCATACACAAAGTGTATCACAACTACATTGGCCAAAGAGACACTTTTCGTTAAAATCTCTTAGAAATGTGTTCTTTCGTTTCCCAGTGGGCAAGCCACACCCACCCAAGCCACACCCACCCCCCCACTCCACACACACACACACACACACACACAGCCAAACTCATAATATCAGTAGCCATTGGTGGAGGTGTTACTGATGAAATGTAATAATAATGTAATTAATAGTAAGTTGCGTTACATGACTTATATTTTTAGAATATCAGTGATGAAATGCAGACTTTCAGGAACATTATCAGTGCTGAAATATATATATATTTTTTTTATGGTGAAAAATAAAGTACAATTACATTTGAATATGCTTACCATAAATTTGTAGTGAATACTTGAATCAGTAATAAGAAACAAAAAAGAGAAATATAAAGTTAAACTGAAAATACTGTTAAGTACTATAATAATTACTGTTGCTGTTTTTATTATTACTAGCAGACAATATTGTAAAAATGTCATTTTCCATTCACGTGAAGAATCTTTTCCACTGTTGTGCGGAGTCGACTCAGAACCGACTCGGAATCGACTCAGATAGCAGTAAGTCTCACTGACCCCATGAACGTGAAACGTACCAAAATGCAAGCCTAAACTCTTACATAAACATCCCACATTATAATAATAATCAGGCCAATCTCGTGATTTCACCCAGAATTGACCATCTTAGCGTGCTAGGTTGGGAAAAAATGATAAAAACAACAATAAAATGAGCTATTGGTACAATGTCACAAGGTCCAAGTGATATAGTGTTTTCATGCTAATATACTCCACGTCGCCTTTACAGCCATTAAAATCATATATCTTATTACCTGTTAGGCGTCGATGTTCATCCTTCGTGTTCAGAAGAGCAGCAGCAAAAAGCTTGCCTGCTCTGAGGCTAACACTCCGAGGCTAATGCTAACTGCACATACGGAATGTTATGCTCGCTGGATTAGCTGCCGGGCTAGCAGGCTGAGGATAAGAACCTGAGCAGTAAATAAATACACACGGGCTTTGCTCTTCATGTAGGTAGAAAACCGTGTTACTAAAAAATGACACTAATTCGAATAAACGTGGCTCAAAAACTTAAAACTCAACAAAAATCACGATCCTTCCTGTCAAATATGTGAATTCTGCATATCTCGCTAATTTTATTCTAAACCCGATGCTAACTAAACAGGCTAACACCCTTCCACTGTGTGACTGCTGCTCTGTTTTGTTGTTGTCGTCGACCTTGACGTCATTGTGTGTTGCAGTGCATTCTGGGATCGTGTACACTCAGCGGTCACTTCATTTGCTGCCAACAAGTGGAGCCACTGTGGAGTCTTTTGAGTGTTTTTTTTAAATCATCAGTTGGCCTGTTTTTATTAATTAACTCTTTAAACCACGACACGTCATAGTTATTATGCATTTAGAGTTACTTGAGAGGGATTACTTCCTGCTATCACTGATGTTATAGCAGCTATAAACAGTATTTCCCTGATGTCGGAAAATGTTTTTGATTTTATCTTCGAAGAATGAAGACTAATTCCAAATATGTGAAATAAACATTTCTAAAAACAAAAATCTACAATGACAGATCTTTCTGAAGTGTTTTCAATGGTACTGAAATGTACCTATGGTACTTCACTGAGTTTTTTAAGCTGTAAAATGAGCCATGTGACAGTCCTGTATTCAGGGTGACATGGTGGCTTAGGGGTCAGCGCGTCTGTCTAACAGCAAGAAGCTCCCGGGTTCGACTCCCGGGGCTCGGCGAGGGCATTTGCATGTTCTCTCTCTATCCTGGTTTTTCTCTCACAAAACACAATCACCACTAGGTGTGAATGCGTGTTGTTCCTGTGAAGGACTGCCGAGCTGTTCAGGGTCTACCTTCACCCAGAGTTCAAATTAGAGTTGGCCAAGGTAGATTCACACCATCCTATGACCCTAATAGGATCAAAAGGTTCAGCAAATGAATGAATGCACTCACGATGAAACACATTAGTGCTACCATTCTTTGTTTGTTTGTTGTTGTTTTTAAATGCCATCTTATGAGTTGAATAAATTTCAACACCTCATCTACACCACAGATGCAGTGTTTGCCTTGAGGATGTTAATTGAGAAGTACAGAGAAGGTCAGATGGAGCTGCATTGTGCCTTTGTGGATATGTTTGTAGATGACATTGTGATCTGTAGTAAGAGCAGAGAACAAGTGGAGGAAAATCTAGAGAGGTGGAGGTATGCCATGGAAAGGAGGGGAATGAAGATTAGCCTCAGTAAGACAGAATACATGTGTGTGAATGACAAGGACCCAAGAGGAATGGTGAGGTTACAGGGAGCAGAGATAAGGAAGGTGGAGGACTTTAAGTACTTAGGCTCAACAATCCAGAGCAATGGAGAGTGTGGAACAGAGGTGAAGAAGTGTGTGCAGGCAGGTTGGAATGGTTGGAGAAAAGTGTCCGGTGTGATGTGTGATAGGAGGGTATCGGCAAGAATGAAAGGAAAAGTGGTACAAGACGGTGTTGAGGCCATCGGTGTTGGGGAAAAGACAGGAGGCAGAGCTGGAGGTAGCAGAGATGAAAATGTTGAGGTTCTCTTTGGGAGTAACGAGGATGGATGGGATAACTTATGAGTACATCAGAGGGACAGCACATGTAAGATGTTTTGGAGACAAAGTCAGAGAGGCTAGATTGAGATGGTTTGGACATGTACAGAGGAGGGATAGTGAGTATATTGGTAGTAGGATGCTGAGGTTGGAATTACCAGGCAGAAAGCCTAGAGGAAGACCAAAGAGATGATTCATGGATGTGGTGAAGGAGGACATGAAGGTCGTTAGTGTAAGAGAAGAAGATGCAAACGATAGGGTGAGATGGAGGCAGATGATTCGCTGTGGCGACCCCTGAAGGGAAAAGCCGAAAGGAAAAGAAGATCTACTGGCTAAAACCTTCCTGATCAATGCAAGAACTGTGATAGCCAAATGTTTGTTTCTTCTCGACATGTTGACATTTCCAGTACATATCTTAAGTACTTTCAGTCAGAATTGGGTGGACTCTGACTCCCAGTCGCGGGAGTCTCTGTTTCTACAAGGCTAACTACGTATTTTCCATAGCAAGCTACTTTTACATGCATACCACTTTCAACAAATTTACAAAAATCTCGATGTATATTTATGTTTAGATCCATAAGGTACACACCAGAGGAAAATGGAAAAAAGAAAGACATTAAAGGAAACCTTAAAAGAAATCTATCTTTTTCTCAGTGGTGTGAGGTAGCGAAGCTCTGCTATACATGTATGTGAAAAAATATATTTTTTAAAATGTCCTATAGGCCCCTGTGTGGTACATGCAGTGAAACACGATGTATGGTGCCCCATAGGGGGTCATTTGCATAGAGCACATGATATGCCATGCATCCCTTTAGAGCAGGGGTGCTCAATCCTGCTCCTGGAGATCTACCTTCCAGATGACTTTATCTCCAACCCTGATGTGGCCCATATGACATGTAATATCCAGTCAGGTCTTGATTAGATAATCAAGGTTGGTTGATTAGATTAATCAAGGATGGTTAGATGGGCATGATTAGTGTTGGAGCGAATGCCTTCTGGAAGGTAGATCTCCAGGAGCAGGATTGAGCACCCCTGCTTTAGAGCATGTGAAAGAATGCCCTCTAACCCTTCCCTCAATTTGAATACATTTTGATGAAATACTTTGTAGGGTGCCACCCTATGCAAGAGAATATGACCACACCCTACAAAGTGTTCATACCTGCAAGGACACACAATGAAGTGCTGCCCTCTTCTTTTCGGGGAGAATACGGGCTGCATTGTCTTATGGGCTCCTCTGCATGTGAGGAAGTGTTGAAGTATGTCTGAAGTAAACTTCTGGACTCTTTCACATCTGAGAAAATGTAATTACAGTTAGTTCTCTTCAGGGTGTCCTCGCAATGCAGAAACATGACAAACACTTTATTTACTGCCATTGAAATGGAGAAAGTGATGACATGCCCACTATGAAGCTACTCCACTTGAGTAAGTGTAACAACATGATGAAAGGCCATCGCACAATATTGTTGAAGAATATGTGATGCAGTGCCCTATAGCAGTGATCCCCAACCTTTTTATCTCCACAGACCAGTCAACGCTTGACAATTTTACCGGGGGTGGGGGGGTGGGGGGGGTAGATAGATTGTTTATATTGTAAATGTAATGAAATTTATTGATATAATAATAATAATAATAATAATAATTGTTTGTCTGTCTTCCTTTCGCTTTTTCCCTTTTACTCGGGAGTCGCCACAGTGAATCATCAGATTCGCACGTTTGATTTGGCAGAGGTTTTTACGTCAGATGCCCTTCCTATCACAACCCTTTTTAGCAAGGGACAGAAACACGCTGACGACTTTGCAGCTACTCTTTACGAAAGTCAGCAATGGTTCTTTTACTCTCACCATAGACAGTGAGAGACATGGCCCGCCTTTGATAACACAGTTAGCTGCACTGGGGGGGACAGTGACAACCTTGTGGAGAGTGGGACTCGAACCCCCAACCTTTGGATCAGCGATCCAGCGCCCAATACCACTAGACCACCACTGCCCCTAATAATAATAATAATAATAATAATAATAATAATAATAATAATAATAATAATAATAATAATAATAATAATAATAATAATAATAATAATAATAATAAACACTCCATGAATGTTATTTTTCAACAGCTGAAATAAAGTTGGTGGGGAAGAAGGACTTGAACTTTTCTAAAAAAAAAAAAAAAAAAAAAAAAAAACCCACAGGTGATGGTGCATCAGTGGGAGGAATGAAGGCTCAGTCTCACCCCAAATCCCCGCTAATGTTTGAAGCATGTCTAACTTGCCTCTGTTCACACGCTGTTCCCTTGTGGGGATTTCACACATTTTCGTCACTCAAGTAGGTCAAATTTTAGCTCTCAAATGACCGACATGTCACCAAGACAATCTGGTCATTTTTCAAAATAAAAGATTTTCAAAAATAAAAAATCGTTCAGACTCAGATAATTAATAAACTGGAAATAATAAAAAAAAAAATTCTGTGGCCCGGTACCCACTGAGCCACGGACCAGTCCGCGGCCCGGTGGTTGGGGACCCTGCCCTATAGGATTGACCGCTATGCGAGGAAATGCGATCAAGTGTCCTGTCGGAATGTTTCAGCAGTTCCCTACTTAAAACTGCAATTTGATTTTCTTTTTTTCCAGATAAGTTTTCAGAAAAGCTTCCTCATCGAAGTCAAGGTAAGGAATGCCCCATTTTGATATTTTCTACCTTAATTTCCGATTTAAACTAGAAGGCACTGACAGACTGTGAGTTTCCTCCACAATGTAGCTTGGATGATGTGTAAAAATAGCTCCTGCATGGATACTGGTTTAATTACCTGTGTGCAGGTCGTATTATATGTTCTGTGGTATGTGGACGTGCCCAGATCGATGAAAAAAATTCTGGTATAAAGGTTTTCTGAGATAGCTGGAGTTTGACCTTTGAAGGTCACTCAAGGTCAAAGGGAATTGTCCTGTTTGAAAGTCAATTCATGGTTTCCTGTTTGTGTTCCATAGTAACAAGATGCACTCAGTGCTCTAGCTCCAAAAAGTTGTGACCTTGCTTTGACCTTTACCTTTGACCTAGACATTTGAAGATCAAATGATCTCTTGGACTCAGGTAGGGTAGTGTCCCTAACAAGTTTAGTGAAAATTTGTGGATGTGTGTGGTTAGGATTTTGTTCACAGACAGACAGACAGACAGACGTACAGACAGACAGACAGACTCACAAACAACAGTAATTACAAAACCACTAACAATATTCTATTTGTGATGAAGTTAAATATAACTACAGTACTAACTTCCTGGGAGAGAGATGCCTGGGTTTACCTGCCAGGCCTGTTGACTCCATGACCCAATCTCAGATAAGCGGAAGAAAATGGATGGATATAAATGTTGCAGTACCTGCCCGTCCCCTGACTCCTCTATTTTTATCTTATTTGTATTAAAATAACAGTACAGTTCATTTGAATGAAAGGGAATGATGTCGTGTGGGCTGATTTAATTACATGATGTAATTACATGTCTCATACTGTACAGTAGCATCATGGAAAAGAGCTGAGGCGAGGAGCTTGCCTCGCACGAGTTAGTAACCAGGTGAGTCTGGAGTGATCATGTGGCCGAATCCTGTATCTTTCAATTCCCGTGGGCTTGTCAGATGATCGCTGAGATGTAAATGAAGTTGATTGCGAGCAGATCATGCGTTGCTGTCCATTATTTCAAGTGAAAGACGGCCATCTGATCCTCAGACCAACTGTTCATCTCCCACTGAACCGAGGACACATACAAGCTTGAGGGATGGGACATGGTGGGTGTTTGGTAGGGTGTTTTTGTCCCTCGCCTAAACAGAGCCTGGACGTCATCACATGACATTCAGTCTCCTACCGGGTACAATGAGCACTTTGACTTTGTGAGCTTTAGTTAGAGACCAGACACAGCAGGAAGTTCCAGAAATGCCAACGTCCAGGTTACTCGGTTGTCATTGCAGGGAACTAAATGATATTAATAATGGAGGTCATGATTTCCATTTCTAACTTTTGAGCACCACTGGTCACGCCTACTAATTAGCACTGTTTACTGTATGCAGCTGTTTCTGAAAGGAATTCCTTATGCATGATGGGAAGTATGATGTACTACGTGTGTGGTGGATGAGTTGAGGTAGGGTTACATATGGGGTGGGGCGACACATCTGGCATGGCTCCACACGTAGCCTACATTTACAGCATTTAGCAGACACTTTTATCAAGAGCGATTTACAATAATCATTTTTGAAAACAATACAATAAACAATTGATAGTTAAGGGCCATGCTCAAGGGCCCAACAATGGTGATCATCGGGATTGAACTCCTGACCTTTTGATAAGTAACCCCATCATATCAACCACAAAGCCACCAGTGCCCTGTAGCCCCACCCCTTACTATAACTGTCACTCTTGGACAGGGCTACAAATGCATCTTAATCTTGAACCTGAACCCAAGCATACCCCAGCACCTGTGGCCCCGCCCCATGGGCAGCCTCGCCTTTTGTCAGCTGCATGCACGACTGACATTGTTGTTGTAAGTAGCCTGTAGATGGAGCTGTTCCTGTTCCTTCTCCCATCTCAGTAGGAGCATAGGCTGGTTCTGGAGCAGGAAGTGAAGCTATGTGAGAAGATCTGTGATTAAAATACCACTCATGGTTTATGCCTACAGTACGTGACCTTAAAGTCAGCTAATAGGAAATTGGCTGGTATATTTTAGGAATCCCCTTCTCAGTGGCTGATGTTCCTCGGTGCCCTCAAGGAACGCAGCAAAACCGCTTCTGCAACAGTCCCCCCCCCCCTCCCCCCCATGACAAGTCTGCTCAAAGATTTCTCCAAAATGCATTTTATGATCACAACCTTGAAGTTCGTCAGCATTCCTGTGGGAGGGAAATTGGAAATACCACCACATTTTGTGATGTTATCTGCATCGACATTTACATTTACAGCACCGGGCAGACGCCCTTATCCAGAGCGACATACTTTTTTGTATCCCATTTATTCATCTTTGCACTTCTGATTGGTTAATGTCCCTGTGATAGACAGCTGCTAATTAAACCTGGTCACCTGGGTGTTCATATCTTACTGTGAGAACGTTTAATGACAGAGAACCTGCAGCGCAACAAAGTTCATGATTTCCTTCTTACATTTGAAAAGAGGCAGTGGTGGCCTGGTGGTAAAGGTGCTGGATCACTGATCCTGAGGTTGGGGGTTCAAGCCCCACTCTCAACATTTGTCACTGCCCCCCCTCCAGGGCAGCTAACTGGGTTATCAAAGGCCGGCCATGTCTCTCACTGTCTATGTTGTGAGGTTCATGTAAAAGAACCATTGCTGACTTCGGCCTGTCAAGCCGTCCAGGGTGTACTCTGCCCTTGTCTGTAAGTCAGCTGGGATGGGCTCCAGCCACACCACGACCCTAATCAGGATCAAGCGGTTACAGAAAATTAATGTTTGAACAGAAAGAAAAAGTCACTTCAACACCGGCTTTGAAGGTAAGACAGCGAAGTTTGAGAGTCTGGAAGTCTTTTTAACCTCGTAGAAAAACTCACTAACACTGGAGACTCCTTCTGAAATAAATAAATAATTTCCAATATTATGTCCGGATTGGATGAAACCCGGAGACATGACATGGCACAAATAGCATTTTCACCACACCTGCATACATATAATATGATGTATAGGAAATATATACTGTTCGTGTACCATCGCGGTACGTTTGTGGAGCGTTGGGTCAAAATGGCGATTTCTTATGCACTAGCTGAAGGTAGGCGGAACATTGGCGTGGTGGCTGCCACATCTGCCTCACAGCAAGAAGTTCCTGGGGTCGAATCCTAGGCTTGACGAGAGTGTTTCTGTGTGAATGCTGAGTGCATGTTCTCCCTGTGCTTGTACGGGTTTCCTCTGGGTTCTCTGGTTTCCTCCTACAGTCCAAAGACATGCACATTAGGCAAAGTGTAGGTTCTAAATTAGCCCCTAGGTGTGAGCATAACTATGAGTGGTTGTGTGTGTGTGTGTGTGTGTGTGTGTGTTGACCCTGCTATGGACTGGTGAGCTGTTCAGGGTGTACCCCACTGGTGAGCTGTTCAGGGTGTACCCCACTGGTGAGCTGTTCAGGGTGTACCCCACTGGTGAGCTGTTCAGGGTGTATCCCACCTTTGCCCAATATTAGCCGGTATCCGAGACCTTTAAAGTTTTTAAAGAGGAAAAAATGGTAATTGTTCAGGGCGGCATGGTGACGCAGTGGTTAGTACCTTCACCTTGCAGAAAGAAGGCCTGGGTTTGATTCCCAGGCTCAGGGCATCTCTATGTCGTGTTTGAATATTCTCCCCATGCTCGCGTGGGTTTGCTCCTGGGTACTCCAGTTTCCTCCAATTGTCCAAAAACAATCACCGTAGGCAAACTGGCGGGTCCAGTTCACCCCAAGATGTAAGTGTGAGTGTGATTGGTTGTATGTGTTGGGCCTATAGTAGCCTGGCGAGCTGTCCAGGGTGTACCCCACCCATGCTCAAAGTTGGCTGAGAGAGGCTCCAGCCTTATCATGACCCTAATTAATATTAAGTGACTTCAAAAATGAATGAATGAATAAATAATATTTGTTCTTTTCTTCACACAGTGCTCAAATGTAATTAATATCAAATCTGTAATCAAGAAGATGAGCTCAAATCGACTTATTTCAGAACTAAAAAAAATAAAACTGCTGAAAAAGAAAAAGTTCTTGATATTAGAAGAGTTTTTTAATAAAATCTGATTCCAGGGAGTTGTTCTGTTCTGAAGTAGATCCCCTGAAGGCCAATGCAATATTCATGCAGATTTGTGTGTCAGGGAATATTTTTTCTATCCGTGTGATGGGGTTTAATTTAGTATGAAGTACAGGGAGCAGCTTCAGGCGTTTTCTTCCCTCATTTACCGAGACACTGGTGTTAGTCCTCGAAATGCAGATGTTTAAAAAGGAAATGTTGAAACTGGAGGCTGACTCCTCGTTTTATTCCTCCTTCTTAAAACATGTACATGAGCCGGATTGTTTCCGTCCATCCATCCCCCCGTCCACTACCCATAGCAGTGGTCCATCAGGTTCATGTGGGATTTACAGGCAAGAGGCTCCTGACCAGGCCATTGAAGGTCCCTCTGAAATGTTCTTTTGAGTCGCCCCAATGTTCTCAAATCATCGATGCCCACCTGAAGGCCTAAATCATCACATCGACATCATTGACCTGTGAATGAAGGGTGGGGTCAGGGTGTCACGGTGGCGTAATGGTGAGCACATCCGCATTGCTATAAGAAGGTCCCAGGTTTCTAACCTAATCTCAGCAGGGTTTCTCCCCATGCTTGTCTGGGTTTCTCCCAGGAATGTCAATTTCCTCACAGAGTTCAGACATGTACATCTCTTCAGACAGGCCTTTCAGGAAAACCCCCAGGAGAGCAGGATCATTCCGGCCGCTTTCTACCGCTAATATACGGAATTCTATAGCATACTGTGATACTGGTCGTCAATTTTGTTTTATCTGTAGCAAGTGACTGCCAGCTTCCTTACCTTTGACAGGATGATCAAAATTGTTTTTCATTTCTTGTGCGAATTGTCTGTCGTTAGAACACAAATCTGGGGTGTGAGTGGAAACTGCCAATGCCCAGGATGAAGCTTGGTCAGTGAGCAAACTCATGATAAACGCGGTTTTAGCTTGGTCCGTGGTGTAAGTGAGTGGCTGTTGACTAAACACAAGTGAGCACTGATGAAGAAACTGATCACATGTCCCTGCAGTGCCTGAATACCTGGCAGGTGTAGGGATGGGTGGCTCTCGGGGCATGGCTAGCACGGCTGGTGGTGGCATGTTAGGTGCTGCTGCTGCCGGCGCTGAAGGTGGGGGGTCGGTAGGAGGGTCAGGGTGACCAGCTGGGTGGCAATGGTGTCCATGATTCCATCGATCTGCACCATGCTGGTGGCTAATCGTTGAAGATAGTCCATGACGAGATTCAGTGTAGAGTCATGTTGGCCCAAGATCATAGATGTTCTGTCTCTGCTGGGTCCATAAGATGTTTAAGATGTTCTGGCTCCACTAGGTCCATACTGCCCAGAAGATTCTGTTATAGTTTGAACTTTCTGTCAGACCCGGGAATTACATGAGACGATTAAGAGTTCAATAGGTGAAGTTTATTTACTCACTGTAGACGCTGAAGAAAGTAAACAGTGGCAAACGTGGGAGGCGGTGGCTGGGAAGGCTGGCTGACCACAGAGCAAAAGCCCGGAGCAAGGAGAGAACAAAAGACAGCGACCGAGTGAGATCATGCAAGCTTCTGGGAGCAAGGTGAAGGTGCAGCTGGTCTTTATAGTGAGTTGATTGAGGAGTGAGATCAGGTGTGCCCTGCTGCGTTCAGCCAGAAGTAGGTCAGCCACAATCCCTCAACCACAGCCTGCATTGCCATGGAGAAAACAGGATTAGAGAAATACAGGAAAACCAAAACAAATCCCCAAAACCGCACACCATAACAAACTGGTTTTCCAAAGTGATCCTCCCCGGGGCAGCTAACTGAGTTATCAAAGGCCGGCCGTGTCTCTCACTGTCTATGGTGAGAGGTTCATGTAAAAGAACCATTGCTGACTTTCGACAAGAGTAGCTGCAAAGCCACCAGCGTGTGTCCGCCATGCGATGGCCTGGCGAGCTGTCCAGGGTGTATTCTGCCCTCGCCCGGAGTCGGTTGGGATGGGCGCCAGCGTCACCGCGACCAGAATTCGGATTAAGCGGTTACAGAAAATGAACTGATGAACTGAACAAAGTGATCCTAGGTGTGAGAGTCAATGGTTGTGTGGGTGTGTTGGCCCTGCGATGGACGGAAGTGCTGTACAGGGTGTGCCATTATGTCGACTGAGATAGACTTCAGTTTCCCAACAACACTAGTAAGATTAAGTGGTTCAGCAAATGAATCCATGAATGAATGCAGGGTGGAGTTCATCCTGGAAAAGACCACGCCCATTGAGATGGAATGTTTCCTCTCTAGCCCCAGCATGAATAAATAAATAAAATGAGCTAGCATAACTTTTCTTCTATTTTGAGAAAGAACTACGAGAATAAACCTGACTGTAGATTACGAGGAAGAAACTGACTGTCTTGGCTAAATCTGGGACTGCTGGAACTCGGACCGTTGCATCGTACGCCATTGGCATGATGTTCTTCTTCCTGCTGTGAACTATATTTCTAGCGTTCTGTTTTCTTCACAGCTTCCTTCGCTCTTTTAGACTTTAAACACTGTTTATCTCACAAACATTCCCTCGTGCCAAAATCGGTGCCGTGATGTAGATTTGATCCTTTGTTCAGTTTCTGGTCGGTGGACTGGTTGCTGTTTTGGGATCTTTTTTTCCTGTTTCTATTTCATCTCTTCTCAGGGAGATTATTCTTCCCGTATAATTACACACCATGTCTATGGTCAATACTAAGGAGCTGAATTTATTTGCGTCGTGTTACTATTTCATCAGAAACCCGGAAACAGATGGCAGTTGGAACCCACCTCAGGACGCTCATGTAGGGGCACAGAGATGACCTCTGACGACACTTTTAACTCTGTCACAGAAGCTGAGCATCCACTTCGATTATGTAGAAATATGCTAATCGCATCCATCCCTCAGTGAGCCATGATCTGTTGAGACCCCGTGTCTCCCCTGCGTCTCAGACGAACAGCTGGTTTGAGGGTCAGATGACCTCCGTCCAGAACAAATAATGCCTTCGTGACCAGACGAGGAGGCTCATCGGCATTACATGGTGGTGATGGTGACTCAGTGGTTAAGGTTCTGTGTTACTGAATCCAAAAGATTCTGGGTTCAAACCCCAGTACCCCCAGGCTGACAGTCTTGTGCCATTGAGCGAGACCTTGAAACCTCAGTTCCTCAGGTGTATGGAAATGATAAGTGTAAGTTGCTCAAGTGCCATAAATGTAAATATGAATGCAGGGTCAACTGACTGATTCATAAAGTTGGGTGACTAGACCTTTGGCACAATTTCCAGTTTAAAACGCAAGAACACTTCAGAAATATTTGGCCATAAATGCATGCATGACGCACTTACTCTTCAATTCACGTGATCACTGATATGAATCAGACACCTGTTCACATCACATGATATGCCTGATATGCACAGCTTAAAGTATGTCATACTTCAGGAACCAGTTTGATCATGTCACTCATAGAATCCCTGCACAAACACCATCCAGTCAACAAAGTCTTTTGGTTGTAAAATATCCTATATCCCTGCAGTTCCTTTTTATGGTGGTAGGAGGTGCTTTCTAGGGTCCAACTTGGCAGCTGAGGTATACCATGGCTCTGAGCGTGTGACACCCTATGCTCTCAGCTGGTCTATGTTTGTTGTGTCCCTTGGGGAAAATGAAATTTGAAAGTAGGCTGTGGATCTAAAGGTTGCCAAATAAACAACTTTTTGACCACGCCCACTTAATGACTCTGAGTCCTTCTTTCCATTGATATTTGGCAACAAGCTTGATGCCACATGCAAGGTTGAGTTCTACAATTAGGGTTTTTGTTTATGGCACTTGATGATAAGTATAGACACATTTCTTGGACAGTTGCCCCATTATGTTGTTCTCAGTGGTGCTTTGCCAACCAGCAGGTTTAATGGATGACTCCAGCACCACATGCAATACAATATCATGAGCTTTGGTGCAACCAGATTTGAGACTTGAGCAGAATCAGCAGAACACCAACATCCAACCAATTCCTAATACATGCTAGAATGGCCATCAAGAAGGAAACCATCCACCCTTTCCATCTGCCCCTCTCTTGATTGGCTATCATGATTTCTTCAAACCAACCCTTTCTTGTTTGAGATGGTTAATCAGGGGTGTTACATTCCGTCTTACTTCACTGGCTGGAAGATCTGAACATGTGTGGCACCAACCCTTCAGGAGGAATCCAGGTATTAATACTGAAGCCTACCTACCCAATCTACCCAAGGTGAGGTACACTCTGAACAACTCACCAGACCATCACAGGGACACGCACAACCATTCACACTTACTCCAGGAACAATTTCGGACAGCCAATTCACCTAATGTGCATGTCTTGGGACTGTTGGAGAAAACCAGAGTACCCTGAGGAAAGCCATACTGGCAAGAATAGAACATACAGAATCTCCACAGAGAAACGCTTTCGCTGAGTCCAGGGCTCAAACCCAGACCTTCTTACTGTGTCAAATTAAAATCGAAGCTATATTAGAAAATGAAATTCAGTTAAAACTGTACGATACCACCCCACTCACACACACACACACACACACACAAAAACACATGCACACATACACACACCCCAATGCTTATAATTCCATAGTTTCAAAATGAAAATTCTCTCCGGACTGCTAATTTATTTATTATCTTTTTTTATTAGCATTTTTGCAGCTGTCTGTTGTTGAGTGCATTAAATCAAGAGTGGAGAGAGAGAGAGAGAGAGAGAGAGAGATTGGGAACTGAGAGATGCACTATGAGCAGCTGGTGAACTCGCTACCCTTTGCCAATAGGAAAACCCTGCCGATCGTATATTTCCCCTTTGCGCTCAAGGAGCTGTCAATCCCATAGCCAAGTGCCAAAGGGACCATCTGTTCAGATAAAAAGGGACATGAAAATAGACGTGCACACACACACACACACACACACACACACACACACTACTATATGCCCTCATACACCAAACCAGTCCAATACAATTATTCTCAAACATAATAAAGTTTGCACATCTGGTGCATCATGGAAATGTTGCCACGATTAAACATCAAGAAAGCACACAAATTCTAGAATGTCTTTTACTCAGAAGCGTTACTTTCACTCTCCCTGGAATGAAGTGAGGCAGCATGGTGGCCCACTCTCTGGCCTCTCTATTGAGAGTTTACACGCTCTCTCCTCATGCTTGGCAGGGGTTGCTCTGGGTACTCCGGGGTCCTCCCACAGTCCAAAAACATTAGGCTAATTAGCTGGTCCAAATTACCCCATGTGAGTATAAGTGTGAATGGTTGTGGGTGTGTTGGCCCCCGTAATATTCAGGCAAGCTTTTCAGGGTGGATTCTGCCTTGCTCAGTGTTGGCTGAGATAGTCTCCAGTGTTCCTGTGACCCTAATAGGATTAAGCGGTTCAGCAAATGATTGACTGAGTGGAATGAAGTTATCTCACGCATTTTCTGAACAGTTTAATCTTTACTGGGCTCGCAAGGAAGCCGGGGTCCATCATACACCTTGGACATCTTGCCAGACCGTCATAGGGCAGAAACATGCCGACTGCTATGCAGCTACTCTTGACAGAAATAGGCAAAGGTTCTTTTTTCAGAATGTCAGCAATGGTTCCACAGACAGTTCGAGACATGTCTGGCCTTTGATAACCCAGTTTGATTCAGTGGGGGGATAGCAATCACAAATCATTGATGGTGGGGCTTGAACCCCTGACCTTGGGATTAATAATCGATTAATCGATTCTGGACCTTCTCACTGGGCCACCACTGTCCTGGCCCCAAATCTGTTCTAGCATAACATTGCACTCATGTGCACAGCCAGTTTCAGGAAGCAAAGGCTAGCCAAGTTAGGAGTGGAAGAACCCGTGTGCCCGGTTTACTCACCTCAATATCAATACCTGGCCTTGCTAACCTTCTTGGAGTTGAATGAACACAAATCTTCACAGCCATGCCCCAAAAGCTCAAGAAAAACCTTTTCAGAACAAAAAGCAAATCTTATTTTACCAGGAACATACTATTTAATAAGCTTCAAATGTGAATGTGAAGACACAGAACCTATTGGGAGCTGCTCATTCCTCTGGAAACACTATCTCCACTGCGAAATACGGTGGTGGTAGTATCATGTTTCGCGGATGCTTTTCATCAACAACAACTGGGAAACTAGAGCCAAATCCAATGTAAGCCAAGATGAAAACTTGCTCCAGTCTCCCAGGGGCCATGTGACTGGAACAGAGGTTCTTAGGTTAAGGACAACAAGTCAGAGTATAGAACAAAAACTATACTGGAGTGATTTAAACCTCACAGAACTTGAAAACTTTCTTGGTGTCTGATGTCTTTTCCATTTAGTTTGAATTTGAAATTGCTGTTTAACCATGGCTTACAATCAGTTTGTCAGAAACTGAGCATCTTATCCAAGAATAATGTACAAACATCAGGATCCAGATGTGCAAACTGCTAGAGACTTATCCCAGAAGACCTACAGCTCAAATTAGACTCAAAATGAATGTGTGAAGGAGTGAAGACTTATACAACTTAAAATTTCAGTTCCGACAGTGAATAATAGATAGATAGATAGATGGATGGATGGATGGATGGATGGATAGATGGATGGATGGTCAGATAACAAAGGGAACATAGTCATTACAATGCATGTCCAAGTCAATCACACTTCCGGGATATCTACCTGTCCCACTAGGAAGCAACACCAATTGTGAATCAGTTTCAGTTGCTGCTGTGCGAATGGACAGACAGCAGGAAAAACGAGAGGCAATTATCGTGCCAACTCCTATCAAGCTATGGTTCTGCCAGTGGTGGCCACGGACCAGTTCCCTGTTCTTATCCTTTCTGGCTAATTTTTGGCCTGTTTTTACATTTTGCCAATCCCTCACCACTTCAGGTAGCATGAGGAAGTGTCTGCAACCCAGTGAAGTTGCAGAAGTTATGCAGCGCATTCAGGATGGCACGTCAATTCATGCTTTGGCAAAAAGTTTTTCTGCATCTCCCAGCACAGCGTCAAAAAGCATGAAGAGGATACCAGGAGACAGGCTTGTACACCAGGAGATGTGGAGGGGGGCTGTAGGAGGACAACAACCAAGCAGCAGGAACGCTATCTATCCTTTGTGCAATTAGGAACAGAAGGAGTACTGCCAGAGCCCTACAAAATGACCTCCAGTGGGCCACTACTATGCACTAGGCCAATAATATGACTCCACAAGGATGGTATGAGGGCTTGATGTCCACAAGTGGGGCCTGTACTCACAGCCCAGCTCCATGCAGCCTGATTGGCATTTGCCAGAGAATGCCAGAATTGGCAGACCCGCCGTTGGCACTCTGTGTTGTTCACTGATGAAAGCACTTTCACATTGAGCACATGTGACGGAGTCTGGAGACACTTTGGACGACATTCTGTTTGCAACATCGTCCAGCTTGACCGGTTTGGTGGTGATAATTTGGGGAGGCATGTCCTTGGAGGGGTGCACAGACTTCCATGTGCTATCCTTAGGTACCCTGAGTGCCATTAGGTACAAGGATAATATTGTCAGACCATATGCTGGTGAAGAGGAATCTGGTTTCCTTCTAATTCATAGCAATGCTCGGCCTCATGAGGCTGGAGTGTGTCAACATTTCTTGCATAGCATTGATGCTATGGAACGGCCAGTCTATTCACCAGAGCTGAGTCCAATCGAGCATCTCGGGGTCATCATCTGTCCACCGCCACTACAGCACACCACAGACTGTCCAGGAGTTGACAGATGCCCTGATCCAAGTCAGAGGAGATCCGTCAGGAGAACATCTCATCAGGAGCATGTCCAGATGTTGCTGAGAGTACATGCAGACATGTGGAAGACACACATACACTACTCAGCCATGTTTTGATTTGTCTTAAGGAATCTCCACAGAAGTTGGTTCAGACTTTTATCTAATTTTTCCACTTTGATTTTGAGTAGGATTTTGAAACCAGACCTCCATGGGTTGATGATTTGGACTTCCACTGATCATTTTTTTGTCATTTTGTTCTTAATGAAGTCTACCGTGCAAAGAATAAAGATTTTTCAACTGGAATATTTCACTTATGGGCGGTGGTGGCCTGTTGGTAAGGTGCTAGATCACTGATCCCAAGGTTGGGGTTCAAGCCCCACTATGGCCAGGTTATCATTGCGGTCTTCCAAGTGCAGCTAACTGGGTTATCAAAGGCCGGCCATGTCTCTCGCTATCTGTTGTGAGAGGTTCATGTAAAGGAACCATTGCAGATTATCGTAAAGAGGAGTTGCATCGCGATCCATGTTTTTCTGCCCTGTGATGGCCTGGGGATGCCCGGGGTGTAATCTGCCTTTGCCCAGAGTCAACTGAGATGGGCACCTGCCTTCCTGTGGCACTAATTAGGATTAAGTGGTTCAGGAAAGGAATGACTGGATTTCATTTATCAGGGTCTAAAATGTGTTCAGTGTTCCCTTTCTATATTTTTAGCAGTGTGTGTGTATGGACGGGAAGATTCAGTACCTGAGGATAAAATGATTATTAAGATTAACTTTAGATTGCTGGAGTAAAACACCAACTGTTCTGAAATCCTTCAGCAGAAGATCCTGAAGCTTCACCAGCAGATGGAAACAAATACTGGTTCAAAACCATTCAGTCTCTTCTCAGCTCCACCGCAGGGGGCGCTGTTTCCTTCAACAAAGTAGATGTGTGTGTGTGTGTGTGTGTATGTGTGTGTATGTGTGTGTGTGTGTGTGTGTGTGTGTGTGTGTGTGTGTGTGTGTGTCTGTGTGTGTGTGTGTGAGAAAGAGAGAGAGAGAGAGAGAGAGAGAGAGAAAGATAACATAAAAACGCTTTGGTGAGATCATCTTGTAATATCCTCATGCATGTGTGATTTTATTTATTTATATATTTTAGTTTAGTACTTTTACCCGGGGCAGTGGTGGTCTAGTGGTATAGGGCGCTGGATCGCTGATCCAAAGGTTGGGGGTTCGAGTCCCACTCTCCACAAGGTTGTCACTGTCCCCCCAGTGCGGCTAACTGGGTTATCAAAGGCGGGCCATGTCTCTCACTGTCTATGGTGAGAGGCATGTAAAAGAACCATTGCTGACTTTCGGAAAGAGTAGGCTGCAAAGTCGTCAGCGTGTTTCTGTCCCTTGCTATAAGGGTTGTGACAGGAAGGGCATCCGACGTAAAAATCTCTGCCAAATTAAAAACGTGCGAATCAAAATGATTCGCTGTGGCGACTCCTGAGTAAAAGGGAAAAAGCCGAAAGGAAGACAGACAGACAGACAGTTTAGTACTTTTACCCATAATTAATTCCTTTATATTTTTACATTTTCCATGACCATTTTAATTATAACAGATTCATTAAACTATATTTATTTTCATTAAAATTTGTTAACTTTAAATTATTTGTATACATTTTTTGGTGGTAAAGGTGCTGGATCGCTGATCCCAAGGCTGGGGGTTCAAACCCCACTCCGTAGGGGTTGTCACTGTCCCCTCAGTGCACTAACTGGGTTAGCAAAGGCCGGCCATGTCTCTCACTGTCTCTGGTGTGAGGTTCATGTAAAAGAACCATTGCTGACTTTTGACAAGAGGAGCCATAGCTGTCAGTGTGGTCCTGCCCTGTGATGGCCTGGTGAGCTGTCCCGGGTGTACTCTGCCCATGCCCAGAGTTGGCTGGGATGGGTGCCGGCCTCCCTGTGTCCTTAATTAGGATTAAGTGGTTACAGTGAACGAATGACATTTTTTTTTTTTACTGGAGCAATTTAATTTTCTGATTATAAACAACATGTTTACATTTTTGATTGATTTATTTTTTTACCCGGATTATTTATCACATGCTTTATACTCAACTTTTATTTTTATTTTTAATTTTGAACAGGTCCTCTTTTTTCAGCTGTGATTTTTATGCTGTTTCTGCTTTTTTTCCCCTGAAGTGATTAATTTGCCTTCATGTGACTTTTGTTTTTCCATTTCAGCCGAACTCTAATCCTGTCAGGGTCACGTTCAGATCGCATCTCAATCCGCCACACACCATCATTCACACTTAACCCCAGGGGCAACTCAGGACAGTCACTTAGCCTAACGTGCACGTCTTTGGGACTGTTGGAGGAAACCGGAGTACCTGGAGGAAACCCAGGCAAGCATGAGAATATGGGAGAACATGCAAACTCCAGAGAGACACGCCAGTACCGAGGCCGGGACTTGAACCCACGACCTTCTCACTGTGCTAACCACTCTGCCGCTGTGCCGCTCTTTGATGTAATCAAGTATAAAGTTCCATACCATTGATGTCATTGCCTTTAAGTAAGGAAATGTTCCGGGGCTGCATCATAAGCAAAAAGTGGCGATAAAAGGTGGAATTTTGCAGTGTGAAAGTGGGCCAGAACCTTCATTGTCTTATGTGTTAATGAATAAAGTTTAATGAGTTTCATCCTCATTCTGTTAAAGAGGGCAGCTGGGAACACGCTCTCGGCATCGACACCGCCGCACTGAAAAGTCACCTGTCAATAATCATCCGTGGATTTCTCTAGAACTCAGCTGAAAAAATCCAGAGCACGCTTCAGACTCCAGAGAGCAAAGTTCTTCTTCACCGTTAACCAGCATGAAACATGGAGGTCTGGGTTCTGATCTGTTGCAGAGCTACATCACTCATCACCGCCCGTCTGCAAGCA
>CM045728.1:111972297-111987297 GCA_024760905.1 Plotosus lineatus
ACCAATGAATGAATGGATGAAGCTCCTGAAAGGAAGTGCACCATAGTCACTTCCTCTCATTCTTGCGAGCGGAAAGTGCAGAGATTTATCCCTCTCTCAGTTGAAGGAAGTTGTAATCGGTGCATTTTAGGACTTCCTTCCTGTGCATGGGTCGGTGCTGAAGTACAGAGAGCTGTTAAACAAAGCAGGCAATTCAGATTACCATCACGTCAACACACATCACGCAGAAGGAACCTACCCACATGTGGACAGTGCACACACTGCGGGCTCCATCGCGGCTCATTTCTATGGAACCCGCCACTGAAATCACGGCCCTGTTCTGAAGAAATCACGATCGGTTGTCGCTGCTCATATACAGTAGCTGACTCCACTATGAGAACCCTGAATGTCGCTTTGAGACTAGCTCCACCCACTGCATAGGGAAAAAAACCGGCTAAGATCTCTGCAAAGGGACTGAGGGGACTAGAAAGGAGGGCAGAGGCCCTCCGACATATATATATATATATATATATATATTTTTTTTTTTTTTTTTTGGAAAATTTTTTTTGGAAAATGAGTATTCAGTTAATGGCGGGGCCTGGTAAGGCAGGGGTGGTCCATCATTGATTAATGGGCGTGAACATGCTTAAATATCATTCATTCATTCATTTTCTAACCCGCTTTATCCTAATTAGGGTCACAGGGAGGCCGGCGCCCATTTCAGACACCTGTGGTTGCAGGTGGAGTACACCCTGGACAGCTTGCCAGACCACTGTGGGGCCAACACCTATGCATCCATTCACACACACACACACACACACACACACACACACACACACACACCTAAGGGAGACTTGGAACAGCCAATTAGCTGACTGCATTCTTTTGGACTGGGAGAAAACCGGACTACCCGGAGGAAACCTGGGCACACACGGGGAGAACATGCAAACTCCACACAGAACCAGGCTGGGAATTAACTGAGCTCCTTCCTTCTGTGCGGTGGACGTGAGAACCACTACAGCGCTTATACCGCTCTATAATATACCGCTGCTTAGATGTCATGGTGCGGAGAAGAACCGGACAGTCGACTGGACATCAGCTTGTGACGGGTTTTCGGGTGAAAACTTGAACTCGAAGCTGATGCTGATTTCAACATATAAAATATTCTGTGTTTAAAATGAACATTTCATCAATGTTTAGACGCAGCTTGCCCTGTGATGGAATGGTGGGCTGTACAGGGAGTATTCTGCCCTCGCCCAGAGTCGGCAGAGTCGGCTGAGATGGGCACCAGGCTCCCTGCAATGCTAATTAGGATGAAGTTGTTCAGAAAAGGAATGAATGAATGAAAGACGGGTTTCATATCAGTGTGCTATCTCGTTCTGGTTCTGGTTCTGGCGAGAGAGCCCATTTCAAAAGATCGGAACATCTCAGGATAACGGAAAAGTGAAACCCAGGGAATAGATGTGCTTTCAACATTCTGTACAAGGTGACACACTACCCCGCCCCCTGTGTGTGTGTGTGTGTTTGTGTGTGTGTGTGTGTGTGTGTGAGTGTGTGTTTGGCCTTTCCATGTCAGAAACCCAATCCATGGTTGCATAATATGGCCGGGAATCAAACTGATGAGCTGAACCCCTTCACTACAAGGACGTCCAATCACGTTCCACCATCCCCCAACCATCCATCCCTCCCCCTCGTTCTCCCTCCCTCCCTCCCTCCCTTTCCATCCATCCATCCATCCATCCATCCATCCGTCCTGGCGCGCTGCAATTACGCGCCCCGTGACGTCAGCACGGAGGCGGGCACACTGGGCGGAGCTTCTCGGACTCAAAGAAAGGGGAAAAAGGAGCGCGAGCGATCGGGTTTTGTCAGGGTTTCGGACTTCTTGAGCGCAGAAACGCCGCAATCTGAGGACCCGCGCGCGCTTCCGGTGACCCGGACCCATTGTGCGGCTTGAGGAGAGAAAGCGAACAATTCCGCGCGGAATAAAAGGAGCGGAGCCAGAAAGTGGGGAGTGTGTGTGTGTGTGTGTTGGGTGTTGTGTGTTTGTGTGTGTGTGTGTGTGTGGTGCGCGCGAGAAAAGGCGTGTCCGCTCGTCCCGATGGTAGAGAGAGAGAGAACAGAGGAACAATGCACGCGCGCAGCGTTTGGTAATATGAGGCGCGGATCGTTGCAGGCGGAGACTGAGCGTTAATGCATCAAAACATCGCCCCGTAGCGCCGCCGTGTTCCGCCGCGTCTCCTCCCCCCGTTCTTTCTCGCGCTTCACTCGAGTCCCCCTCGCCATGAACTACCAGTCCAGCGTCCCGGGCTCAGGCATCTCGCCGCCGTCGCAGCCGGCCATGCCCGCACCGGGTGCGGTCCCGGCTCCGGTCCCCGTGCCGCAGCCCATGGCGTCGCAGTTCGGGTCCGGATCGTCAGGCAGCTCCGGACCCGGTCAGTTCGGCTCGGGGACGGCATCGGGCCCCGCGGCTCAGTCCGGCGCTTCGGGCTCGCAGTTCGTGCTGTCCAACTCGGCGGCGATCCGAGCCGAGATCCACCGTTTCGAGTCCGTGCACCCGAACATCTACGCCATCTACGACCTGATCGAGCGCATCGACGACCTCGCGCTGCAGAACCAGATCCGCGAGCACGTCATCTCCATCGAAGGTAAGCAGTAATCAACACAGATCCACAGTCACTGACATCATCATCATCATCATCATCAGCTCCACCAGGAACCGTCAAGCGGGCTCAACTCTCTCTCTCTCTCTCTCTCTCTCTCTCTCTCTCTCTACCCCCCCCTCGCTATACCTCTCTCTCTCTCTACCCCCCTCTCTATACTTCTCTCTCTCTCTCTCTCTCTCTACCCCTCTCTATACCTCTCTCTCTCTCTCTCTCTCTCTCTCTCTACCCCCTCTCTATACCTCTCTCTCTCTACCCCCTCTCTATACTTCTCTCTCTCTCTCTCTCTACCCCCTCTCTATACCCCCTCTCTCTCTCCACCCCTCTATATTTCTCTCTCTACCTCTCTCTCTTTATACTTCTCTCTCTACCTCTCTCTCTCTACCCCCCCCTCTATACTTCTCTCTCTACCACTCTCTTTCTCTCTCTCTCTCTCTCTCTCTCTCTCTCTCTCTATACTTCTCTCTCTACCCCTCTCTCTATACCTCTCTCTCTCTCTACCCCTCTCTCTATACCTCTCTCTCTCTCTACCCCTCTATACTTCTCTCTCTCTCTCTCTCCACCCCCTCTATATTTCTCTCTCTACCTCTCTCTTTATACTTCTCTCTCTACCTCTCTCTCTACCCCTCCCTCTATACTTCTCTCTCTACCACTCTCTCTCTCTCTACCCCTCTCTATACTTCTCTCTCTCTCTCTCTCTCTACCCCCTCTCTATATCTCTCTCTACCCCCTCTCTATACCTCTCTCTCTCTCTACCCCCTCTCTATACTTCTCTCTCTCTCTCTCTACCCCCTCTCTATACCCCCTCTCTCTCTCCACCCCCTCTATATTTCTCTCTCTACCTCTCTCTTTATACTTCTCTCTCTACCCCTCTCTCTCTCTACCCCCCCTCTATACTTCTCTCTCTACCACTCTCTTTCTCTCTCTCTCTCTCTCTCCTCTCTATACTTCTCTCTCTACCCCTCTCTCTATACTCTCTCTCTCTCTCTCTCTCTCTCTCTCTCTCTCTACCCCTCTCTCTATACCTCTCTCTCTCTCTCTCTCTCTCTCTCTCTACCCCTCTCTCTATACCTCTCTCTCTCTCTCTACCCCCTCTCTCTCTACCCCTCTCTCTATACCTCTCTCTCTCTCTACCCCCTCTCTATACTTCTCTCTCTCTCTCTCTCTACCCCCTCTCTATACCCCCTCTCTCTCTCCACCCCCTCTATATTTCTCTCTCTACCTCTCTTTATACTTCTCTCTCTACCCCTCTCTCTCTCTACCCCCTCTATACTTCTCTCTCTACCACTCTCTTTCTCTCTCTGTCTCTCTCTCCTCTCTATACTTCTCTCTCTACCCCTCTCTCTATACCTCTCTCTCTCTCTCTCTCTCTCTCTCTCTCTCTACCCCTCTCTCTATACCTCTCTCTCTCTCTCTCTCTACCCCTCTCTCTATACCTCTCTCTCTCTCTACCCCTCTATACTTCTCTCTCTCTCTCTCTCCACCCCCTCTATATTTCTCTCTCTACCTCTCTCTCTTTATACTTCTCTCTCTACCTCTCTCTCTCTACCCCTCCCTCTATACTTCTCTCTCTACCACTCTCTCTCTACCCCCCTCTATACTTCTCTCTCTACCACTCTCTCTCTCTCTCCCTCTCTATACTTCTCGCTCTCTCTCTCTCTCTCTCTACCCCCTCTCTATACTTCTCTCTCTCTCTCTCTCTCTCTCTCCACCCCCTCTATATTTCTCTCTCTACCTCTCTCTCTTTATACTTCTCTCTCTACCCCCTCTATACTTCTCTCTCTACCACTCTCTCTCTCTCTCCCTCTCTATACTTCTCTCTCTACCACTCTCTCGCTCTCTCTCTCTCCCCCTCTCGACTCCCCCTCTCTATATACCTCTCTCTCTCCCCCTCACTACTCCCCCTCTCTCTTTTATATATATATATATATATATATATATATATATATAATATACCCCCTCTCTCTACCATGTCTCTCTTTCTATACCTCTACCTCTCTATGTAACCCCCTCTCTACCTCTCTCTCGGCTCTCTGTGTGTATATATGTCTGTGTATATATATATATATATATATATATATATATCTTCACCCCCTTCTCTACCTTTCTCTACTTGTCTCTCTCTCTTTCGCTTCTTCTTCTTCTCTCTCATATATATATATATATCTTCACCTCTCTCTCTACCCTCTCTCTCCCTGTCTCTATACCCCCTCTCTCTTTCTCTCGACCTCTCTCTCATGCTCTCTTTCTATACTCCCTTCTCTCTCACCACCTCTCTCTCACAGCCTCTCTCTCTTGCGCTCTCTCTCTACCACTCTCTCTCTCTACCGCTCTCTTTCTGTATATATCTCTCTCTCTCTGTATCTCTACCTTTCTCTCTCCCTCTCTGTATTTCTCTCGTTCTCTCTGTATCTATCTTCCTCTCTCTCTCTCTCTCTCTCCCTCTCTCCCTCTCTGCATCCCTCTCTCTCTGTCTCTCTCTCGCTCTCTGCACCTCTGTCTCTGTATCTCTCTTTCTCTATTTCTCTCTCTCTCTATCTCCCCAATGTCACGCCACCATCATCTCCACCCAAAACCTTCAAGCAGGCTGAACATCTTATTCTATTCTATTCTATTCTTTTTTTTTATTTCCTGTAGCCCTCACAGGTGATCTGTACATCAAAATGTCACTCAGCGTCCTTTTCTATCATCACCAGCACTGATCGATTCATGATGTGCTGAAGCATCGCGATATTTCCTGTAGGGATTAAAATTTCAATATCGTCTGGGAAATCGTCAGGACAAAACATCGTAAACAGGGCAGTATTTTCAGCTGCATGATGGGAAATCAATCATGACTAAAGAAGCCACACAGTATTAGACAAAATATTCACGTGGACGCGATCCTACAGCAACCGGTCTTAACTTATCTCAGGTCCTGATACTCAACACTGATCCAGTCTCAGCGTCCTCCTCCGTTCTCACACACACACACACACACACACACACACACACACCCTTTTCTGTTTTTGTTTGGTCCAGCAATCAAATGACTTGTTTTCTTTTTCATGCAAATTCTCGTAAAAACAAACCCCCAACAAGAAATCCAGTCTCCTCCCTCTTTCGGCTTGAGGTTTTACCTGTGGTTCAGAGTGACTTACTGTTCCCTGCGCAAACTTGACTTCGTGAGTTTGTGGTTTCCGTGAGATCTAAACATCTGTAAAGATGTTTACTAAGAGAGAAAGCTTGGGCCGAAGTCATTAGTGATGTCACGTGGTGTATGTCGCCAGTGTTTCCCTACTCTGGCAGTGATGTTAGCACCAAGCCCAGCATGAACCGTGGAACACATTCAATCAATTGGACAGTCGCTTAATTGTGTTAGGGTCGCCGGGAGGCTGGAGCCTATCTTAGCCCACATGGAGAGAAGGCAGGGTACATCCTGATCAACTCAAGACCATCACAAGTCCAACATGTTTATGCCTAAGGGCAATTTGAAGTAGCGCATTAGCCAAATGTGCATGTCTTTTAAACTTTTGGAAGAAATCGATGGACATGGAGGAAACCCAGGCAAGCTCTGGGAGGACATGCAAACTCCACACAGAAATGACTCGAACCCAGGACCTTCTTGCTCCGCATATTAAAACCTACCAAACTGCCCACAATTTAAAAGCCTACTGTTTGTTATTCTCGTGGAATGCTGATTTGGCCACACTTAGGTTGTTATCACTATTTGTTTTTTGTTAAAACCTTTAGTTACTACTTTATAAAACCGTAACATGCATTAAAACCGGGTTTGGTTTATATTCTAGCATGGGCAGCATGGTGGCATAGTGGTTCGTAGGTCCTGGGTTCGAGTCCCGGGCTCGGCAAGGACATTTCTGTGTGTAGTTTGCATGTTCTCTCTTGTTTGTGTGGGTTTCCTCTGGGTACCCCGTTTCCTCCGACAGTCCAAAGACATTCACTTTATGCTAATTGGATGTTCCAGATTGCCTCCCTGTGTGTGTGCGTGTGCGTGCATGTGCGTGCGTGTGCGTTTGTACGTGCGTGCGTGCGTGTGTGCGTGCGTGTGTGCGTGCGTTGGCCCTGCAATAGACTGGTAAGCTGTTCAGGCTGTACCCTACCTTTGCCCTGAGATGGCTGAGATCAGCTCCAGCCTCCTTGTGATTCTAGTCAGATTAAGTAGTTGATGAACTGTGTATGTTTTAGCATTGTTGCTAGGTTAGCAAAACAAGACAAGTGTGCTAGCACTGTACACTCCCAACAGTCTGTACTACTTCCTTTTCAGGCAATAATTTCCCTCCACACGTTCGTGGTGTAAAAGATGGTGGTGGATGAGATCTCTATCTTTTCCGAGTTTGGTTTCATGTTGTGTAGGATGCGTTGGACAGAAATTAGACCAGTTAGCGGACTGACTTGTGCTCGAGAATCCGTTCATGCGTTGTGTACTGCGCAGTCTTCTACCAGAGCTTGTGCTTGTTGATTGATTCATGTGCCCGGCTGCGTTCGAGAGATTTATGACCACTTGGTTTGGTTTTGGCAAAGCAGAATGAAGCGAATAATCTGGTGATGGTTCTTCCTGTATTCGTCAATCAAAGGCAATCAGAGATGGATGATCTGAGGATTTTATGACATGGACAGCATCAATAAAGTTGAAATACAGGCATGATTATATCTTGTTCAGTTATGGAAGGAGTGGGTTCCCATCCGGGAGCGAGTCTGATGTCAAGGGGAAACGATCAAGTATCGATCAAAGTGATTATACAGAGTTACTGTTAGCACGTAGGCGAGGCTGATTGCTTTCCGACATCGGTGCATTCCTACCAATCTCTTGTTACAGTTAGCGCTTTCAGGCAACAGGAACCTTGTTATGGTTCTAAGAACCATTGGAGGAAGTTCCCCCGCACCTCAGAAACTAATCAGTAAAACAGTTCTCAGAACAGGCGACTTTACTATTCCCACCTATGATGACTCAGGAGTGATGTAAGTATTCTGAGATTGGTTCAGAAATAGGACATATAAGTGGATGTTGATTGGTTGAGCACCTGAGCCAATGAAACATAGGGAACCACCGTTTTGAAAAATCTATGGATATTAGTGGGTGTGAATAATCATTTGACTTATTGGGTCCGTATATAACAGAAGAAATACAACTCGATTTTTTCCTTACTGCGATGCAGTATAAAAATTGCAATTAAATTAAATGTCTTTGAGGGCAATGGTGGGCTGGTGGTAAAGGTGCTGGATCACTGATCTCAAGGTTGTTGGCTCAAGCCCCACACTCAATGGGTTGTCACTGTCCCCCCAGTGTAGCTAACTGGGTTATCAAAGGCCGGCCATGTCTCTCACTGTCTATGGTGAGAGGTTCATGTCAAAGAACCATTGCTGACTTTCGACAAGAGTAGCTGCATAGCCGTCAGCGTGTTTCTGCCCTGTGATGGCCTGGCGAGCTGTCCAGGGTGTACTCTGCCCTCACCCAGAGTTGGCTGGGATGGTCATTAATCTCCTCGCAACCCTAATTAGGATTAATTGGTTCAGAAAATGAATGAATGTTTTTGTTGTTGTTGTTGTTTTTTTAACGCTCATAAAAAGTCTGTTGGGCTTTATACACCTGATATATTACTCTGGTTTCTGTAGCGTGAAGCAATCAGCACTTCTACTTCTCTTGGATAGGATGCTAGCTCATTGAATCCTGGCTCAGGGGTCTTAGTGGGGTATGACCTGACAACCTTGAGTTCATGAGTCCGTGAGTCCAACAACCTAAACACTACACCAGCAGCCTTGATAGAGTCAATAGAATGATCTGTTTCTATACAAACATTCATTCATTCATTTGTCAAACAGCTTTACTCTACTAGTGTCATGGGGAGGGTGGAGCCTATCTCACCCTAACTTGGGTACCGGTCCATTGCAGTGCCTGTTAAAAAAAAAAAAAACAAACAAACAAAAAAAACACTTCAGTAAAAATTGATATGCAGTAGTGGACACATGAAAACAAACATCAAACAGTTACTATAGCAACTGTGTCCAGCTTCTGTAACTTTAGCGTTCTCGCTTAGTGGTGAGAATGCAAATACAAACAGAACTAAAATGGCCTTGAAGGAGTGTCAAGGGGAGCCCTCCAATGGTCACCTAGGCCCGATGGTGCCCGAATATCCTTGAGAGCCATCGTTCCTTTGAGCAGATGTTCCCTGACCAGCTTCTTTTTGTCCTCTTCTTGAAGTTTGTCATGTTATCGAGGAACCAAATGAGGAACTTTATGGCTTCTGGCTGTTAAAAGCTCTGACACTGGAGATGACTTAAATACCATCGTGATGTGGTACCAGTGTGAATGAGCCACGGGGATGAAGCACCATCTTCTGACCAATCAGATTGAAGAACTTGCATTGAGGAAGAATATGCTGAAATTGTACATGCTGAGTATTTTCCAGTGGTCGAGTAAGGCATGTGAAGAATCTTAGCCCAGTCAGGGGCACAGCTAGAAGAGAATGTCAGTGATGTTCTCTCTAGACAGATGAGTAGATTTATTTGGTAGACGTAAACGAGATGTTCCTGGTGTTAAATTATTAACAAAACGGTGACACAATATGCTTCTCCATCTCAGCAGGTAAACAGGACAGGCCTCATTCCTTCTTCATGCAGTGTCTCATCCAGCATAAACTCTCACACTCGTTATTAATCCACAATGAAGTGGAGCTGTATGGGATGTTTGTTGAAGGCTTATCTTTGAAGACTTCAGATTGTTTCCACTATTCATGACCTTTGTGCCATGTGCTTGTTCGTGATACGACATGCACTCCTGGAACTGCTGTTCAACCGCCATTGTATCTAATCCATCTGTTTTTTAACCTTTTGAGAACTGGGTTACCAGTCTAAAAACTGGCTCAAAATTGGCAGCTGGAGTGTCTCATATTTAAGGAATAAAATTGGAAATATTAGGTAAAAAATCAGCAAATGATCGGTGGGGTGAAGGTGGACTTTGCTTTAACTGCCACCCTAAGTGGTAACAGTCAGATCATGTATGGATCTCAAATACAGGAAATGACTTGTCTTAAAATACTATCCCAGAGATCAGGATTTTAAAATTATAGCAGGGTGTCACACTCATTCTTTAACCGAAAGCTACATGACAAACTCTCAAGGTCACCAAGGAGTGAATAATCACGAACATCTTTATCAAAAAGGGCATGAAATAAAATGTGTGGCAGAATGATTTAGTTGAGGTATTTGTCCTCTTTTCATATTTTACTTCCACTTTTTTGACAACACTTTGCTAACTTGTGGGTTTTCTTGACTTATTAATGACTTAGCTGCTTATTTGGCTGCTGCCCCCTAGTGGAAGGATGATGAATGAGATTTCATGGTAATGGTCGCTGCAAGGAATGTATGATAAGCATATTCTGTAAAAGCTCATGAGCGCCACGTCCAATGAGTTGGTGGTCCGGCTTTGCCCCGGAGGCCTTGAGATTGGCACCTGCGGCTGATGGTAACACAATTTCCTCCAGGATCAATCGGGTATTCTGATTCTGCCTGCATGTTGTTGAACATCCGTTAAAACAGTGGTGTCCAACATTTTCTGTACCAGGGACCGGTTTTACTGTATGTCTGAAAATGTTTCCGCAGACCAGTTAGAGTCTACTTTGTAGTCTTGTTTTAGTGGCAGTCACCGCAGAAAACCTGGCCTCACAAAGATAAGTGGTTGGAAATGGAAGAAGGGCTTTCAGTGTTTCTGTGGCAATGTCAAAAATAGTCGTTTTTTTCAAAAATAAGATCCGGAATCTCTAATAAAAAAAACTATAATTTGCACCATGAAAGATTTTGTTTTCGGACTGGTATCAAATTAGACCCGGTACCGGTCCGCAGACCGGGGGTTGGGGACCCCTGCGTTAAAAGACACCCTTGTGCTAAAGCTGCTGTTAGCAGTGTTCCCGCAACCACTTTTCTTCGTACTCTGTACTTTAAAGGTGAAGTCAAAGTCACAAAGTCTGTTGGGCTTTTTACACCTGAGCCTAGTGACTCATCAGGCTGGTGCTTATCTCTGTTTTCCATAGCATGAAGCGACCAGGAGTTCAACTCCTCCTGGATGGGACGCTAGTCCATTACAGGTTACCTTCTCAGTATATTTTTACTGGTGCCCATTCATACTGCTGGGTGAACAGATGCACACTTTTGATTAGGACCTTGCCCAGTGATCTAAGGACAGTGGGGGTATAACATGGATTTGAACACACAACCTCTTGTTCATGAGTGCAGTACCCTAACCACTGCCCCACCGCACTTTAAAGGGCTCGCAATGTATCCAAATCCCGAGTATCCCTTGGGAAAGCATTCTTCACATTTTGATAGTCTGAGAAAGAAAGAAATCATTCATTTTCTGAACTGCTTGATCCTAATTCGGGTCATAGGCAGGCTGGCACCCATCCCAGCCGCCTATGGGCGAGGGCAGAGTACTCCCTGGATGGCTCACCAGGCCATAGCAGGGCAGAAACACGCTGACAGCTTTGTAGATACTCTTGTTGAAAGTCAGCAATGGTTCTTTTACATGAACCTCTCAACATAGACAGCCAGCATGGACTCATGGAGACATGGCCAGCCTTTGATAACCCGGTTATATACTGGGGGAATAAATCATCCCAAGTAAAGTAAAATGTTTCTTCATGTAGAAAGTTAGGTATCATCAAAAGACCCAATCAAAACCATCTAATTTGATAAATATTTACACGCACACATCAACAAATAGTTTCCTTGCTCATAAAACTAGTTCTTATTTCTTAGCAACAGTAAATAACTCAAAGGAAATTCACTCTCCATGACACATTACAGCAGCACTTAACAGGAAGTGAGAATAGATGGCAAATTCATGTTATATTGTACGACTCAGAGTGGTGGAGGAAACCCCCCCTCCTGGATCTCTCACTATGGCTCTGACAAAACCCAGTGACATTACCATTCATGTTAACAAAGGGAAACCTGTTTGTTTTGTGATTGCATTTGCCTCACATGGCAATTATGTCAATAAAGAAGGAGAATAATGGAATATATTCATTTCACCTGGAGCATATTTTCAGGTCACTGTGTCGGACCGGGCCCCAGTGCAATTAAAGGCCAGCCATGCCTCTCACTTTCTATGGTGGGAGGTTCACGTAAAAGAACCATTGCTGACTTTAGGTCAAGAGGAGCTGCATAGCCGTCAGCGTTTCTGCCCTGTGATGGCCTGGCAAGCTGTCCATGGTGTACTCTGCCCTCACCCAGACTTGGCTGAGATGGGCGCCAGCCTCCTCATGACCCTAATTAGGACTAAGCGGTTCAGAAAATTCATGAATGAATGAATGGTCAGACCGGGCCTTGCTGCACTCTAGTTTCCCTGTAGGAAAAGTTAGTATCTATGGGATGTGGAGATCCTGAATTTGTGAGAAACAGAATACAGTAGGCCCTCGATATTCGCGGGGGTTCGGTTCCGGTCCCTCCAGCGAATGAAGATAATTCGCGAGTTCTGTACCCAGAAGTAAAACCCCATGTATCATGTTACATGCGCGAATGAGCAACCGGAAGTAAAATACTGTGTATCTATTACATGCGCTAAAATATGCTTATTAAACACATTCTATAGAGAGTCTTACTCATTAATACAGTATTAATGTAGTAAAATGTAATAATGATTAAGAAAAACCTTTTCACTTTTTACTGTTATATTTATTGATGATAAAATACAGTATAAACATTATACTAACTCCCGGCTAACAATAAGCCCAGGCGGAGTTCTCATAGTCTCCGGCGCTTGGTTAGAAGTGGAAGGTTAGCACTTCCGGTCATACTGCTTGAAAATGTTCAGTCCCTGCGAAACAAGATGGACGAGATTCATGCTCAGCTTGCAGTGCAGAGGGATCTACAGGACTGCTCCATGCTGTGTTTCTGTGAAACATGGCCCGAGGAGAGTACACCCGGCTACTCGGCCTTCACCCCCTGCGATCCCAAGTGCCAGAGTTATTGTTTGGCCCGTCCTCGCTTGGCTTATTGTTAGCCGGGGTGCGGCGAGCATTGAGCTACCACAGCATATTAGCTCAGGAGTTGAGCGTGCTTAGTTATACATGCCCGAAGAGTGTCATAGCTGTAGTAGGGTCGACCGGTCATAGATGAGCATAGTGCAAAACATGAACAAACAAAACAATAAATAAAACAAATTAAAACGAACAAATAAACAGTTTGACTCTGAGAACTCTGTGACGTTGCCCTCTAGGCAGCGCCATCTTGGAGACGTCACTTTCAATGTTAAAGGACATGACGCGTAATAAAGTTAGTTTGAACTAAAGTTTGATAAACATGCTACAGAGCATAAAATCTCATGCACAAACATTCTAAACATTAACTTAGGTACTGTACTGGAATAATAATTGAAAAAGACTTTAATACAACAGTTCAGAGAAAGCTGTCGTTTCTCAAGAGAAAGTCTTATTTCTTCAGAAGAGACATCCAGCGTTGTCTATCGCTTATACAGAGAAGACGCACAGCGTTTGAGTGGCATCATAGAGCTTAACTGGTACTGAAAGCACACTAAAAAAAGAGGCTCATTGACAATTTGTGTGCGAATGAGGAAAAAAAGGCGTTACATCATCTCAACCAATTAGCAGGAAGGAGGACAGCCATTGGCTGAATTTGAGTGACGTG
Organism: Plotosus lineatus; assembly: GCA_024760905.1. Taxonomy (NCBI): domain Eukaryota; kingdom Metazoa; phylum Chordata; class Actinopteri; order Siluriformes; family Plotosidae; genus Plotosus; species Plotosus lineatus. The sequence goes on from CM045728.1 coordinate 111,985,578, forward strand.
TCAGTTGCTTGGCAGTCAGTGAATACTCAAACCGTGAATGCAAAACCGTGAATAGTCAAGGTCCTCTGATAGCGGAGACTCCTTCCCAATTCAATATTGCTATATTTTTCAGTTTTTAAATCCATTTTTAATTATATTGCACACACGGTTGCAAATTTGCGGCTGACGGTTTTCATTCTCAAATTTGTCGCATGACATTTGTGGCATTGCCTATTTGTGACCTCCCCTGTGAAGTCATTGCAAAAAGTTCAAACATTTAAAATTTTTACACAAAATGAGGCTCTGACTGGAAGTAGTCACAAGCTCTTCTCAAACTGTCCAGATATATCGTAAGAAGGTAATAAATTCTTCTTTTTTTTATTGAAGTTGGTTTGAGGACAGTCAGGCCTCCTCGTGGAAAGTTTGATACTTGCTGGTATCCATCATATTCCATGTATTTTATCATCATTCATACTTTCTTTGCCTTTTGTTCACCCTAATAATGTGCAAATAAAAATCAAAATTTATTATTTATTGAGGAATTTATGACAGGATATTTTCTTTCTTTTTATTTGCCAAACATCTGCAAGCCAATCGCAAATTACTCTCAAATTGTTGTACGACTGTCTCAAGACTTTTGCACAAAATACATATTTAAATCACAGGTAGTGTCTAACTGCATTTGGTTCTGACCAACAGGTTGTAAGACGGTTTGGACGTAAGTCGAGTCTGCACGTGTAGAAAGGTCCAATATACCTTACATACGAGTAGTAATAGAAGTTTGTGTCAAAATTTTGTTTGCAATCTTTTTACCTTTCTTTAGACATTAATAGATGGAGAAGGAGGAGGCTGAGGACGAGTGTACATGTATTTTCAGCTTAATGCATCTCTTTACATACCACATGGGGCAGGAGTCACTTCTTGCAAATTAATTCATGACTCAAAGAATCAAGAGCTGACTCCACAGCATCGGAGTCATTGTTTGGCTCAGACGATGGAAGGAGAAACAGTAAAGGACCGAGATATACATATTGTGTATATATATATATATATATATGTATGTATGTATGTGGTACCTTGACTTATGAATTTAATCCATTCCGAGGGCAAGCTCGTAAGCCGAAAAGTTTGTTAGATGAAACAATGATTCCCATAAGAAATAACAGAAAACCAATTAATCTGTTCCAACCCCCTTCCACACTCATATAACCTGACACAAACACTTATATTGGACCTAATATATTAAAGATAAACATGTAAAACAATAAATACATCATAATAATACATTTACATTAACATTAATAATAATTAATAATAAATAATAATAAGACAAGAATGAACAATAAGTCGACTAACCCTTCCGATCATCGACTGGTTAAAATGTCACATGGGGGAGGTGGTGCGTAACAGAGAAGAATTTTGTGCATGTGCAGCGAGGAAAGGCTCGTGGCCAGTGCTTTTCAAACAATGGGGAGTGCCCACCTGGGGGGTGTGTTGTAATGCAAGGGGGAGCGTATCACCCTGAGGAACATGCTGTTTTTGCCATACTATACTAGAATTAAGTGTGATTGTGCATCCTCTACAGTAGGTGGGAGTCACACTCTCACTGTGTTCCCTATGCTGCAACGAAAAAGCACCGAACAAATGATATGAAGTGCAGTAAACACTTTATAGTTGCACGCAGGGTGCTTGAGGGGGGGGGAGGGAATGTGTGAACTATTTTTTTTTTTTTCCTCCTAGA
>CM045728.1:111992297-111994797 GCA_024760905.1 Plotosus lineatus
GTATGGAAGTGTCTAGGAGAGGTAGCAGTAGAGTTCCTGACAAGAGCATTCAACAAGGTCTTTGAGAGTGAGAGGATGCCAGAGGAATGGAGAAGTGTGCTTGTGCCCGTTTTTAAGAACAAGGGAGACGTGCAGAGTTGTGGCAACTACAGAGGGATAAAGTTGATGAGCCATACGATGAAGTTATGGGAAAGAATAGTGGAAGCTAGACTAAGGGCAGAGGTCAGCATCTGTGAACAACAGTTTGGTTTCATGCCAAGAAAGAGCACCACAGATGCAGTGTTTGCCTTGAGGATGTTAATAGAGAAGTACAGAGAAGGTCAGACGGAGCTGCATTGTGCCTTTGTGGATCTGGAGAATGCATATGACAGGGTGCCGAGAGAGGAACTGTGGTATTGTATGAGGAAGTCTGGAGTGGCAGAGAAGTATGTTAGAGTGGTGCTGGACATGAGAGATGTAAGACAGTGGTGAGGTGTGTTGTCGGTGTGACAGAAGAGTTCAAGGTGGAGGTGGGACTGCATCAAGGGTCAGCTCTGAGCCCCTTCTTTTTTGCTATGGTGATGGACAGGCTGACAGACGAGGTTAGGCAAGAATCTCCATGGACTATGATGTTTGCAGATGACATTGTGATCTGTAGTGAGAGCAGAGAACAAGTGGAGGAAAATCTAGAGAGGTGGAGGTATGCCTTGGAAAGGAGAGGAATGAAGGTTAGCCTCGGTAAGACAGAATACATGTGTGTGAACGAGCAGGACCCAAGAGGAACGGTGAGGTTACAGGGAGCAGAGATAAGGAAGGTGGAGGATTTTAAGTACTTAGGCTCAACAATCCAGAGCAATGGAGAGTGTGGAAAAGAGGTGAAGAAGCGTGTGCAGGCAGGTTGGAATGGTTGGTGAAAAGTGTCCGGTGTGATGTGTGATAGGAAGGTATCGGCAAGAATGAAAGGAAAAGTGTACAAGACGGTGATGAGGCCAGCGATGTTGTATGGTTTAGAAACAGTGGCCCTGGGGAAAAGACAGGAGGCAGAGCTGGAGGTAGCAGAGATGAAAATGTTGAGGTTCTCTTGGGATTAAGGAGGATGGATAGGATCAGGAATGAGCACATCAGAGGGACAGCACATGTAAGATGTTTTGGAGACAAAGTCAGAGAGGCTAGATTGAGATGGTTTGGACATGTACTGAGGAGGGATGGTGAGTATATTGGTAGTAGGATGCTGAGGTTGGAACAACCAGGCAGAAGGCCTCGAGGAAGAACAAAGAGGAAATTTATGGATGTGGTGAAGGAGGACATGAAGGTAGTTGGTGTAAGAGAAGAAGATGCAGAGGATAGGGTGAGATGGAGGCAGATGATTCGCTGTGGCGACCCCTGAAGGGAGCCGAAAGGAAAGAAGGTGTGTGTGTGTGTGTGTAAAGGCTTGTCTATGGTGTTTCAAAAACATCTTGACCCGAATTAAAAACTTTTGGGGGGAAAAAAGATCAGGATCGGTTTGCTTGAGTTGCTTTTCCTTCGCCCCTCTGTGATCACCTTTTTAGCAATACTGACCTGTCCGAGTGTGTACAGAACTTATTAACTCTAAATGAGGCTATATTAATTTTTCAGGAATGGAAATGTTGGAACTACTGCCAAGATTACTGTTTGTAAAATCAAACCACCTTCTGGTCAATCAGAATCCAGGACTCAGCAGTGCTGTTGTACAATACAAAGGGCAGAGTTTATATTTTTGACTAATTTTCTGTCAGATCAGTCCCATGGGGCGGGGCCTTTCTGATATTTGTAAGCTACGAACACATTTGAAAGTGTCTCATGTTTATCTCAGACTGTCGTTGAGAATTATCCAACATTACAGCCCATCATGTTATCACTGTTACTACCAGTCCTCAGAACATCTCCGAACAGTAATAACTCAGCTCCACATCTGGATATTGAATCAAAAATCTGTCCAATAGGAGAGTTCTTGATGAGTAAAGAAAAAATCTTTCATGCCTGTTTTGCCTTCAGTAGCCCCTGCTGGTGGTTGTGTGAGTGTTGGCCCTGCAGTGGCCTGGCGAGCCTTCTAGGGTGCACCCGCCTTCGCCCGGAGTTGGCTGAGATGGGCACCAGTCTCCCTGCAACCCTATTTTGGATAAAGTGGCTTAGAGAATGAGTAAATGAATAAATAAACAAATGAATTAGCCCCTGGTGGTTACGTAAATGTCTAACAGAGATTTTGCGTCACTAAATTGTAAAACACACACACACACACACACACACACTCACACTCCCTGACTCTTCATGTTACTGTCACCACCTAAAATTGAGTTCCTGACTCAACCATTTATCCCCATGTGCTGTTTTTAAACACACCATGATGCGTATGCCATTCCAGAAATTTCTATCGGGAAATTTCTCTCCATCGAGTCAGCAAGTCTTTTACTCCAATCATGACCCTGACACATCCCGAATGGAAATTAACGCTGGAAACGCAGTTGCGTTTTGAGTCAGTCGTCATGATCACATTGCCCAA
>CM045728.1:111999797-112024797 GCA_024760905.1 Plotosus lineatus
CTTTTATCATTTTTAAAAGGTTGTATTCGGGGCCTTGGAACAACTCACGCGTTTTACATGTAAAATGTGATTCTACTTACGAAAAATCCAGGTTACGAAAAAGGCTCTGGAATGGATTAATTTCGTAAAGTGAGGTGCCACTGTATTGCAATAATTATTGACCAGTGTTTTGAGCCACACCGACCATGCTAGAGTGAGAGTTTGGGTAGTGAACTCATGTTCAATCCAAATAAAATGGAGAACGTTGTGTATTACGCCGCACCTATTTATTTATTTATTTACTTTTTTCAACCCTTATGTATCATTGTCTCTCATGCAACCCCCACTATCCATGGAGGGAGGACCCAAGCACGTGCTCCTCCATGACATGTGGCACCTTGCACTTATCTTCTCACACTACTGTACAGTGATGCAAAACACAATCGGAGGAAAGCGCTGTCCACCACTTTGCATGCATAAGCTTGTAGACACCCATTCCTCTGGTGACAGTGTATGCCGTCCCTCCCTCACTTGAAAGCTGTGCCAATCAGCTCACATTGTTGCTGGCTACAAATGTCTGCGTGATTCCAACCTGTGATCTCTAGGATGACCGCAGTCTGCCTTGTTGATGCCAGCCGTCGTTTGTTTTGCTCTATGAGACGTGCTTCACCTCCAATTAAACTGAATTTGTGGCAGCAAAGTGGTTTGCTGTCTTTGGGATGCCCAGCTTTGGTGAAAGAGGCGGGGTTTCCCAAAACCTGGGAAGGAAAACTGTGGGAAGACCTTTGGAAAGTTCCTTTGATGTAGCTCATTAACTCACATGCTTGTAGAGATAAAACACACAATATTATCCGAAAGAACATTGGCAGCTTTGTCCGTAATGTAAAAGAGCACCTCGGCTGGGTGGATTTGGTGCAACTTTATTCCCGGAAGGAAAGACTTTGAAGCACAAGTTGATTCTCAGTGCAGTATCTCCCCCCCCATCTAGTTGAAGAAACACCAAATTTAGCAATTAATGCGATTAGTGCAGTGTTTTGAATTGAAATCCAGCTGTGCCTCATGTTGCCGCAGGAACCCTCTAATGATGCTGGGTGTGAAATGTGCAAGGTCTATTTGCGAAGTATTTTGGTGGAGAGGTTGGGGACTATACATATATCAAAATGATGTCACAATGATGTCAAGACTGTATAGTTATGATGCCTGAAATGGCAGTAGCTATGATTGTTGTTGTCGTTGTTGTTATTATTATTATTATTATTATTATTATTAGTAGTAGTAGTAGTAGTTAATTTTGTGAACCGCTTAATCCTAATTAGTATTTCAGGGAGGCTGGTGCCCACCTTAGCTGAATCTAGGCAGAGTACACCCTGGACAGCTTGCCAGGCCATCACTGGGCAGAAACACGCTGACGGCTATGCAGCTCCTCTTTACGAACATTAACAATGGTTCTTTTACATGAATCTCACACTACAGACCAGCCTTTGGTGACCAGATAGCTGCACTGGGATGGGCAGCAGTAACAACTGTTGACAGTGAGGCTTGAACCCCCAACCTTGGGATCAGTGATCCAGCACCTTTACAACCAGGCCACCACTGCCCTTAATATTGTTGTTGTTGTTGTTATTATTATTATTATTAGAAGAAGAAGAAGAAGAATTAATTGCTGAACCACTTAATCACACATACTAGGATTGTGGGGAGGCAGCAGCTGATCTCAGCCGATTCTGAGTGAAGGTTTGGTACACTTTTGACCAGCTCGCCACAGTCACACCTCGGGACAATTTTAAACAGCCAGTTTTCCTAATGTACATGTCAATGCAAGCATCGATTAATTAATAAATACAGAACAGATTCTTCCCTAATTTGTACGATATAGTACTTATTTTGGTAACATATCCGTCACCATTGATGTTTAGTACAGTGTGGAACCTTCCTATGGGAATCAACAGAAAGCCAATTAATCCGTTCCAACCCCATTCCAAACTCATATAACCTGACACAAACATGTATATTTGACCTAATATATTGAAGATAAACATGTAAAAACAATAAATATTTCATAATAATAATAATAATAATAATAATAATAATACACGTGCATTAACATTAATAATAATAAAACAAGAATAAACAGTAAGTCAACTAACCCTTCCGATTATTGACTGTGGCGAAGATGTTACGTGAGTGCGAAGATGTCATGTGGGCAGGCATAAGGTGGTGCACAGCAGAGGAGGAGAAGAATTTTGTGCATGTACATGCTACGCATGCCAGTGAGAAAAGACTCGTGGAGAACTTCCACAAGGCCAGTGCTTCTCAAATAGTGGAGCACGCTGTGTGATACCGAGGAGAGGTGCGTATGACCCTGGGAAACATGCCTTTTTGCCATACTGTACTAGAATTAAGTGTAATTGCGCACCCTCTACAGTCCTGAGAGAACACAGTGAGTGAAAGCGCCACTGCCACCTACTGTAGAGGATGCACAATTACATTAGAACTCGTAAATCAAAATTTTGCTTGTTGGATGGGGCAGATTTTTGGTGGGATCGACGCTTGTATCATGGAAACTTCGTTATAAAAGACACTCGTAAATCAGGGTACCACTGTAATTCAAAGTCGTCTTTAAACTAATATTTTCTGAATGTTTTGGCATGGACTTGCCATGTCAGACGTTTTTTTTTTTTTTTTTTTTTTTAAACGACATATGAACCTGTTTTTGGCGGCACAATATCACAGATTGCAACATGGAAGTAAAACGTATAAGCTACTGTTTTGTTGTTCTTTGGTTTCTCAAGACTGACCGTCGGGTTGCGGCAATTGTCGAGGCTTGTCATTTGACTGTTGGAGGAAAGCAGAGTACCTGGAGGAATCCCATGGAGGCACGGGAGGGAACATACAAACTCCATACCGAAACTGTCTCGCAGAGCTTAGGGCTTGAACCTAGGACCTTCTTACGGTGATACCGACATGCTAACCAGCACACCATTGTGCACCCATGACCATCATCATCATCCCTCTGAGCTTTTCCTGAATCTGACTGATCAGCTTTGACCCTCCGGTTGTTTCTTTGAGTGTGTGAGATCATACACAGCTGTGTTTCTGGGATGTGAAGGAAACTCGCAGTACCCGAAACGTCGTGCCCTCTGCTGTGCGCCGGTGCTGCTCACTGCTAACTCGGTGATTGATTAGTTTAGGTTTTCCCCACTCGGGCATGTTTTCAGAGGCTGTCACAGTAAAATAGATAAATCACCATGATAAAATAAATGCCGACCTTTAAACGTCTGTGTGCTGCATAAACTCCGAGTTCAGTCTCCGTATCAATCCTGAAATAACCGGGCCAACCAGGGCTTTTCTCCCCTCTCGGCTGATTCCGCTACCTGTGTAGGTGAGGTAATACATCACGACTCGGGAGCAATGACTAATGTTGAGTGATGATCAGGAAACAATCGTGCTTAGTTACGCAATAATGAAATAATGAATTCAAATACGCGTGCCTGCTCTGCATGTGGAAGGAAACCCAACCAAAGCACAAGTAATTTGCACCATGGTGTCCGCTTGTCATCTAAATCGGTGCTCTTTTTGGATATTTGGCAGCACGTGCCTCCCCCATAAAGGCCTTTTGTTGAGATGTGTTCGTTCTCTCGTCTTCCTGCCAATCATGGCTTCAAAACAGCATTCACAATTATGCTAATGAGTACAACTTTGGGAGCTGACCTTTGGCCGTGATCTAGTTTCTGGAAGGGATCGAGTTGGGAAGATTTGGGTGCCACAACTGAGGTGGTTCTTGTTGTCGCTTGGTACCACGGCAATGAAAATCTGATGTTATTCCCTGGACGAAGGAGAGAAAGTAGTCTATTGTAAGCAGCCTAACAAAAGCTCTCTCTCTCTCTCTCTCTCTCTCTCTCTCTCTCTCTCTCTCTCTCTTAGTTCACATGACGGGCCATTCCCCCCCCCCCCATCTTTCAGGAGCACGCATGTCCTTGTTCCATGACTGGCCCCCGAAGGACATGGTTCTGCTTTGAAGGAGATATTTGTCTTGCAATTAGTGTTGATGGTTCGACAAATATTACAGTAATGAGACCTTATGTGTTGGGATTCAGCAGTCGTATACATTTCTGTTCAATAAGGATGAATAATATTCTGTCCCTTGGCGTCACTGATCAAGCTGAATGCTAATGACAGTGGATGTTGGATATTTGGAGAAACCAGCCTCCCTGATGCGAACGTCATTCGCGGCTAATCGTATAATCGGCAGTACAGACCACGCTAGTAATCAGTCAATCAAAGCAAAGCAGACTCCAAGGTGTTTACAACTGTAAGCATTCCCTTATATGGAGTTCTGTGGGTGTGGCAAATGTAATTAGCCTAGGGTGCTGATCAGTTTGTGTGTGTGTGTTTATATATATATATATATATATATATATATATATATATATATGTGTGTGTATTATATATATATATATATATATATATATATGTGTGTGTGTGCATTATATATATATATACATACACACACACACACACACACATATATATATATATATATATATATATATATATATATATATATATATAAAATATATATATATAATATATATATACAGTATATATATATATATATATATATATATATATAATATGTATGTGTGTGTCTGTGTGTCTGTCTGGAGTACAGATGTCTTAATCAATCAGGCGAGGAAACTGATGCACTTCTGCTGCTTCCCAAAGCAGTAAAACTTAATGTCCTTCATGTCAGGGGTCGGACCTGAAGTTCCTGATGATTTGTACTGATGATCAACTTCCGTTTTGATTGAAAATATGTGCTCCAGTGTTCAAGACCCCCCCTCCCCCCAGTAACCTGCTGTTGTAGTGGAGTGTGGAGTGGAGGCATCTGGAAGGGCATGTTGGAGATTTTGGCGAAGAGAGCCAGATGACGTAAAGTCTCTGGAGCTCAGAGAAGAAATGCCGGATAGGCATCTGGAGCAGTGTGCTGGAGCTCTTGGTCAGGATCGGCAGGGCTGCTGAGCAACAGATGGCTGGTGACATGCGAGGAGGCTTTGAAGAGCATTCAGCCAAACATGCCTGGATCCCTGGATCTCCTTGGCACATTGACGGACACATTCACATTCTCACGTTCCCATGTTCTCACAGTCTCTCTCTCTCTCTCTCTCTCTCTCTTTCTCTGTCTCTCTCTCTCTCTCTATCTCGCTTTATCTCGTGCTGTATATGAAGTGGGCATATGGATGGTTGGTGACCCAAACCAAAATGGAGGTCCTTCCAAATCCAAGTGTATTGATTTCACTTGGTTGTGAATGTTTTCAGTGTTAAAAGATGGAAGTGAGCAGTTAAATTAGAATCAGAACACTTTATTGATCCCGGCGGAAATTGCATTCGGGGTTCTACAGAACCGGTACCGATCATCCTTTCACAATAATGTGTGTGCAGTGTAATACGTTAAGTGATACTGAGCTTATTTAATTATAAATGACGATTAAAAGCACAGAACAGGGTCATTTTATCTTATGAATTACTAGCAGGGCCTGAACCAATGTGGAACAACCAATTTTTTTCTGGAAGTGACATGAACTCTTTGGGCTGAGTCGTCCAGTCCAAGTAAACACGTGACATTAAAGTAATAAAACTCCCCCTCACACTACAAGTTCCTACCTTTTACTGGTTCCTTTTGGCGAGGCGCCGCTCCGTCAACTTAAATTTTTTAAATGTTTATGAAGGAATTCTGAGGGAATTTTGTTGTTTTTCGACATGAAAGCTTGGGCTTGAGGATAAGTAGTTCTGTCTGGAGCAGTGGTTCTTAATCTGGGTTCGATCAAACCCTAGGGATTCGGTGAGTCAGTCTCAGGGGTTCGGCAGAGGTCAAGACACACACCCGACTCATATTCATGACATGCCCCGCTTGGCCATCACTGGCTGCAGGTGATCACACTACGTTGCTTGGCCAATCTGTGCTGCAGGAAATTTGATGTGCTCAGTAGTCGACTTGTGACTGTCGTGATGGTATGGCGTGTGATTTCTTTCTGAACGTTATAATCCTTACTATGTTGAGCAAAAAAAGAAAGTGGTCCGACGAATATGTACAACATGGAGTCACATATACAGTATAATGGAACGTGATGCTAATCAGCTTCCTATCTGCATGATTTGCGAATTAGGATCAACCCCCCGCTAACTGACATATACATACATGTCTGTGTGTATACAATATCAATAAATACAGATTCAATGCTATAAATGCTTATAATAACAATTAAACATTCAAAAATAATGCATAAAATATAAATAAAATATAAATACAGATGCGAGCGCACACACAGATGCGCGTGTACGCACACGGATGCACACCTCATAAAAATGTAAGTAGTTTTGATGGGCGGCGTTCATGCATTGTATTGGTTTTGTTCTTTGAACACAGTGATTGTAATGCCCAGTTCAGTTTGGTGCCGCAGTGAAAACCTATGTCTTGGGAAACAATTACAGATATTTATTGTCTTTTAGCAGAATCCTAAGAGTATATACTTATTTTTATATTAATATTCATTAGGATTTGTACTTGTTCTTTGTATGCATCTCTTGAATAAAGTTTGTTTACTTACTTACACAAAAGAAAGAACTCTCCGCTTTGCTGGGATTCACATCAGTGCAGGCTGTGTTCTAAACCAATTCAACGGCACCCTTGTGCACTTGAAAGACCGGAAGTCTGTATAACCCACAGCAAGTACACTACTTTCGCAAGTACACTACTTTCAGTTTTGAGCTCCTCACATATTGTAAGCGTTGATTGACTGTTTTAAGCTTCATGTAAAGTGACTCGGTATAAATAAGTGACTTATTTGAAATTAATGTTGATATTATTTGATATATTTGATATAATTTTACAATGTTATGTTTATAATAATTGGTTTAGGGGTGTTTTATGAGATACGGTAATGGTATTTATGGATGTATAGTACAGTATGAGCGTCATACGTCACACGTCATACGTCACTGTCACAACTTGCGTTCACTTTCAACTTGCGTTCGGCCGTCCGGAACCAATTAAAAATGTAAGTCGGGGAACGTCTGTATAGACATTCCCCAGTGGCAAGGGGTCTTGAAACACAGAGTAAACTCACTTTTACAGGCAGCGAACGCCACATTTTACTGTTACATAGACTGATCGAATAAATTGGGAAGTTTGATCTACAATTTTGCTCCCAGTACACATGGGCGGTTATTAGACGTAAGAAAAAAACAAAAAACAAAAAAAAAAAACACTAGGGTGGGGTGGGGGTGGGGCGGTGGGGGTGGGGGGGGGCGCCTTTTGGAGCAGGGCGCTTATTACGTCAAATACGGTAATAGTTGTGGTAGCAGTAAATGTTTCTGCACTTGTATAGTGAAGGCTTGACAAAAGGCAAGGGCTAACTCTGCCTGCCAGAACTGCTGATATCATCCGTGATTTGTTTTAAAGAGCTTGTAAGACAAATTGATCAAAGGACCCTTTAAAGGACCAGCTGACAGGCCCAACTTGGTGAGGATGGAATTTGACCTCATGACCTTCCAAAGTATAGCCAAATTCCGTGAGCGTTGAGCAAACCTGGCCATATTTATTGATCTTTGGGACACTAAGCATTTACTTCTGAAGCTGTGTTAATAGTTTCATCTTGATTTTGGAGGAATGGGGCTGCAGCAACTAACTGATGCTTCAGTGCCAATGGAATTGAAATGGAATTGAACTTCTTGCGGTGTGATGATGGACTATAGAACAGGGGCATATGGGGTTTTGTTTTTTTTTTTTTTTTTTTTTTTTTTTTAAGCAAGGATGTCCAAGGATCTACAGATTCTGTCTTCTGGGTCCTTCCCTGTCGTGCAGTGCACATCCACTGTAAACGTAAATGCTACTTTCCATCTGGATGTGATCAAACTGGGACTTGACATCATGTCCCAAATCCTGCTTTTTGTTCCTGCAAGCTTATGTTTTTTCATTCTCTTCTTTCTTTCTTTTTTTTTTTGAACATGTAATGGGTTTTATAAATAGGGATTAGAGATTGTCTCATACACCACACAGCGTGAACTAAAATAAGATGGGCGCTATTCATCTGAAAGAGCCGCTGATTCATGTACCATTCAGAAACGGATGGGGTACTAAAAGAATAAAGAAATAAACTTCCATAGTGATCAAGCGTCCCGTTTTTCACCTGATCTGGATCTGTTCAAGCTCAGACTCTTCGTGTTCCTATCAGTGAACATGACTGATCCTCCCTATAAAGCCTGTTGTTTATCCCTATGTGTGAGAGAATTCCGTCAGGAGCTGCTATGTGTAGATTATAGGTGGGATGGTGCATCTTTGGCTCTGAATGTACAGGGATGTTTACTTCATGTCTGTGGAAGGAGTCTCTAGTGTGGGTTTCTGCAAAGTTTCTAAATCTGCAGGATGCAAATTACAGTGGTACCTTGATTCCGAGTCTTTTTATCACAAATGTTTCATGATACAAGCTTTGATCCCACCAAAAATCTGCCCCATCGTTCTTTTCCTTTCGGCTTTTCCCTTTTTTTCAGGGGTTGCCACAGCGAATCATCTGATTCACATGTTTGATTTGGCATAGGCTTTTACGTCGGATGCCCTTCCTGACACAACCCTTTAGCAAGGGATAGAAACACACTGATGGCTTTGCCGCCACTCTTTACGAAAGTCAGCAATGGTTCTTTTACATGAACCTCTCACCATAGACAGTGAGAGACATGGCCAGCCTTTGATAACCCAGTTAGCTGCACTGGGGGGTGGGGGTGGGGGCAGTGGCAACCTTGTGAAGAGGATCAGCAAATCTGCTCCATCCAACAAGCAAAATTTTGATTTAAAAGCTCTGCTGGGGAAATGGCTTTTCCAGGCCGATTAGCCTCATATTCCTCTGCGCTCCAAGAACGCCTTGTGCAGTGCTTCTCAATTATTTTCTGTGGTGGCCCCTACAGGAAGGAAAAAAAAAAATCATGCCTCCCAGCGCCTCACGAGCAACTATAGTGTTTACTGCACTTCATATTGTTTGCCTGGCACTTTTTCTCTACACCATAGGTAACACCTCGTGTAATTGCACATCCTCTACTGTAGGTAGCAGTGGTGCTCCATAGGGAACACATTGAGAGCGCCACTGCCACCTACTGTAGAGAATGCACAATTACACTTAATTCTAGTACACTATGTCAAAAAAGCATTGCCCCCAGGGTACAACATGCACACCCCGGCATTACACCGCACCCCCCCTCGAGGGTTGCGCACCATTATTTGAGAAACACTGGCTTTGAGGGAGCTCACCACGGCCTTTCCTTGCTGGCGTACACATGCAAAAAATTGTCCTTTTCCTCCTCCTCTATTGCGCACCAACTCATGCCTGCCCATGTGACATCTTTGCTGCAGTTGATCGGAAGGGTTAGTTGACTAATTGTTTATTCTTGTTTTATTATTATTTATTATTAATTATTATGAATGTTAATGTACATGTATTATTATTATTATTATTATTAATAATAAATATTTATTGTTTTTATATTTTCATCTTTAATATATTAGGTCAAATATACATGTTTGTGTCAGGTTATGAGTTTGGGATGGGGTTGGAACGGATTAATTGGTTTTCTGTTATTGCTGATGGGAATTTTTGTTTTATCTAACGAACTTTTTGACTTACGAGCTCGTCCTTGGAATGGATTTGTTTCCTAAGTCAAGGTACCACTGTACTACATTTTCCACTTTTTTTTTGGTGACGCCTGTCCTTTTTTCTTTTTTCCCCCTTTTTCTTTTATTTCTTCTGGTAGCGAGTAATGCTGGCTCATGGCTATGGGAAGGAAAATAATAAGAACCGGCGTGTAGCTGTCATTACTGTGAACTAAACTCTGACAGAGTTAAATAAACCACTTTGCTGCTTGTTGGGGTGCTGATTCTCCTGTTGGGGTTTATTTCACTGTGAGGACCTTCTCGCTGTATGTTCTCTTTTTGTTATGTTATTACATGGTTGTTTACAAAATGTCAACGTGTAAAAGATTTGATTGCTTTCTCTAATGATGCGCTCCGTAACAACAGTCCGTTCAACACTTGTTTACATTGAGGGCATTTGGCAGGTGCCTTTATGCAGTGAATTGTGGTGTATTCCATTTATACAGTTGAACAGTTGAGGGTCCACCATGGACAGCTTATTGGCACCAGAGCTTCAACCCTCCATGTTCTGATCAGTAACCCAGAGACTTCCCCATGGAGCTACCACTATCTGTCCTATACGTTTTTCACATTATACTTAGCAACCGTTTCCTATAAAGCTATAACAATCAACCAGATACTGTAACTGGCCAATCAGAATGAAGCATTAAAATTAGGTGACTCAAAACAAAGTAAATGTAAATACAGTGGTACCTTGACTTATGAATTTAATCTGTTCCGAGGGTGAGCTCGTGAGTCAGAATGTTCGTTAGATAAAACAAACATTCCCATCGGAAATAAAAGAAAACCAATTAATCTGTTACAACTCCCTCCCAAATTCATATAACCTTAAAAACACGTATATTTGACCTGATATATTAAAGATAAACATGTAAAACAATAAATATTTTATAATAATAATACATGTTCATTTACATGAAGAATAATAAATAATAATAAAACAAGAATAAACAATAAGTCAATTAACTTTTCTGATCATCGACTGCAGCAAAAATTTCACGTGGGCGCGAAGATGTCACGTGGGCAGGCATGAAGTGGTGCGTAACAGAGGAGGAGGAGAATTTTGTGCATGTGCATGCCACAAGAGCCAGTGAGGAAAGTCTCGTCGTGAGCTCCCACAAGGCCATTCCTTCTCAAATAGTGGGGCGTGCCCCCCTTGGGGAGCCTGGTTTGACGACGGGGGGGGGGGGGGGGGGTGACTCTGCGGAACATGCTTTGTGCCATGCTGTGCTAGAATTAAGTGTACAGTCGGCCCTTGACATTTGCGGGGGTACGGTTCCGAGCCCTTCCACGAATCGAGATAATCCGCGAGTTCTGTACGCAGAAGTAAAACCCCATGTATGACGTCACATGCGCGAGTGAGCAGCCGGTAGTAAAATACTGTGTATCTATTACATGCGCTAAAATATGCTTCTTAAACACATTCTACAGTCTTACTCATGAATACAGTACAGTAAAATGTAGTCATGATTAAGAAAAACTTTTTAATTTTGTACTGTGATATTTAGTAATAAAATATATAAACATTATACAGCATATACTGTTGTAAAGCACTCGTTTTAAACTCTTTTTCAATTATTATTCCAGTTCAGTACCTCAGTTAATTCTGAGAATGTTTGTGCGTGAGATTTTATGTTCTGTAGCATGTTTAACAAATGATACCGAAAGGATAAACTTTATTACGCTTCATGTACTTTTACATTGAACTTGGAGTGACGTCTTGGAGTGACGCGTCCAAGATGGCGCTGCCTAGAGGGCAACCTCGTGGAGTTCTCAGAGTCAAATTGTTTCTTTGTTCGTTTTAATTTGTTTTATTTGTTTGTTTATAATTTGCACTATGCTCGTCTATGATCGGTCGACCCTACTACAGCATGAACAGCTTCAGCTTCGGGCGATAACTTATATCTTGAGCAGCTATGCTATGCCCAGGCGTGGCATACCATAGCAAGTAAGCTCTGCTTAGTTATACACTGCTAAGTTATAACTAAGCACGCTCAACTTGGCTTGTTCGCCGGGATGCGGCTCCATAGCATACTAGCTCTGCTTGCCGCATCCCGACTAACAAAGAAGCCGAGGCGGGAAGGGGCCAAACGACAACTCCGGCGCTTGGGATAGCAGGGATGAAGGCCGTGTAGCAGGAACTGAACATTTTCAAGTAGTATGGCCGGAAGTGCTAACCAAGCCTCTCAGAGCTCCGGGCTTAGCCGGTAGCCGCTAGCTAACTGCTAGCTAACCGCTAGCATGGAGCTCCGTAGCATAGAATAGAGAGAAGATAGAAGATTATTGCATGCTTAGTTGCCCGAAGCTGTTCATAAAAGAGCATAGTGCAAAACATGAACAAACACATAAAACAAATTAAAACGAACAAAGAAACAATTTGACTCTGAGAACTCCGCGACTTCACCCTCTGGGCAGCGTAATCTTGGACACATTACTCCAACCTCAATGTAAAAGGACATGAAGAGTACTGTTAAACATACTACAGAACATAAAATCTCACGCATAAATATGAACTTAGAAAAAGATTTTAATACAACAGTTCAGAGAAAGGAGAAATTCTTATTTCTTCAGAAGAGACATCCAGCGTTTTCTATCGCTTAGCCAGAGAAGACACAGTGTTTGAGTGGTATCATAGAGCTTAACTGGTAATTAAAACACAAAAAAAAGAGGCTCATTGACAACTTGTGCACGAATGAGTAAAAAGTCGCGGGACATCAACTCAATCAATCAGCAGAAAGGAGGACAGTCATTGGCTGAATGTGAATCACGTGCCTGTTGCTGGGCAGACCGCGTGTACTCAAACCGCGTGTGCAAAACGGCGAATAGTCAAGGGCCTACTGTAATTGCCCATCCTCTACAGTAGGTGACTGTCATCTACTGTAGAGGATGCGCAATTACCCTAGAGCTCGTAAATCAAAATTTTGCTTGTTGGATGGGGCAGATTTTTGGTGGATCAAAGCTCGTATCATTCGTTATAAAATTCGTTATAAAAGACACTCGTAAGTCAAGGTACCACTGTAAATTGTTTTGATTGTATTCTCTGATTTTTTTTCCCCCCCATCTCCGTGACAATGACAGGATTGAATGAAAGTTTATAATTTGAACCAACGTTTTAAAATTCTATTTTTTGTTGAAAAATTATTTCTGTAGGTATGTTTTTTCCCATAATGCAACATTCTTGTTTTGCTAGCAACTTAACAACCACATCATTTGCAAAATGACCCTCTCCCACCCTTCCACTCACATCGGTACGTGAATATATAATCCTATTTTCCCTTCCTATGGGTGAAGCAGTAGAGAATCCTGAAGGTGGCCCCCGTTTGTGTGGCTCCCGTGGGCAGGTGTTGTGTTGGCTCTGGATATTTGAAATTTTATTTTTATTATTATTATTTTTTTAGTGATGGCTGTAGGTGTCCGACCTCGGAGCGCATGTTACTACACAGGCGCCCACATGGTTATAGCATAACATAACACGAGACCCGTGAGTGGTATCAGATTGCCGTTGCGCTGTTCTGGTGGGTTTGCAGGGACCTCAGTCGAGCCTTAAGCTCTGATCTGTATCGCTTCTCCCTTTGTCCTCCATTCTGTTCCATCTTACTCCTCTAACGGTTCCAAAAACTTTGGTGGATCCATACATATGTATGAGGTTTCTCTTGGTCATGTGCTGAGCAACAAGTGTGTGTGGCCCATGGGGGTGACAAAACGATGACATTTAACATAAAAATCAAGTGATGACGTTACATTATGATAATTGTTTGCTGAGCAGATTAACAGCTTTGCTCACTCTGTGTGTTTTTCATTATTTAATTTTGGTGAAGCCCTGAGAAAATAAACGCGGCCATGTTTGGGGATCAAGCTGCGATTTATTTATTTATTTATTTTGGAAAACCCCCCACACACACACACACACACTTGTAGAATAACGGCTGTATCGTGTGTCCTCTACGAAGCTGAACGATCTGTTTGTGTGTACTTTTGCTAATACAACACCAAAAATTAAAGAAAAGGGAAGAAGCATCCAAAGGTCTTTGTGGGCAAAGAGATTTTATTTCTATTTATATAGTTATTATTATTATTATCATTATTATTATTATTATCATTATTATTATTATCTTTGTTTATGATATTAATTTATTCCAAAGATTCAGAGGTAGCACGTCGATAGCATCATAGTCAAAATGACCGCTTTCTTCATGCCGCCATTTCCTCATGGCAAAAATGAGATCACGCTTTTGACATCACTGCTTCCTGTATTTCCCAAAAGCTTCGTGGGGCAGCATGACCCCCATGGTAAAAATTGCTGTGATTGCCCCTCTTCCTTTTCTGGCTTTTTTCTTTTTTGCACCCTTTTCCTGTTTGTTTGTTCCACACATCGAGGATCATGTGGTGTTACTTTGGCACAGGAAGGCCTGGGTGCAAGCGGAGCAGCAGGAAGATGCAGCATGGGGTTTCCATTCAGCCCACCCCACCCCCCCCCCCAAAAAAAAAAAAAAAAAAATCTTGTGTGACACTTTGAATCAAAAAATCTCATGGATTTGAACAATTATATGTTCGATTTTATTGATTTAATTATTTTGTTTTTGATTTTTTTTTTTAATTATAAAACTACAATATGTACACCACAAGTGCACAACCTGTTCATGACATCATCAACACGTGATCTTTTAAACAGAAATAAAAGACCTGGTTATCTTTTAAATTACACCACGAGCTGTTTGCTTGAGTCATTTTACAGTTTTTCTGCTGAGTGCAAATGCAAGTGAGGAAAGGCTTGTGGTGAGCTCCCACAAGGCCAGTGCTTCTCAAATAGTGGTGCTCACCTCCCTTGGTTGTGATGCTGGAGGGGGGGGGGGTGCGTATGACACTGGGGAACATGTGTTTTTGTCATACTGTACTAGAATTAAGTGTGATTGCGCATCCTCTGCAGTAGTTGGCAGTGGGGCTCTCACTGTGTTCTCTATGGTGTAGGGAAAAAAGCACCAAGAAAATGATACGAAGTGTGGTAAACATTATTTCTAGTCGCTCGCGGGGTGCTGGGGGTGTGTGAAATTTATTTCTTTTTTCTTCGTAGAGGGGCATCACAGAAAATAATTGAGAAGCACTGCACAAGGTGTTCTCGGAGCACAGAGGAAGACACGTGGAAGAAAAGTAATTTCCCCAGCAGAGCTCGTAAATCAAAATTTTGCTGTTTGGATGGGGTGGATTTTTGATGGGATTGAAGCTCGTGTTGTGGAAAATTTTTTGTTAAAAAACACACTTGTAATTCAAGGTACCACTGTAGTGGGTTTTGGTATATACAGTACACTACATGGGAAGATGAACAAAACCTTTTTTTTTTTTTGTGGGTTAATTTTTCAATTTAAAGTGGAATGATGTACAAAGATGTTTCTGTACAGACTGCCAGAAACAAAGTAAAATGAAAAAGTAATAAAACTTTTCTCTGCTATATTGACAAATCTGAAGCTCGTCAACACCTCCATGTCTGTTTGGTTCATCTACTGATTAAGAAACATGTCACACTCTTAGCATTAGACTTAATTTTTTCATACAACTCAGCAACTGAGGGTTAAAGGCTTGGCTCCAGGGCCCAACAATGGCAGCACGGTGGTACTGGGGCTTGAAACCCTGACCTTTTGAAATACTAAACCAGAGCTGTATCCACTGAGCCACCACGGCCCCAAGAAATTAAAAAGGAAACGGCGCTTGCTTCAAATGTTCTGGTGCTGGAGTGTCTGCCATTTTGAGTCAAGCATTATTCACTCAGAATAATGAGTTATGGTCTTGAGATAGTGGACCAATCAGATTGAGCCGTTCCCAAGTAACGTATAAAAAATTGTTTACAACACAAACTCCAGAGAAAGACATTTTTGTTCATTGAACTCCAAGTTCAAAGAACAAAAATATTATTTTGATTTATGAAATTTTTTTTGTTTATGACAGTTATATCCTTTGACGTTCAGTCTTGGCGATATTATTTAGTGTTATCCACCTCACCCGTTTCAAATAGTTGTGATGTAATAATCGGAACTGCACTTGTTTTTCATATCGACAGCCAGATTGATACATTTAGACAAATATATCCAGGCCTGAGGTGAAAGTAATGGCACCCTATAAAAAGAGGCAGCAGTAATTCTTGGTAGACTTAATTTCATCAGGCCAGCCTTAAACATATATTTGTTGGCTGTAAAATGACCGGTTGGGTCGAAATTATACATAAAAGCCCCGCCTGAGCATTCAGACACAAAAAATAAAAATATTCCGGCCGGTTGTGTTGAAAAAACGCTTGTATGCCCTATCATACACCATACTAAAAAGTGACCAAAGCGATCAGTATCAGTCGCGCCTTGTGATTGGTCAATTTCACCAGTTCAATGAAACAGTGATTCTTATTGGCCAATACTGTCTTAACAACAAAGGCGGAAAGAATGATGGGAGGGAAAATGATGAGGCAAAAAAACCCAAAACTGTTCACTGTCACTATTAAAGGTCCCAACGTGAATAATAAACGAATTAATGCGTGTCAAATTGAGCAACATATTTGCTGACATTTTCCAACAAATGCAAGTTAATTATAAACCGCCAACAACAGCACGAAGCGTGACGAAAAGGTATTTGTTAGTTGTTGACGGTGATCTTAAAAGTTGATACTGTATATTGAAACCTTGTTACTCTGTTGATAACAATATTAAAAGAATAAACTTTGATATTCAGTTTGTTGATTTCAAAGAAAATACTGTATTTATTTAATTCTACTGTTTCAACATCACATACATAATATAGCATGATGTATGAAAAAAATTCCTTGTGAATTCTGGGTGGCCTGCACAGGCAAAAAAAAAAAAAAATTCCTCCCTCCTGGGTGAAACTTTTTTGTTATGTTATTTCCAACAAAGAATTTTTTTACACTTGGCCTCAGCACCACTTTGAAAACATCCAACGTGCATGCATGAGCGACGAAAAACTGCCAAACCTGCACAAATCCGACGGTAATTTTCCATTTGGATAACAAACGGAATCATTTCACGACTTTTATCGAGACCAACGTTGCAATTGTTGTGAGCTTTGGTTTTTTTCATGAAAAGAATTGACGTGAAAAGCATTTTGCATAACTCTATTACACAAGGCTGGAGAAAAAGCTCGTGTTGTTTGGATGCTGCATCACATCTCTCACATGCTGGTTTTTTTTATTTCTTAATATGCAAGATGACACGTTACATAAATATATTTCCACCAAAAATGATTTGAACCTCTCACGTGGATATGCATGTTTTACGACCCTGGTTGGCGTCTTGGTTCTGGACGGCAGTGCCACTACATGTGGGTTTGATGGAAAGGAAAAACTGTGGACATCATTCCCGTTTCTAATGAGTGCGCACACTTTTCTTTCCCTCTCGAGTTTAAGAGAGCAGTTACTATGGCGACGTTGGAAAAGGAAGGTCATCTGGATGCCGCAGATGATGTGGGCGCGTTTTAGATGACAACACATGAGCTCTGCCATCATCTGTCTCTCTTCCGACGTGTCGTTTAGCAGTTTGATGAGTGGACGCTTGCGGTTTGCTCAGGTGCGGGCTGATCGACCTGTCGCTCCCTCAGGCTGTTCATCATCTTGTGGTGTGTTTCGTCTTCATGTTCTTCATGTTTATGGGCTGCTGGGTTGTTTACCCTCACTTGCTTTGATGGTACCGTTCGCTTCCACACTACAGAAGGCTTTTATTAGGCTGTGTTCAGTGATGGTGCTTACAAGCTCTCTGAGATAATTATCCCCATGAGATAATATCCAGCCCAATGATCTCAAGATAATGGTAAGATGGTGAGATAATACACATTGAACATAAATGAACACATGAGATAAAACATGGAGGCAATGAGAACATCCTGAAGTCTCAGCATAATATATTGTGGCTATGAGGTAATATATTGAGGCCACAAGACAACATGCCAGGACATGAGATTTTATCTCAATCATGATTGAATCGACAAGATAATTATATAATAATTTCTTGAGACCATGAGATAATCTATCTATAACTCAATCAGATAACATTCTTCTGTTGAAATAATTGATTCATCCATCCATTCATCCATTCATTTTTCTGAACGAGGCTGGCACCCATCTCGGCCGACTCCGGGCGAATGCGGGGTACACCCTGGACAGCTCGACAGGCCATCGCAGGGCAAGTAATATATTTCAGAACATAATTAAAATAGCACAAGCATGAGAATACACTCTGGCTATAAATTACTATCTCGGAGTCATGAGATATTTATTATGGTGCAAATTAATACGTATATCAAAGACACAAGATAATCATATTTCAAGTGCATTAGACAAAAAAAAAATAGACTGAAAAAGGATTGTGGAAATGAGATAATACACTGAGGTTGCAAATTACTATACTGGGACCATGAGATAATATGTCGGCATGTTCATGAGATAATTGTGACCATGAGATAATAATATTGAGGCAATGAGATAATACTTGATATAAACAAACAAATTAAAAATGAATGTCTCAAGGCCATGAGATAATATTTTGTGTGGTACAATATAATATATTGATGCCATGAGAAGTTGCAGTAACAAGATAATGCAGTGAGATAATATACCTGATCATTCTGAGGTGATATTTTGAAGTTGCAAGGAAGTCCGTATATTAATAAAGTATGTTGTTTGGATAATGAGATAATACATTGAGATCTGTAAGACCATTCATTTAACTTTTCATCCTCGTTCATCTTCTAAACCGCTGCAATCTAATTAGGGTTGCGAGGAGGCTGGAACCCGACTCTCAGCCGAGGCTGGGTGAGGGAAAAGTACACCCTGGACATCCCCACGCCATCACAGGGCAGAAACATGCTGATGGTTATGCAGCTCCTCCTGATGAAAGTCAGTAGTGGTTCTTTTACATGAACCTCTCACCACAGACGGTGAGAGACATGGTCGGCCTTTGATAACCCAGTTAGCGGCACTGTGGGAACAGCAGTGGCAACCCCCTGATAGTGGAGCTAGTGAACTCCATCTATTCAGCATCTTACCAACAGGCCAACACTGACCTCTGTGAAACCACAAGGTCATATTTTGGTGTTGCTCAGTAATCTATGAAAGCCATGAGATAAATTCTTCTTCTTTTCCTTTCGGCTGTTCCCTTCAGGGGTCACCACAGCAAACCATCCGCCTCCATCTCACCCTATCCTCTGTATCTTCTACTCTTACTCCAACTACATTCATGTCCTCCTTCACCATATTCATAAATCTTCTCTTTGGTCTTCCTCTGGGCCTTCTGCCTGGTAGTTCCAACCTCAGCATCCTACTACCAATATACTCACTATCCCTCCTCTGTACATGTCCAAACCATCTCAATCTAGCCTCTCTGACTTTGTCTCCAAAACCTCTAACATGTGCTGTCCCTCTGATGTGCTCATTCCTGATCCTATCCATCCTCGTTACTCCCAAAGAGAACCTCAACATTTTCATCTCTGCTACCTCCAGCTCTGCCCCCTGTCTTTTCCTCAGGGCCACTGTTTCTAAACCATACAACATCGCTGGCCTCATCACCGTCTTGTACACTTTTCCTTTCAGCTGGCCTCAACACCACCATGTGATAACATATAACAGAAATGTATTTATTATACCCACACGGAGCCACACGGCCAGTTTCCCCTTGTTTTATCCTCTGTGGGCTCTGATGCACTGAAACTGGAGACTCTTTTTAGAAGAAAAATGATCCTGTACCCAGTAGATTTCACCATGTCAGCGATGGCCACTTCTTTTTATTCTCATTTAGTGTCTGTTGTTACTATAGAAACTGTGAGGTGTTAGAAGAACATCAGTGTAGACCCATTGATTTGATACAGGAACCTCTTGAGTTTTTGGAGAAAAACATTGCTGTGATTGCAAAGCAGAGAACCACCGGACGCGTTGTACATTTCCAGAAATGCTGAGCTGGTTGGTTTATATCCAATAAAGTTTTTTTAATGGACATTTCCTCCTGTTCATATCCCTTTCCATCAATTCCTTTCCGACTTTTTTGCATCGCCTGCTGACACCCCGGTTTTCAAACGTAATGTATTCTCTGGCCGTTGACGGATGATACGCTCCATCACGCTAAAGCACAGAAGCCAATTGTGTCAGCTCTTTCCCTCTTTTAACCGTTTGTAAGGAGTGCGGAAGTTAAGAGTGGGCCGACGTTATGCCGGGTTTCGGAGAAAGCCGTTCTGGCAGCATGTGGAGCTGGCAGGAAAAATGCTACGTTCAGCAGTGGGGCCAGCTCCGGTTTCTAGAAATTCCCAGGCTATTCTGCAACCAATGAGTGTGAATCGTGGAGGAAGAGTCAGAGTGTACAGATCTTAATCCTTGTGTTAAAAATACAGTCTATTGCATCTCAAGAGATTTTATGGGTGGCAACATGGGGGTGAAAAATAGCATCTGAAATAAATAATATGGCCCTGCGATGATGGCCTGGCGAGCTGTCCTGGGTGTAGCCCGCCCTCAGCCAGACTCAGCAGGAATGGGCACCAGCTTCCCTGTGACCCTAATTTGGAGTAAGCGGTTCAGAAAATGAATGGATGATAAATAATATGACAGTCTGATTTGAAACGGATTGATTTTGCATATCACACACATGTAGATTTCACTCACTCACTCATTTACTGAACTGCTTACTCATGTTAGGATCGCGCGGAGGCCAGAACCTATCTCTTCCAATACCGGGCGAATGTGGGGTGCACCCTGAACAGCTCACCAGACCATAACAGGGCTAACCCACATCCATTCCCTCTCAAACATACACGTAGGGGCAATTTGAACCCGTCAGTTGTACTAATATGCATCTGTTAGGACTGGTTGGAACCCAGAGTACCTGAAGGAAGACCATACAGGCACCAGGAGAGCTTCAGAAGCGAAAACTCCCAAGCCTGGGACTTGAACTCAGGACCTTCTTGCTTTGAGCTTGACTTGATAACCGCCACGTCGCCGTGCTTCCTGTCCAGACGCAATTTACTTTTCAAAATATTCAAACGACTAACAAGAATAAAATCTGCCAATCACTAGAGTAGAAAACCAGAGTGATGTAACTCTGAAATAAAGCATCAACAAAGCAAATTATTTATTGCTGGCAACCTGAAGTTGATTTTTTTCCCAAAAATATCTGAACGTTTCCTCTCTTATCCTGTTAAAATATGCCAATTCTCACCATTTTTCATAAAGCATGATTCGAGATTCATGATAATTTAGTAAATATTTCGTGTACTGGTATTAATTACACGTGTACTCATCTTCCAGTATGTTCTGTAGTATGTAGATGTGAGCCAAAGTAGCAAGGGAAAAAAAATCCTCTCTTGTTTGAAGGTTTTTATGAGGTGGCTGTGATGTGACCTTTCAATGTTACTCAAGGTCAAAGGTAATTATCTCATTTGAAAGTCCATACATAGCTTCCTCTTAATATTCCATAATAATGGCACATCTGCCAGCACTTGTTTCAAAGGTTGGGGTGCCCTACCTCTAAAAATGTATGAGTTTGCTCTGACCTTCACCTTTGACCTCGATTTTGCAAAATTAAATCATCAATGGGACTCAGGAAGGGAAGTGTCCCCCAACAGATTTGGAGAAAAACTATGCATAGGTTTAGGGTAGAATTTTGTTCACAAACAGACAAATGGACGGATGGAGAGACTCACACACTTCAGTTTGGGTGGAGTTAACAAAAATATATGAGGGTTGTGTTCCTGCAAAATTTGTCGATGATAAAAACAACATTACATCTTACTGCCTGAGTGTTCCAAGGGTTGGCACCTTCCCAGATCTGCAGTGTGTCATGTTTTTATTTATTTTCTTATTTATTTGTTTACATAACGGGTGGCACAGTGGCATCATACTCAGTCCGTTCACCTCACAGCAAGAAGGTGCTGGTCTTGAGGCTCCTATTTGAAGTTTGCCTTCTCTCCTTGTGCTGGTGAAGGTTTCCTCTGGGTGCTCTGGCTTCTCAGTCCCAAACATCTGCACGTTAGGCCAGGTGTGAGTGTAAGTGTGAACGGTTGTGCATGTATTCGCATTGTGATTGATCTGCCGAGCCTTTCAGGATGTACCCTGCCTTCACTTAGTGTCAGCTGAAATAGGCTCCGGTCTTTCCGTGATCTTTAGTAGTGGGATCAAGTGGTTCGGCAAATGAGTCAGTGAGAGTGTTTACATAGCACATCCTTTATACATTCTGCACAAGCTGTTTCTATAGAAACTATTAAAAGCGAGTGTTTAACACTAGAAACCTGTGAGCTGATTTTGGAAGGAAAACAAAATTAAAAATGAAAAGCCAACACTCTTCGCCCAATCAGAATGGAGAATCTAGCAGCACTGCGACTTCATCCGCAATGAATTTATCGTGGCTCGTTTGCTAAGGAAGGATGAGATGGAGTCTTCTCTCCAAAGGAGGATATAAATAGTGCGTGGCTGTTTTTCAAGTTCTTGAAATTGAAAGAGTGTTTAATGTCAGTACAATGAACTGGAAATGACTCAATTCCCAGCGCCACTCGGCCAGCGCCACTCGACTATTTTTGCTTTATTGCTAGCTGGAGACGCATAAAGCGGTGTAGAAGTGAAGTGGAGCCTTGAATGGAGCACTCGGTCATTCTCTGATGAAAAAGAGTGTCATGAATTAATTCGGGTGGACTTGATACTTAATTCGGGGAGTCAGCTCGGAAAAGAAAAGGAAAAAAGAAGGAAGAACAGCGGCATCATTCCTTTTCACTGTTGCTCTGGATTCGAGCTGTGAACTTGAGCAAGAGCTTCACTCAAGATGTGGAAATCAGCCTGCAAACTGTGCACAAGTGTGTGCGTGCGCGCACGTGTGTGTGTGTGTGTGTGGAGGTGGAGTGAGTGGGCAGAAGAGAAAGGGAGGGAGGGAGGGAGGCAGGGAGGGAGGGAGGAAGTGTGTTACATTGGCGAAGTCCTCCGGTTCGCCTTCTGAGACTTGACGAGGGGGAGTCGCGAGAGTAGTAATGTACAACATAAAGAAAAGGAACCTGAGAAAAAAGAGACCAAGTCATCAGGGTGAGATCATGGCTAGCAGCGCTGAACACCTGTGAGCATCCTGTTAGGTTGCTACGAACACCAGGCGTTGAAACAACTGTGAAGATCATCATCTTAGCGTAACTTTCCGACTTCCAGCTCAGTTGGAAAGCCAGAATATCTTTTTCTGTTTTTGGCATCGTGTGTGTGTGTGTGTGTGTGTGTGTGTGTGTGTGTGTGTGTGTGTGTGTGTGTGTGTGTAGAGGGGGGAGGTTCATTGAGAGATGTAGCATTGCTGTGGGTGGGTAGTGGAGTGTTGTGTAACTGAAAGAATGAGGTAACGAAGTAAGACGGTTAAAAACGGTGCCGTATGTCACGTTAGCGTTTCTATAGTAATGGCTCGTGCACAGGGCCTCGTATCATGGATGCTTACGTAATCTACTCTGAATAAAATAAGTTCGACTTGTGTAACAGTTATGGAAGGAGTCTCCAGTGTCAAGTGTCATTATGAACACCTAACCCGTTGGTATTTTTATTTTTCTGTTAATATGACCGGCGAGTGAGGGAAGGACGTTTATCGCTCCTGTAATGCGAGTCATGATCTGTGTCTCAGGCGTTTCACAGCATCTGTTCAACTCGAAAATGGATAAAAAGGGTGACATGCGTTCTTAAATTTATGCGTTTGATCAGCACATACGCAACCATTCACACTCAGACCTAGAGGGAAATTTGGAACAGCCGATGAGTCTAATGTGTATGTTTTTTTGGACTGTCAGAGGAAACCAGAGAACCCGGAGGAAATCATGGGGAGAACACGCAAACAACACCCAAAAACAACCTCTCCAAGCCCAGGACTTGAACCCAGCACCTTCTTGCTGTTTAGGCGAATATACCACCGACACCATTGTCCCACCTAATAATTGTATACTCGACATGTAAACAAAAACAAGTGAAAAGAAGACAAACGAAACACTTGATAGTTTCAGGAAGCCCTTTCGCCAGCAGACGCTGTTTTGGTTTAAGCTAATTGCTGGTTGGTTGTTATCTTATTTGTCCAGAGAATCAGAACGACCTCACCTTTAGTAATGAATCAACACTCGGGGGAACAAATGGACCTTTACATCAGAGTGACTCAGATATTTAGTGATGAAGGCAACGACCTGGCTGTGCCTCAGTGTATATCTGACCTTTTGTAAATATTTGGTGTTTTGAAAATGTTTGTAACTCTCTCTCTCTCTCTTTCTTCCCCCTCCCTCTTTTCCATGTGCTGCTCTCTTCCTCGGAATCAAACATGTTCTAGGTGAGTGTTCCTCTTCTTATATGTTTATATAGAATGAATTGTTTCCTTTGGTGGTGTAGGGATCAGCACGTCCACCTCACAGCAAGAAGATCCTGTGCTCGGCAAATGTGTTTGTGTGTGGAGTTTGCATGTTCTCCGAATGATTTTGTGAGCTCCTCCGAGTACTCCGGTTTCCTCCCATGGTCCAAAGACATGCTAGTTGGCTGTTCTGAATTGTTCCTATGAGTGAGAGTGAATGTGAATGGGTGCGGTGACAATGTGACAGGTGGCTGAGATAGGCTCCAGCCTCTTTCAACCCTCATTGTTTTAAGCTTTATATATATATATATATATATATATATATATATGATACAAGTAAATTTGGTGTAGCCTAGAGACAAGCTAATTCAATTTAAGTCATTTTTCGACTTACATAGTCTCTCCTAACAACATATTATTATTGTGAATGCTTGTATAGCACATTATTCATACACACGTATGTTCAATACGCATGAGAATATTGCGTTGTTCTATCCTTTTTGATGCTGAGCGCCAAGCAGGAAGCAACAACTCCCAAATCTTAACGTCTCATGGTATGACGCGGCTGGATTCGAACTCCGACCTTCCGGAGGATAAAGCGGATGCTCTACCAACTGAGCTAAATCCCCGGTATAAGCCGAGGTATACTTGTGTCTATCTGTCTATCTGTCTATCCCTCCATCTATCTATCCCTCCATCTATCTATCCCTCCATCTATCTATCCCTCCATCTATCTATCTATCTATCCCTCCATCTATCTATCTATCTATTTTATGTATACGTATATGTATGTGGGGCCGGTGGTGTAGTGGTTACGGTGCTGCGCTCATGATCATGAGGTTGTGTGTTCAAGTCCCAGTTAGACCCCTACTGTGCTAAGACCCCTGGGTAGGGTCTTAACCACAAGTGTGCTTCTGTTCACCCTGCAGTATAAATGGGTACCAGTAAAATTATACTGGAAGGGTGACCTGCGATGGACTAGCGTCCCATTCAGGAGGAGTTG
>CM045728.1:112027297-112054797 GCA_024760905.1 Plotosus lineatus
TTTGGACAAATTCAGCATATGGTTTCTGGATTTGAGAACTACAACGGCTCCTAGGTTCCAGCACTGTGTGCTTATTTTCCCTTGAACAGTATGAGATAAGTGAGAGTATTAAAGACTCATTACTTTCAGTGCAACTACACCATGAACACCGCGGCGTGTTATTGACGCACAATCGAAGCTGTCTATCGAGCGCACCGGGAGCCGTTCTTACTGGGTTCTCTCTGTAAGAGCTGAATAGATAATGGGTCCATAAGGAAGCTTGTGGCTTCACACGGCTTTGTAAAAATTCAGAGAAATGAAGTCAGGGCTGTGAATAAATATAATCATTATCGTTTATGTATTTTCAATAATTTTATAAGCTGCTTAATCCTAATTAAGGTCGCAGTGAGGATGGAGCCCATCATGGCTGACTCTAGATGAAGGCGAGTTGCATCCTGAACAGCTCACCAGACCAGAGCAAGGCTAACACACACCGCTCATGCTCACACCTCGGGGTGATTTGAAACAGCCAGTTAACCTACCGTGCATGTTTATGGACAGTGGGAGGAAACCGGAATACCCCGAGGAGACCCACACAAGCACGTGGAGAACATGCAAACTCCACACAGAGATGTCCCGAGTCTGAAACTCATACCCAGCACCTTCTTCCTATGAGGCAAACATGCTCACCACGCCGCCACCGCTGGATCATGAAATATCTCGGGATGATATAGTTAATGTAAACTAGCAGAGAAAAAAATTCAATGGCAGTCTTTAAAAAAAAACAAGAAACAAACAACCAAACAAAATAAATAAACACAAGCTGTTGTAAACAGGGTTAAATCAAGGTTTTTTCCTTTATTTGGGCTCTGGGTGCGACATCACTATGAAAATCATGAGGTAGTAACAGGTAATTTCCTGAAGGTGGCAGTACTGTGCAGTAAAACTTTCCTTTCTCTCATTCACTGATTTGTCGAAGCATTTACCCCTATAAGGGTTGCAGAGAAGCTCTCGTCTCTGTTAGCAGATATGAGGCAAAGGCAGGTTCACCTTGACCAGCTCTCCAGACCATCTCAGAGCCAATACAATTCAGGCTCATGCGCAGGGGTGCTTTGGAACGGGTGGTTATCCTAATGTGCATATTTTGGACCGTAGAAGAAAAACGTACAAGCCAGAGGAAAAGCAAGGGGAGAACATGTGAAAACTCTGCACAGCTACGCCCCTGCCAAGCCTGGGACTCAAACCCAGGACCTTCTTGCTGTGAGGAGGACTACAGCGCCCTTTCGCCCAAAAACTGAATTAAAACCAGACAATTCCTCATACTAAAACAAAAACCTAGCACTACATGAGATTACATGAGAATGGTGTTATCTGATTGGCTTTCTATTATGACATCATTCACCCCAGTGGTGCAGTAGTAGCACGTTCGTTTCACAACAAGAAGGTGGTGGGTTTGAGTCCTGGGCTCGGCGAGGGCTTTTCTGTGTGGAGTCTGCATGTTCTCATCTGTGCGAGTGTGGGTTTCCTCCTGGTACTCTGGTTTCCTCCTACAGTCCAGAAACTTGCACGTTAGGTGAACTGGCTGTTCTAAATTGCCCCTAGGTGTGCACTGTTTCCTGTATATACAGCATGTATAAAAGCTGTAGGTGATGGCGGGATTAATATTCACTTTACCGCCTGTCATGCAACATTCTGGCACCAGGAAAGCGAGCGAGTCTCAGGTCCGGCTGTGACGTCGGTTTCCCCACGGCTCCGCGGCCTTCCACAGGTTTTGGACCGGTTTTAACCGGATTTGCTCCTCTCATCCAAATCCCTGTCTTGATTCCCGGCCTGCCATC
Organism: Plotosus lineatus; assembly: GCA_024760905.1. Lineage (NCBI taxonomy): Eukaryota > Metazoa > Chordata > Actinopteri > Siluriformes > Plotosidae > Plotosus > Plotosus lineatus. The sequence continues at coordinate 112,029,115 of CM045728.1, forward strand.
TGCCTGTGTGCCTGTAATGAGATGGCCTGACCAGGAGTCGTGCCAAGAGCGAAGGGATGCACCTGTTGATCCACCCGGAGGTCAGACTGACAGGCCCATGTTTCGGTCATTACAGTAGAAAACAACAAAATGTTACAAAGACCTTCTTTCTGACCAATTAGAATGGGGTATTTGGTGAATAAATCTCAAGGCGTGGAATTAATGCTATTTTGGGTGCCTTTTTTTTTTTTTTTTTTTTTTAAAGAGAAGAGGGTCCACCTGAGAAGAAAACACACTCGCACACACCCACCTACAGAACGAGGGTCTCGTCCACCGAGAAAATCCTGATTTAGATGCTGATGTGTCGCTGATGGGATTCTTTCCTCCCTGTGTAATGCACAGCTGTACTCTCTTGGCATGACTGTGTGTGTGTGTGTGTGTGTGTGTGTGTGTGTGTGTGTGTGTGTGTGTGTGTGTGTGTGTGTCTCAGTGTGTGTGTGTGTGTGTATGTATGTATGTCTCAGTGTGTGTATTTTTGTGTGTGTGTTTCTCTGAGTGTTTCTGTGTGTGTGTGTGTGTGTGCGTGTGAGTGTCTCTCTCTCTCTCTCTCTCTCTCCGTGTGTGTGTGTGTGTGTGCGTGTCTCTGTGTGTGTGAGTCTGTGTCTGTGTGTGTTTCTGTCTGTGTGTCTGTGTCTGTCTGTGTGTCTGTGTGTGTCTCTGTGTGAGTCTGTGTTGTGTGTGTCTTTGTGTCTGTGTGTGAGTCTGTGTCTCTGTGTGTGTCTGTGTGTGCCTCTGTCTGTGTGTGTGTGTGTGTGTCTCTCTGTGTGTGTGTGTGTGTGTGTGTGTGTGTGTGTGTGTGTGTGTGTGTGTGTGTGTCTCTCTGTGTATGTGTGTGTGTGTGTGTGTGTGTCTCTCTCTGTGTGTATGTGTGTGTGTGTGTGTGTGTGTGTGTAAAACATACCAGTTTCCTATTTAAATTGTGGCAGCGCCATCAGTTTTAATCCTGTTTCTTTTTCGTTCTAAAATTGCTAAAATGCTTATTGCTTGTTGTTTTGCTGCATTTTTGGTTAAAAAAAAAAAGTATTTCTTTGATTGTACACCTTGTATAAAAATAACCACCTGTGCATTACAAAGTACTAACAATTGAAAGATGCTATCTGTCTTCCATACTATATCAATTGAATAATAAAGACACCAGCCAATCACAGAAGCCTGAGAGCTCAGGTATGCAGAAGACGGTGGATAGTCCTCCCTGTTTCTTGGTTCTGCATTTTTGTTTGTTTTTATGCTTTTGATGAGGCGTGATTTCACTAATTCTAATCATTAGCACTGAAACACCCCTCACCCCTTATCTGTGTGTAAGTACACAGCTGTGTGTGTGTGTGTGTGTGTGTGTGTGTGTGTGTGTTTGTCTTTGTCTCTTTCTTTCCTGCCTGTGTTCTTTGGGATGTTGTATGCATCCTTTTGGCACGTGTCTCTTCTCGCTAATGGACTTGGACGAGCAGAAAGGGGCACGACAAGCACTCAGAGTTATGATTCAAGACACGCACACTGTGGCTTTCATCCTTCTATTTTAATGTAACCGTGGCATGTTGCCCAGTCCTGTCTCGGGACACAAGATTGAGGATGGAATTATAAAACTGTACATTAAGAATGATGTGCCATCTGAGGAGCGCAGTGGGTTTTTTTTTTTTTTTTTTTTGCAGTAACCTTTACTCTGTGTTCTGGCAACAACCACAAAAGTCGAACACATTTGCAGTTCAATGGCAATTGACAGACATCCTTCTCCAGATTCATTCATTTTCTGAACCGCTTTATCCTAATTAGGGTTGCTGGAGGCTGGTGCCTGTCCCAGCTGACTCCGGGCGAAGGCAGAGTACACCCTGGACGGCTCACCAGGCCATCGCGGGGCAGAAACATGCTGACGGCTTTGCAGCTCCTCTTGTCGAAAGTCAGCAATGGTTCTTTTATATGAACCTCACACCATAGACAGTGAGGGACATGGCCGGCCTTTGATAACCCAGTTAGTGCACTCGGGGGACAGTGACAACCTGTTGAGAGTGGGGCTTGAACCCCAAACCTTAGGATCAGTGATGCATCACCTTTACCACCAACCTTCAGATAAGTAATCCCTTCAACTCTTTGCCACCATGATCATTGAACCCAGACTTCGAAAACTTGTGGAATGAACCCATAAAAATTCAAAAATTGGTAAAAAAAAATTCACATTTTGTACTTTCATCCCTTTTTAAACTTGATAACAGATTATCCTCGGCATGTCATCACTTTCTTTTCCAAATCCCTGCAGTTGAAAAGACTGTGGTTCTCGAAATCTGAAATGTACACACCCGGTTTGGTCACATGGTCCAATTTTGTTATCGTCAACATTTATTCGATATAAAATAATTTCTTGGCTGATATGGAATATTTTGTAAACAGGACAGTTTGGTGTAACAATCCTTACTGTGGTGTATTTTTGTTATTTATTGTCCTGTCCACTGCGCCTCCTCCACTCAGAATATTATTGCGGCGAGTGCGGGGCAGCCTTGATGCAGTTTCTACTTTTGGCCACTGGGTGCAGCTCTAAGTATCTGAGCACTGATATGAAATTTTGAGCAAATCAGTTGTAAAAAATATAATTTCTAATCTGTTCAAAAACATTTTCTTTTAAATCACTGATTACTCGACAAGGGGAATTGACTGATTCAGCAGAATTTAAAAATGTCCGTTTTTAAACTTTGCCTACAGAAGGTTTTTTGTCCGCGGCACCAAAGGGGCTGTATAGCTTCCCTGATATAAAGAAATAAATAAATATACCTACTGCAGTTTATTTATTTTAAATTTCACCCTAAGTTTTGTTGTTGGAAAACAAAGGAACATGGAGTGTGTGGATGTTTTAATCTCATCACGTCTGAACAGCGGCGTGAGCATTTCCCCCGTTTTTCCGAACCAGTGACGAATAGAATTCAAGACTTAATTCCTACCTTTTCTGCAAACAAGCAGAAAAAATAAATAAATAAAGGAAAGGAGTAAAATTAGGCGGATGAGTAAATATATAAACAAATAACTGCAGTGTAATAAAAAAAGGCAAAAAATGTTCAGACATACAAGAGCACTGTGGGTTGCCAAGGCAACAGGCAGCCTGCTGCAGGGAGGAAGAAAGAGGGAGGTAGTAGGTAGGATGTGTATACACACACACACACACACACACACACACACACACACAGAACTCCATCCACACAGTGAATATTGGTTTGTGATTATGAAATTTACCCGGACCAATTATTGCACTCGTATCTCGTACGGGGGCCGTGCATTAGTACCGCCCCTCCCCCACTTTAATACTTTTTGTATTATTACAACCTGAAAGCAAAACATCTTAATACGGCGCTGACTACTTCAGCATATCAGGAGAGTGATGTGTAACCTGATGCAGATGCAGCCAGGGAGCTTCAGGTAATGTGAGGCCATGATCACAGTGGCCTGGGAACTGGTGGGAGGTCTGATCTGCAGTGCGCGTTGTAGAAGCTACGACTGTTTGAACTTGAACGCAAAATGGACAAAAGCAGCAAAAATAACAATAAACCACCCTTGGTGATGAGGGGCGTCGGAGGACCAGGGCTTCGTATCGGACACTTCGAGCTAAAAGAACGGCTGTATGTCCTCGCGAGTAGAAAAACACCTTTGAGCGCACAACCTCGCAAATGTTGAAGCGGATGGGCGACGACAGCAGACCGCCGTAAAACGGCTCAGCGCGAGTCACACAGCACTATTCCAGCCAATCCGTAGCAGGTGAGACGGCGATGTTGCACAACCATGAAATTGTTGGGCGACGCTTCTGGGTGTCAAGATCAAACATCATCAGTCTTCGGTATCCGTGACGCTGCCCTCTGACTGAAAGACCCCGTTTTGTAGCGACGTTAGTGGGCGTGTCTGTGGTGACGTGGGTAGAGAGGAAACTGTTTGCGATATGTCTTCCATTGAAAAGCATCTCTGGTGGAATTCTATTGCAACAATAAACCTCTCATTGTACCACGACTGGTTCTCTTCTGATGACGCTTGGTAGGCCGTCATCTGTACGCTGTCAAAGCGTCGGAAATGTTTCCATAGTGTGCATTTTGTGCCCCGCCCTTTTCCCCTGTACTGTATGTTTTCCCCCAGAGAGGTGATGTTTATAGTACCGCGACCTTACCGCGTGGTTAAGGGCAGCTCTGACTTCAGTACTTCCAGCTGTGGGTTTATTTCTGAAAGTCGGCGTAAGGAGACGTGGGGAGTCTTATCACCGACTGACGGAAAGCGTCGGCGCTGAGTCCTGTTACGGAGATCTTGCCTTTTTTTGAAATGTCTTTCTGACAGCTCGGACCTGAAAGAACTCTGCAGGGATAAAAAAATGCCAGCCGGTCAGACGTTACTTCCTTTATTTGAAGGCTCATTGGTTCACCATGACTCCACCGGAAAGCCTTGATTTGACGTGGAGGGGAAGTTCGGGCTGCATCCTCCTCGTCATCTGCCTCGGCATCGTCATGACAACTGTTTCTCACGAATGAGAGTGAACGTTGTTTTTGATGATCGTGTTGCTCTTGACCCCACCATCGAGCGGTCACAGAAAAGCAGAACCATGATAAAGAGCTGATCCACGCCTTTTCAAGTGACTCAAGGGAGCTCCCAGGGGGCCGTGCGGCATAGCCAGAGGGTGTATGGCTTTGATATCGGTTGTGATTTTCACTTTCGCAAAAAACAAAGTGACAGCATGTAGGGGTTTAACAACAAGTCAAGCAGTTTAAAGTTGTCCTATTTCTACTCTAAAAAACATTAAACCAGGTTCAGGAAATAGGTTTCAAAGTTTTAAACTCCTTTTCTTACACAAAGTGAGCAAATTAACAAGAGGCGGAGTCTACAGAGGATTGAAAATTTGTAAGTTTGTAAAAGTGAACTAAATGCTGGTTCGTATTATTCTGGAATAACGAAGAACTGATGAGGTTTTCGGGGCAGTGGTGGCCTGGTGGTAAGGTGCTGGATCACTGATTCGAAGATTGGGGGTACAAGTTCCACTCTGCACGGGTTGTCATTGTCCCCCCCAGCGCACTAACTGGGTTATCGAAGGCCGGCCGTGTCTCTCGCTGTCTGTGCTGAAAGGTTCATGTAAAAGAACCAGTGCTGACTTTCAACATGAGGAGCTGCAAAGCCGTCAGCATGTTTCCGCCCCGCGATGGCCTGGTGAGCTGTCCAGGGTGTTCTCTGCCCTCACCGCGAGTCGGCTGAGGTGGGCGCCAGCCTCCTCGTACCCTAATTAGGATTAAATGGTTCAGAAAATGAATGAATGAATGAATGAATGATCATATTTTCCTGAAACAGAATTTTTGAAATTGAAAATGTAACCATGGCTACCACTGCTCCTGATACCAAGAAATCACTTAAATAAGAGTGAATACATTTTTGTTTGCAGTTGTTCAGTACAGCATATATATATATATATAAAAATATAAACCTTGAACTACAGTGATACCTCAGCTCACGAACATAATTGGTTCCCAGAAAGTGTGTGTGAGGCGAAAAGTTCGTCTTCCGAACATTTATTTCCCATAAGAAACCATTAAAATGAGAATAATCCGTTCCCAGGTCCCCATAAAACATAATTTTCTACTAAATAAGCCTTAAAACTACACAAAAATATACCTTATTTTATGTATAATAAATGTGCTATTGTATTGTAATTAAAGAAATAAACTGTACTGTATAATAAAGTCGTTTTATTTACCTTTGTGATGGTAGTTGATGGCTTGATGGAATGGAGTGGGAGGAGGAGGAGGAGGGAGGGACTTACTGTTTGGAAGGAGTGTTTGGAAACGCCTACTGTTTGGAAACACCCTTCGCCACACACGCACCCTTAATAGCTTCCTTGTTCTTAAGGATGGGAGCAATGGTAGACTTAGCGTACTGGTACTGGGACGCTGAGTCACACAAACGCACACCTTGTTCGTGTTTTTCAATGAGCTCCGCCTGTGGTGGGGTCTTTTTCGGTCCCATAATAGCAAAAGTACACTCCATATGGTCCAAAATGTCTATCAAACACAAACCACGTCCGCACTGAAAGAAAGGGGTGTGACGAACTGTGACGCCGTGAGCGTGCGTCAGCTTCTCGTGGCCGCCACCGTAGCGCTGTTCGACCGCGTGGTTTGATTCATCCGCCGAAAACTAGTTCGTCAGCAGAGACTATATGCTCGCAAATTTAATGTTCTTGAGGCGAAAAGTTCGTGAGCTTAAGCGTTCGTCAGCGGAGGTTTTACTGTATATGTAATTTCAGTCATAATCACTGCAGTACAAAGTATTTTTAAAATACAGAATAATAGGTAGTATTTATTATATAATACTTTTGGTTGTAGGTTCTGATGTCGCTCTCTCTCTCTCTCTCTCTCTCTCTCTCTCTCTCTCTCTCTCTCGTGTGTGTGTGTGTGTGCCCGTGTGCCCGTGTGCGTGTGTGTGTACAGGAAGTCACGTTTTATGACCACCCATGACTAAAACAAAAATGTAATAAATATCTTATATACTCAGGTGTGATGTACATGAATATCATCAGCCAAACTGAGGTGGTTCAAGTCTATTTGTCAGGATCAAATGTGCTCAACCATGTACAGGAGAGAGCGTTAGGGAGAGAGAGAGAGAGAGAGAGAGAGAGAGAGTTAGGGAGGGAGAGAGAGAGAGAGAGAGAGAGGGAGGGAGGGAGGGAGAGAGAGGGGGAGAGAGAGAGAGTTAGGGAGGGAGAGAGAGGGGGAGGGAGGGAGAGAGAGGGAGAGAGAGAGAGAGAGAGAGAGAGGGGGAGAGAGCGAGAGAGAGAGAGAACAAACATTGGTCACAAGAGAAAAACAGTAACATTATTAGCAGGATGTTCTCAAATGTTCACAATCTATACAAAAATAAAAAGAATTCACATTAATACAGAATTAATGAAAAATACAAGAGGGAGGCAAAAAAAGACAATCAAACTTACAGAATATGTGTGTGTGTGTGTGTGTGTGTGTGTTTGTATGTGCACGTATGCCTGTTCGTATGTGTGTGTGCGTATGTGCGTATGAAGTTTGTCGGCAGTGAAGAATGGTGTCGTCTATACCGTTTCAGGACTGAATGAACTGAAGAGCTTTTTAACAGCCAACGTATGTTCGCGCTCATAAGCTTTCGAATTCGTGTACGCAGTGCACGAGCTGTGTGTCTGCGTGTGATGTATTCCACCTAATGATGTGGTCAGTAATTGGAATGTAGTCCGAGAGCAGGAAAAAAGTGCATTCTCGGGAGGTGGGTGGGGCGGGGTGTGTGTGTGTGTGTGGTTTGCGAATAAAGCCGTGGATAAGGAACACGTTTGCAGACTTGCGTGATGAATTCGGAGATGGTGGCACCTTTTTAAGCATTTGCTGAAGCATCAAATCACTTTGAGTGCTGAATGGCCCTCCAGTTTTCAAGGGCCTGCTTTGTGTTTGATAAATGATATTTTGGGACGGAGACATAATGTGTGTTTATATTATATAAAAAGACACTGCAGTAATGCTGACATCTCCTGGGGGTCACTTATTCTCATCGGCTCTTACGCTTTATTTAGAAACGTGGCACAATGTTTATGGATTAACAGACCGCTCATGAGGTTGGGAAACTATTGAACGCTTCGCTGGCGATTAAAATCGATACTGTGTCATGCTTAGGGGAGTAAAAAATAAAATTTATTGTATTTGTGAGTGTTTCTCACCGAATAAAGTGCATATCTAATCAAAATATTTAAAGAAAAGAGTACTGTACTGTATTTTCTTTCACACTGTCCTTTAAAAACCATGATTCATAATACAGTGGTACCTTGAATTACAAGTGTCTTTTATTACGAATTTTCCATGATACGAGCTTCGATCCACCAAAAATCTGCCCCATCCAACTAGCAAAATTTTGATTTGCGAGCTCGATTCTAATTGCGCATCCTCTACAGTAGGTGGCAATTGCGTTCTCACTGTGTTCCCTCCACCATCGGGAACACAGTGAGCACGTCACTGCCACCTACTGTAGAGGATGCCCAATTACACTTAAGTCTAGTACAGTATGGCAAAAAAGCATGTTCCCCAGGGTCATACGCCCCCCCCGCCACCAGTATCATACAGTGCATGCCCACTATTTGAGAAGCACTGGCCTTGTGGGAGCTCACCACGAGCCTTTCCTCTCTGGCATTTGTGGTGTGCACATGCACAAAATTCTACTCCTCCTCCTCTGTTACGCACCACCTCATGCCTGCCCACGTGACATCTTTGCCGGAGGATTAGTTGACTTATTGTTTATTCTTGTTTTATTATTGTTAATTATTAATGATTATTAATGTTAATGTACATTTATTATTATTATTATTATCATGAAGTATTTGTTTTTACATGTTTATCTTTAATATATTATGTCAAATATGCGTGTTTGTGTCAGGTTATATGAGTTTGAAAGGGGGTTAGAACGGACGAATTAGTTTTCTGTTGTTTCTGATGTGAATTTTTGTTTTATTTAACAAACTTTTTGATTTACGAGATCACCCTCGGAACAGATTAATTTCATAAGTAAAGGTACCACTGTACCACATGCATGAAATGTTACCGCCACTATATTTTATTACACAACAACAACAACCATCAACTATGTGTAGACAGTCTTGTTCTCTCACTCACCCATTTGCCAAACTGCTGAGTCCTGTCTGGTTGCAGGCATCCTGAAGTTACACCAGGCCAAGGCAGTATACACCCTGAGCGGCTCACTAGGTCATTGCACGCCAGACACATCCACACAACTGTTCACCCTCTCACCGAAAGACAGTTTGGAACACCCAGTCAACCAGATGTGCATGTGTTTGGACTAAAATGAAACAGGAATTCATTCATTCATTCATTTTCTGAATCACTTAATCCTAATTTGGTTCGCAGGAAGGTTGGCACCATCTCAGCCAACTCTGTGTGATGGCAGTGTCCATCCATCTCGGACAGCTTGCCAGGCCATCGCAAGGCGACGCATGCATACGACCATTCACACTCTCACCTCAATGTAGTTTAGAACACCCAATTAGCCAGATGTGCATGCCTCTGGACTGTAGAAGGAACCTGGAATACCTGGAGGGACCCATATAAGCACGGGAAGAACATCTGAGCTCCACACAGAAACCCGAGGCAGACGTACTCACCACTATTTGCTATCTCCAAACATCCCGCCCTGCTGGCCTCCCATTGGCTAGGAGGGATGATGCAGCTCCCTCCCATTGGCTATTATGGAGCTGTATCTCCATAATACCCATGATGCTTTTCATGTAAACCTTGTTCTTTGAGGCCAATAATATTAAAAGAAAAATGCAGCCAAGGATAAAAATCCTTGTTGCTGAGAGTTACAGCTCTGATGCTTGTACTGGAGACTCCTTTACATGTTAAATCAAACACGCCTCACTATAAACTGTTCATTTGGAATTTCTGTTGAATGTTTTTACAATCGTGAAAACAGCAGGCAGCAATTCTCAAAGTACTTCCTGAACCAATCCGAGATAAGAACTGTGATGCAGGTCAAATGAACTAATGATGCTCGCTATAATTGATATGACCTTCGCTAATGACTCGTGTTGCTCTATTTTATTATTTTTAGTTTTTCCCAAATCCGTATTCGCATTTTTAATCAGGTTCCGTGTTACAGAACAATTCTTGGCGTGATGAAACGGCTCAGTGCGCCAGATTAAACCTCATAATCTCCACAAGTCTCTCAATCGATCTGACACATCAGTGTTTCCTGAGACGGACGGAGAGAGAGAGAGCGTGAGATATCCCTGTGCGACATGTTTGTACATGCGGACAGAAATAGATGCTGTGTGCTCTGGCGCGTGTAGCAACTGTTGTTCTGTATGTGGGCAGAGCTTATGTTGGGATTTATTCTAGCTTCCTGCATTTATTGTGGCGTGGAGAAACTCGCGCATGGGGCTAAAGTCAGATTAGCTCGCCACGTACCTTTCCCCAGCTGCTGTTTGTTTATTTATTTGTTTGTTTGTTTGTTTGTTTGTTTTTTGCATGCCACGGTATTATTGTTTTTTTACTCCCAAGTGTCACGCTGTCTCACTTGATGAAGATGTAATTCAGGGACGGTAACATTTTCTACTTAAAAACCTTTGCAATTGCTAATCTTTTGCTTTCCGGCACAACGAAGAATAATAAAAAAGTTTGTAAACAAAATGTCCTTATTTTTTCAAAAAAAAAAAACCAAGGTTGGTCTGCCTTTGCCCAGGCTGCCATTACGTCGGGGACGCCTGGGGTGCCACGGTTTATATTTAGCGGATGCACTGTCGCGGTTGATGGTGAGTGTTTGAGTGAGCGAAAGATGAGAGAAGTAGGTAGTCCTGTTGCCTGCTGATGGAATTAATAAGGTCTTACCTCACCTGCCTCTATATTTAGTCCAGGAGTGTGTGTGTGTGTGTGTGTGTGTGTGTGTGTGTGCCCGCGTGAAAGAGAGTGTGGGAGGTGTCGGATTTGAACACTCGCTGTAGCAACACTGTGAGGATCACTGAAAACACCACTGTTCAGTAGTGCTTGTAGAACCAGCAAAATTAAAAACAAGAACTCAGAACTCAGTACATTCAACACACGGCAACGTCAACCTGGCCTCAGCGTGCTGTTCATTAAAAAAATTAAAACTAGACACTCAACCATGGGTTAGCGCAAAATGTTTAACAGGGTGCCCATAGTGTATAGGAAGGCTCAACATCATAAATGAACCAGAACTCCAGAATTCTCAATTCTCATTGGTCAGAAGGTCTTGGGTCGGTACATCTAGACAGTCGCAGGGTTAAATTACTGCGCTTGTTCTGATATGATGTCATTTCCGTTAAGTGTCATTTCAGTGAATCAAGGTTGATGCCGCAGCCATCAGTCCATCGGAGATAATTTGTTGAGCTCTCACAGGAAGGAAGGAGGGACGATATACACTCCCCTCCCTGTCACTCACAGCGATCATCAGCCAATCATTTGAGCTCATTTGAATTCAGGACAAATAACGGTTTTCCTACGGATATTTTCGGTCACCCCTGAAAGTGGTTTGTAAAAGATGACAGTGGCAGCTCTGAATGCGCATGCTTGCACTCCTCCCTGGTTGGCGGCGGTCATATGTGATATAGGAGGAGAGGGGGGAGGGGTCCCCTCTATGTCTCAGAACAAAAGGTTTGAGCCAAGTTCTCAGTAAGGGTGTTTCTGGGTGGACTTTATATGTTCTCCTCGTGCGTGCGTGGATTTCGTCTGGGTACTGCAGTTTCCTCCCACAGTCCAAAGACATTCCCATTAGGATGATTGGCTGTTCCCAGTTGCCCTCAGGTGTGGAGTGTGAGTGGTTGTTTGTTGGTCTGCGATGGACTGATGAGGACCCCCCCCTCCCCCGACGTTTTTTGTAAATTCAACTGCATTGCTTTGTATCTTTTCCTCCGCACAAAGTCATATGAAACCTCAAAAATATGTTTAGCGAGCTGGTGGTTAGCTCAAGGCTGTTGTGGTAATTTATATTCCAGACCTTAAAAATGGCATCTCGGTGTCTTTTCATGGTCCACATGGGATTCTGCAAGAATGATCACCAAGCCTTCTGTTCCACCAAACACAACCGGCTGGGAGTTGGAACAAGGCAAGAGGAGGAACATAATTACCACAGCTGAGCGTCATCCAATTTGCAAGGCTCTCCCGGTCCCCGTCCCAGCATGGTCTGTGGGGCTTATATCCCCAACACCTGCGCTGTCCCAAAACAACCGGCTGTTTAATGCTTTATTGAGTCTGCTGATTCATTGAAGCAACTTTATCAAGTCCTGAAAAAAACACAAACTTTTATTAGCCTGGACCTTCTGATCATCTGCTATTGAAATTTGCATAATCATTTGAGCAGCGGCAGCGCCGTTTGACATCCGTTTAATTTCGTTATGAAATTATTATGCAGATGTGATGCTGTGAGAGCATGCTGCTGCTATTTTTTGTCTTTCCTGCTGATTACACCGCAGTGTTGTTGAACTCCTAGTTCTGATTGGCTGACTTTTGGCTGCAATTCACATTGTGCGTTGATATTTGCACACTAGCTCCCCTACCTCATCTGTTTTTCCACATGTAATCTGTATGAAGGCTTTTATTTAGTGTGCATGGGAGGAGACTCCACGGGCTTGAAGAAAAGCTGTAACTAGAAAAGTTTCTTTATTACATGCAAATATATTGTTTGTTGGGTGAAGGCGTTGCAGATTTGCTCTTCTCCAGATGCAGGACTTGCAAGCACAGATGATATGATCCAGCTAACATAACAAGCAATTACTTTTTCAATGTTAGCAAAAACAACAATCTTTTTTTAATTCGATGAATATTAAAAAAAAATATTCGATGCACTGAAGCTGCATGAATTGAAGCACAAAGTAGCGAGGGATCCCTGTGTATGTGTGTGTGTGTGTGTGTGTGTGTGTGTGTATATGTGTGTGTGTATATACACACACACACACGTGCGCATGCACACTACTTCTCATAAAAATTCCCATTTCCAACTTATTTTCATATTTAAATAAATAATATTTTCAAACATATCTCTGCCGGAAAGTTTCTGGTACAGCTCTGGAAACTAAACTGTTTCTTGATCAGTTCTGTTCATGAGCAAGTTGTAACCCGCTCTTAGATAATTAAACAGCTTCTGACCAATCAGGTTTGAGAATTCCAGCAATGATGTCACAGACAGAATCTTCTAGCCCTTCTATGACTCCAGGAACATTCAGCCGGACCCAAAAATGCAGGAAACAAAGAGGAGATGGAAGCAGATATGCTTTATTGTTCACAGGGAAGGCAGTAGAGCACGGGGAAACCATAGTCACGGTTAGAGATGTGGAGAAATATGGAAATCAAACTAAAACGGGAACTGATGGAGCTGAGAGCCAGAGAGATCACAGGGAAGAAGGACAATCTTCTAGCACTGGGAGCCACTTATAGCCACATCCCCATCATATAGCCATATGATAGCCACATCCCTCATCAATGCACGGAGAAAGAGAGAGCTGCCAAAACCAATCTCTCACAACACAGACCATAACATAGTGCACTGTATTGAATAATTTTTTCACTTATTTTGCGGACCAGTGGTATGAGTTACGGTACCGTTAACTTCTGTTCAAAAGACGACGGAACGGATTAAGGCCATTTACATTATTTGTAATGGGAAAAGCGGATTCGGAATTCGAGCAACACAGAATTCGACCAGCCGTCTGGAGTGGATTATGGTCGAGTACCGAGGCTCCACTGTACTTACATTTTTGTGATGTGCGCATCTGAGTGCGTGCACAATGCACATACAACAAAACCGCCAGCAGATTTCCAAGCCAAGGTAGACTTTCCATGAGTGTGACTTATAGTCCAGTGAAACTTATGGTATACAGTGGTACCTCGCCTTACGAAAGTCCCAAGAAACGAAAAATCCAGGTTATGAAACGCATTTACCTAAAATTTCCATCTCTGGATACAAAACAAATTTACGTTACGAAAGCACCATCTTAAAAATTCAAACAATGCGTGAGTTACTCTCCCATTGACTATCTCTCAACATCCTGCCCCACTGGCCTCTCCCATTGGCTATCTCCAAACATCCCGCCCTGCTGGCCTCCCATTGGCTAGGAGGAATGATGCAGCTCCCTCCCATTGGCTATTATGGAGCTGCATCTCCATAATACCCATGATGCTTTTCATGTAAAGGACAGAGTTACTGTTGTTTCGTGAGTTTTTTCGAGTGTGCTCATTGCAAGTTTATTTTTTGGCTCAGGCTTTTAACCTTGCATAAACATTTGTAAGATTATAACTCTGCTAAGTTATCATACACATAATCACACGTGCGTGTTATTCCCGGTGCGAGTCAAAAGGAGAAGCGGGCTCGTGGCATGCAGTCGAGTGATATCGCAAAGGAATATATAAAATATATTTTATATTTAATATATAAAAAGGAAGCAGAAGGAGTCCTTAAAAGGTATACTTTTTATAATTTTTAAAGGTTTCAGGGTTTAGTATTGGGGCCTTGGAACGAATCAAGTGTTTTACATGTAAAATGCGGCTCAACTTACGAAAAATCCAGGTTCCGAAACCACTTCTGGAAAGGATTAATTTCGTAAGGTGAGGTACGACTGTATGGTTTTTGTTCTTTATTATGCATTTTTTTGGCCAATGCGACTTGTACTTCGGAGTGACGTACTGTACTAGTATAGTCCGGAAAATACGATATATAAAATCAGGAATTGCCTGGAAATTTGAGTATCATACAAACATAAATATGAACAGTTTGTTTTTTCAGGAGCTGACATGTCTGCAAACATTTTCTAATACAAATTAAAAAAACCCCACACTTTTATCTTTATTTATTTATTTTATCAATGCAGGTGCAAGGTAGAATTTAAACTGTTTGCATTTAATTGAGTTATGCTTTCCAAGATGCAAGATTATTTTTTTTCATCTATATTGAAATTCCTTGGTCAGGCACTGCCGGCTCAATGCTAGGGTGCTGGGTTACTGATCCCAAGGTTGTCAGTTCAAGCCCCACTATCACCGGGTTGTCACTGTCCCCCAGTGCAGCTAACTGGGTTATCAAAGGCCGGCCATGTCTCTGACTGTCTATGGTGAGAGGTTCATGTAAAAGAACCATTGCTGACTTACGTCAAGAGTAGCTGAATAGCCGTCAGCATGTTTCTGCCCTGTGATGGCCAGGTAAGCTGTCCAGTGTGTACTCTGCCCTTGCCCGGAGTTGGCTGAAGTGGGTGCCAGCCTCCCCGTGACCCTAATTAGGATGAACCTGTTCAGAGAATGAATGAATTAATATATTCACTACGTACATCTGCTCTTCACATGCAGCTCAAGTCTGTTGTAATAGGATAAACAGCAACACCTTCTGATCTATCAGATTTTGGGAAATACAAAAACAAGCACGCTCCTCAACACGTTCCTGGCATCACTCCAATTACCCGAAATAATCAAATATGATCTTCTGGTTTCTGACGCCTTGCACGGTTTGCGTAGCAGCTTAATAACAGTATTGAGCTGAACGGTGGTTAGCTCTGCGGGTAACACCAGCAAACAGAGAACGAGTGGAGCTTCCATTTGCTAAATATTCAGCGTTTCCCAGGCAGCGTGGAGATAATGGCAGGTCACAGAGCTAAGCTCGTGTCACAGAGCAGAACGCTTTTCTCGTCTGGCCTGTGATTAAAAGCAAATTAAGGAGCTTGGGGTTAGTGAGCAGAGACCAATTTATCTTCTTCAACCCTGCTATAAGATGGCAAAAGGGGATACTGTGTGTCACCAAGTGAAATATGTGTTTAAAGGTGTAACAAGGCCTGTCATAACAAGTAAAGCCACTTGAATTATATGAAAACAAAGATTGTTCTAAATTGCTTAATACAGGTGGATAGAATGAGGAAGACATTATTGCACAATTGAATCTGAATATTTTTCTTCACTTCATCGTGCAACTGAACTAGTAAAGCTATTTAAAGTTGTCATTCTAAAAAAACGACAACATTTTCTCGGTTGAAAGTGGCTCATGACACCCTTGTAGAGTTGAGTGTTTGGTTGTTCACTGTGTAATTAAATGCTTCAATCCCTGCATGTCCTGAAGGGGGCAGCAGAGTGGCGTAGTGATTAACTTGTTTGCCTTACAAGAAGAAGAAGGTCCTTGGCCAAGTGTGGGAATCTCTGCGTTGACTTTGCATGTTCTCTCTGTGCTTGCATGAGTTTCCTGTTACAGTCCGAAGATATGCCCATGAGGCTGATTGCCTCTTCCAGGTTGCCTCAGGTGTGATTGACTGTAGATGGTTGTTTGTGTGTGTCGACTGTGCAATGGATTGACGAGCTGTTCAGGGTGTACCCTGCCTTCCCCCAGAGTCAGCCAAGACAGACTCCAGACTCTCTGGCAAGTAGAGGGAAATTTTCTTCTATCAAAGTTCCAAAGAGTGTCCTTTCCTTCCTTTTAATTTTTAGATGGCCAAGGTCAAGGTAAGAGCAAGGTTAGAAAATTTTGGAAATTGAGCAGTGACAACTTTGAAACAAATGCTAATCATCCCTCTCACGCTCAATCACCCTGACTCTTCTGCCTTTACTTTCCATTCCTCTCATATTCATTCACTCTGACTCTTCTGCCTTTACTCTCCATACTTCTCACACTCATTCACTCTGACTCTTCTGCCTTTACTCTCCATCCCTCTCACTCTCATTCACCCTGACTGTTCTGCCTTTACTCTCCATCCCTCTCATGCTCATTCACCCTGACTCTTCTGCCTTTACTCTCCATCCCTCTCATGCTCATTCACCCTGACTCTTCTGCCTTTACTCTCCATCCCTCTCATGTTCATTCACCCTGACTATTCTGCCTTTACTCTCCATCTCTCTCACACTCATTTACCCTGACTCTTCTGCCTTTACTCTCCATCCCTCTCATGCTTATTCACCCTGACTCTTCTGCCTTTACTCTCCATACCTCTCACACTCATTCACCCTGACTCTTTTGCCTTTACTCTCCATACCGCTCACACTCATTCACCCTGACTCTTCTGCCTTTACTCTCCATCCCTCACATTCATTCACCCCGATTCTTCTGCTTTACTCTCCATCCCTCTCACGCTCATTCACCCTGACCCTTCTGCCTTTACTCTTCATCCCTCTCATGCTCATTCACCCTGACTCTTCTGCCTTTACTCTCCATACCTCTCACGCTCATTCACCCTGACTCTTCTGCCTTTACTTCCATCCCTCTCACTCTCATTTACCATGACTCTTCTGCCTTTACTCTCCATCCCTCTCACGTTCATTCACCCTGACTCTTCTGCCTTTACTCTCCATACCTCTCACGCTCATTCACCCTGACTCCTCTGCCCTTACTCTCCATCCCTCTTATGCTCAATCACCCCGACTCTTCTGCCTTTACTCTCCATCCCTCGCATTCATTCACCCCGATTCTTCTGCTTTACTCTCCATCCCTCTCATGCTCATTCACCCTGACTCTTCTGCCTTTACTGTCCATACCTCTCACACTCATTCACCCTGACTCTTCTGTCTTTATTCTCCATCCCTCTCACTCTCATTTACCCTGACTCTTCTGCCTTTGCTCTCCATCCCTCACATTCATTCACCCTAACTCTTCTACCTTTACTCTCCATCCCTCACATTCATTCACCCCGATTCTTCTACCTTTACTCTCCATCCCTCACATTCATTCACCCCAATTCTTCTGCTTTACTCTCCATCCCTCTCACGCTCATTCACCCTGACTCTTCTGCCTTTACTCTCCATCCCTCTCACGCTCATTCACCCTGACTCTTCTGCCTTTACTCTCCGTACCTCTCACGCTCATTCACCCTGACTCTTCTGCCTTTACTCTCCGTACCTCTCACGCTCATTCACCCTGACTCTTCTGCCTTTACTCTCCGTACCTCTCACGCTCATTCACCCTGACTCTTCTGCCTTTACTCTCCATACCTCTCACGCTCATTCACCCTGACTCTTCTGCCTTTACTCTCCATACCTCTCACGCTCATTCACCCTGACTCTTCTGCCTTTACTCTCCATCCCTCTCACTCTCATTTACCCTGACTCTTCTGCCTTTACTCTCCATCCCGCTCACGTTCATTCACCCTGATTCTTCTGCCTTTACTCTCCATCCCGCTCACGTTCATTCACCCCGATTCTTCTGCCTTTACTCTCCATCCCGCTCACGTTCATTCACCCCGATTCTTCTGCCTTTACGCTCCATCCCTCACATTCATTCACCCTGACTCTTCTGCCTTTACTCTCCATCCCTCTCACGCTCATTCACCCTGACTCTAATGCCTTTACTCTGCATACCTCTCACACTCATTCACCCTGACTCTTCTGCCTTTACTCTGCATACCTCTCATACTCATTCACCCTGACTCTTCTCCCTTTACTCTCCAGCCGTCTCATGCTCATTCACCCCTATTCTTCTGCCTTACTCTCCATACCTCTCATGCTCATTTACCCTGACTCTTCTGCATTTACTCTCCATCCCTCTCTCGCTCATTCACCCTGACTCTTCTGTCTTTACTCTCCATACCGCTCACACTCATTCACCCTGACTCTTCTGCCTTTACCCCGTGGTTATTTCTTGTCTTTTTCTCGCTTTCGCTCTCCTGCTGGTTTTCAATAGCGCCCCCCATCTATTTTTCATTAGCTCTCTCGGTCTTGACTGTTCTCGCCGCTATCTCTCTTGATCACTCGCTATTATTCCTATTCACTGTCTCTATATATTCCTCCTGGTCATGTTCTTTGTCTTTTGTCTTCTATTTTCTCATAGTCTTTATTACTCCATGTTATGCAGTATTTATTTTACTCTCTCTCTCTCTCTCTCTCTCTCTCTCTCTGCCCTCACTGTGTTTTTGGATGCTGCTCAGCAGCTGCGAAACGTCCCCCTCATTGCCGTGCCTGCTCAACAGTAAGCATCAGAATACAAATCGACAGCAGCAAGTAATGATAAATGCCTGTACGCCAATTGCTCAGAGGACCAGCCTATTATTAAAGCACCACCTACCCCACCTCTCATCCCGACTACATTAGCCACTCAATTAGACAGTCACACTAATATGGGGGGGGGGGGGTGCTGTGGGATTGGATTCTTTTTGCGATTCGTTCTATACTGGCATGTTCCCCTGTCGCCTCTCTGTAGGTGGCGTGCATACGTACAGTCATTCTTATGCAAAGACAGTACTGCACTGGTATAATTTGTGTCAGGATATTATTCTGTCCTGGCATCCTGCTGCTGTTATGTCCCAGACTTCATCGTAAGTTGTGTAATTTTGGATTCGGTGCAGTCCCACCGAGCCAACAGGGATGGTTTTGTTCACGCTGTTCTCGCTGACTGATTGAAGTTTGGCAGGGATTTGGAAAGACATGGCAACCCCTGGCCCAAGCCATGCTGTCATTTCGATGCAGCTTCCAGTGCTGTGAGTAACAGTGTTTAGGATGCTGAAAATGACTCAGATTTAGCGAAGAATTAGTCATTTTCAGCATTGCGCTGGTCTACATCGGGTCGTCAAGTTATCAGTCATTTAAATAGCTGCTCTGATTCCACATTTCTGTGTTGTCTGAGTCACCGCAGACGGCGTGATACACCTGTCTCACACCAGCTAGATATAGACTCCGTCGAGTAGCATTATGGCAGTCGAGTGCGTTATGGGATAATGGCAAGAGGTGGGATTAGGGTTGGGATGGTTTGCTGCTTGTACTAATGTATTTTTTAATTTAAGCATGAAAGAAAATATAAGTCAGAACCACCACCACCGTGCTTCATGTTTTAGACGGTAATTTTTTACGGTGCTGTACAATATCCATCATATCTGGTTGTACACGATTGGCTTAGGATGATGCTATTGTAATACTATGGTGAAGGAAACCTTGAAAATGCCGCTGAGGAAGAGATATGTGAAAATATCACCATGCATCACCTGGAGTGAGCTTGAGGGTGAATGTGGGAAATTTGGTCACATTATTGAACTATATATATATATATATATATATATATATATATATATATATATATATATATATATATGTCTGTATGTTTCTCTGTTGGGGTGAGCAGACTGGAGGGTAAACAGCGTGTGAGTGTATTTGTGTTTGGACAGGAGTCTTTAGTTTTCAGGCAGCGGAAGGAGCGTTTTAAGATGATGTATGAAGTGTCCGAGTGAGGATGTTGCAGCGATTTTATTGTAGCAAACCAATTATCATTTCTTAAACTTGCATACTTGCATGTTATTCGCTAAACGTTATAATAAAAGCAGCAGCCACACTTTGTCGGATATTCTTATCCGTCCGTCGCCATTCACATGTTTCTTGTCAGTTTTTTGTGTTCGTTACTTGTTCAATTCAGTGGAACGTCCTGACTGGGGAATGGTGTTTATTGGTTGTTCGGTCGCATCCGTTGATGTCTGATGGACCTGACTCGCAGACGGACTACAACCTGACATGCATTGGGTGAACTGGAGGCGTCCCAGACATGGATCACATGTTTAGCTGCTGACAAGGGACACATGAGACTGATGGAAGACCAGGGATAAGTACAATATAACCGCCATACATGTAGTGCTCAGAATTGTACCACGATGGACACTTAGAAACCCTCAAGGGTTTTGTGAGAGTCTAGAACAGCAACAATGATGAGTTTCACCTATGGATAATTTAATTTCGCTACATTTCTATCTTGACGGACACCATTTACGATATACAGCCCGGTGTGACTGCTGGTTCAACACTCTTCTGTCTGTCAACCATCTTTTTTCTTATTCAGACAACTTTTCCATTTCTTTGAAATCTTTGTGAACAAATAATAAATAAGAGTGTGCTGGAATTTTTAAAACGTTAGGTCATCTCAAAGCCCTCATTTGTGGTTCCGTTGCTTCTCAGTCCTCATTTCTTTTCTACCAACTTGGCAGCCTGTTCCAATTCTGAATTTACATGAGAGCAGCCTTCCCGGAAGAGCAGTTCACCAGTGTATAAATGGCATGCACCACATTCCCATGGTAGGAGGGACTAAGACATGTGGAGAATACTTTAAGTGAGGGAAGTCAGGATGCAATTTAAGGGTTTTGCAGTGCACCCCTTAATTCACACTACATACACGTGCATTTAAACAAATAGAGATGTTGGCTAACATGACCAGCAGATAGAGTAAAACATGCAATGATTGGCCCAAAGTCTACAGTAGTGTATCATCAAGGAGCATCTCAAAGGAGGGAGAGATGGCATACGCTCACTTCTCTGTCACTGATGGCGATCGCCAGCCAATCATGAGCATCTGTGAGCTCATTTAGGTGAGTATGTTAGACCGAAAGCAAATATTCATGAACCACAGTTTGAAAAGAGGTGGGTGGCGATCACTTCATGTCACGGAGGGGGCGTGTGCATGCTTTCGTCCTTCCCTGGTTGTTGGAGGTTGTGTGACACTGAAGGTCATATCGAATGAGTGGGAATTGGATATGAATAAATTAGTGAGAAAAAGGGGGAAGACAGTCATGTAATCATCGTATCACATGATCAGTGATATTAACCAGAGGCCAAGTCTGTCACCAGCCTGGACAAAGGAGGCGTCGCCGTATCCCAGACAGTGATTTCTGTTGAAGTTTCATAAGAACAAACTGCAGAAAACTTCTATCGAACTGATTCCAACCTTTAAGACTTTCCTCTTCTCCAGTTGTTCTCTTTCCCCCCATTTCTCTCACAACTGACAAATCCTTTTGTGAAGTCTCCGCTTCCCAGGCCAGGAGAAGATCTCAGATACTGGCTCCGTCGCTTTGATCTGTGTCTGCTTCAAAAAAAAAAAAGAAAAAGTGTGTGCGTGTGTGTTTTATGAGCATGGCTGCGTTCGAAACTGACACACACTACAGTGAACACGAATTGGCATCGCTGCTCCCAGTGTGAGCTGAGCGCTCCGGGGCCAGCACAGGATGACACTTCAAAAGTGAGGTGTGATGTTGAGCCATCGGCAGCATCGAGTGTGTAACGGCTCTGACATCACAGTGGGTCCCGGGGCCCTGTTTTCCCCACCAGTGAATCTGAGCTGGCTGAATCTGTTGTGATAGAAATATCTAAAGAGAAAAAGATGAAAAAAAAATAGAGTTCAATAGGATGTCTGGGTGCAGTTAGTAGATAAGAAAGGCTTTGTGTATAATATACAGTGGTACCTCACCTTACAAAAGACCCAACAAACAAAAAATTCAAGATACAAAACGCATTTACCTAAAATTTCCATTTCTGGATACGAAAAAAATTCAAGTTAAGAAACGCGCCATCTCAAAAATTCAAACATTGTCCGCGTTGCTCTCCCATTGGCTATCTCCCAACACCCTACTTCGCTGGCCTCCCATTGGCTATTATGGAGGTGCATCTCCATAATACCCATTATGCTTTTTGTGTGCCTTCGACCCATTGTTCATCACGGAGTTCTAACACGCGTAAAGGACAGAGTTACTATTGTTTCGTGAGTTTTTTGGAGTGTGCTCATTGCAACTTTATCTTTTGGCTCAGGCATTTAACCTTGCATAAACATTTGTAAGATTATAACTCTGCTAAGAAGACATGGACAACACACGCGCGATTCCTGGCGAAAGTGATTCCCGGTGCGAGTGAAAAGAAGAAGCGCGCTCGTGGCATGCGGTTGCGTGATATGGCAAAGGAATATGGCCGAAACCCGTCTACCATCGGTACGATATTGAAGCAGAAGGAGGCCTTAAAATGTATACTTTTATCATTTTTAAAGGGTTTTAGGGGGTAGTATTGGGGGCCTTGGAACAAATAAAGCCTTTTACATGTAAAATAGTACTCAACTTACGAAAAAATTAGGTTACAAAACCACTTCTGGAATGGATTAATTTCGTAAGGTGAGGTACCACTGTAGAATGATGGTGAACAGCAGCTGCCTTCAATATGACAGAAATGTTGCATATTTATCATGAAGTTTAAATTTGATAAATTCAGACACAGTTTTTCCTATTTTATTCTTTTTCTAAACAAAGGTGAAGGCTGAGCAATCAGAGGCCGAGTACTCACTAGCCACGCCTGCACAGATTACCCATTGCTAACTCGCCTATCCTGTGAACCTTTGCGAACACTGTATATACTGTACATAAACCCTGAACGTTGTAAAATAAATGTGAAAATCGCTCAACAGTGCTCGGGTGTCTCGTGTCGTGTTGGTGTTTCTCGTCAGTACCCTGGGAAAACAAAAAGTTGATCTCTGACTGGTGGTAGCGGGGGAGGAGGGGTTATATAAAACTAAGAAGGGCAGTAGCTTTTTGCTACAATTTGCAGGCATTTTTTTTTAGCTCCCACCAAACAAAGTGGTGGTGGTTATGTGTGTGTGTGTGTGTGTGTGTGTGTGTGTGTGTGTGTGTGTGTGTGCGCGCGCATGCTGTAGTGGGTTTACTCATAGCTCTAGTTTATTTAACTACGTTGTTATTCACTTTCTTACAGGATTTAGTGTCTGCATCCCCCCAAAAAATCAATTTCAAACCATGTAGATACACAGATTTGGCATAATTCTAAAAATGCCTTAATATATTCATGATAAATAAAACATTGAAGGAACAAAGTGCCGAAATGTGATTTGATATACAGTGGTGCCTCACTTTACAAAAGTCTCACCAAACGAAAAATGCAGGTTACAGAACTCATTTTCCCCCCAAATTTTTTTAAACATTTGTAAGATGTTGATTTGTAAGACTCTGCTAAGAAGACATGGTCAACACACACACACACGCACGCACATGTGCGCGTGTGATTTCCAGTGCGAGTGAGAAGAAGAAACGGGCTTGAGTGATATCACAAAGGAATATGGCCAAACCCGTCTACCATCGGTACGATATAGAAGAAGAAGAATTCTTCTATAATCACCTGAAGAGAGAGGATGGTTTCACCACCCCTCGAAACAGATCTGTAGTGATAAATGGAGTTTCAATAGAAAGTCTTTGTCCTGTCCTTTTATTTTTGTTTATTTGCTCTACCAAAAAGTATTGAGCACTCTCCTACGGAAGGATCTACTCAGAAAATCCTCTATATATATGTATATATATATATATATATATATATATATATATATATATAAATAAAACATTAATCAAATTAAAAATAAGGAAATTAAAGAAGAATAGGGGGAAAAGTTCAGGAAAATAGCACAAAAACAGGGCAATTGTGCAAAAAACCCTGGAATAAACAAAAAACAACCCAAAACCTCCCACCAAAACTACTTAGATTTTTATGAGGTGCACAACGGAGTTTGCATGCACTCGCATCTGTATGTGTGTGTTTATATTTTATTTCCATCTTATGCATTATTTTTGAATGTTTAATTGTTATTATAAGCATTTATAACATTGAATATGTATTTATTGATATTATATGTACATGTACGTATATGGCAGTCGGGAGGTGGAGGGTGATCGTACTTCACGGAATTCGGTGGTTGTGGGGTGATCTTGGTCCCGATTAACTGCAGAAAGTGAGGCATCCCTGTGTGTGTGTGTGTGTGTGTGTGTGTGTGTGTGTGTGTGTGTATACATACATACATACATACATACATACATACATACAGTCGGTCCCCTTCTTACGAAATTAATCCACACCAGAGCCTTTTTCGGAACCTGGAGTTTTCGTAAGTAGAGGTGCATTTTACATGTAAAAGAGCTTTTGATGCGCAGCTCATCTGGACCTCCAATCTCTCATATAAGTAAGTGTGCTTTGAATACTTGTTTAGTACTCAACATTCACAAACAAGCTTTATGGGTACAGTACTATGGAGATTCAGCTCCTTCCTGGCCAATGAGAGGCCAGTGGGAGGCCAGCGGGGCGGGATGTTGGGAGGCAGCCAATGAGAGAGCAACTTGTGCATTGTTTGAATGGTGCGTTTGGCGGTTTTTGTAAGAAGAACTTGTTTCGTATACAGAGGGCAAACATTTAGGAAAATGTTTTTCATATACTGGATTTTTCGTATTCAGGGGTTTTCGTAAGAAGGGGGCTGACTGTATATATGTGTGTGTGTGTGTGTGTGTGTACACACACACTGTCTGTCTTCCTTTCGGCTTTTTCCCTTTTACTCGGGAGTCGCCACAGCGAACCATTTGATTCGCACGTTTGATTTGGCAGAGGTTTTTACGTCGGATGCCCTTCCTGTCACAACCCTTTTAGCAGGGGACAGAAACACGCTGACGACTTTGCAGCTACTCTTTACGAAAGTCAGCAATGGTTCTTTTACATGCCTCACACCATAGACAGTGAGAGACATGGCCCGCCTTTGATAACCCAGTTAGCTGCACTTGGGGGGGACAGTGACAACCTTGTGGAGAGTGGGACTCGAACCCCCAACCTTTGGCTCAGCGATCCAGCGCCCTATACCACTAGACCACCACTTCCCCACTGTGTACACACACACTAATCCTCAAAAAATTAGCATATTGTGAAAAAGTTCATTATTTTTTGTAATGTACTGATAAACATTAGACTTTCATATATTTTAGATTCATTACAAACAATTGAAGTAGTTCAAGCCTTTTATTGTTTTAATATTGATAATTTTGGCAAAAAAGTAAAGAAAAATAAAAAATCCCTCAAAAAATTAGCATATTTCATCCGACCAATTAAAAAAAGTGTTTTTAATACAAAAAAGTCAACCTTCAAATAATTATGTTCAGTTCTGCACTCAATACTTGGTCGGGAATCATTTTGCAGAAATGACTGCTTCAATGCGGCGTGGCATGGAAGCAATCAGCCTGTGGCACTGCTGAGGTGTTATGGAGGCCCAGGATGCTTCGATAGCGGCCTTAAGCTCATCCACAGTGTTGGGTCTGGTGTCTCTCAACTTTCTCTTCACAATATCCCACAGATTCTCTATGGGCTTCAGGTCAGGAGAGTTGGCAGGCCAATTGAGCACAGTAATACCATGGTCAGTAAACCATTTAGCAGTGGGTTTGGCACTGTGAGCAGGTGCCAGGTTGTTCTGAAAAATGAAATCTTCATCTCCATAAAGCTTTTCAGCAGATGGAAGCATGAAGTGCTCCAAAATCTCCTGATAGCTAGCTGCATTGACCCTGCCCTTGATATAACACAGTGGACCAACACCAGCAGCTGACATGGCACCCCAGACCATCACTGACTGTGGCTACTTGACACTGGACTTCAGGCATTTTGG
>CM045728.1:112059797-112127297 GCA_024760905.1 Plotosus lineatus
TCGGCCCATTGGGTCCCACACCGGATCTTTTGTACTCAGCATGTCAAGTGCCTACGGCAAAACTCTTGCCTCATCATGAAAATGCTGGTGGGTGGAGAGGAGGGGGTGGAAACAAAAGACAAATTACAGAGAAGGCCACGTGAGAACCCGAAGCCTATTTCTGGAGCTGGATATGGGGGGGGGGGGGATTGTAAGAACATGGATCAGAGCTGAAGAGTAGAAGTGAAGGTTGTTAGCGTAGCGTACGGACAGGAATGTGCGAGTTAAGTTGGCTGACATAACCTTTCAAAACGAGGTAGGCCACGTTTGGAAAAACGCACCGACTCCATACTTAAGCGAAATTGCAAATGCTTATTGAAACCAGCAGTCTGAAAAAGAGCAAAGTGCAGTTTAAAATATTGAATTTATTTCAGCACAAACTCCTAAATTTAGATATTGTATAAAGGGTAAATCTTCCAAATATATTTCCAGCTGAAGATGCTTTTTGTGTGCTTTTACAGTATGAAAATTTGTTGAGTCTTAAACAAAAGATTTTGGCTCCTGAAGGTCAGTCAGTCGGGTTTTGCTGAAGATTTTGGTTACTGATGGTACTTGTTTGTTTTTTGTTGGGAGATTTGGTTGCTGGAGATAAACCTGTCTGTTTATGCCAAGAATTTTGGTTGCTTTGGGAACATTTGGTGCTTTTTTTTTCTTCAGAATTTTGGTTATCGGATGTAAATTGGTTGCCCCTGGCGACGATTTTTGTTAACTCTGAGGTGGTCACATTTTCAACAAAGATTTTGGGTCTCGAAATAAAATCAGCTGGGCTTTGCTGATGGCTTTAGTTTGTATAGATGAAGTCTTGTTGATCTTTTGGTTGCAGATTTGTCACTTCACTGATTTTGGTTTTGGAACTTTTTTTTAACTTTTGAACCGGACTTATTGCTACCTGAACATACTTTTGGTTTCCGTGGCCAAGTTAGTCCAACTTTCGGCAAAGTGTTTGGTTATCATTCAGTCAGTCATCTTCTGTAACCACTTGATCCTAATTAGGGTCGGAGGGAGGTTGGCACCCATCCCAGCTGACTCCAGACGAGGGCATAGTACACCCTGGACGGCTCACCAGGCCATCACAGGGCAGAAACACACTGACGGCCATGCAGCTCCTCTTGTCGAAAGTCAGCAATGGTTCTTTTACACGAACCTCTCACCACAGACAGTGAGAGACACGGCTGGCCTTTGATAACCAAGTTAGCCGCACTGGGGGAACAGTGACTACCCATGGAGAGTGGGGCTTGAACCTGCAAGCTTAGGATCAGCGATCCAGCACCTTCACCACCAGGCCATAGCTGCCCGTTATTGATGCAAGTTAGTAATTTTTCAACCAGGATTCTTGGTCACTCTGGTGAAATCAGCCACCTTTCACTTTTGGGTTTGGTTAAGTAGCCTTGAGATCTTGTTTGTGTAAATTTATTGAGGCAATTTGTCATTGATTGCCAACGGCTTTGGTTTCTGAAAATAGCAGTGACTGCGGCGTGTTGCTCATCACCATATGACCCGCCGTTAAGGGTATTTAAGGTAAATTGGCTGCTTCTTGCCCTGATATTTGGTCATTGAAATACCCAAATAATCATTTGCCATTTTCCATCGACTTTGGTTAAGCACTGCTAACGGTACGTTGTCAAGTTTCAGAGGCTTGTGGTTACTGAAGATTGGTTGGAGTCCTCAAGTACCTTCAGTGGTTACGAGAAATAAGTGTGGGACATTTCCGCAAACATTTTTGAAACTGAAGATAAATTGGTTGTGTTTCAACAACGATTTCGCATAGCAGTCGCCAGTGCCTTGCTTTTCACCGAGTACTCATGTTTCCCAAGATAAATTTAGTGCTTTCGGTTGCTGAGGGCAAATTATTTGCTTTTTACCAGAATTATTATACAAAGTTGAAACGTTTAATTTTAAGAAAATGATTCAGTTGGAAAACCAGAATCCATCATGAATCCAGATTTGTTTGAGATTTGCGGTTGACTCAATTACCTCCTTTTTTTTTTTTTGGCGTTGAGCCTACCAGTGTAAACCGGTGCCAGCTCGTTATTTCTCTGTCCTTTTTAGGACATGTGCCGTATTGCAGAAGTGTGCAATGGGTGCTTTCGCTCTGTGCCTCTTTGTGAAGGTTTTTTTTGGAGCATTGGGCCCACGAAGTGCGGAGGAATGGATCTGTGAACCCACGCTCACATGCTTGAGCTCTTCTCCTCTCTTGCCTCCCCCATCCTTTGGCTGAGCTCCCAGGCTCTCTCTCTCTCTCTCTCTCTCTGTTTCTCTTTTCCATGTTTGTTCTCCCTGAACGTGGTAAGATTCCATCCTCCGTAGCTGTTACTTTTTGTATTTTGACCTCGTACGGCATAATCCTCTACACCTGCCCCTGCAGTGGGCATTCCATTGGCAGTTATGGCTCACAATCCTTCCTGAGTCATGGAAACAAACCCACTTGATGGTATTCCATCGTGGTCACATTGACGTAAACTGTATGTAAAGGACTTGTTTAAGATTTACTACAAATCATGTATGTTACAAAAGAAAGAGAGAGAGAGAGAGAGAGAGAGAGAGAGTAGTGTCTGGATTTTTTTCCCTCTCACCCTCTCCTCCTCCAACAGCCTCCCACAGACATCCTCAAACCTATCATTTTCTCCGCAGTACAAGAGTTGTGCTGCTGAATTTCAAAGAGCCTCCTACGCCCAACACCACTACAGCAGGCATAATTACCAACGACTCGAAGCCCCATCCTTCTGCACTTTGTGCATGGTGTGTTTTGCCTCTCATACACACACACACACACACACACACACACACACACACAAATACATATATCCATAATTTCACTGGCCTCAATGGTGAGTGTTTCCAGGCTTCCCTAGAAAAAATCTGTTTCAGTAATTGACTGGCTGACCATCGTCACATGACCTGTTATGGCCGTATCAGCTTTACGTCCATGATTATTTCCCACAAAACATGATCAGCACTATTGTTGGATCAAAAATAACAAAAATACAAACAAACAAAAGAAACGATCCAAGGCAAAGAAATATTGATGGTGATGTTGGATATCTTTTAGCATGATAGTAAGATGGCTTCATATTTCATGGACATGCTCACAATTCCTGCACACTCACTCTCCAGTCCCTTAGAAACAAGTCGGCCATTTTGATGCATGTTGTCATGGTGATCCCGTCAGTGAGGAATGCTTGCAGCATTAAGCAAAAGCAAAAGGTTCACCAAAGTCTGAAAGGGTGTGTGTGTGTAAATGTGACAAATCATTTTTTATGTGTGTATTAATTTCCCATTGATTTTAACCTCCTACATGGAAGAGAGCTTATGAGATTGATTGTGTGTTTGTGTGTGTGTGTGTAAAACCATGATAACTTATAAACTAGTTGATGGATTTCCACAAAATTTTCACCAAATGTAGGTCTAGGACCAATAAAGAACTAAGTATATTTTGGGTGTTATCTGAAGTCAGATCTTGGATGGCCTTGAAGGATTTTTTTAACATCACATGAGAGGTGGGGGAGGTGGCAATCACCCATAATGCGCCGGGAGAAAAAAAATACAGAGCTTAAAAATGATTGTGGAGCAGGCCACAGAGGCACTGTAATTTCATATCATTTGGCATAGTAACCCATGTAAACATGAAATTGCACCACCTTGGAGGAGGTTTGCACTCTATGCGTGCATTTCTAGTTAATGATGTTTACCATATTATAATAAGAATTGTGCAACAGTGTATTAAATTTGTAGCCATGAGAAGGTCTTTGCCTTGTCCTCTGAAATCAATGGACTTTGTGTCTGGTGTACCCTCTTAGGGCCAAAATGATGTGGATTCAAGACCATCACAACACTCATAAGTGGGGTTGAAATTGGGAGCACACAGTGGTATAGAACAGCTTAATAGGCTAGACCGTTGCCATTTCCCCTCCCATTTAAGTTGTCAAAATACTATTCCAGCATGAGGGTACACCTGCGCCCAAAGAAGAATCCATGACGACATGGTTTGCCGAGGTTGGAGCAGAAGAGAGAAACGAAAATGAGCCGACCGTGTCTGTAGAAGATGGTGAACCAACAATACGCAGTCATAGTGCTGATCCGTCTCAGGAAGTACACTCTTCGATTCATTAGGTAGCCGCGATGGAAGTAAAAAAGCTGTAATGTGCTTTCTGGTGTCATGTTATACCCATAAGTCCATTTCATAAATGGTGGGAAAATTAGTTAATTAAGGACATTAGTACCAAGAATGTCAAATAAGTAAAGGCTAAAATCCATAAGCATAAAAGGTGAAAGTCTGGCTGATGTCATAATTTTTCCCACGATAAGAAGAGTTTAGTCATAGCAAAACACATCATCACCTTGCTTTTAGTGTTGTATAACTGTTAATTCCTCCAGGATTTTGAGAAGATCTGGTCATATCATCTGGCATTTAACAAACCTGGCACAACCATTTGCTATATTGGTTTGACCCAACACGAATGTGAAAGGAACACATTGAGTGAAGGTCAACAGAGAGAAAAGTGTGGCATGGGGGTGGTACGGGCCGACCAGTCACCATTCAATCAACAGTGGACTGAGTGTATTATGAAATTCAACCTGATTGAGGTACCGGTCTGTCAGTCACCATGTAAGACATTGTAGTGACGTGTCTGTGAACTGATTATTGAGGGGAAAAGAGCAAATGACTTTTTTAGACGTGATCCAGATTGACTCATGAGAAGAAGCGAGTGTGTGTGTGTGTGTGTGTGTGTGTGTGTGTGTGTGTGTGTGTGTGTGTGTTTGTGTTTGTGTGTGTGTATGTATACGCTCCCTTGCTGAGTCATGTTTCCGAAAGCACAGACTGTGTAATTTTTAGTCATTTTGGTAGTCATCGTTTGGTGGAACCAGCGGTTTGATCTGATTCTGTCTGTGCGTTTTATCGGCCTGAATGTGAAACGCACGTGGCCACCCAACACACATGGAAAAAGGAACTGACCAGACAATCATTTTGATATTGCAATTCCTTGTGGGGTGTATGGTTTGTACATCATCATGACGTGCGAGTGACTGACTTCCCACTGTCCAAGATTGTCCGAGTGTGTGTTGCGGAAGAGCTGGAGTCACGCCATCATGTTATAATGATGGAAACTGATGGAATACTCGACCTTCTCCAGGATAAAGCGCTTGCTGAAGCCAAAGGTTGTGCAGTTGATGCCAGAATGAAAGTTAAAATCTGATATGCATTTGGAAACATGATGGCACGTTCAGGTTATTTGTGATGAGTCCAGAAACACTGGCGTGTCTTTAGACAGTGTTATGATGTTTTCATACATCAGTGCTCCTGGAACGTTAGTGGGAGAAGTAAAGCTAAGAAAATGCTGGAATACTGTGATAAGTATCAGCTATAAAAAGGCAGTGGGAGGGGGATACGTTCTAATATCAGGACAGGAGTTATGACCCTGGGGTGGATTGAATAATATAAACCCCTTGATCAGAAGAGGTAATGTAAGCAGCGAATAGGGTGATATGAACATGACTTTATATGACACCTGAGAAAGGTTGCAATAATTCAAAACTTTCCTAGGGAATTGAGGTTTACATTTACTGAATTTAGCAGATGTTCTTATTCAGAGCAACTTGCAATCATCTTTTCTTTATTTTTACAAATCTGAGCAAATAGGGGGTTTTCGGGCCTTGTTCAAGGACCCAACAGTGGTGATACTGGGGATTGAACAGCTGGCTTTCAGATCAGTAACCCATCGCCATATGAACCAAGCCACCACTGCCCCTGCGTGGTTGGTCTACTACAGGGAAATTAAATATACCGTACAGTGGTACCTCACCTTATGATAGTCCCAGCAAATGAAAAATCCAGGTTACGAAAAACATTTTCCAAAATCTCTGTATACGAAATAAGTTCTCCTTACGAAACGCGCCAAATGCGCCATTCAAACATTAAAACACTCCATTCAAACATTCAAACAATGCACGAGCTGCTCTCCCATTGACTATCTTCCAACATCCTGGCCCACTGGCCTCTCAATGGCTAGGAGGAATGACGCAGCTCCCTCCCATTGGCTATCTCCCAACATCCCACCCTGCTGGCCTCCCATTGGCTATGAGGGATGATGCCGCTCCCTCCCACTGGCTATCTCCCAACATCCCGCCTCACTGGCCTCCCATTGGCTATTACGGAGCTGCATCTCCCATAATGCTTTTCATGTAAAGGACAGAGTTACTGTTGTTTCATGAGTTTTTTTGAGTCATTGCAACTTTATTTTTTGACTCAGGCTTTTAACCTTCCATAAACATTTGTAAGATTATAATTCTGCTAAGAAGACATGGTTAACACATGTGCGTACACACACACACACACACACACACACACACACACACACACACACGCGTACACACACGTGTGCGCGTGTGATTTCTGGTGCGAATGAAAAGAAGCTGGCTTGTGGCATGCGGTTGAGTGATATCGCAAAGGAATATGGCCAAACCCGTCTACCATCGGTACGATATTGAAGCAGAAGGAGGTCTTAAAAGGTATACTTTTATAATTTTTAAAGGGTTTAGTGGGTAGTATTGGAGGCCTGGGACCGAATCACGTGTTTTAAATGTAAAATACGGTTCAATTTACGAAAAATCCAGGTTAAGAAAAAGGCTCTGGAATGGATTAATTTCATAAG
The DNA here is from genome assembly GCA_024760905.1 of Plotosus lineatus. Taxonomy (NCBI): domain Eukaryota; kingdom Metazoa; phylum Chordata; class Actinopteri; order Siluriformes; family Plotosidae; genus Plotosus; species Plotosus lineatus. Next base: position 112,066,487 of record CM045728.1, read on the forward strand.
GTGAGGTACCACTGTATTTATTTTCCGGGTCATAAGGCACTCCAGATTATAAGGCGCATTAAGGCACTCCAGATTATAAGGCGCATTAAGGCACTCCGGATTATAAGGCGCATTAAGCGAAACAAAAGTCAGATAAATCAAAGTTGATTCAACTCTCACAATTAACTTTCAACACTGTTTATATAACAATATAAAATCCAGGGTTCCCTCACTACTTCGTGCTTCAGTTTCTGCAGCTTCAGTGCATCGTGGGTTTTTCCAAAAATATTCATGGAGAAAAAAAAAAGGAAAAATAGGAGGGAAGTTAAGGAAAATGCCACAAAACAAGGCCAATTATTCAAAAAACCCCAAACAAACAAAAACAAAAAAAACCTAACAAAACTACTTACATTTTTATGTACGGTTCGCAAATGTATGTGTGTGTATTTATATTTTATTTACATCTTATGCATTGTTTTTGAATGTTTAATTGTTATTCAACACTATAAATGCTTATAATATGTATTTATTGATATTATATACACATAGACATGTATGTATACATCAGTCGGGGGTCGATCCTACTTCACGGAAATCGGTGGTTGCGGGGGGGAGGGGTCTCTTGGCCCCAATTAACCGCGGAAGGTGAGGGATCCCTATAATACACTTCACAATTACTCTCAACATTGTTCAGTTATAACAATAAAACAATAAACTCACTTTTTCAGTTCATTCCTCTTCCACAAATCCACCAAATTCTTCTTCTTCTGTGTCTGAGTTTAACGGTTGCGCGAGTTCGACATAAAGCCTGGATCTCTATTATTTTTTATTATATTATATTATTATATTTTATTATCTATTATTCCCTCATGCATGGAGTTGCAGATCAATAGAGACGGAGATTTGGTGGAAAAAGTCTTCTCGGTTGTGACATAAACTTCCCTCATCCACGTCCCCTTAAAGCGACGGCGTCCTTACAGTAACAACCATGGCAGCACTCATTTGCATCGTGGGTTTTGTGTTCATTACAGAACGGAGGTCAATTCTCTTAAGGAGCTGTATCAGTGTAACTGTAAATTCAAGAAGGATAATCCGAGGTCTCAGAGGGACACCTGTAGCAGTGCTTTGTCCCGGTGATGAACGTGTGAGACTCATTAAGCTTTCAAATTACTGTGGAAAGTTTCTGGAAAATAAGGTATTAATTCTCCACCCCCTTGTAGCCTGACTTGTGATGCGTATTTACATGTAAATACATCAGAAATCCAGGACAGGAAGTGAATTAAACGAGACCAGAGAATGAATTTATGCCAAATGCTAATAGCGAGTTAATTACTGTTCCCAGTCTGGGCCTATTTAGTGACAGTTTATTTTGCGCCCACCCACCCACCCACCCTCTCTCTTTCATTAATCTTTCATGTCACGGTGATATTGGGATATTAATGACTGACTAAGATTGTGATTATTCCCCATAACCACATTATTTAATGTCAGTGGAAATGAAAACGTTCCTCTGCACGTGACTAGACACGGATGTTGATAAATATTAGTAAATAATAATAATAATAATAATAATAATAATAATAATGATGATGATCTTTAAGATGGTGAGATATGTAGTACAGTGATCCCTCGCTACTTCGTTCTTCAGTTTCTGTGGCTTCAGTGCATCGCTGGTTTTTCAAAAATATTCATTGAAAAATAAGGAAATTAAGGAAGAATAGGGGAAAGTTAAGGGAAATGCTGCAAAACAAGGTCAATTATAAAATAAAGAAACCCAAACAAACAAAAACAAACAACCCAAAACCCCCCAACAAAGCTACTGACATTTTTATGTGGTGTGCGCATCTGAGTGTGTGCGCCGCGCACGTCTGTATGTGTGTGTATTTATATTTTATTGACATCCTATGCATTACTTTTGAATGTTTAATTGTTATTATAAACATTTAAAGGGTTGAATATGTATTTATTGATATTATATACACATATACAGCTACGTATACGTCAGTCGGGGGGGGTCGATCCTACTTTGCAGAAATCGGCAGTCGCGGGAGTCTCGGTCCCCGTGAACCGTGGAAAGTGAGGGATCCCTGCATTCCTACCAGGATGCTGATATTAAATTATTAGTTCATATTTTCCTGATCATGTTTCTGTTTCCATGCAAACGTGTCTTCCACACTGCTATAAATATCCTCATGTCCCACATGTCTTCATCAGAACATCCGAACTACAGACCAGGAGGTAAATCTGGAACCTCCACACACAGTGATGTGCTCCGTAAGCTCTGTGTCTGTCACGCGGAATATTAACATCTAACTTTCCGACGAAGGAAACGCTCCACAGTCCAGATAATAAACAAAATAAACATAATATACAGGATTTGTGGTAGTCATGGAGTAGCCATGTATTCTCTTTCCTTCCCCCTTCTCTCTCTCTCTCACTCCCTTCTTCTCTCTCTTGCTCTCTCTCACTCTCACTCCCCCTCCCTCCCTCACTCCCTTCCTCTCTCTCCCGCTCGCTCTCTCTCTCTCTCTCTCGCTGCCTGTCTTTCGCTCCCCCTCTCTCTTCCGGTCTCTCTCTCTTTCTTTCACTCTCACGCCCTTCCTCTCTCTCTCTCTCTCTCTCTCTCTCTCTCTCTCTCACTTCCTTACTCTCTTGCTCTCTCCCTCTCTCTCTCTCCCCGCCTCTCTCTCTCTCTCTCTCTCTCTCTCTCTCTCTCTCTCTCACTTCCTTACTCTCTTGCTCTCTCCCTCTCTCTCTCTCGCAGCCTGTCTCTCTCTCTCTCTCTCTCCACCCCTCTCTCCCTCTCTGCCTGTCTCTCCCTCTCTGCCTATCTCGCTCTCTCTCTCTGTCTCTCCCTCTCTCTCTCTCGCTCACTCGCGCTCTCTCTCTCTCTCTCTCTCTCTCTTCATCTCTCTCCCTTTCTCTTTCTCGCCTCTCTCTCTCTCTCTCTCTCTGCCTATCTCAAGGCGCTCTCTCTCTCTCTCTCGCTCACTCGCTCTCTCTTCTCTCTCTCTCTCTCTCTCCCCTCTCCCCCTCTTCTCCCCTGTCTCCCTCCCCTCTCCCCTCTGTCTTCATCTCTCTCCCCTTTCTCTTTCTCGCCCCTCTCTCTCTCTCTCTTGTTCTCTTGCACCCCCCCCCCCCGTGTGTGTGTGTGTGTGTGTGTGTGTGTGTGTGTGTGTGTGTGAGTGTGTGTGTGTGTGTGTTAATATATAGCACATTTTAAATTAATTTCTGTGGAATTGTTTTTTTAGTGTGTAAGGTAAAGAGAACGATAGTAATCTGTGTGCAATGAAAGGTAAAAACAAAATCACAAATTGGCCAAATAATGATATATATAATTTCACATTGAATTCTTTTGCACACTTTTTAAAAAGATTACCTTAAACTTTGGCCCATAAGAAAAAAGGTAAATAATTTAAAAAGCAATTAATTTTTCAAGTTGTTTTTTATTTATTTATTTTGTTCTGAAATATATTTGGAATGTGGTTCATTTCTAAAAGTAAACACATGATTGGCGGCTCACTGAAAGCTGCTGGAGGTACGACGTCAGGCACCGGAGAGCCTCCTCTGTCTGCTGCGCCCTGCCGCGATCCCTGTGCGCATCCTTCATTCGGCTTTAATACAGCGACCAGGAGCTTGGAAAAAACAAAACTCAAGACATCATGTGAGTCGGCCTCTGACATCGAGACATGAAGGACTTCTCCGAGTCACGTGACTGCCCCCTGGTGGCATCGTACATGCGGCACCCTGGGTGTGCCCAATGTGTCCAAAATCGATGTGTTCCTCACATCTGGATAATTTCTACTTCTCTACTACTTCTGACTTGTTGTATGTCACCATATCACGTCTTTGACGTTTTATTGAAATACCGTGCACGCCAGGCTCTTGATTTAAAAACGAAAAGAAAAGGAGAACCTGTGTCATTGGCTCCGACCTCCATTTGCCTTTTTCTTTTTAAAATGAGAAGCTGTGAGGAAAAGAGGCTTTAAATATCTTGACCTTAATGAGTTTCCCTTTTCTCTATGAAATAGTTTTAATTAGATTTGCCGGGCCAGTCGCTCCACAGCCGACACCGTCGCTTTCCGAAACGCAAACACGTTCCTTGAGGAGAGCCGAGAAAAAATGTTGAGGCGATATAAAAATGGGTTTCTGTTGGTTCTGTAATTAAAACAGGTCGGAAAAAGAGTGTTTGTGCATTTTATTTCTCCAGAGGCTGGAACGGGGGCGTTCTAGTTTGTGGGTTTGCATGGTAATAGGCTCAGGTGGCGTCCGGCGTATAAACGAAAAGGTAATGAGGTGGCGGAATGATGATTGTTCTTATTTCCAGTTCCATTTTTTCATGGCTGTAGTAATTAACTCGGTCATGTTTGGAAGGAATGTGGAGTGTTGAATTAATAGGTGGTGGAAATGTGTTTTTTGATATACGGTCATAAAAACTTTCTGCCCTGGAGAAACCTTGCTCCGCCTCGCCAAAATTTCTGAAACACCCCCTGTCTTGCAGAATGCCCGTATCAGGATGAGCAAAAGTGGCATTAAAATCATCCTCGATATTCTTATATGTGATGCGTCGGCAGCAATACAAGCGTGTTTCCACATGTCGAACCAGCCCTTATAAAACTGTTTTTTTTTTGTTTTTTTTGCGTATATGCAAATCTGAAAGTTTTCCGTTCGAACGTGTGAGTCGTCTATGAACAGGGAAGACCTAGAGGGGGTAAACCAGTTCTGATTAGCATTTCAATAAAGGATGTGGTATCTACGTCACTGCTGTTGTCTCGCCATCCCTCCAGCTCCTGCGCCTGCACTGATGGATGCACTTGTCTTCATCTGGAAGTTCCCTGGTCTCTGGGGAAAATGGGCCACCTGTGAATTTGCTCAGCTGGATGCTTGGCATAGATCCACAAGCTGTTAGCTGTTAGGATGCCTTTTAGTGGGATTGACGGTGTGTTCGCTCACACCTGCTGGAGTATAGCAAGGCCATGATGCTTTGTTTCGGTGCTCGACGGCAGTACAAAGATATACCATGCATATATACCATGCAGATATACCATGCATATATACCAAGGATATACCGTGCGGTGAGGCGAGCCTTCTGATTCCTGACAAACCCGTTGACGTTTGTGTCAAATCCGACATTTACAGCCTCTGGTGATTATTGTTGATATTTTTTTAAGCCTTTTGGTCAATTTGTCACATAATTTAGTGGCTTCAATGGAAACGTCCATCTTCTTCTCAGTGACATCAAGCAGGGAAATGAAAAATATGAGAAAGGGACCGATCTCTCCAGGTGAGAAACACGCACCCTGGATTGTCGAGAACAAAGAATCCTGAGGCTTGAGTTGGCCTTGGTTGACTAGAACGTGAGCCTTGTGAGGTCTTGAGTCTCCCTGTGGTTTTGCCCAAGTTCTGGCACTGGAGACTCCTTCAAGTGCCAAATATTTATCTCTCTGCGGTAATGAAATACTTTTGTAACACTCAACACAATCCATTCAAATCTGATTACACTGCTGTTGCTCCGTGGCCAACTTTATACAGAATGCAGGGTATTCCATCTGTGTTTGCAAATACAATTCATTTTACCCATCAGTCATCAGTACATTTTCCATAGCACGTGATTCATGATTGCTGCTTGGATAGGGTTTCAGTTGCGTTGATCCAAGTCATCACACATGCTCTGACAATTTTTTTAAAAACCTTCTATGTCTCCACCATACAAGTCAGGCAGACTATAAAGTGATCTCGCAGTCCAAACTAGCACCAGAGCTGCTCTTCAACCACCGTTTATTCAATATAAACCAGTAGGTGTTACGGAGCACTGACGGTTTTTTCCACATTTATTTACAATCAGTAGCTGCTTGACCTTCGTTTTATTTGGGTACTTTAGTACTGACATGTCCGACACCAGCTTTATCTTTGGTGTAAAGCAGTGTTTCTCAAATTGTCAAGTGCCTCCCCTTGGGGTGTACGGGATGATGCGGGAAGTGGGGTGATGCTGGGGTCGGGGGGGGGGGGGGGGGGACATGCTTTTCTGGATTAGTCTATGAGAATTAAGTGTAATTGCAATTCCACTCCAGTAGTTGGCAGTGGCACTGTCATTGTTGTGCTATGGTGTAGCAGTTCTTCGCACGAGCAAATGATATGAAATGCAGTAAACAACCGCTCAAGAAACACTTGCACTTTAAATATTTTCTGTTACAGATTAAAAAATAACGTTAATGAAGTTTTTCTTAATTGAAAGTTGAACTATATTTCTTTTTTTTGTTGTTTTTAATGTTAAAGATGCTATGTTATGCAGAGGAGTACCAATAACAATTTAATACACAAATAATACACTACAGTACAGTGGGGGTGGGGTGGGGGGTGAAATGTTTTTTTTCTTCCTACAGGGGGCGCCACTGAAAATAATTGAGAAGCACTGGTGTAAGGTTAAAAGTCTGAAAAACAGCTGTCTTTAATCTTTCAATGTGGGGAAGAAGTCCAGATAGTCTGGCACGGCCAGTATTATGGTGACTCCGAGATAAGCAGGAAACGAGAAAATGAAGGGAAGATATTGAAATGAAGGTGCGTATTCCTGGTGTTTGAGAATGTGGTGCTGATTAAGAAATATTCCACAACTCGAGCTGTTTGAAGAGATTTTCTTTGACTTTGCCGGAGATTTGTTCCCAGTTCCCAGCTTCACGCCTGTCAGATGGTGGACATTCTGTCATACTGGAGTAAGATGGATTACACCACAGATTGTGGGGATCTGCGGGCCAGTCTCTTCTTTGCTTTTCCTCGAGCAGCATGGGGCGACTTCTGCTTGGCACAGCAAAGAATTAGTTCTTGAACGTACTGTGTGTTTCAATATCGTTCGATGCGCCATGTGATTGTTTGTGTTGCATGTTCTTGGCATTCCATTCCGAACAGTTGAAGCGGTTGGGAATGCATTGGGAGCGTTCTATTGGAAACCACTTGAGGGTGCTGTCCTCAACTGCTTTGGAGATGAGGGAGATTTTGACTTGCAGAAAAAAAGGCAGTGTTATTTCTGTTTGTTTGTTTTTTTCCCCTTCTTCTTTATCTGAAAACCTTTCTTTATCCCAGAATGTAATGGTATCGTTAAAGCCTATAATATGCGCTGTATCAAAAGAAAAAAGTCAACAAAGTCACTCATCCAGCCCACCTGGACAGCACACACTTGGTCTTTTCAAGACAAATCCTGACAGTGACAAATCACCTACATAACCTACCTGTACAAATTGTCCTAAGGCTCCTTTCTTTATAATTCAGTCCTGCAGAAAGGAGAGAATGTTTTATTCGTTTTTTTTTCAAAACCTTTTAAGGTGGCTGAGAACATGTAATTATAAGAAAAGTAGGATGTGAAGTTCACTTGGGCTCTTAGAAACACACAGCAGGGCTGGAGTTACAGTGAGTATGATACTGGGTTCATGAACAAGAGGTTGTGAGTTTGAGTCCTGTCAGACTTCCACCATGCTAATAACCCTGGGCAAGCTCTCAACCACATGTGCACCTCTGTCCACCTAGAACTAGAAATGGTTGGCTTTGGAAGATAACATGTGATGGACGAGCATCCCATTCAGGACGAGCTAACCTGGCATAAGCTCCGGTCTGGTGAGCCAGTAAGCTCAGGTGCAAAACGCTCAGCAGAAACACCAAGCGCGTTTTCAGTGGCAATTGGGATGTCGTCGTCGTCGTCTTCTTGACACTGTTCCGAGTGATCATTCTTCTGGAAACGCTTGAGATGGACAGAAAGAGGGATTTCTTTTTTTTAACGGTCATGTGCTAAGAAGCCCAGAGTTCAGCTCCATCTTCATGCGATGGGTTTGGAAATGAAGCACTGTCCGCTTGCAAGGATTAATAAATAATACGACAAGGTGCATCGTTGTGCTGTTGACTAATACACCGTGCAGCACAGCGAGGTCTTCGTCTGAGAGGATTTGCTCATCTTATTTACATCGGTAGCTTCGAGTGGGAGGTGGAGGTGTTGGTGATTTCATGCTGAAGCTTGTCTGGGTGCCCCCCCCCCCCCCCCTTTTGTCTCTTTTCTCACATGTCAGATGTGAGGGATTATGGCCGTCTTTGGAATGTGGCCTCGAGGTGAAAGTCTCTGAGCAGCCAGGAGCAGATTTGTCTTAGTATGAAAGAGAGAGAGAGAGAGAGAGAGAGAGGAAGGTATTGCGAGACTGAACTTGTGGAAGTGTGCGGACATTGCAATGTTTGTGTTGAACAGCCAGTTACATGTGAATTCAGCACTTCAAGACTGAAAAGCTGTATATTCATTCTTAGCGTTTTTGAACTGGACTTTTGGAGGCGGAGTCGAGGGTGGGAACGTAAAAGCCAAGCCCAGAGTGGCAAAGCTAGTAAACAGAAAGCGGGAGAAGTAGAAGAGGGAGGAACGTAGACGCAGCCCGTGAGTGAGGAGGACAACCGAGTAAGAACTCAGCAGGTGGTGTCACCTGAGCGGTGGGCTGGGAAAAAAGTGGGAGGAGGTTGGAAAAGCCAGGAATGAGGACCGACCGGTTTCCTGCACTTCTGCAGGACTGTTCTGAGCGTGGGTCCTCTGTCGCAGATTTTGATTCGGCCTCAGTCAAGAGAACGATATGGATTAACAAATATAACGCGACTCCTAACGTGGGCTGTGTACCCGAAAAGGAATACTATAATGGAGAGGTCACAAAGAAATGCCCTGCGGTGGTCCTGCGAAGGTCTACCCCTCAGGCGCGAAACATTGGTAGCAGCAGGAAGACGGTGAGCATGTATGGCTCCCTGGATGAGCCCCAAAAACAACAAATTACAACTGTGGGTCATGAGCATAGGTCACAGAGACCTCACAGCGTGTGCATGCTGGCTGCTTCACAATCGAGCGGAGTGTTCATGACTAATTCCGCTTCAGCCAAACCGAGCAACTTTGATCATCTTCAACGGCGTAGATATAGGAGAGCAATTGATGGCCTCAAGGAAGACATGCCTCCATCTTTCCGGCTGCCCCCATATCCGCACCAGGAGGTTCTGAAGCGCCGACCCTTACAGTCTCCTGATAGACCTCGGCCTGTTAGCATGACTGTTCTAGAGCTGAAGGAGGTTAGTAGATCACAAGATGAGCTGGCTCACCGTACTTTCAGCGATGCCGCAAGACTGCCGCGCTCTAGCTTCCGTTGGAGGCTCTTCGGCCGCCACGCACAGGATAAGGAGGTGCCATCCTTGTCAGCACCTACTAGCACAAAACCAGATAGGCCTAAGGGAAGGTTTAGCTCTCTGCGAAGGACCCTGAGCCTGAGGCTCAAGCGGAATTGTAATCAACCGGAGCAAGCAGCTGTACGAGAAAGAACATGGACGACAAGTACAAGAGAAGATGTGACAAGGTCCAGTCAGCCATTCTCTTATCTGACTGGCAGGAGACTGTCTCCTGAACACAGTAAGGACCAGAGGGGCAAGCAGTTAATCGAGTTCCAGACCCAAGGGAAAGTCTCAGTTATCGAGGTTCCTTTGGCCCCGCCAAAACTTACCAGGCCCCTCAAACCGGTGTCTTCAGAGCCGAGCCTTTGGCAGCTCATCACGAGTCGCTTTAAGAGAAAAGGCAACAAATCTGAGGCCTGTGCTGAAAGCCAACTCTCTGGCAGTGAGCCGTCAGCCTGGAATAAAAAGGTACAGCCAGTTACCATGGAGACACTAAAGGGCATTGATTTCAGCAAAGGTCAAGGTAAGCTCTTAGTGTGTGTGTGTGTGTGTGTGTGTGTGTGTGTGTGTGTGTGTGAGCAACATCCTGGGTTCCCCCTCTCAGAAGAGTACAAACCCTGAGAGTATTGAATGAGTCTGAAATATTCCGAGGAAATTAATAAGGCGATATTGCTTGGCCCGCGGGGTTAGATGTATTATTCACTAATGTAAGTAGTTGAGATTCGTCTATGTGGGGTTGCATTGTAATTTTCCTAAACTGAAATTATGCACCAATTTTATGAGGATAAAAAATGCATATCTTCATCTCTGCTTATGGAATAACACACAGTGAGCGGATTGATGCTGGGATTAGCGGATAAAAGGACGGATAAAGGAAGAATGAATACGTAATGAGAAACGGGTAAAAAAAAAAAAAAAAAAAGTGTTTGAGTCTTAATCTTTAATCAATTTCTTCTTTTCTGAGCCAAGTTCACATCTTCTGCTAGAAATAAAGAGTGAGATCAGTACGTCAGCTGCAGATAAAAATCCCAAATGTAAGCAAACCCAAATTATCAAAGACAAAGTGATTATCCATCATGGGGTACATGGAGTTTTCAATCGGGTCTGTGTGCAATGATCTACGAGTGATGTTTGATCTGTTTAGAAATAATTTCATGGTTGGTTATTTGAAAACTGATTTTCATCATGGTGATGATGATGTCATCAAGGCCCAAGTTAACGTGGAGGAATTTGCCTTTAAACAATTTTTTTTCGTATTTCAGGTGTTTACCCATGCCAAATCAAATGTGCGAATCAGATGATTCACTGTGGTGACTCTTGGGGATGGGGAAAAAAGCCGAAAAGAAGTGGCGGCGCGGTAGCATAGGGGTTAGCACATCTGCCTCACAGCAAGAAGGTCCTTGGTCCAATTCTCAGCTCAGGCGTTTCTGTGTGGAGTCTGCATGTTCTCCCCGCATTTGTGCGGGTTTCCTCCGGGCACTCATCCCACAGTCCAAAAAAACATTCACAGTAGATTAATTGGCTATTCCAAATTGCCCCTAGTTGTGTGAGTATGAATGGTCGTGTGAGTGTTTTTCCCTGCGATGGCCTAGCGAGCTGTCCAGAGTGTACACAGCCTTCACCCAGAGTCAGCTGAAATGGGCACCAGCCTTACTGCTACCCTAATTAGGATGAAGCGCTCTAGTGGATCAATTTCAGGTGTTTGTGCATAAATATATACAGTGGTACCATGACTTACAAAATTAATCTGTTCTGAGGGTGAGCTCGTAAGTCAAAATGTCCGTTAGATAAAACAAAAATTCTTACAGGAAATAATACAAAACCAATTAATCCATTCCAACCCCCACCCAAACTCGTATAACCTGACACAAACACATATATTTCAAGTAATATATTAAAGATAAACATGTAATATTATGAAATATTTATTGTTTTTACATGTACATTAACATTAATAATGATTAATAATAAATAATAATAAAATAAGAATAAACAATGTCAACTAACCCTTCCGATCGACAGTGGCAAAGATGTCACGTGGGCATAAAGCTGTCATGTGGGCAGGCATGAGGTGGTGCGTAACAGAGGAGGAGAATTTTGTGCATGTGCATGCTACAAATGGCAGCGAGGAAAGGCTCGTGGTGAGCTCCCACAAGGCCAGTGCTTCTCAAATAGTGTGGCGCACCCCCCCCCTTGGGTGTGATGCCAGGGTGGGTGGGGGGGTGGGGGGGTTAGTATGACCCTGGGGAACATGCTCTTTTGCCATACTGTTCTAGAATTAAGTGTAGTTGGCAGAGGTGCTCTCACTGTGGTCCCTAGGGTGTAGGGAAAAAGCACCGAGCAAAGGATATAAAGTGCAGTAAACACTATTTATTGTCATGCGCGGGGTGCTGGGGGGGGTTAAATGTTTTTTCTTCTTCCTATTGGGGGCATCACAGAAAATAATTGAGATGCACTGCACAAGGTGTTCTCAGAGCGCGGCGGAATACACGCGGAAGAATACGAGGCTAATCAGCCCGGAAAAGCCATTTCCCCAGCAGAGCTTGTAAATCAAAAATTTTGCTCTTTGGATGGGGCGGATTTTTGGTGGGATCGAAACTCGTATCATGGAAAATTTCTTATGAAAGACACTCGTAAGTCAAGGTACCACTGTAACTGGTTCATATACAATGTCGCACTCATTGGATATGATATGATTTGAAGCCCTTTAACATCCCCAACACAACCCTGTCAGTAAATGGCATGAATGGTTTAAAATCGTATACCTCTCAGGTATTATCAGTTATCTTGGGCTTTAATGATGTCATCATTCTGGGACTCAGTTTGCATATAAACGCCCGTAAGCTGATTAAACTGAATGCTATCAGCATAGAATTTTGCACACATAAGGAAATTAATCAAGAGATTTCATTAAGATTAATTTTTAGCAGGTGCTGCCTTATGCTTTCATGCATTTTATGTCAAGAAAATGTGATCCATTTTTCTTTAAGACCATGACTGCATCGACCCCGAAAGCGAGTGCAGAAGGGCTAATTTTGCAGCAAGTGTGAAGTTTGAGCGGCCTTTAAATAAGATTTGAATTAAAGTTAGACTGCATCCCAGACAACATTTGATTTCCTTGCATCGTTATGAAAACAACAACATTTTAATTCAAGGTTCTTTCTTGGTTCTCGGTGTAGAAGGCGTGTGGCGTATGCCAGGCAGCCGGTCTTGAATTGTGTGCGTTATCACCATGAGTCACGTAGCCAGGAATACATTCCAATTTACACACGCAGTGGCAGAGAAAAGCATACTGCAGCCTAAAAATATACTCAGTCTTTACGGACTCTCCGTGTTACCTGGAAATTCATGTTGAATCAGTGAGGCTCTGCTCAAGATAAGAATGTACAGGACACATGAGTTGAGATTTTTGAGTCCTGTTTAACCTGTTGTGTCTCAAACACCTCAGCAGTGATCTTTATCACAAATGATTGTCTTTTTGCAGTCCCAGTCCATCCCAGGACTTAACTTGTATCATTTCAGGCCAAATTGCCTACTATGTGATTTTGTTTTTCCTTCCGTAACTATAGAGACCGTCCTGACTGAGCTTGAGAGTATCAAGCAGGCAATCAGTGCTAAGCTAAGGTGTGTACACTTTGAAAGCCGGGCCCTGTGCGCCTGTCCTGACTTGCCTGCGGATTGATGAGAAGGCTGTTCATGGATTTGGAGAAGTCACTGGCAAAGTGCAGACGTCTCAAGTTTTCATGTGATGAAAGCCCAGTGTTTTTGGGTGGAGTCTACCAAAGATGGCGTGTCTCAACGCCATAGCACAGCGATGTGGAATTCTCGATACTGATTGGTTAGAAGGTGTTGAATCTTTTTTGTGACAGCACATCAGACACTAGTCCCAGCTGCAAGGTTTCTGTTAAAAATCTATTAAATCCTTATGGAAGGAGAGGTTCTGGGTGAGAATCTCACCACGGACAAGGACCTTTCTGTGTAGTGGGTACTCTGGTTTTCTCCCACAGGCCACAGACATGTACACCTGGTTAACGGACTAGTCTGAATTTCCCGTAGCTGTCCTTGTGAGTGAGAATGGCTGTGTGTATTGGCCCTGTGAAGAATGTTCAGGGTATAACCCCGCCTCTTACCTCGGGTCAGATCGGATTGGCTCTAGCTTCCCTAAGTCCCTGATGAGTAAGTGGTACAGATAATCCATGTGTAGTTGGGAGGAAGGAATGTGTCCACAGTCTAACAGTTAACAGGAAGTTGTATTCTTCAATAAATTGGTCTTTGGTGTAGAGGACAAGTCAAAGGAAAATTACTACAACATAGCGCGTAGGCCTCCGTCAGTCCCGAAGGACTATGGCTGCGCTCTGGCCAGTATCCCGACTGGTGATACTCCCCAGTGCACAGAGCCTGGGTAGGGAGTAATGAGGGACAGGCTGTTACCCAAGCAGCAAGTCCCCCCCCTGTCTCGGCGCCACCGGAAGGATCCAATGGAAAGGCAAGTGCCGATACGACTGGGTTCCAGTGCCGCTGCAGGAGAGAAACTACGGTCAATTTAGAACGGCCAATTAACCTACAGTGCACGTCTTTGGATTGCGGGGGAAACCGGAGCACCCGGAGGAAACCCGCACAAGCACGGGGAGAACATGCAAACTCCACACAGAAACGCCCAGGCCGGGAATCGAACCCGGGCCTTCTTGCTGTGAGGCGGACGTGCTAACCACTACGCCACCGTGCCGCCACTACAACATAATATAGCGTTTATAGGGACATAATAGTTTACCTCTAGAAGCATTTTCATTGAATGTAAAGCAGACGAACCATCCGTAATGTACACGTTCATAGAAAATTCAGGAAGCAGTTTAGTTTTATTAGTCAAATTTATTCCGCTGACGACATACCAGGTTCCAACAAATCTAAGCTCCAGAAGATCAGAGCAGCAGATTAAATACCAGTTTGTTTCACTGTTTGTCAAAAATACAGAAGCAGAAGGATGAAAATGGTCTGGAGGGGCCCCAACGACAGTAGCAACACTGCTAATGCTTCAGTCATTTTCCTCTCCAGCCATTTTTAATCTGACTGAGATGGTCTGTTTCAAAAATCTTGGATTCTTGGCATGTAGTGCCAGCCATTTATTCATTTGTTTGCCCAGTTGTTTAATCTGAAACACGGAGGCTAGAGCCTAGCTTTAGAGGGGAAATGAAGAACATCGCAATGTCACATTGTCTCACTTCATTTGGTCCTCAATATAACGTTTTTTCCGCTGATCAGTTGAAAATCACCCTGATAATAATGTAAATCCAATGTGAAATTTGTGGTGTGAGACCGTGTAAGCTGCCATTGGTCCCTGGCCGTTTCCTGTGACGTCACTAGGTTGGTGGTCGTGAACTTGTATCACAATGGCTAGCAATGCATAATAATAAAAAGCCCTTAAGTACCGGTCATCATTGTATCGTACTGGGCTGTACAAACAGTTATCATAAACGTAAAGGCGTGCACTTTCACCGGCTGCCTTTAAGCAACAGTAAGCTATTGAGAGCCTGGCTCAGTGCATTGAAACGTGCCGACCCACCAGTGAATGAAAGCACATGCATTTGCAGTGCCCATTTCAGGACAGAAAATTATGTACACACATACAAATCTGATGAAACTGGTCCCATGGTGTGGTCCAAAACCGCATCGTTGAAACCAGGATCAATTCCGACAGTATTTGACTTTTCTGCATACAATATTACAAGCACAGACAGACCAAACACACTGCAAAGTAATACAGTATTGGCACGGAAGCGAAGGGCGGAAAAACGAGCTCTCCAGGCTGAACACACAGAGGTATGGAATATTAGACAACCAGAGACAATAACATGACAACTATAGATAATAACATGACAATTCTGACTTGATCTGTAAACCTACTGACTATTTATGGGGCGATCGAGGGTTTCAGCACGGACATCTCTCATGGAGACCATGGCCACCTCTAAAATATCTCTTTCAAGGCACAGCATAGGAAACAGTCTGTGGTTTGTTATGCAGATCAGCTCCCCTTAAGCTCGCAAGATATGGTCAAGTGCGGCGTCCTGGCAGCAAGGCATTGGTAATGGAATACAATTGCCAGAAGTGCACATAAAATTGCCGATCTGGTCATGTTCATCAGCATGTCCGTGATCACTGTCAATATCCCTATTATCAACGTTAGGCTGCTATTCCATATTTGATATCGTGGAGCTCATATTGTGTGATAATGACCACACTACTGTATGTGCTTTGCCTTAATATTGATTGATGAGACATGCTTCTTGTTTGCCACTGCTAGTTATCACATTACCTCTTGGATAAAAGACCTCACCATAGGCAAGCAAGCCTGTTTTGTTATATTATATTTTGTAATATTCTTTTGTTTTTCAGAGGTTTAAAAAAAGAATGATGGTTCTGTTGCACTACGTAGAGATTATAAGTACAGTGGACCATTGGAATCCAAACGCTCTAGAGACTGAACAAATGGGAATCCAAACAAAAAAGTCATGACTTTTTTGAGAAGAGTTGTGCATTGAAATGCGTGTTGGAGAGGGGCGTGGCTTTAACACATTTGTGTTTTTGTTTACAGGTTTCTGGTCCTCTAGTGTTCTCGTTATTGTTTCTAGTGCACTAGTGCCTTCCCTGTGAACAATAAATCTCAGCCATTTTCATTGATGAAACGGGGCAATCGTAGTCACTGAGAGATTCTGAGAAACATGGAAACCAGCTAAAGCTTGAACTGCTTGAGCACACAGCGCAGAGATCAAGAGGGACAGTCTTCTCGCACCGGGAAGAGCGATGCTAGTCTGTATAGCCTGTGATTAAATGAAAATGATTAAATGTGTGTGTGTGTTTAGTACTCCATCCCGTGTGTTCGAGCCACACCCCTCTCCAATGCGCATTTCAACGCACAACTACTCTTCTGAGAGACCATAACACTAAAATGAAAAACACAGAAAAGTTAAAAAGTGTCTCACAACACAAACCATAACATAATGTACTGTATTCAATATTTTTTTCACTTAATTTATGGACCTATGGTATGAGTTACGGTACTGTTAACTTCTGTTCAAAAGACGACAGAACGGATTAAGACCATTTACATTATTTGTAATGGGAAATGCAGATTGGGAAGCCGAAAAAATTGGAATCCGAGCAGCCGTCTGGAACGGATTAAGTTCGACTACCGAGGTTCCACTGTAGTTGTCTTGACCCGTGATTGACTGTGGCATTGTGTATAATTCAAGCTGATTCACTGCAGGAGAGGTTCTGAGTGAAAAGAGCGAACACCGGGTGACATCCAATGCAAAACTGAGGCAAGAATATGGGTAACGTGCATGATCTCAAAGACTAATGTAAGTCCAACATGAGACATCAGGCGTGGCTATGAATATCTGGGAGAAAGCAAAAGATAGTGGTGTATGTAGCCATTTACTGCGAATCAGAAGCTTAGTGGTTGATCTGTAATGCAAAGTTTAGGTAATGGAAAATTTGTCTCCCTAATATGGAGAAGAAGGTAATTGTGGATGTGACATGGTAACAGCCAGCACGGTGATCTAGCGCAAGACAGAACCTGTGTTTACTTTCTGAAAATAACAGTAAATTGTATTGTGGAATTTTTACATGGCTGTGAGTCAGCATAGAATCACTGTACATACAGTGATGTAATCTCTGAACAAAAGATACCAAGATGGAGCTAAAGGCACAGTGACGATTGACTTACCACGGCATCCTCAATGACTTTCCATTTAGCGTGTTGTTTCAGATTCACTTTGTGGATTGACAGCTAACCAAACGATCTACCAACAAGGTAGTCTGGACTTCTCTGGTTTTGGACTAAAGCCAAGCTTTTCTCAAACTTATTGTCTGGAAAAAACAATGCTAAGAGATTTAAATAAATGAAAAGTCAATTGCGAAAATGCCTTTGTCCTTCCAGTTTGTCAATGCCCTCTGTAAACTCCAGCCTGTTCTTGAGTGAGACAAGTGGAACCTGAAACGATCTCCATGTGCTGTAGCAAAGCTGCCCCGAAATTCATTATAATGAGATGCCTTTCTCTTCACCATGACTGTAAAGAGTGATTACTCGAGATTCCAGTTAGGTCATAGTTGAGATCCTGACCATAGCCATGAAATATGATTGGATAGTTGACTCATGTCCTGTTCTTGACAGAGAACTTGTGAAATGGATAAATAACTAACAAGACATTTAATTGAAATAAAAACAGAGATCAGCTAGTGAACGGAAAGGCACTATAAAACAAACCCAAGTTTGGAAACGTATGAATAATTATATCCATTAGTGTCTAAATCTGTATTAACAATCTGATCATTCTTTCTCTGAACCTGTCTAAACATGGGTACGACCTTACAACCACAATCATGCCATGCTCAAAGACTTAACTGAAATTCTGATTGATATGATCATTAACTGAAGCTCTGCCCTGCAATTGGCTGATTTGCATAAACAAATGAATGCACATCGATGCAGGTTTTCATCTAAATATTTTGCTCAGGGCTACTTTTTATCTTCAAAGATCATTAGGTTGGTTTTAGCTTGGTGAGTTTGGTTGAGTCATCTTCACAAGGTCCTCACCTCAGATAACCCGGAGCTCTGTTTTCTCCTCATATCTGCTTGGAATGTACGAATCACCGAGTATGGAGCTCAACATGACCCAGGTTACTTATGGTTTGGGGGAAACTTTAGAGCGAACTGAAATGCAAGCCATCCAAACACTTTTTACATGTGATCATATGTATATTTTTGTTATCAGGTGGTATTTGTTACATTTTTGAAGTAGCAACACAATAAGTCTGTTTATTATGCATTAGCCTTTTTGAAAAGGCTGCTCTTTTACTTTCACTTGAGTGTGAAATTATGAGAGTAAGATGGACATGATTCCATAGTTCATATAAGGCAAGTTCTTTGTCGTCGTCTTTTCCTTTCGGCTTTTTCCCTTTATTTTTCTTAGGGGTCGCCACAGTGAATTGTTTGATTTGGCATAGTTTTTACATCTTAGCATAGTTATAGCAAGGGGCAGAAACACGCTGACGGCTATGCAGTCTACTGTTTACGAAAGTCAGCAATGGTTCTTTTACATTCCTCTCACCATAGACAATGAGAGACATGGTCGGCCTTTGATAACCCAGTTAGCTGCACTGGGGGGATAGTGACAACCTTGTCGAGAGTGGGACTCGAACCACCAAACTTAGGATCAGCGATACAGCGCCCTTTACCACTAGGCCACCACTGCGCCTCATGTAAGGCAAGTTCATGGCAACAATAACAGTACACAGATATCAAACTAACAAAGCAACTATAAACTATGAGGTTTCTGAATGAAATCAGACTATGCACAAATACATATCATACAAGCTTCTGTTAGATCACATGGATATCAATCAAGAGTACACATAAGAAATGAAGAATACAACACCATTATTAATATGATTAATTCCATTTTGGGGGAGGGGCACATGATACATGAGGTGATCATGCAACTTTTTTCTTACTTTTCCAATTACAATTTAATTATTATAATACACTAAGGCCAGTCTTAAAACATTAATTGTTGGCAATAACATGATAAAAATGGATTCACCCAGGAGGGAGGAAATTTTTTTTTCCTCACCTTGCAGGCCACCCGGGATTTGCTGGGAATTTTTTTTTTCACACGGCAAATGTGCAAATGTCGGCAAATGTGTTGCTCAATTTGAAATGCATTAATTTATTTATTATTTTCACGTTGGGCCCTTTAATAATGACTGTGTTACCGCCAACAAAGATATTTTTATGGCTTGTCCTAAGCATTGTTTCTATGAACTGTGGTTACTAAGACACGATTTAACACTTTCCTACTCCCAGTTTTTCAATACTAGCTGAGAGGCTAACAGGTTGTTTTCATTTTTTTTGTGGACTAAACAACATGAAGTGTGGATTGTGAGTTTTTTTTATTCAGATGGTGGGCTAAGGATGGTACGAGTGGCACTTGCATACTAACGATACTTTGATTAGTTCATTAATAGCTGGAAAGCAAATCATTGCTTGTGAAAGTAGTTTCAGATTTTGTAATACTGCATTTCCATATCACCCACGTCTACTTGCATTGTTTTTGTCATTTTTTTTTCAACAGTGTATTTAGCCATTAGCATGAAGCACCTCTACTTAGTGGAACTGGTAGGGTGCAATCAGAACAACAGTCATGGCTGATTCAGCCTCTTGTCACATCACTAGAGGAACCATAATGGAAATAACATTACAATGAAGATTAGGAAAAACAAATCGGTTGCAATTAACACAAGTGCCATGAAGTGCTGCGTGTAGGCTGCCGTCGACAAAAAAGCTTGTGTGTGTGTGTCTGTGTGCGTGTGGGTGGGTGGGTCGTATGACTTGCCCACCTGATCCATGGAGACACCCTGTCTGAAACCTCCACCGGAACCATGAGGTTTTCCCTAAGCGTTTTATCTTTTTTTGACAGAACCCTTTCCAGAAGCATCTGTGTTTGGCTTAGTTTTGCTGTGTTATTGAGTACACACAGAGAGAGAGTGAAGGTGAGGGTGAGATCTCAGCATGTTCAGACTCATCACCCCACAGCTTCTCACCTTTATTTTGGACATTCTATTACACCTATATCCTGTTTCAAATGCAGCGAAGAGTTTAGAAGTAAAGATGTGCCCGTGGACTATTATTATGTAGCTTGTTATTATATAACACCGGGTAAAAGCAGGGTACCCCCTAAACATCTTGCCAGACCATCGCAGGGCCAACATACATAACCATTCAAGACTCAAACTCACATCTAGGAGCAATTTGGAACAGCCAGATAACCTACGGTATGTCTTTGGACTGTCGGAGGAATCCTACGCACAGGGGAGACCTCAATGTTATGTGCTGCCCTAATTAATTAATAAATGTATTAAATTTGGGGACAGCTATGACCTAATGGTGTTAGATAAGTGGGTTTGGGACCAAAAGGTTGCTAGCTCGATTCCTGAACCCGTAGGTAAAATGTGTGGTGGTGGAAGTGTGTGCTGCACCTTCTCTTCCTCCACTTTCATCTGAAGTGTCCTTGAGCAAGGCACCTAATACATAACTGCTCTCTGGGCGCCATGTCTGTTTATTCATTCATTCATTCATTTTCTCAACTGCTTAAACCTAATTAGGGTCACGGGGAGGCTGACGCCCATCTCAGCCGACTCAAGGGGAGGGCGGGGTAGACCTGGACGGCTTGTCAGGCCATCGCAGGGACAACATTCACACCTAGGGGAGATTTAGAACATCAAATTAACCTATTGTGCATGTTTTTGGACTGTGAGGAACCGGAGTACCCGGAGGAAACCCACGCAAGCGCTGGGAGAACACGCAAACTCCACACAGAAACGCCCGTGCTGGAAATCGAACCGAGGACCATCTTACTGTGAGGCGGATGTGCTAACAACTAGGTCACCTGCTGCCGCAATGTCTGTTTATTGTGAGTTAAACTTTTTTTTTTTTTTTTAAATCTCTTCTACAGATTCCTTTGTGAACAGTCAGGAGTGGACATTGAGTAGATCAGTTCCAGAACTCAAAGTGGTAAGTCTGTTGTTGTTGTTGTTGTTGTTTTATATACAAACTTTGCTGAACATAAAATTTACAACCAGATCCTAAATCCAAATCGCTGAATATAATAAAATCAAAATGAAGAGTTCTGATCTGTTACTTTTGTGTAAAATATATTTTGCTGAACAACCAGGAAGTAAAGAAACAGTAAGTCGAGCGCTGGGGAATTTTTTTGTTTCTCGAAGTACGTGATTAGCTGATTCTCTGGAGGATGGCAGGAATTTATGAAGAACAAAAGGAGCTGTAGTGGAAATTAGGCGGCTTTGGCTCTGTCGCTCGTAGTGTGCGGCTGGCGCTGAGGCACAGCAGAGCAGATGTGCTGCCGAAGCTGAGTGCCGCTTTCAGGTTGAACGCCTGGAGGCTTTTGAGCCGTTCATCCACGTCAATCATTAGGGAGCTTTCAACTTCTCTTCAGCATGGGGTGCCAATATTTATGGTTTCACGGTAAGAAATTTTGCATGCTTATGAAACACTTGTGACAGTTGAAAATTATGAATTATTTTTATGAGCCAATGGGGAGCAAAGAAAGTGGCTCTGCCATCTGATTGGCTGGTTTAAAAATGGAGGCGGTGCCTACTGTTAAGTAGGTCTTCCAATAAAGTTGACTTGTGCTTTGCTGCTTCGCTCTTTGCTGTCTTGAAATACAAACACCAACGGCCGACGTGGGCACCGAAGCTTTGAAATCCCTTTGCCAGAACTGATCAGATGTCAGTCATAATGCTTAAAAACTGCATTTTTTTTTTTTAAATTAAATTACTTTTTTTTTTTTTTTTTTTTTGCCTTTATCCTTTTTTTCCCTGGGCAGCCTTGCAGAAATGTTACTTTCAAAAAAATCAACACAGGATCACTACAGTAATAATAATAATAATAAGAAGAAGAAGCTGCGTTCATGCTGTGAAAACATTTAAATCAATCACTCTCTGAAGCAAACTCCTTTTGCATTCGGCGCCCTGAGGCCACACAATCTGGGATGTGCATGTGCCGAAATCACTGTGAGGCATCGCATCTCCTTAAGCCTCGTTAAGACCTGTACAGTGTTCTCGTCCTTGTAATTAAGCTCGAACTTGGATTAATCACCTACTTGCAGCCTGACGGGTTGGGGGAGGGAGAGTTCTGTTGCTCTTTGAAGACGTCTTCTACTTTATGCCTAAAAGGATGCGGCGGATGATGAGGGGATCATGTCGGGTTTTTTTGAAAGCCGTCATTAGAGATACTGGTGCAACGATCCCACATTCCTAGTCATGAACATCGTCTTGTGCTCGGTTCCATCTGTTAGGACCAAACGGGATCATTCCAAACTTCCTGAGCTTCCAAGACACGTCGATATGGGGAATTTGACTTCATGGATTTCTGGGATACAAACAGAATACAGTCGGCCCCCAACTTACGAAGACCCCGTGTACGAAATCCCCGAGTTACGAAAAACGTTTTCCTAAGTTTCCATCCCGGAGAAACGAAACAACCCCCTCTTACGAAAAGAAATTCAAAGTTCAAACGTGCCAATCAAAATTTCACACGACGTGCGAGTTGCTCTCTCATTGGTTGTCTCTCAACATCCCGCCCAGATAGAGACAGAAGGAAGCTTCACTCTTTAGTTTTTAGTTTAGATTTTTAAGTTGTTTAATTCAGTAAATGTTTAATAAATGTGGGTGCATTTGCGCTCATCTGGAATTCCGATCCCTCAAGGAATCAAATTAAGGTTGAGTTTGTCAAGCAGGGAATGCGCTTTGAATTCCACGTCTTGTGGGCGTGGCCCGCAGTGCACGTGTGCGAGAGAGAGAGGTGTGTGTGTTAATAAAAAATGTTTAATAATGGTTTAATTAATAAATGTCTGTCTGTCTGTCTTCCTTTCGGCTTTTTCCTTTTATTCGGGAGTCGCCACAGTGAATCATCTGATTCGCACGTTTGATTTGGCAGAGGTTTTACGTCGGATGCCCTTCCTGTCACAACCCTTTTTAGCAAGGGACAGAAACACACTGACGACTTTGCAGCTACTCTTTACGAAAGTCAGCAATGGTTCTTTTACATGAACCTCTCACCATAGACAGTGACAGACATGGCCCGCCTTTGATAACCCAGTTAGCCGCACTGGGGGGACATTGACAACCTTGTGGAGAGTGGGACTCGAACCCCCAACCTTTGGATCAGCGATCCAGCGCCGTATACCACTAGACCACTACTGCCCCAGTTTAATTAATAAATATGTTAATAAAATGGTTTAATATGTTAATAAAATGTTTAAATGGTTTAAATAATAATTGTTCTTTTACTTTTAACACATATTTCATACAAAATTGGTGAACTTTTATCATTTTTAAAGGGTTTATGGGGTTTATCCAGTCCAAAGTCTCGAGCCTTGGAACGAATTAGGTGTTTAACATGCAAGATGCGACCCCTACTCACGAAATCCGCGCGTTACGAGAAGGGCTCTGGAACGGATAAATTTCGTAAGTTGGGGGCCGATTCATGGATGTGGTGAAGGAGGACATGAAGGTCGTTGGTGTAAGAGAAGAAGATGCAAAGGATAGGGTGAGATGGAGGCAGATGATTCGCTGTGGCGACCCCTGAAGGGAAAAGCTGAAAGGAAAAGAAGAAGAAGGGGCCCGACTGTAGTTTCTCTGAGGTTTGGGCTGGGAGGGAGCGAGATCTCTGAACCATTCCGTTTTCCGCCACTCACTCACTCTCACACTTATTTGTCAAGTCACTCAATTCTATGAGAGTCGTGCAGAGGTTGGAGCCTATCTCAACTGACACTGGGTAAAGGCAATTCATCACAGGTACCACACACACACACACACACACACACACACACACACACAACTATTCCTACTCTCACTTGCACTCGGTTCATTTTTGCCTGATGTGCATGTCTTCAGACTCTTTTGGAAGAAACTCTTGCGAGCACGGCTGGAACATGAACATGCAAGCTCCATACACCGACCAGGGACTTGAATCCTGGACCATCTTGATGTGGGACGGATAAATCTTTTCATATACCAGCGAATCCCAAATGAATTAATGAGTAATTAACTCCAGGGTGCTTGATTTGTGCCACATTAGTTCCAGTTGTGGTTGTCCAACTCCTTCTAAATCACCCGGCCACAAAGTCTACGGAACATTTACTCGTCTTCTGCGCATGTATCAGAGTATTCATGCCCAACGTGCTGCTGTTCTTCAGAAGCCTGTTGTGTTGTCATTGTTTCAGTCTTAGTCATGTTGCATGATGGGATGGCCGTTTCATATATACCATCTATTATATTTATCGTATTTATTTCCTCTTCTTTATCCTCACCCACCATCTTTGCTGTAAACACATGACATGACTACCCTGCTGCAACTCATAATTTATAGTTTTGTAATGTTACCCAATAGCACGCAGTATCGCCGATTCTCAATAACCAACCGAACAGCAGCGGCAAAGCCGGGGTTTTTTTCTCACAGCCACTCCCTTCATCAACCACGCAACATATTCTGACCATGCTAAAACAGTTTTATAACAAGGAACAACCAGATTAAACCTACTTTGGTTTTATGTCCATCCATAATCTATACCATATATCCGTCAGGCTCACAGGACAAGCTGGAGCCAATCGCACCTGAGTTCAGGTGAGAGGCGGGGTTACACACTGAGCAAGTCATCAGTCTATCGCAGGACTGTCTCTCACACACACACACACTCACACTCACACACACACACACACACACATACACACACACACACACACACACACACACACACACTCACACACACAACTATTCACACTCACACTTAGGGGAAGTCAGTTAGCATGATGTGCTAATATCGTCTTTTGGCTATGAGAGGGAGCCAGACTACCTCGAGGACACCTGTGCAAGCACAGAGACAACATGCAAAGTTCTTACCCAGAACCTTCTCAGTACTCAAACCTAGGACCGTGTTGCAGTGGGGTTAGATGTGCTGACCGTAATGCCAGCATGACGCCCTTACCAAAGATGAATCGATGGATGGGATCAAAGCTCGTATCATTGAAAATTCGTAATAAAAGACAGTCGCGAGTCAAGGTACCACTGTGTACGCTTAATATGTGTGTATCTATCCATGGGATATTTAGGGCTTTCATTAAGTTTATGGGTACATGGAGGGAATATATGAAGTCGGCGTTTAAGGGAATAGTGCCGGAGCTGCTCTATTTCGGGGGGCCATCCATGGGCAAAGACTTGGTGGAGGTACAAGGAGGCGAAGCCCCCTTGAAGTTGAAGCATGTTTCATGCCATAAAATGCATTTCTGGGCATCTAACCCTGCCTTAAGTTTCTTTTAATTTTCCAAATGACTATGCATTGCTCTTCTGTTACTGCTGAGAATGTGTTTCCTTTACCAAGTGGTTACTTCTGGATGTCGCGGTGTTGCTGTAGCAGCATTTCGATCAGAGGCAACAACTTGGTAAAGGAAACCAATGCGATGTTCTAACAACCTCAGCGATGTAATAAAGTTATGGTTTTACGAATGTGTATAGCGAAATCTTCGCGCTTCCTCTGTTTATATTTGCATAGGAAATACTATCAAGCCAATGAATGGCAAAGCTGTGCGTGTTCCCTGCTCATGTGACCTGCAAAAGTCAGAACTCTTCAAAAACTAGGTCAGAACGCTGGTGGTGGGAAATTTAAACTTCGAAATATTCAGGAAATGGAGTCGTATATCCATGAAATATTTGTATGTGTTATTAGAAAGAATACAGTAAATGATTTTGTGGACTCAAACGTGACATCTTGATAAGAGGACATTCAATACAAAGTGCTCGCGGCTGACTCCATTGGACAATGTCACATACACAAGATAACCAGCTTGCAGGCATCTGAACATCTTAAAAAAAGTTCTGATCAGTCACAAAACTGAGCGGTCAGCCTGTGCTGCTTCTTCTCTTACACACCAAAAACCCTTGGGTCGGTTGGGTTCGGGAGAACACAGCTTTATTTTAACCCGACCGCGCGGTTCTGTGCACACTGTTCATAATCAGCCAGGATTACAAGCTTCCTCCAGCATCATCATCTTCCACTTCTTCCAGGGTTGGGTCGTGGGGGAAGCAACTTAAGCAATGAGGTCCAGACGTCCCTCTCCCCAGCCACCTCCTACAGCTCTTCAGGGGGACACCGAGGTGTTCCCAGACAAGCCAAGAGACATAGTCCGTCCAGCGTGTTCTAAGTTGATCCCGGGGTCTCTTCCCAGTTGGACGCGCCTGAAACACCTCACCAGGGAGGCGTTCGGGAGGCATTGTGACCAGATGCCTGAGCCACCTCTACTGGCCCTCGATGCAGCGGAGCAGCGGTTCTACTCCGAACTCTCCCCAGATGGTAGAGCTTCTCACCTCATCTCGAAGGGAGAGTCCCGCCACCCGCGAAGGAAGCTCATTTCAGCCATCTGTATCCGCGATCTTGTTCTTTCGGTCACTACTCAAACCTCGTGACCGTAGGTGAGGGTTGGAATGTAGATCGACTGGTAAATCGAGAGCCTTGCCTTGCGGCTCAGCTCCCTCTTCACTCTCTCTTCACCTCCAGCATCATCAACTCCCATAATCCATTGCGCGAAACACACTGCATACTTTATTAGTGTGCTGGGCTTTCCTCAGTGTAGCAGCTCTTGGACTTCAGAAGAACCACAGTGGAGAGTCTCGAACAGGTGGATGTATGTCATGGAGATACAGGACAATACTTTCACTCTTTCACTGAAAAACTATGCGGTTGAGAATAAGTGCACAGTTTACACATCAACACCTTACAGAATGAAAAAAGCACTCGGACAGTTTAATTTGATCTAAAATCTCAGTGTAATACAAATAGCGCTAAATACCTGCTCCGCTTAGTAAATGTATTTTGTTCACTGTCATTTGGTATACTGTACTGCGTTTATATCAGGTGATAGAGTTCACAACATAATGGTTTCTTATAAACAAAATAGGTGGAAACATTTATAGAAATGCCTGAATGACTAACAGCTCATTCTGTTGTGCTGTGTACCTCGTGAGCGGCCCGGAACATCAACAACGGCTGTAATGACATCACTTGCCATCATTTACTCCCAGGCTTTACATGCATCTTAAAGTGCGCTTCTGCCATGTGGTTATTTTTTTTTTCAGTTTGGAGTAGTAAAGGTATATTGCGGGTATGTCATATATGTATATATGTTTAAAATCCCTAAGTCCATTAATAGAGTTTTCCAGACAGGGATGAACATTGAAATTGTGTTCCATTCATATTTCAATGTTCTTCCCTTATTTAAATAAAATACTTTTTCTTGCTATGACATTGCTGTATTGTGTTGCAGGGCATTGTGGGTAACCTCTCCAGCGGGAAGTCGGCCCTTGTGCACCGGTACCTGACAGGAACATATGTCCAGGAGGAGTCCCCAGAGGGTGAGTGGACATGACTGGAACAGCGAACTGCTGTGTGTGATTTGTTTTTCAGAGTCAGTGCAACCTGCTGCGCGACCGACCCTGCTGCTCGTATCATTACAGTGTGTGTTTCAAATTATTATGAGCTGTTTTACTTATTTGTTTGTTTGTTTATTTATTTTTATTTCTCCTGAAACAAAAAAAATAACCATAGTCTGTTTTTTTCCTACTATATATATATATATATATATATATATATATATATATACTGTATATATATATGTGTGTGTGTGTGTGTATGTGTATATATGTGTATATATGTATATATAGTGTATATATATATATATATATATATATATAAGAGGTGGAGTTAAAGCCCGCCTGGGATTTTGAGTTGATGTCCACTCTCGTAATAATAACGAACATAATTTCACATGTTTGTTATTTTTACACTCACAACCACAAGAGGGCACTCTAGGCTTGGGTACCACTACCTGCTCATCCTGTACCACTGAAGGAATCCCCCCCCCCCCACCCCCCAAAAAAAAAAAAAAAATCCTATTCTGCGGATTACAAGCTGCAAGTAGTGAAATGTGCAGCAGAAAATGGTACTGTAATTGTGCAGCACAAAGAAAGTTTGGTGTGAACAAGAAGCTTGTGAGGTACTGGAGAAAAGCGGAAATTATTATTACTGCAATGAAGAAAACAAAAAAGCTAATTGCAGGCTAAAAGCTAGATGGCTACAGCTAGAGGAACAATTTGTGCATGGGTGCTTGGGCAACGTGCTGCAGTGAGGGGCTTGTCAAGAGTGGAGTTGCATCTCCACGTCCAGGTAGTTGTCAAGGAGATGAATATAAATGACTTTACACGAGGACTTTCTTTGTGTTACCGCTTTATGAAATGCAACCACTTCTCTGAGAGCGAGGCCACAATATCACAAAAAGTGCCAGCAGATTTCCAAGCCAAGGTAAACAATTTCCATGAGTTTGCGACTTATAGTCCAGTGCGACCTATATATGGTTTTTTCTTCTTTATTATGCATGTTTTGGCTGTGAGCATAAACATACATGATGCTGCCACCTGCATCTTTATGAACTGCTGCGCCTGCGCATTTGGGAGCAGCCTGTCAATGGGGGAATTGCTATCTACCCCTTTTGTACGAGTGAGCTTATAGACACGCGTGACTGGCTGGTGATAACTTTGAGTGACAGGGAAGTGAGCGTATGCCATCCACCCCCCCCTCCCTCACGAGAGCTTGGCGTATTAGCTCCCACTTCGCTCTCTGGATTCATGTGTGTGATCTACAGGTTGATAGTTGTGCGCTGTGTCGATGTGCCTCTCAGGATCCTGGGAAGTTTTTTAGCAGGAATGATATTTTGTGAGATATGTTGCTGTACCTCACCGTTGATTTATTTTTCGATAAAACCAATTCCAGGTGGTACTCCCACCGCTTTTAAGGCGGAGCCTCAGAATGTTTCTCGCCTGTTAGGCCAGCGTGGATGTACGCCAGACAATTCATGACTTGTCAATGACTCATGGGAGTCTTTAGCAGTACATCTTCTTTTCATGTTCTCTCTTTTAATTCCTGTACTTAAGAACAGCTTTATATATATTTATATATATAAAAAGTATTTAATTGGATCTTTATTGTATAAGTTGTAGGTAATTAGACTCAGATCCGATGACGTCTCTGGTAATTCTGACAGAAATGGGTTGATTAAATCGTGTCTGGCACGTATCGGTATTATTCTTGTGCTCCTGTGGATTTGCTGCCGCAGTGACAGGCGTTACGATCCGCCAGCTGCGGTGTTGCTATAGCAACACTGTGTCAGGCAGAGATCGGGGGCTGCTTTTGCTGTGTCAAGGTCTAAACCGTGTTCTCGGTCCACATGTTCCCTTCGTGCAAGGAAAATTTAATTAAAAAAAAGAAAAACAATCCTGCTCGAGTGTAAAAGCTGAACAATTATTATTAATTATTATGTTTTATTTGCTGCGTATCATGCAATCAATTCGCACTCATCTTGTGGAAGGTGTACGCTCTTTATTTTTGTGTCGTATTGTTTTAAGGCAGGGCTGAAGGGAGGCGAATGAGATAGGGCTTGTCTTTGCTGACATGTCAGGATTTGCCCTCTCAGCACAATGATAATTACCTGCCGCTGTTATTAAGGCGTTCTATGCTTTGCCTCTTTCAAGGTGGCGTTGTCATTAGCACATCCGCCGTACAGAGAGAAGAAAGTCATGGATTCGGTTTCCGGGCTCACGTGTTTCTGTATGGGGTTTGCATGTTCTCCCCTTGCCTCCACAGGTTTCCTCCAGGTTCTCCGGATTAAACAAAAGTTTGTGTTCAAAAGTGCAGAAGCACTCTGGATATAAACAGATTCACTATCGTTCGATCCCTAGGTGGCCCTGAGCTCAGAGTGGGTGCAGAACCTGAGATGGGATTCAAAACTTCACCATGTTCTCGCTGCCGTTCCTGATTGAGGCTCTCGCCCCAATTTTCATTTTCATGTTTGTAGAGAGTAGAAGTAATCTGCTTATTCAGCCTCTGAGAAGAAAAGAACACAGTCATGCGTGCTGGCGTGGCGGGAAAGAAAAGAGTAGATAGTTAAAAATTGGTGATGAAAGCGCTCCTGAATAAATGTTGGCGTGAAGTTTGTGCCCTGTTTGACATCGGCTTTCATTCCTTCTAAGAAATTAGCAAAGTTGCTGTTGATGATGTAAATATTTCAGACTCTAGGTTTCGTTATGCAAAGTGTAACCCCGCCCATTGTTCCGTCAGGATGGACCAATCTGTAGCCTGGTCTGGGACGAGCAGACTTGAGCAGACTTGTATCGAAGAGAGGCTTTTTTTTTTTTAAACTTTTGCAGAAGACATTTTAATTTAGCATGTGGGCGGAATGGTGGTTAGCATGTCCGCCTCAAAGCAAGAAGGTCGATTCCCAGGCTCAGAAGGTCCTGTGCGGAGTGTGGGCTCTCTGTGCTTGTGTGGAATTCCTCCTTTTACTCTGGTTTCCTCCCACAGTCCAAAGAATTACACATCAGGAAAATTGGCTGCTCCAAATTGCTCCAGGTGTGAATGGTTGTGCGTTTGTGTTGGCCGTGCATTGGTCTGGCGAGCTGTTCATAGTGTACCCACCTTTGCCCAATGTTGGCTGAGAAAAGCACCGGCCTCTCTGCGACCCCGAGTAGAATTAAGCGGTTCAGCACATGAGTTAGTGAGTGTACGTACCCAGTTCAGAATGGTCACGTTATGTTAGCCATCACTTTAAAACCATTTCCATTACATGAACATATCATATGTTATTTGATTTAAGAATTAAGTATTATTTATAAAAAATTGTAATACAGTGGTACCTTGTCTAACTAATTTAGTGTATTCCGAGGACGAGCTCATAAGACGAAAAGTTCGTTAGATGAAACAATTATTCCCATAAGAAATAACAGAAAACCTATTAATCCGTTTCAACCCCCTCCCAAACTCATATAATCTGCCACAAACACGTATATTTGATTTAATGTATTAAAGATAAACACGTAAAAACAATAAATATTTCATAATAATACATGTACATTAACGTTAATAATAATAAATAATAATGACACAAAAATAAACAATAAGTCACCTAAGCCTTCCGATCATCGACTGCAGCAAAGATGTCACATGGGCATGCATGAGGTGGTGCGTAACAGAGAAGGAGGAGCAGGAGGACAATTTTGGGTGTGTGCACGCTACGAACACCAGCGAGGAAAGGCTCATGGTGAGCTCCCACAAGCCAATTGCATCAGAAATAGTGGGGCGTGACTCCTTGGGGGGGGGGGGGGTGTGTATGATGCCGGGGGGGTTGCATATGACTTTGGGGAACATGCTTTTTTGCCATACTGTACTAGAATTAAGTGTAATTGCGCCTCCACTACAGTAGTTGGCAGTGGTGCTATCATTGTCTCACTCAAACGATATGAAGTCAGTAAACACCATTTATAGTTGCGCGCTAGGCGGGTGGCGTCAAATGTTTTTTCTTCCAATAGGTGGCGTCACATAAAATAATTAAGAAGCACTGTGACAAGGCTTCGTGGATGAATACACACGGAAGAATACAAGGCTAATTGGCCCGGAAAAGACCTTTCCCAGCAGAGCTCTTAAATTGAATTTTTGCTTGTTGGATGGGGCAGATTTTTCGTGGCATCGAAACTCGTATCATAAAAATCGTTATAAGGGACACTCGCTAGACGAGGTCCCACTGTTTTTTTTTGTTTCATGACAACAGCAATGACTAGTGTAGCTAAAGTTTTCCTCGTCGTTTCTTTTTCATTTTATTTTCTGTATGAGGTGTAAACACGATCATGTCTTTGTTCTCTGTCACAGGTGGGAGATTTAAAAAGGAGATTGTAGTGGATGGACAGAGCTATCTGCTGCTAATCCGAGATGAAGGAGGACCCCCTGAGCTTCAGGTACGGCTGCATTACAGTCAATGCTGTTTGAATACCTGCTAATAATTTTGAAGCCTTCATTTCCTCTTTATGAAAAGAGACTGATGCGGTAGGCGCTTCAGTGATGTCATCTGCCCACCGCACTGAGGCCATGATATCGTCGAATCAGGACAAACAGCATCAATATTCCAATACATATAAAGCTACGTAATTAATGCTTCAGGGTGAAGTTGTCTCTTAAACATCAGCGTTTCTCCGGAAACTGTGTCAGCAGCTGGTAAATTTTGTAAAAAGAGACCCATTTCCGAGCCCCTTGGTGACGCGTTCATTATTAGAAACACCATTATCAGCCTAATGCAGTCCGTCCCTAATTGCTGTCAGCGCTAAATGCACATGGATGATTTTGAAGATGTGCAATGAAAGTGCAGTGAATTAAAATGACCTCTGGGAGATTTCGGGGCACTTACCTCATTTGTGTTCAGCGGCGACGGCAGCATGGTGAGGTGGGGCCAGGCGAGTGGCCCTACAAAGGAAAGATGGATGTTTTGTGCGCTCGCTCCTGCCTGGTGTCTTTTGGGGCATGTATTGGTCTGTTCTGTTCTGTTTCCCTTTTTTAAAATGATACATAGCCTGCGACAGCTCGTTGTAATTACACGTGCCGGAGGCTCGTAGCGAAACAGCGGGAGAGAAGACGCTGATGGAAAGTGTTCCAGGAACACTTGACAGAAGTGAATCAGCTTTTGTTTCCTCCATTCGCTGTTCTTCAGTTAAGAAAATGTTATGGTAATGAGTAATGAGCTGTTCTCCTAGAATTGTGGTAGTAAATACCATTGGTACCCCTTCTTTTATTGTGGGCGTAAACCTGTAGCTGTTCTTCCAGTGGCGTATTTATCGGTGATCAGCTGTTTATCTGTTGCCGACATGAACTATTAACATTTTTCAATAGAAAAGTTGCAGTGGTGGCCCAGTAGTAAGGTGCTGGATCACTGATCCCAAGGGTGGGGGTTGAAGTCCCACTATCATTGGGTTGGTCACTGCTGTTCCCCCTCAGTGCAGCTAACTGGGTTATCGGCCAGCCGTGTCTCTCACTGTCGGTGTCGAGAGGTTCATGTAAAAAACCATTACTGACTTTCATAAAGAGGACCTGTATAGCTGTCAGCGTGATTCTGCCCTGCAATGGCCAGGGTGTACTCTGCCCTTGTTCAGAGTCACCTGAGATGGGCGCCAGCCTCCCCGCGACCCTAATTACGATGAAGCGGTCCAGAAAATGAATTAATTAAAAAAGAACAATTATCTGTTCCTCCTTTGTAGTAACAAATTGCCAGCTGTTCTTGTATTCGATTGAATAATTAGCTGTTCCTCCTTTTCTAGTGAATTATGAGCTGTTCTGGCATTATTACTGATGAATAATTCACAGTTCTCTCTTATAATAATGAACATAAAGGCAGTGATGGCTTCGAGGTTAATACGATGGGTTACTGATCCGAAGGTCAGTGGTTCAATCCCTACTGTCACCACTGTTGGGCCCTTGAGCAAGGCTCTTAACCCTATGAGGCCCGAATTATTTTTGCAGTTAAAAAAAAAAATTATCACTGGTTTTTCCTAATCATAAAGGCTAAAGACCTAAGGCAGCATCTCGAACTCATTTCTTTCAACAAAATGATAATAACACTAATAATAATAATACTGTAGTAATAATAATAATAATAACAAATAACACTCACAAATTTGTGAACAACACAATCCTGCGCACTCAAGGTCGTATCACAGCTGACTGAGGCACGTGGGATCAAGCTGTGTTACATCACTTGATGCCGCAACAAGTATGAGACACATTCTGAACAGCAGCAGCACACGTCTAGTAGTTATTAGCATTTTTTTAAAAGAGGACCGTATGGTCCTGCTGGGTGTTAAAGGATTAACCATAAATTGCTCAGTTGTGTAAAAAAAACAAAAGATAATTGTAAGATGCTCCGATTAAGATCATTCCAAGTGTCGTAAATGTGAACATTTTGGCTGTTCCTTCTTTGTAATGATTTATTGTCATTGATTTAAAATAATACAATTTAATGACTTTATTTTCATAAATAATTAGCTTTTCTCTCTTATACTGTAGTAATAAACGTTTGGCTGTTCTTTTGTTCGACTGAATAATTCGATGCTCAGACTTTAGAACATTTAAAGGCTTAGTTCCTTCTTTGTAGTGGTGATTGAGTTTTCTTCCATTGTTATTCCTGAGTAATTGGCTGTTCTCTCTCATAGTAAGGGTAATTTATCAGGGTTTTTTATTCAAGCAAATAATTAGCTGTTTTTTCATTATAATTATTAAAGATTAATTGTTCTTCCATTATTGTAATAGCCAACTGCTGTTCCTCTTTGAAGTGAGATATGTTTAGTTGTTTTTCTGTTACCATGACGATGAGCTCCTCTTCTTTTTAAAATGAACGAGATGCTTCTTTGTTGATGACTCGTTTTTTTTATTCTGGTGAATAATTAATGATTTCTCCAATTATAGGTTGACCAATTAGCTGTTCCTCCTTTTTGATAATCAATGGCCGGTTGTGTTTGCAGTATGATCATGAATGATGAGCCATTTTTCTTTGATAGCAGTGAACAACTTTGAACATTTGGCTGTTCTTCCATTAAGATCAGCTGATGTTTTATTATGGTAGCATATAAGTGCTACGCAAATGACTTCTGACCTTTGGATATTTCTCCTTTGCATGCTAACCTGAGGTTCGAGAAAAATAAAATTGTTCATTTCTGCTGCACTGAAGATGTTTGAGGGTTGAAATGGGTCATGCTTGATAAACCCTGTGTTCTCTTACTCTTTGGCTCAGTTCGCCGCCTGGGTGGATGCTGTGGTGTTTGTCTTCAGCCTGGAAGATGAAATCAGTTTCCAAACAGTCTATAACTACTTCCTGCGCCTGTCCAGCTACAGGAACACAGCAGAAGTGCCCATGGTGCTAGTGGGCACGCAGGGTGAGTCACACCCCACCGGTTCTCCTTTTTTCATCATTAAACCCCACTCTCACTCACACTTACAGCTCTCCTATGTTCTCGGTACGCAACAAAAAGAAATACACCACCTTCACTGATTCTTTAGCCAAAACCAATGTAACCGGGCATTCTGTTTTTCTTTCTCCTCTGTCAAGATGCCATCAGTGCCACCAATCCACGAGTCATCGATGATGCCCGAGCCCGCAAGCTCTCCAACGACTTGAAGCGCTCTACTTACTACGAGACCTGCTCCACTTACGGCCTCAATGTGGAGAGAGTCTTCCAGGATGGTGAGACAGCCATCAAAGCAGCTTCCCAGATCCTACAAGTTTAAATAAAGCACAGATCTTTTTAATCAAATTTTTATACCGCTTACCTTAATATTCACCGCCCCCTTCAGCAACCGGGACTTAATTTGGGTGAAATTATTTATTTATACACGCATAAAATAGACCTAATTGTAAAAAGATTACAGTGGAACCTCTGTGGTCGAACACAAATCGTTCCAAAGATGTGGTCAATTACAATTTGTTCGAAGAGTGAAACAATATTTCCCATCAGAAATAGTTAAAAGTCGATTAATGCATTCAGATGAATGTTTACTAAAATTAAGTGAAATTCCTCCACAGTAGATGGCAGTGGCGTTCTCATTGTCGCTCTATGGTGTAGGGAAAAAGCGCCGAGCACACGATATGAAGTGCAGTAAACATTATTTATAGTTGTGCGCGGGGTGCTGGGGGGGCATGAAATATTCTTTTTTTCTTCCTATAGGGGGCATCACAGAAAATAATTGAGACGCACTGCACAAGACATTCTCGGAGCGCAGAGGAATACACGCAGAGGAATACAAGGATAATCGGCCCGGAAAAGCCATTTCCCCGGCAGAGCTCGTAAATCAAAATTTTGCTCATTGGATGGGGCGGATTTTTGGTGGGATCAAAGCTCGCACTGTTTTTGTTTACCTTTATTGTTGCGATGGGTCAGCGTATGTTGATGGATGGGGAAGAAGAAATGAGGGGAGGGGTTATTGCTTTTAGGGGCGTGGCGGTTTTTCCCTTCTCTGACTCTTGATCGCAGTTGATTGTTCACGTTCTCACAACTTTCCGCTTTTCCTTTCCAGTAGAGTTACTGCTGCTGTTCTTTCGATTCAGGGTGAAGGGTTAAAGTAGCCATGATGTAATGAACACAGTTCAGAATGTGTAATAAACACAATACGCAGTACGAGACTCTCTCACTGACTGTTCAAACTACTGAGCACTGAGCAGCGTTCAACACACTCGGCTCTGATCCGTTCCAACTCTGATCATTTGTTCTAACACCAAGGCAGATTTTCCTCACAACTTTTTATCGAACTCCGATTTGTTCGCCTAAAGAGTCGTTCAACCCCCGAGGTTCCACTCTATTAGATTTCAAAGTCCTGTGACGTATGCTGATGGTAGTTCTGGTGCACTCGTGCATTTCCATAGCACCAATAGACGAGGAGTTAAAGGACTCGGTAGTTTTTTCTTTGTTCTGCCGCCTCCCTTCTGTAATATTCCTCCATGTCTATGTAGCTTCCTTCTTGGATCTCCAAAAGTAGCACTTCGAAGCCATTTTTTTTTAAAAACATCAGCTTTAAATCATAAATAATAAGTCTTCCTCTAGATAGAAGTGTGTGTGTGTGTGTGTGTGTGTGTGTGTGTGTGTGCGTGCATGTATATAAACCTGATTTTACCCTGGGGCCCATGATGCTCATAATCTCCACAATTTAAAAGAATCGTGATTAGCATGGGGTGATTGTGGGATCTAATCATGTTGGTCTGAAGGAAATTTGATGGACTTGTGATTATCTTGAGGGAATTTGGTGGAATCATCATCTCAGGGGAACATGGTGGAACCGAGATGATCTCGAGGGAACTTGCTGGAATCATGATTATCTCGAGGGAACCTGGTGGAATTGTGATGATTTCGAGGGAACCTGGTGGACTTGGTTACAACTGGGTGGAATCATGATTTGGACAAATTTTTTTTACTGTCAAATATTTTGTCTCGATTCTTACATTTTATTATGATTTGACACAAACTGATCAAAGTTTAGATTAACAAAGCTTAGCAGACCTTAACGCTCCATCATAGTGGATATTGATGAACCTGGAAACATGATTCCTTCAAGTTTCATCTCATGGGTTCATCCGGCCTCCTTTTTCTACCCCACTGGTTCTCCAAGTGTGTTTATAAATCATGGTGCCCCACACTACTTCTTGAACCTATGGATGCCGTGGACATTGTGGCCTTGGTGTAAATCCAGAGTAAAACCATGAATCCCCCACCCTACCCCACCCCACCTCTTTTTATTTATTTAATTCTTTGCTAATATGATTTGATGGCTTGGATATTGCTGATCCAGATAAACGCATTTATTCTGGAGATAAAACTAACACCTATGTGTCGATGTTTTTGTAAGACAAACACAAAGTTGTTTTGTTTTAATTGCTTAAATTAATTGGAGTGCGATCTAATCTCGCCGTCCCTGTCTCATCTCGATGATTTTTTTATTTATTTTTTTTTATGGCTGAGGAGGTGATGGCTAATGTTTCTTTCCTTCGCTTAATCGAGTCCTTAGGCTATGCTTCCAATAATTAAAAGAAGATATTTGATGTACACTCCGGAGCATCAGGCTCTAATCGCTTACTTATTTCTCTTATCTGCTGTTCATCTGCAGTAATTATCCATCTCTGAACTTCTGCTGCCTCTTAACAGTGCAGTGCCTCTGCTGCTAGTAATACCCACACGCTCACTGCATTTACGGATTTTATGTTTTATCCCAAACTCCTGCACCTTTCCTCAGATTGATGTTATTTTAGGGACATGATGAATGAGCTTCTGGGGAAGAGCATGTTTAATAATGATTAAAAAAGGAGGAACCACAGAGGAAGACATCGTGATGATCTCGAGCGATCTGTCCATGTCTCTTCAGAGAACGGATCAAATGAACAACATTTTAAACTGTTGTAATAATTTTATTTTTAATTCTAGCAAATACTGTGTGCTATGACAGAAACTCAGCATCTTCAGGAGTGTAATGAGTCTTTGTGCTGATATGCCGCAGTGAAGGGAGGGATATGATGATATGTGGCATTTGTACACCCTCTACTGGCTGGATATCGCATTGCTCATTCAGTCCGAAACCTCAAGTCACTGGGTCTGGATCTAGTGCAACCCTGACCCGGGATGAATATGAGTTGAATTAATGAACAGAGATATAAACAACAAAATACTTCAAAGGTTGCAAAAAATGCGCAAAGAAAGTTGCAACGTTTATGAGGAAACGGCTAATAATTACCTCAGAGATTTACCTCAGGAATAAACATCGACGTTTTCCTTAACAAAATATCGATGAAGAATTTTATTCAGATTTTAAAGCTGCGTTGAGCACTCAAGCTTCTCATTCTGTTTACCAGACTCCCATAAATCCCGAAAAGCAAACAAGAATCATAATATTCTCATGTTATATCATAATGTTTACTGCTAAGTGTCACTAACTTATTTAATATTTGCTAACCTGACAGAACATGTGAGTGGATTTAGCCCGTTAATGCCCAAATTATTTTGCATTTTTTAAAAAAATTATCTTTTCTTTCAACAAAATTGTAATAACACTAATAATAATAACATAATAATAACAAATAATAACACTCACAAATTCATGAACAACACAATCCTGCTCACTCAAGGCTGTCTCACAGCTGACTGAGGCACATGGGATCAAGCTATGTTACATCAGGCGACGCCACAAAAAGTATAGAATGCATCTAGTAGTTATTAGCATTTTTTGAAAGAGGACCATATGGTCCTGCTGGGCGTTAAAGGGTTAAGTTATGTTTGCAAATATTTGTAATCTTTACTGCTAACAAAAGACATGAATGGAATTTGGTGCGGTTTACATTATAATTATAGCTATTGTATCTTATATAAATATTTAGAATTCTTCACCGACGGCTCCAGCCAGCTCACTAACCTGGCATGAATGTCTGAGAAGATCCGTATTATTTCTACATGTCCATGCCGGTTGTTGCTAACCATACTGCTAGTCAATTAGCTAGCATGCACTAACCTTCAAGTATCTCAGAGGATTTTTTGTGTTTTACAGTATTTAAGGACCATAACTAGTCAAAATCCTTATTAAAAACATTAGCTAGCTTGCTGACGTGCACTAAATTGATTGAATTTTCTTTACTGTTAACAAAAGATGTGAAAGAACATTATATAATATTCGATGAATCTTCTGATATCTTCTTCTTCTTTTCCTTTCGGCTTTTCCCTTCAGGGGTCGCCACAGCGAATCATCTGCCTCCATCTCACCCTATCCTTTGCATCTTCTTCTCTTACACCAACGACCTTCATGTCCTCCTTCACCACATCCATGAATCGTCTCTTTGGTCTTCCTCTAGGCCTTCTGCCTGGTAGTTCCAGCCTCAGCATCCTATTACCAGTATACTCACTATCCCTCCTCTGTACATGTCCAAACCATCTCAATCTAGCCTCTCTGACTTTGTCTCCAAAACATCTTACATGTGCTATCCCTCTGATGTGCTTATTCCTAATCCTATCCATCCTCGTTACTCCCAAAGAGAACCTCAACATTTTCATCTCTGCTACCGCCAGCTCTGCCGCCTGTCTTTTCCCCAGGGCCACTGTTTCTAACCCATACAACATCATTGGCCTCAACACCGTCTTGTACACTTTTCCTTTCATTCTTGCCGATACTCTCCTATCACACATCACACCGGACAATTTTCTCCAAATAGTTATAATCCTTCACTCATAGCTCCACCGAAAGTAGGCGCTTGTTGCACAGACCAGTATTGAGATAAGGGCCAGAAAAGTAAAAGTGGTCCATTTTTTTTAATTGAAATTCAGATTTTTGCATAAACTATTAAAACAAGTATTCAACTATCACTTGCTCACGTGAAATCGACTAAAAAATTTTTTTTTCCCCATTTTTCTGGCGAGTACCCTCATAAAACTAGATAAAACAGTAGCAAAACTTATGGTTTTCGTTGCAATTATTCACCGAGTTCAGTATAAGACACAATATAATCCATACACCAGAAGAACGGCCATGATGTAGTACTGTTTTGATATTAAAATTAGCTTCCATGCCATTTCAGCGAATAAAATAAAGGTTATGAAGACGATATGCTCGTAAACATGCTAAAGAGGATCTGAAACAAGCACACTGATTGGTCAGCTCGGCCTTGCACATGCACAGTGCCCGTTACACGTTAACTTCCGGTGTTAACTTCCAGAATTTATCTCCGACTTTCTCTTCAATAACAGTCATTATGTTTATTTATAATATTGTGAATACACATAATTTCTGGAACAGGAGAGTGAAATGTCATCTGTGATGTCTAGCAGCATTAGTATAGATGCAAAATTCAACGCGAGAATTGGGCTTTGAAGATCCCGTAATCCTTGGCGTTCTTGAAGATTATTTTGCTGGTGAGTATTTTTCTCTGCATGCAAAATTTGATTATGGAATTTTTTTGATTATTTGATTTGTGTATAAACTTTCCTGGACTGGACATGCTGGATTGTGGGTTGTTTAGTTTTGTACAAAAATCGGTCAAGACCTGAAAAATACTTAAATGTTTCATTACTTTTACAGATGAACAAACTGATGATG
The DNA here is from genome assembly GCA_024760905.1 of Plotosus lineatus. Classification (NCBI taxonomy): domain Eukaryota; kingdom Metazoa; phylum Chordata; class Actinopteri; order Siluriformes; family Plotosidae; genus Plotosus; species Plotosus lineatus. Next base: position 112,106,698 of record CM045728.1, read on the forward strand.
ATGCCAGCTGTGTTGATGAAGATTTTGATTTTGATGTTGATGAAGAAGAGGCATCTGTTAGTAAAAGTGTGCATGAGTCAGTTTGTTGTGTTTGTGACGATGATGTGATCTTCTCTGCTGAGCAGGATACAGATTGAGATGATAATGATGAGGACAGAGTTGATGAAGCTTACTTGTATAAAGAGATCAGAGAGTTTTGTTATATAGTTTTTTATATATAGTTTTCTTACTTTCAATGTTATTGTTTAAACCTGACAGTGTTTTTTTTAAATCAGTATCATTTGAAGGCATTTGAACCTTTATATAATGGTTGAAAAGATAAATACTGATCTTATTGAAATAAACAGAAAGTTAAAAAAGTCGATTTTTGTTCATTTTTGGGGCTTACCACGGTGACTGATGGATTTAAAAAGGGCATGTCAGATGAAATGAGGATGATTTCTCTTATCATCTCTTCCTAAAGCTTTTCCTAGACATGTTTTCTAAAAGTTTATATGGCTGGGGTGCATAAAAATGTTTGGTTGCTAAGGACTAATGATGTTGGGAGAAGTGCAATCGTTGTGCTCATTTTTCTCTAAAACGTCTTTTGAAATTTTTAGTTGAATGCTGACACAAAAAACTGGCATAGCTCGGTCAGTTTTCAAGGTATTGACAAACTTTTTGTTGCATTTTGTAGCTTTGTGCCTCCTCTATCTGACTGTGTAAAAAGCTCATTTTTCATTTTTGGATGCAAGAGCCTACTTTCTGTGGAGTGGCTCACATATACCAACCACCTAGCATTCATATCTATGAGGAGTTACCATATTTCTTAATATTTATACAGTCTCTTGCCAACTGGAATGCTAGTCAGTTAACTAATATGTTCTAATCTGGGTATCTAAGAGGATTTGGTGTGCTTCAGATTTCAATTACATAAATACAGTGGGACCTTGTCTTACGAGTGTCTTTTATAACAAATTTTCCATGATACAAGCTTCAATCCCACCAAAGATCTGTCTCATCCAACAAGCAAAATTTTGATTTACGAGCTCTGCTGGGGAAATGGCTTTTCTGGGCCGATTAGCCTCGTATTTTTCCACGTGTACTCTTCCGCATGTATTCCTCTGTGCTCCGAGAATGCCTTGTGCAGTGATTCTCAATTGTTTTCTGTGAAAAAAGAAAATTCTCCGCCCCCAGTGCACCCCGTACTTGACTATAAATGGTGTTTACTGCACTTCATATCTTTTGCTCGGTGGTTTTCCCCTACACCATAGGGAACACAGTGAGAGCACCAGTGCCACCTACTGTAGGGAATGTGCAATTACACTCAAATCTAGTACAGCATGGCAAAAAAGGGTCATATGCCCCCCCAGCATCAAACCAGGGCACGCCCCACTATTTCAGAAGCACTGGCCTTGTAGGAGCTCACCACGAGCCTTTCCCCTCTGGCAGTCGTAGTGTGCACATGCACAAAATTCTCCTCCTCTGTTACGCACCACCTCACGCCTGCCCACATGTATTATTAATATTAATTGTTTCTACATGTTTATCTTTAATGTGTCTGTCTGTCTTCCTTTCGGCTTTTTCCCTTTTACTTGGGAGTCGCCACGGCGAATCATCTGATTCGCACATTTGATTTGGCAGAGGTTTTTACGTCTCATGCCCTTCCCGTCATAACCCTTTTTAGCAAGGGACAGAAACACGCTGACGGCTTTGCAGCTACTCTTTACGAAAGTCAGCAATGGTTCTTTTACATGCCTCACACCATAGACAGTGAGAGACATGGCCCGCCTTTGATAACCCAGTTAGCCGCACTGGGGGGGACAATGACAACCTTGTGGAGAGTGGGACTCGAACCCCCAACCTTTGGATCAGCGATCCAGCGCCCTATACCACTAGACCACCACTGCCCTATGTTTATCTTTAATATATTATGTCAAATATACGTGCTTGTGGCAGTTTATGAGTTTAGGAGTGGGTTGGAAAGGATTCAGTGGTTTTCTATTATTTCTTATGGGAATAATTGTTTCATATAACGAACTTTTCAGCTTACCAGCTTGCCCTCGGAACAGATTAATTTCATAAGTCAAGGTATGAGTGTATTCAGAATCTTTGTGAGAGACACTAGCTAGCTTGCTAATATGAACTAGCCTGAGGAAATCGCAGAAGATTTGCTTATATGCATGAATGACAGGTAGCTGACAAATATTTGCTAAGCCGACAAAATAAAGAGTCATAACTTTCCCTTTTGAAGGTAAATTACTTCCTGTTTGCTACTTTGACCTCGGGTATACCACAAGAAACATGGCTACTCCCCTAAATTACTGAACTAAATCTTTTTTCATGCTGTAAACCTGACTGGGTATAACTGTGTGTTGTATTTTATTATTGTTTTTTTTGTTTGTTTTTTTTTACACTGTGATAATGTGTGCTTCTGCATGTGTCTGCAGTCGCTCAGAAAGTGGTGGCACTGAGGAAGAAGCAGCAGTTGGCCATCGGGCCATGCAAATCTCTGCCAAACTCGCCTAGCCACACGTCCGTCCCTGCTGCAGCTATCCCCTCCGTACACCTCAATCAGGTGAGCCCAACCACAACTCGAGCAGGGATCCGAGAGAAACATTTCGAACACACTCACGGCAGAAATTCTTATAGACCTTATAACGTGTTAAGTGTCACATCTTGCGTAAGTATTCCATCCGCATGATGTTTTCTGATTTGTATATAGTAGCATAATTGGAACTACTGGCATGGTTGGAAGTGTGTGTGGAGCCAGTGGAGTGGGTTGTCTTGGATGTGTATAGAAAAGCATGCAGCTCTTAATATTGCTAAAAACATGAAATCTGATTATAATCAGCTCGAAATTATTGGCACATTTTAAACTTCTTCCTTTCCTTTTAGCTTTTTCCCTTTCTCGGAAGTCGCCACAGTGAATCGTCTGATTCGCACATTTGATTTGGCGTGGGTTTTTTACGTCAGATGCCCTTCCTGTCACAACCCTTTAGCAAGGGACAGAAACACGCTGACGGCTTTGCAGCTCCTCTTTACGAAAGTCAGCAATGGTTCTTTTACATGCTTCTCACTGTAGACAGTGAGAGACATGGCCCGCCTTTTGATAACCCAGTTAGCTGCACTGGGGGGACAGTGACAACCTTGTGGGGACTCGAACCCCCAACCTTAGGATCAGCGATCCTGCACCCTATCCACTAGACCACCACTGCCCCATTGGCACATTTTAAACTAACATGCAAAAAAAAGGATCAAGACCACAAAAACACAACTATACAATAGTGAAAGTTTTTTTTTCCCCTAAAGGGATTATTCTCTTTAAGAAATATTTGTGTTATTTTCTTTTCATAAAATGAAAACATGTTTCAAAACTACTGGCACACCAGTAAAAACAATGTATTATGCATGAAACTTTTTGTTCGGGTCTATCTTCACCCTTCAAACATCCTCGATCTAAACATTTGAGATATTACATTAAAAGAATTAGTGTTGTTAATCGCTCCAGACAACCAACATAACCAGAAATCAATTAAGTGACTATAGAGGCACTCGCAGAGTGCAGCTAAGTGCGGCTAACTGGGTTATCAAAGGCGGGCCACGTCTCTCACTGTCTATGGTGAGAGGCATGTAAAAGAACCATTCTTACTTTCGTAAAGAGTAGGCTGCAAAGCCATCAGCGTGTTTCTGTCCCTTGCTAAAAAGGGTTATGACAGGAAGGGCATCTGACGTAAAAACCTCTACCAAATCAAATGTTCGAATCAGATGAATCGCTGTGGCGACTCCCGAGTAAAAGGGAAAAAGCCGAAAGGAAAAGAAGGGACACTCACAGAGTGCAAGGTGTGTCCTCCAGGCACAAGTGTATTATAACTTGGCATTTTTATAATGAAATGTCTCCCTCTAGTGTGTGTCTGATGCACATTTTTTTAACCTATCAAAATTTTTTTCAGGGTTTTGGATTTATTTATTTGTTTTTACATGATCCCATGTCGAAATTTAATGAATTGTTGTGTCTGCTACACCTTAATCTAGAAAGAAATTTAATTAAAATCAGTGTTTAACTTTTATGATATGTTGCACACAAACAAATAGAGGGGAAAATATTGCTCCTTGCTGAAGCAATGACAACAACAACAACAACAATAATGATGATGATAACAATAATATAATCTTTCTTCCTGTGTCTCTCAATCTCTGGCTCTCTTTTATTCACCCTGTTGATTCTTTTTCCTCCTGTTCACTCTTTTTCTCCTTCTCTCTTTTTACCTCTCGTTTCTTATTTCCTATTTCTCGGTGTCTTCATTTCGCTGTTCTCTTTCCATGTTTCACTTTTTCTATCTCGTCATCTTCCTCTCTCTTTTTCCGTGTCTCTGACCTTTCCTCTATCTATCCATCATCTTCTCTCTCCTTTTCCCTCTCTCTCTCTCCCCTCTTTCTCTAGGCTGCTAATGGAGGAGGTGCACCATTCAGTGATTACTCCTCCTCAGTGCCCTCCACCCCCAGCATGGGGCAGCGGGAGATGCGCATCGAGACTATTGCTGCCTCAAACACACCCACGCCCATCCGCAAGCAGTCCAAACGCCGCTCCAACATCTTCACAGTAAGTATGAGGCAGCTGATGCAGAGCACCACACACTCGCACTATTGAGAGAGGGAGGGAGAGACAGGCAGAAAAACGAAAGCAAGAAAGAGAAAGATGCGAGAGCATATTCTTGACTGCAGGCCTCCAAACAGCTCCATCACTCCAGACCAGTCGCTATTAGCCCTCATGTTCTCTTCAGAGAAAAAAATAACAATTTCAGATTTTTTTTTTTATGGTGAGTGAAGCCAATGTGTGGAATTATATTTTAAAATTTAAATGAAATATTTCAGTATAATTTTTTTAAATACTGTTTACTATATAATATATATATATGTGTGTGTATATATATGTATGTGTGTATATATATATATATATATATATATATATATATATATATACATATATATATGTATATATATATATATATATATATATATATATATATATATATATATATATATCCAGCCGCTCCCCGACTTACGTTCGTCCGTTTTACGTTTTTTCGATTTAAAGGGTTTTTTTTTTTTTTTTTTTCCAAAAAAAAGTAAAATTTTGAGTTTAGACGTACCTACGTAGTACGCCGACATAATGATGCAATGACGCTGTATTCATCGTTTACAAACTACAGACCGAGTGTGTATGTGTATATATATCTCAGTTATTTATCGTGTTATCCTTGTGTTAAGACGTCACCTCTGTGATATTTGTGTTTACACTGTTTTGCGGACTTTTGTAACCCTAAGCAAATATGGTTGGTCGGAAGTGTAAGCCTACTAGCATGGGTGCAATTCTTATACACAGAGATGAATTAACTATCTGCTCAGATCGGCACAATCTAATGCGTACTTAGTTAAGCAAAGAGAGTTGTAATATGAATAAAAACCGAATGCACAAATCACAGAATTACACAGACATTTATTATCTTTTAGTAGAATCCTAAGAGTGTATACTTATTTTTATATTAATATTCATTAGGATTTGTACTTGTTCTTTGTATTCATCTCTTGAGTAAAGTTTACTTATTACTTACACAAAAGAAAGATCGCTCCGCTTTGCTGGGATTTACATCGGTGCAGGCTGTGTTCTAAACGAGTTCAACGACACCCTTGTGCACTTGAAAGACCGGAAGTCTGTATAACCCACAGCAAGTACACTACTTTCGGTATTGAGCGCTTCACATATTGTAAGCGTTGACTGGCTGTTTTAAGCTTCATGTAAAGTAACTCGATATAAATAAGTGACTTATTTGAAATTAATGTGGATATTATTTGATATTATTTTACAATGTTATGTTTATAATAATTAATTTAGGGGTGTTTTATGAGATACGGTAATGGTATTTATGGATTTATAGTACAGTATGAGTGTCATATGTCATACGTCACTGTAACAACTTACATTCACTTTCAACTTGCGTTCTGCCGTCCGGAACCAATTAAAAACGTAAATCGGGGAGCGTCTGTATATGTATATATATATATATATATATATATATATATATATATATACTGGTCCTTCTAAAAAAATTAGCATATTGTGATAAAGTTCATTATTTTCTGTAATGTACTGATAAACATTAAACTTTCATATATTTTAGATTCATTACACACCAACTGAAATATTTCAGGTCTTTTATTGTTTTAATTCTGATGATTTTGGCATACAGCTCATGAAAACACAAAATTCCTATCTCAAAAAATTAGCATATCATGTTCAGGTAGTCTAAACGAGCTATTAACCTCATCATCTGAATCAACCAATTAACTCTAAACACCTGCAAAACATTCCTGAGGCTTTTAAAAACTCCCAGCCTGGTTCATTACTCAAAACCGCAATCATGGGTAAGACTGTCGACCTGACTGCTGTCCAGAAGGCCATCATTGACACCCTCAAGCAAGAGGGTAAGACACAGAAAGAAATCTCTGAGCGAATAGGCTGTTCCCAGAGTGCTGTATCAAGGCACCTCAGTGGGACGTCTGTGGGAAGGAAAGTGTGGCAGAAAACGCTGCACAACCAGAAGAGGTGACCGGACCCTGAGGAAGATTGTGGAGAAGGTCTGATTCCAGACCTTGGGGGACCTGTGGAAGCAGTGGCCTGGGCTACAGGTGCCGCATTCCCCAGGTCAAGCCACTTTTGAACCAGAAACAGCGGCAGAAGCACCTGACCTGGGCTACAGAGAAGCAGCACTGGACACTGGAGCTCAGTGGTCCAAAGTACTTTTTTCGGATGAAAGCAAATTTTGCATGTCATTCGGAAATCAAGGTGCCAGAGTCTGGAGGAAGACTGGGGAGAAGGAAATGCCAAAATGTCTGAAGTCCAGTGTCAAGTACCCACAGTCAGTGATGGTCTGGGGTGCCATGTCAGCTGCTGGTGTTGGTCCACTGTGTTTTATCAAGTGCAGGTTCAATGCAGATAGCTATCAGGAGATTTTGGAGCACTTCATGCTTCCATCTGCTGAAAAGCTTTATGGAGATGACGATTTCATTTTTCAGCACGACCTGGCACCTGCTCACAGTGCCAAAACCACTGCTAAATGGTTTACTGACCATGGTATTACTGTGCTCAATTGGCCTGCCAACTCTCCTGACCTGAAGCCCATAGAGAATCTGTGGGATATTGTGAAGAGAAAGTTGAGAGACACCAGACCCAACACTGTGGATGAGCTTAAGGCCGCTATCGAAGCATCCTGGGCCTCCATAACACCTCAGCAGTTCCACAGGCTGATTGCCTCCATGCCACGCCGCATTGAAGCAGTCATTTCTGCAAAAGGATTCCCGACCAAGTATTGAGTGCGTAACTGAACATAATTATTTGAAGGTTGACTTGTTTTGTACTAAAAAACACTTTTTTTTTTATTGATTGGATGAAATATGCTAATTTTTTGAGATAAGGATTTTTGGTTTTTCTTTACTTTTTTGCCAAAATTATCAATATTGAAATAATAAAAGGCTTGAACTACTTCAGTTGTATGTAATGAATCTAAAATATGTGAAAGTCTCATGTTTATCAGTACATTACAGAAAATAATGAACTTTGTCAGAATATGCTAATTTTTTGAAGAGGACCAGCGTGTGTGTATATATATATATATATATATATATATATATATATATATATATATATATATATATATATATATATACATACATGTGTGCGTGTGTGTGTATACACACAGTGGTACCTTGACTTACGAGAGTGTTTTATAAAAAATTTCCATTATACGAGCTTCGATCCAACCAAAAATTCACCCCATCCAATGAGCAAAATTTTGATTTATGAGCTCTGCTGGGGAAACAGCTTTTCTGGGCCGGTTAGCCTCATATTCTTCTGTGTGTATGCCTCCGTGCTCCGAGAATGCCTTGTGCAGTGCTTCTCAATTATTTTCTGTGACACCCCCATAAGAAGGAAAAAAAAAAAACATTTCATGCCCCCTCAGCATCCCGCGTGCGAATATAAATAGTGTTTACTGCACTTCATATCATTTGTCTGGTGCTTTTCCCCTACACCATAGGAAACACAGTGAGAGCGCCACTGCCACCTACTGTAGAGGATGCGCAATTACACTTAATTCTAGTCCAGTACAAAAAAGCATGTTCCCAGGATCATATGCGCCCTCCCTGGCATCACACCATGCCTCCCAAGGGGGGCAAGCCCACACTATTTGAGAAGCACTGCCCTTGTGGGGGCTCACCAAGAGCCTTTCCTCGCTGGCATTTGTAGCGTGCACATTCACAAAACTTTCCTCCTCCTCCTCCTCCTCCTCTGTTAGGCACCACCTCATGCCTGCCCACATGACAGCTTTGTGCCCACGTGACATTCACCGCAGTCGATGATTGGAAGGGTTAGTTAACTTATTGTTTATTCTTGTTTTATTATTATTTATCATTAATTATTATTCATGTTAATATACATGTCTTATTATTATGCAATATTTATTGTTTTTATGTTTATATTTAATATATTAGGTGAAATATATGTGTATGTATCAGGTTATATGAGTTTGAGAGGGGGTTGGAACGAATTAATTAGTTTTCTATTGTTTCCGATGGGAATTTTTGTTTTATGTAACCAGCATTTTGACTTACGAGCTCGCCCTTGGAAAGAATTAAATTCGTAAGTCAAGGTACCTATATATATATATATATATATATATATATATATATATATATATATATATATATATATAAAATAGTGCACATTTTATTAATTAAAATTTAATTGCGGTGCAAGAGGCTGGCACGGTGGTGTAGAGATCAGCCCATTTGCCTCACAGAAAGAAGCTCCTGGGCTCGAGTTTCGGATTCGGTGGAACCGTATGTTCTCCCTGTGCCTACATGGGTTTCCTCTGGGTATTCTGGTTTTCTCCTACAGTTTAAAGACTACACCTTAAGCCTAACTAGCTGCTTCAAATTGCCTCTAGGTGTGAGTGCATGTATGTTGGCTCCATGATGGCCTGGTAAGCTGTTTGGCAGAGATAGGCTCCAACCTCCCTATGACACTAATAAGATTAAGCTGTTCAGCAGATGAGTGACTGAGTAATTGCTGGGTATGAGATTTCATCAAATAATTGCTTTCTAAATTACAAATGACTGAAACAAGCAGTAGGATAAAAGCCTAGTGGACTTTTACACCTGAGCCTACTGGCTTACCAGAGGCGGGGCTTATCCTCACTTTCTGGAGCATCAAGCACCTCGGAGTTCACTTCCTCCTGGATGGGATGCCAATCCATCACAGGTTACCTTTGCAGTTTTTACCTGGTATCAGTTTGTACTATTAGATGCCCAGAGGTACACTTGTGGTTAAGTAAGACCTTACTTAGCCAGTGGTCTTTACATGGTGGGGTTGAACAAGGATTCGAAACTACAACCTCTCGATCTTGAGTCTGAACCGCTGCACCACCACTGTCCCCCAAATGAAATAAATGATTATAAGAAATTGTTTGAATTAAAAGTTATCACAATGCTGAGATGGGTGTCAGCCTCCCCGCGGCCTTAATTAGGATTAAGCAGTTCAAGTAAATGAATGAATGAATTGCAGTCTGCAGTCAGAAACTAATAAGCCTTTGTTTTTCTTCTTCTTTAACTGTAGTCTGAATAAATTCTGAAGTACGTGACCCACTGTTTTAATAATACTTACAGTTACAGGACAGATAAAGACAAATAATGATGGATATAAAGACATAATAATCACTGGACTCATCTACGACTCCTGAAACAGAACCTGAGGGTTTTACTGAACAGCGACGGTCCAGGGGCTGTTTGCGGCTCTGCATCGAGAGGGCTGTATACTTAGCGAACACCAGAGAGAGCCACTGAGCTGAGTGTTACCAAAGCCCTCCCCGCTGCACCTGCCATCAATATTTCCAAAGCAAAAACATGTCATGTGACTAGCGGGAGTACATCATAGCGACTGGACTTGTCTCATCATCAGGAACGTTTTTGAATTCCCAGAATGACGGCGGATTTCTAGCGTTAAGGAAAACATGGAGACATTCTTTAAGAAAAAATATAAGACTAGAAGTTAATGTAGAAGCGACTGTTTATCGGTGAAGTATTTATACCAACGTTTAATACAACCATAAATTAACAACATATTATTTTTTAAAAAATAAATATAAACAAATTTGCAATCATCAACTGTAGAAACGGAATTCAGACGCTCCCCAACTTGCGTTCATCTGTTTTACATATATATATATAAAGTCATATAGCGTTTTACCCTTGTGTTAAGACGTCACCTCTGTGATCTTTGTGTTTACACTGTTTTGCGGACTTTTGTAACCCAAAGCAAATATGGTTGGTCAGAAGTGTAAGCCTACTAGCATGGGTGCGAGTCTCATACACAGAGATGAATTAACTATCTGCTCAGATTAGCACAATCTACCATGCATACTCAGTTAAGCAAAGAGAGTTGTAACATGAATGAAAACCCAATTCCAGAAAAGAAAGAGAACTGTCCGCTCTGCTGGTGATTCACATCAGTGCAGGCTGAGTACTAAACGGTATTCAACGACGCCCTTGCTCACTTGAAAGACCGGAAGTCCGTATAACCCGCGCTTTGTCTCAAGCTCAAATAAGTAAACTACTTTCGGTTTTGAGCGTCTCACATATTGTAAGTGTTGATTGGCTGTTTTAAACTTCACGTAAAGTGACTCGGCTCAGCTTCATGTAAAGTAACCATCCGTCAACCATCGGAACCATTTACAAGCAGAAAGATCGCATCATAGAGAATATTAAAGGTTATATTTGATACTGTATTTGATGAGTGAATTTGATTAAAATTTATCTATTTGAAATTATTTTGCTTGAATTTAATTTATTTGAAATTAATGTTGATATTATTTTACAAGGTTATATTTATAATAATTGATTTAGGGGTGTTTTATGAGATACGGTAATGGTATTTATGGATGTATAGTGCAGTATGAGTGTCATACGTCACTGTAACAACTTACGTTCACTTTCAACTTACGTTCGACCATCCGGAACCAATTAAAAATGTAAGTCAGGGAGCGTCTGTAATTGGAAAATATGGAAAAATTTAAAGGAAAAGAATTAATTTCCGACTCTGGCGCTAGCGCCCACCCTGTTGCTCAACTACAGCACTTACACAACCAGCAAAATACACACCGGACCGCTCCAGAACTTTAAGAACTTCTTGAATGAGTATCTGCTCCAATAGAACGATAGAATGTCATGCCAATGAAAGACGAGCCGGATTACAGCTAACGTAAAAATATCGCCTGCATCAGCACAGCACGGAATTTTTAACTTATTAAAATACAATAAAAATATATAGAGATATTATATTACGTACATAAATATTTATCAGCCGTCCAGTTCAGATACGAAGAAAAGCTAATTAAAGATAAATAAATTGTCCAGTACTGCTCGAGTTCTAGCATGAGTTTCCACTTCTTTAATAAATGATGTTTGAATTTTCTACAGATTAAGAAGCAGTTCAGCACAATGTTGGTTTTAATTGCACAAACCAGACTGTTTTGATCTTCTCCCCTCCCCCCTTCCCCTCTTCGTTTGTCTGTATATTGTGTCGCACCAGCCCCAACCCTGAGTACCATCAGGTCTCGTTGGTGCCAATGTTGAGAACCTACAAAACCATGCAACGTCAATCACTAGTACTGGGCTTGTGTCCAATGGAAAAATCGCAAAAACCCTCCCAGTGAGGATGTCCCAAGTCCAGTTGCTCTGAATTACATTTGCTAGAAATCTTCAGACATTTGAAGAAATTGAAAAAAAAGTCTCCATGATGTGATATGAAGAAAAGGGCACTTTTAATTTTTTTTATTGTGATTTATTTTTACTATCCAAAGCCCTTTTCTTTCTCTATTTACACATAAAGGGTACAGTTTCCTAGACACATTGCATGTTGCAAGTTTTCACTTTAAGAAAAAACGTCTTTCACTTTGCCTCGCCCCCTCCCCTCCTGCCACAGCGTCAAATCAACCAATCAACGCTGAGCACCTCTCCCACCCTTCTCTTCTCACTTTTAACAGACATTCGCCTAGCGGGCTTTCTGCTGGAGGAAAAGACAGGGACACACTTTTGCTAGCACCCTGTTCATCCTCCAGTCGAACCAATCAAGACCAGCCCCAGTCCATTCAGGCGCATCTCCCCCCCCACCTGTCCTCCAATCAGAAGGCCCCTGGAGGATGATTGGCGGCACTCGTGCTAGCTCCCCTGTCCTGTTTTCTCCCTCCCTCCCTTGATAGGTAGTGTCAAACCCTGTGCCCGCGGAACCGAAGCACGCCACCTACCCGGTCTGGGTGCCTGAGTGGCCGAGCGAACGCAAGTTCCAACTCATGACCTTCTGAGGAGCGGCGACGTGGAGGTGGGGAGGGGAAAAGGGAGGTAGGGAGTGGAAAGGAAAGGAGGGGGGGGGGGGGGGGGAAACGATGGATGCAAGGTCTTCAGCTTCAACCGACAAACTGGAGGAGATGCTTGCAAGATACCACGCACGAGTCATGACCTCTGCATCGCTGGTGATTGAATGGTGATCACCAGAATGGGAGTTTCTACCAACGGAGATTATTACGCATTATTCTGTCAGACTACCTATCCATCCATCCGCCCGTCCGCCCATCCATCCATTTTTTTTTCTTTTTGGTATTTTTTTCCTTAAAATTTCAATTGTTTCACAGCTGCACTTAAAAGAGTGGCCTTATTAAAATGTTATTTTATATTTATGCCTGAAGACGCAAATACGCCAAATTGTCAGAATCTACGCTCTCTAATATGTGTGCGGTCATGAAAATAATCTAAGAGTTCTCTGGAATGGTACTTAGTTGTACCTTTCTTCTGGTCCACATCTTCATCTTTTGTACCTTGGACAGGTCTTTGAGTTGGTAATATGAGGTGTGATGGTGCATAATTATCACTGTTGAAGTGCTATTGGGTAAAGTACCGCAAGTAATAGATGCTCTGAAATGCAGAATTAGTTCTGATGGAACTGTCATACATTTATAATGTATAAATTAATTACTAACACTAAAATTGTGATACCTGATCATTTTGGTCATGGTACATAATTTATGGTGGCACTTATGAAATTTTTAGATAATTGATTACAGGACATGAGAAAATACAGTGGTACCTTAACCTACGAGTGTCTTTTATAACAAATTTATCAGGATACCAGCTTCGATCCCACCAAAAATCTGCCCCGTCCAACGAGCAAAATTTTGATTTACGAGTTCTAGTGTAATTGTGTATCCTCTACAGTAGGTGGCAGTGGTGATCTGAGAGCACCTCTGCCACCTACTGTAGAGGATGCACAATTACATTTAATTCTAGTACAGTGTGCCATAAAAGCATATTCCCCAGGGTCATACCCTTGTATCACACCGTGCCCCACTATTTGAGAAGCAACTGGCCTTGTGGGAGCTCACCATGAGCCTTTCCTTGCTGGCATTAGTAGCGTGCACATGCACAAAACTCTCATCCTCCTCCTCCTTTGTTATGCACCACCTCATGCCTTCCCACATGTCATCTTTGCCGCAGTCAATGATCGGAAGGGTTAGTTGAGTAATTGTTTATTCTTGTTTTATTATGTATTATTTATTATTTTGAATGTATTATTATGAAATATTTATTGTTTTTAGATATTTATCTTTAATATAATTTAATGATCCCCAGTGCAGCCAACTGGGTTATCAAAGGCTGGCCATGTCTCTCACTGTCTATGGTGTGAGGCATGTAAAAGAACCATTGCTGACTTTCGACAAGAGTCGGCTGCAAAGCCGTTGGCGTGTTTCTGCCCTGCGATGGCCTGGCGCGCTGTCCAGGGTGTACTGTGCCCTCACCCGAAGTTGGCTGGGATGGGCGCCAGCTTCCCCGCGACCCTAATTAGGATTAAGCAGTTACAGAAAATGAACTGAACTGATAATTTAATGAACATTTTGACTTACAAGCTTGCCCTCGGAACGGATTAATTTCGTAAGTCAAGGTACCATTGTAATGTGTAACTGTGGCAGCAGCAGCAGGATCCTCCATTCGGCCCCGGCACTGAATTCGAAAGAAGTAGAAAGGAACCCAAAAGTATCAAATCCCAAAGCGAATAAAAATAAGTTCACAGGTGAGAACAGTACCTGGTCATCTGCCAGTTCAAGCCTCCCTCTCCTTCTTTATCTCTGAATGACACTCAACCACACCCCTGCTGCCACAAGTACATCATTCATTTTAGCACATGCTACATGGGAATTGTACCACCTGATTGTTTCGCTGTCTTAGGATAATAGGAATTTTCCATTGCGGATAAGTTGTTGGTGATGTTTGAATCGAAGTGCATGACAAAACTCACAGCTTGTTGCTGGAAATTCAGCAAAATGAAATGTCGTCCCAAACACACAGATTTTGCAATATATCCTTCACGTTTTTGAAGGTACAAAGCACTTTATTTAGTGTGTAGCACTTGAACTAAGTTCCAAAAGACATTTTAACGCTGCACACGTGACTGCTGTCAATTAAAAAAAGAATTTTAAAAAAGCCCGTTTTTTATTTTTCCCTGACGTTCCTGTGGAGTTTATTCTAAACCAGTTATTCACCTCAGACTCAGTGAATAACTTCGTACTTAGTTATTACGGCGAAGCAATTTTCGGTACATAATTAATTACGGTACTTAATAAATATGGCGGATGGTGGTCTATAATTATCTGAGGGAATCAGTATAGCTTTAATTCTTTTGACGTACATAATTTACATTGGGACTCAACAATATTTCAGTTGAGCAATTTACCGTTAGCATAAACATGTGAAATATTTTTTAACAGTACATCAAACTGCTACTGAGCGACCGCACTAAATAATATCACACACAAACCCAGGCATTTGTTATCCCCCCCAGGCACTTGTTATATATCATTTCCCCCGCCCCCCCCCCCCCCCCCTCCCGGGCATTTGTTACCCCACCTCACAGTTATTAGCATAAGTTCCATCATCTGCGTGTGGATGTGATGTGAGATTTGTGCCACTAGATGTCAGTAAAGGACACCAATAGTCACTCAGTGCTTCCATGGTACTTCAGGAACCGCCACCAATATGTTCCTCATTGGTACAACGTCATTTCCCGTGTGAAAATACAGAGATGGAAAGGGGGTTCTCAAACTATTATTATTATTATTATTATAATTATTAATGAATTTTTTATTCATTTATTTTATTTTATTTTTTGCCCATCTGTCATCTCAGCTCCTTGCGCCAATCCTCCCTTGTCATCATTTCACTTTTCATGGTTTGATTCTTCATATTTTCTTCTTCCAGGCCTTAAAACAAAAAAGAAAGTTCTGGAAGACAGGGACTTGATCTGTCTCGTGAGTGTCAGTCTCTTTTCCACTCTCCCTGAATTTTAAAGGGCTCCTTTTGCAGAACCCTTTGAAGGGCCCTTCTGTATCGGTGTGACATGACGACTAAATTTTTTTCAGCAGCACACACACACGCACACACACACACACACACACACACACACATACACACACACACAAGCATGCTGCTTTACCCTTAGTGTCCTTCTCCCTGTGTCCTGCTCCCAGTGCACTGTGGGTAATGCATCATGGTTTTCTTGGACATGTCCCATGCCAGCCGATCTAAGACTCTTAAAACTTTAAACGTATGAACTTCATTTAATCGCATTGAACTGATTCTCATTGAGGCCCGTCCCCTTTCCGCGTATCCGACTGCTTTCTCATTTCTCCTTGGACGCTTTTTAACCCCTCCCCTTTCCAAACAAGGACTGAACTCATGACATCACGATGCCTTTTTTTGCCGCAAGCAAGGACTCTAAAAGACGTGCCAAGATACTCTGTTTGTTTTGCGTTTCCTCTTCTTCTTTTTCTTCTTCTCCTTTTTCCCCTCCCCTGCTTTTTAGATTGTTTTGATTTTTTTATTTTTCATGGAATCAATTTGTCTCGTTTGCAAAGTAGAAGACATGGGTAATGCAATACTGAGAATGAATATCAGGAATTTTTCACACTCCACTTTGGGAAGCTCAGAGTCAGAGGTGTCTGAGGGGAAAATGATCGAATGAACGCAAGATTAAAATTTCTTCTTTTTTTGTCTTTTTTGTTTTGTTTTGTTTTGTTTTGTTTTTTTCGCCGTTTCGGCATGAAATCGTGCGTCCAATCCAACCAAATGTAATGCCAACTGTGACCAATGAGGCATTGCGGTGTTATTTATTTATTCATTCATTTATTTATTTATTTCCCTCTTTTCGGTAAACCCTGTTCTTCAGCTCTTAAGCTGGAGTGTGAAAAAAAATTATGAAGGCCTTCATAAAAAACAGGGATTAAAAATCTGCGAAATAAAATGGAACTGGTCTGCACTGATTTGTATGACTGTAGTGTCCGATCTTTTTATGTAATTCTTTGTTATTTTTTATGTGTTTATTTATTTAGTAATTTATTCAGTGTTTGCTCAGAAAGCTGTGGAAGGATAAACTGTTAGTCATTTGTATGACCATGAAAATACCAGATAAAAAAATAACCACCCACACAGACTGCCATATATCTTGTATTGAAATTTATTTACCAATGGTATTCAATAGAAAGTATATTCTATAGATATATGAATATATCTATTTAAAAAAAAAAAACAAATACAGCGCCTGTCGTCCTCGTCGGAAACTGCACCGTGTGGTCACCGCCGATTCTTTCCAAGTGAACCTGTGACTTGATTTGTATGGTGTCTGTATAAAAATTATATATATATATATATATATATATATATATATATATAAATTTAAAATAATTTAAATAAAAAGTAAAAAATGAATCTGAAAGTGTTGTGTGTGCTTGGACTCTTGAGTCTCTTTTAAAAACTCAATTTTGTGAATGAGAGTCTTTCATCTTGTTTGTCTGGTGTGTGTGTGTGTGTGTAAAGACTCACCTTGTGTATTTATTTATTTATTTGTTTATTTTTCCTATGGAAATTCAGTGCTTTTTTTCTGTAAATGTGAACCATGCTATATAATTAACCTGCTCTCTAACGTTCCTTCCGTTTTTTTTTCAGCATCTCCAGGATTCCGGCCTTGCAAATATTCTAATTTCTTATGTTGATGCTAATTTTTTCCCTCCAAATTGTCTAAACCTAATCATGTTACGTTCTTGATTGCATTTGAAAGTTGTTCTCAGAAATTCAAGGCCGTTTGCAGAGAGCCACCGTTGGACAACACGTGGAATAATTATTTTGAGATTTATTTCTCTTGCTGGTTTGTTTTGTTGTGGTGAATGAAAAAGGTGCCAAAATTTTTGAATAACAACCAATGTGGGTTTTTTGTTTGTATGTATAATTGTTGTGTGTGTGTGTGTGTGTGTGTGTGTGTGTGTGTCCTGTTTGTGTGTAGTCTGTGTGTTTTTTTTTATACTGCACGCTCAGTGTGCTGCTGTTTGTTGCGCTGTTTGGCTTGTGCGCTCTTTTTATTTTTCCTCCCCCCAACATTTTTTGCCCCTCTTTCATGCACATCCCAACACACACACACACACACACACACACACACACACAGTACGACAGCCACTTTCACATCCACCCCGTGTTGTGGTGGGGTTGTTGTGTTGCGCTGATCGACTTGTTTTGTTTCTTTGCAGTCGCGGAAAGCCAGCGAGCAGGCAAAGAGCGCAGAGTGTAAAACAGACAGCATAGGCAGTGGGAGGGCCATTCCCATCAAACAGGTGAGTGCACTTCACCTCACACACCTCATCCAGCATGCTGGTGAGTAACGCGCTTGGCTCTTGACATACCTGCGACACAGGGATAAATTTTCCCCTTTCATTCACAGTGCTGAGGGGCTTTGTATAGAAGTCTTCTTCTTCTTCGGGCTTCGTATAGAAGTAACCAGACAAAATGAATATGAAACATTACAAATACGGTTCTTTCTGGTGGGGGGGTTCTACTATCTGCTTGTCTCTCTGTCTTTATGTGGAAATCTTAATGTGTAAAAGTGTGTGCTGACTTCATGTAAATAAGAATATTGCAGCATGCAGTGATCCACAGGCTCCCAGCACCCAGGGTAACAAATATCAGGTACAAATTTAATCAGTTTCAAGTCTGTAAAATCCTGTTGAGTGTTTGGAATAGTGTTTGAAATGAGTTTTAATTAAACAGTCTTTCTCTTAATGGCCACTGGATGGTGGTACAGTGCCAGATTACATGGAGTCAGAAGTCCTTTAACGGCCATTGCATGGTGGTACAATGTCAGATAGCAAGGAATCACAAGTGTCTTGGTGTCCATTGGATGGTAGTACGGTGTCAGGTTACGAGGAATAATGGGTCCATTGATGCCCACTGGATGGTAATGCACGGAACAACAAGCCCCTCGGTGGCCACTGGCTGGTGAGACAGTATCCAATTACAAGGAATCAGGAGTTCCTTGGAAGTCAACGGATGGTAGTGTCATAAAGGTTACAAGTACTGAGGAGTACCTTGGTGTTCACTGGATGGTGGAGCGCTGTCAGGTTTCAAGGAATCACAAGTCCCTTGGTGAGCAATAGATAGTAGTACAGTGTTAGATTACAAGGATGGAGGATCTCCTAGGTCAGGAGTGTCAAAGTCATGCCACAAAGGCCCAACCAAGCACCAGCACTTTTGACTTGGCTCATTCAAATAATTTTGGTCTTCAGGCAGTTGATTGGTCAATCTGTGTGCTCTGTACAGAGACTGACCAATCAACTGCCTGAACACTCATCAGTTATTTAAAGGAGCCAATTCAGGTGTGTTACTGCTTGGTTGAAACAAAAACCTGCAGCCACATGGCCCTTTGTGGCATGACTTTGACACCCATGTCGTAGTTGGTCATTGAATAATAATACACTGTAGGTTGCAAGGAATCACAAGTCCCTTGATGGTCACTTGATGGTAGCATGATAGTACAGTAAACGTTACAAGGACCGAGGAGTTCTTGGTGTCTATTGGATGGTGGTACAGTATCAGACTGCATATAGTCATGAGGCCCTTGGAGGCTACTGGGTGTTAGGACAGTGTAAGTTCACAAGGAATCACAAGTCCATTGGTGGTCACTGAATGGTAGTGCAGTAACAAGGACTGAGGAGTTAGTAGGTGTTCATTGGATGGTGGAGCAGCATCAGATTGCAAGATTGCACAAATTTCTTGGTTGTCACTGGAAGATTGTACAGTGTAGGTTGCAAAAAAGGTCCTTTGGTGGGCACTGAATGTTGGAGCAGTGTCACATTTCAAGGAGTCCTGAGTTCCTCGATGGCCACTGATTGGTAATGCATTGTCGGGTTACAAGGAATCACAAGTTTCCTGGTAACCACTGGATGGTAGTGCAAGGACTCATGAGTTCTGTGGTGACCAGTTGATGTTCGTACAGTGTGCGATTCCTTGCAACCTGACACTCTACAACAATCAAGTGGCCACCAAAGGGCTCAAGTTCCTTGGATGGCAATACAAGAAATCATTGGTTCATTGGTAACCACTGGATGGTACTTCAGTGTCAGGTTCAAGTAATCACCAGTCCCTTGGTGATCACTGAACAGTAGTACAATGTTACATTACAAGTATTGAAGATCTCCTCGGTGGTCATCACAGTGTAATACAGTGTAGGTCGCAAGAAATCCCAAGTCCCTTGGTGGCATCTGGATGGTAGTACAATGTAAGTTGCAAGGAATACCGATTCCTTTGGAGGCTACTGTCTCAGGCTACGAGGAACCACAAGTTTCTTGATGCCCACTGGATGGTAGTGCAAGGAATCGTGAGTCTGTTAGTGGCCAGTGGATGGTAGTATGATGTCAGGTTGCAAGGAGTCATAAGTTCCATGGTATTCATTGGAAGGTGGTTGTACAGTGGCATATAAGGACTGAGGAGTAGTCCTTGGTGGCCATAAGATGGTAATGCAGTGTCAGATTGCTAGAAATTAAAAGTTTCTTGTTGGCTGCTAAATGGTAGTGCAAGGGATCACAAGTCCCTTGCTGGCCACTGGATAATAACCCAGTGACAACTTACAAGAGGTTACAACTTCTTTGTTAGTGCAGTGACAGAGTATCACGAATCAGTTGATGTTGTACGGTGGTACGCTGTTGGTTTCCAGAGTCAGAGGTTCCTGAAACTAGAGCACAGCTATTTCAGGACAAGTGCAGTGTCTATCAAGAGGCGAGGAAGTAAACATGTGGCCTAAAACACCTGGCAGGTGCAACACTTTCTGATTGCATCTTAAAAGGAGCTCCTTGGTAACAAATAAATAAATAAAATACTACAAACTTGCACGGATCACACACAACTTTGATGCTTTTCTTCCTCTGAGTCCACGGCTAGGGAACATTACTAAGGTAACCTTTTCTTCCGTTATTCATTTACACTTACAAGGGCAACATCCAAAACAACAAGATGACACACACACACACATATATATATATATATATATATATATATATATATATATATATATATATATATATATAGAGGATTTTCTGAGTAGATCCTTCCGTAGGAGAGTGCTCAATACTTTTTGGTAGAGCAAATAAACAAAAATAAAGGACAGGACAAAGACTTTCTATTGAAACTCAATTTATCAC
>CM045728.1:112132297-112157297 GCA_024760905.1 Plotosus lineatus
CTGCACTGGGGGACCACAGTGACAACTCGCAGATAGTGAGGTTTGAGCCACCAACCGTGGGATCATGAACCCAGTATTTTACCAGCAGGCCACCACCACTGCATAGATTTGTGTTTGTGGATATTTGGTAGGGGAACAAAAAAGGAAAAGCTTGCGTAAGTCAGTTCGGTTTTATTTTCAAACCATTCGTTTTTGATTCGCACATTAATAACACAAATAAAATACAAATGATTGCTAAATATGTATACTGAAAAATGTAAATATATAAATAATATAATATAAGATAAAACTCAAACTTTCTTCGTGAAAAGTCTCCAACTTGTCTTTTTTCTCTTTTTCTTCTTCTTCTTTTACTTTCGGCTGCTCCCTTCAGGGGTCGCCACAGCAAATCATCCGCCTCCATCTCACCCTGTCCTCTGCATCTTCTTTTCTGACTCCAACGACCTTCATGTCCTCCTTCACCACATCCATAAATCTCTTCCAACTTGTCTTTTTTCATTGTAATGAAAAATTAATAATATTTGAGCAAAACGACAACTTTTCCCACCTTCTCACGACACGTGCACTGCCCGAGAAGAATTTGCAAACACTCTGAGTCTTGCTTTTTGACATTCAGTGAAATTTCTAACTTGTTTTAAATCTTTTTAATCTTTTTTGCGATGAGTTCATGAACCAGGCGACCGAAACACAATCTCCTGAGTAGCGCGGGCCATTTTTAAACTTGAAAAGTGACAGACATTCGCGTGAGTCGCTTTGCTATCGCAGCTCTTGTACTACTGCGGTTTACTGGCGTTATCTCTTCCCCTTTATAAGGCTTTACTAACATACACCTACCGAAAAATTCTACACGGAGAAAAACAAAGAATGGAACTGGAAAGCAGTGGCAGTATGAGCAGTGTTAAATATTCGGGAGAAACCTGAAGTCGCTGTGATGGTTCTGTTGTTCAGCCTGACGGTTATTTAGCATTAAATGTGTTGGGAGGTCAGGAGAAGAATGGAGAGATCAGTGGAAGTGTGTGATGTGAGGATTAGGTGTGATTGTGTGATAAACACCCTAATGACCGGTTGACCCTAGGTCGACTCCTAATGAGCAGTTCCTGTGAGTCCGCCCCTTCCTAGCCTGTTAAAATAGCTAAGCTGTGCACACACACACACGCACACACACGCACACTTGCAGGCCTCGCGCGCTCTCACTTGAAGTGTTAAACAGCACATGAAATCTGCCCTAATCCCACTGATTAGCCCTCAGACCCCCCTCATGCTTGCGTTTGCCCCCCTCAGGCTGACGGCCTTGCTTTGTTTGTGCTGAGGAGCCCAGGGGGAGATAAAGGAACAATCCAGGGTCTTTGAAGAAGCTCGGATCACACAGGCTAATCCCGAGCTCGCAAAGGTCTGCTTGAGTTCAGCGCCGCCACCGCAGGCTCGTGCATACAGAGAGAGACTCAACTCAAATAGGATTTAGGGTTTAGTCATCCTTTTGGGTAGAGCTCTCAGGATTGATATGAGTATGAGTATGAGAAGCAGGCGAGGTATAGTCATTGGTGAAAATAATATGAATTATAATACAAAGAAAATAATAATAGTGATATAAAATAGGAATGTAATAATATAATAGAAGTTAGAAGTATTAAATGCTTATTATTATTATTTTTATTATTAATTACTGAGTATGTATATATATATATATATATATATATATATATATATATATATATATATATATATATATATATATATTGTGTGTGTGTGTGTGTGTGTGTGTGTGTTTCTACATACACACAGAAAAACTTCCTGTTTTCTTGAGAGCATCATAGAAATTGCCTGACCAACAGAAAATCCCACACAGGCGTATGTTGTTGTCCTGCCTGTAGTCTTGCTTACAGCATGTAATCGTCATGCCATTGTTTCTACACACTTAAACAACTTAATGTTTATTTCCATTCAGTGTTTGGTTCATTTCTCATTCAGCTCATTAGGTGCTTTGCTTTATTGCCACATGTTGCTGAGCCTTGACCGGAACAACTGGAGCAACAAAGCCATGGAGATAACATGCTGTGATCAGGGGTAAAGGTGTTCCAGCAGAACATTAGAGTGTGCGACTTTTTTTCTCTGGACAGTGTATATATGAAAAAATAAGTAACTTCAGCAGGTTCAGTAATGATATGTGTATGTTGTTAATTTTGGGTGTGTTGTTAGGTTTATTAATGTTAGGTGTTTTGTTAGTGTTGTTAATGTTGAGTGTTTTGTTAGTGTTGTTAATGTTGAGTGTTTTGTTAGTGTTGTTAATGTTGGGTGTGTTGTTAGGTTTATTAATGTTGAGTGTTTTGTTAGTGTTGTTAATGTTGAGTGTTTTGTTAGTGTTGTTAATGTTGGGTGTGTTGTTAGGTTTATTAATGTTGAGTGTTTTGTTAGTGTTGTTAATGTTGGGTGTGTTGTTAGGTTTATTAATGTTGAGTGTTTTGTTAGGTTGTTAATGTTGGGTGTGTTGTTAGTGTTGTTAATGTTGGGTGTGTTGTTAGGTTTATTAATGTTGGGTGTTTTGTTAGTGCTGTTAATGTTGGGTGTGTTGTTAGGTTTATTAATGTTGAGTGTTTTGTTAGTGTTGTTAATGTTGGGTGTGTTGTTAGGTTTATTAATGTTGAGTGTTTTGTTAGTGTTGTTAATGTTGGGTGTGTTGTTAGGTTTATTAATGTTGAGTGTTTTGTTAGGTTGTTAATGTTGGGTGTGTTGTTAGTGTTGTTAATGTTGGGTGTGTTGTTAGGTTTATTAATGTTGGGTGTTTTGTTAGTGCTGTTAATGTTGGGTGTGTTGTTAGGTTTATTAATGTTGAGTGTTTTGTTAGTGTTGTTAATGTTGGGTGTGTTGTTAGGTTTATTAATGTTGAGTGTTTTGTTAGTGTTGTTAATGTTGGGTGTGTTGTTAGGTTTTTTAATGTTGGGTGTTTTGTTAGTGCTGTTAATGTTGGGTGTGCTGTTGTTAGTTTTGTTAATGTTGGCTGTGCTGTTGTTATTTGTTAGTTTTTTAATGTTGGGTGTGCTGTTGCTTTTGTTAATTTTGGGTGTGTTGCTGTTAGTTGTTAGTTTTGTTAATGTTGGGTTCATTGTTCATGGTGTTCACGTTGGGTGTGTTAGTTTTGTTAATGTTGGGCGTGCTTGTTATTTGTTAGTTTTTTAATGTTGGGTGTTTTGTTAGTTTTGTTAATGTTGAGTGTGTTGGTAGTTTTATTAATGTTGGGTGTTTTGTTAGTGTTGTTAATGTTGGGTGTGTTGTTAGTTTTCTTAATGTTGGGTGTGTTACTGTTGGGTGTGTTGCTGTTAGCTGTTAGTTTTGTTAATGTTGGGTGTGTTGTTAGTTTTTAATGTTGGGTATGTTGTTAGTTTTATTAATGTTAGTGTTGTTAATGTTTGGTGTTGTTGTTAGTTGATGGTTTTGTTCATGTTGGGTGTGTTGTTCGTGTTGATAATGTTGGGTGTGTTGTTGGTTGTTAGGGTTGTTAATGTTGGGTGTGTTCATGTTGTTAATGTTGGGTGTGCTGTTAGTTGTTAGGGTTATTAATGTTGGGTTTTTGTTAGTTGTTAATTTTGTTCATGTTGGGTGTGTTAGTTTTTAATGTTGGGTGTGTTATTAGTTTTGTTAATGTTAGGTGTGTTGTTGTTAGTGTTGTTAATGTTGGGTGTGTTCTTAGTTTTTAATGTTGGGTGTGTTAGTTTGTTGTTTTGTTAATGTTGGGTGTTTTGTTAGTGTTGTAAATGTTGGGTGTTGTTGTTAGTTGTTGGTTTTGTTCACATTGGGTGTGTTGTTAGTGTTGTTGGTGTTGATAATGTTGGGTGTGTTGTTAGTGTTGTTCATGTTTGGTGTGTTGTTAGAGTTATTAATGTTGGGTTTTTGTTAGTTCTTAGTTTTGTTAATGTGGGGTGTGTTGTCAGTGTTGGGTGTGTTGCTGTTAGTTCTTAGTTTTGTTAATGTTGGTTATGTTGTTAGTTTTTAGTGTTGTTAATGTTTGGTGGTGTTGTTGGTTTTGTTCACATTGGGTTTGTTGTTGGTGTTGTCACTGTTGTTATTGTTTGGTGTGTTAGTTGTTAGAGTTGTTAATGTTAGTTTTTGTTAGTTTTGATAATGTTGGGTGTGTTGTTAGTTTAGTTAATGTGGGGTGTGTTGTTAGTTAGTGTTGTTAATGTTGATTGTGTTGTTGTCAGTTGTTAGTGTTGTTGATGTTGGGTGTGTTAGTTGTTATTGTTGTTAATGTCGGGTTTGTTGTTGTTAGTGTTAATGTTGCTTGTGTTGATATTTGTTAGTTTTTGATGTTTGGGTGTGTTGTTACCATTGTTAATGTTGGATGTGATGTTGCTTTTATAAATGTTGGGTGTGTTGCTGTTAGTTGTTAGTTTTGTTAATGTTGGGTGCGTTATTAGTGTTCTTAATGTTGGGTGTGTTTTTGTTGGTTGTTTGCTTTGTTAATGTTTGGTGTGTTGTTGCTCGTTGTTAGTGTTGTGAATGTTGGGTGAGTTTTTGGCTTTGTTAATGTTGGGTGTGTTGGTTTTTTTTTAATGTTGGGTGGGTTGTTATTCTTTCTTAGTGTTGTAAATGTTGAGTGTGTTGTTAGTTTTGTTAATGTTGGGTGTGCTTGTTGTTAGTCTTGTTGATGTTGGGTGTTAGAGAAATTGTGTGCACATAGTTGATCCATTACAAAGTAAGACTGGTATAAATCCAGTCTCAATAAAGAAAAGCTGCAAACACACACACACACATATATATATATATATATATATATATATATATATATATATATATATATATATATATATATATATATATATACACACACACACACACACAAAGTATATTTTTATACCTGAGTTTAGTGGCTCATCAGGCTGGTGCTTATTCCCGGTTTCTGTAGCATTGAAGTGACCAAGAATTCAACATCCAAGAATACAACTCCTCCTGGATGGGACACTAGTCCATTGCAGGTTACCTTCATGGTATATTTTTACTGGTATCCATTTATACTGATGGGTCAACAGAGGCACACTTGTGGTTACGAGCTTGCCCAGGGGTCTTAGCACAGTGGGGGTCTAACTGGGATTCGAACACACAACCTCCCAATCATGAACGCAGCACCCTAACCGCTACACCACTGACCCCACATTTTATATATATATATATATATATATATATATATATATATATATATATATATATATATATATATATATATATATATATATATATATAAAATTAGTGTGAGTGTAGTATAATTGTGGCGCTTGGAATGTGGCTTGTCACTCAGCATCAAAGGATAGAACAACGCAATAACTGGCGCCGCACAGTGGCACAAAAATCACCAAAGAACGCTTTGAGAATAATATTCAGTATGGATAAAGCGCTATATAAATCTACTACAATACAATACAATACAATTAAATCATTTTTATTTCATAGTGGTGAAATGGTCCCTTTGATGTGTGTTAGATACTGAATATCAATTTCATTTTCTGCTGATAACTGACTGCATCCTCTGTTTGCATCTCGCAGGGCATTCTACTAAAGAGAAGTGGCAAATCACTAAATAAAGAGTGGAAAAAGAAGTATGTGACATTGTGTGACAACGGTGTCCTCACCTATCATCCCAGTTTACACGTAAGTGCCCACCACTTTCTGTCTGGAAATTAACATTCATGTATTCAACAGTTAGCGAAGGTAATGATAAAATTGAACCTATTTTGCGTTAATAATATGGTAAAACGTACCTATTGTGTGTAAGCTATAGCAGGACCTCCGGTTGGGTTTTTATAATGAATTACCATCTGTTACAAGATTTTTAAGTATAAAATATTAAGCAGAAAAATATACAGGGTTTGCATGTCCACGCACAGTATGAATGTCCTGCATTCGAGTCCCACAGTCCTAAATGATGCACGTTAGGCCAACTGGCTGTTTCTAATTGCACCTAGATGTGAGTGATGTGTGTGTGTGTGTGTGTGTGTGTGTGTGTGTGTGTGTGTGTGTCTGAACGCTCAATGCTATTCATGTTGCGTGGAGGCTGAAGCCTATCTCTGTTGACAATCTGTGAAGGCAGAGTACACCCTGAATGGCTGACCAGAGCACTGTAGGGCCAACACACACACATACAAACCATTCATATGCACACTCACACCTAGGGGAAATTTGAAACAACCAGTTAGCCTAATGTGCGTACATGTCTTTGAATTTCTGGAAGAACCCAAAACAAGCACCTGGAGAACATGCAAACTCCAAACAGAAATGTCCTTGCCGACCCTCAGACTTGAACCTATGATTTTCTTGCCACGTAGTTTGCATGAAAATAAATAAATAAATGTACCATGTTAGATATAAACTTATGAAGTTACTACAAAAATATATCAACTTAACAATACAGTCGGCCCTCTACTTACGAAATTAATCCGTTCCAGCGCCTTTTTCGTAACCTGGAGTTTTCGTAAGTAGAGGTGCATTTTATATGTAAAACACGTGATTTGTTCCAAGACTATTCCATAAACCCTTTAAAAATGATAAAAGTACACCAATTTTGTATGAAATATGTGTTAAAAATAAAAGAAAATTATTTATTAAACCATTTCATTAACATATTTATAAAATAAACCATTAAACATTTTTTATTAACGCACACACACAAGCACACACTATTTCTCTCTATCTCTCTCTCACTTTCTCTCTCTCTCTCTCACTCTCACACATACACACACAAACAACACACATTTGTGGCACGCTCCGCTGAATGCGGGCTCCGCCCACACGCAGTGCAGAGCCGAAGCCGGAGCTTTTGAGATGGGGTATTCAAAGTGCACTCCCTGCTTGACAGATTGGAGGTCCGGACTCAACATTAACTTGTTTCCTTGAGCGATCAGAGGTCCGGATGAGCCGCGTTTTGCTCACATTCGGCAGAGCGCGCCACATTTATTAAACATTTACTGAATTAAACAACTTAAAAAATGAAAAATAAGCTGCAATGTGCTCTCTCGAAAGAGAGTTAAAGAACACCTGCCTCCTTTCATCTCTGACTCTAAACGCAGTTCTGTGTCTGTCAGGGCAAGTGCACCACATCTCTGCTCAAATCGGTCATAAAAACCGTCTTCATTCCTTATTGTTTCACTCGGGTGTCTAGTCATGTAAACCCATAATCATTACCAATGAGCCGTGTTCATAAGATTATAAGATGAGCCCTCTCAAATAAACTCACAAAACTCACGAACTAACAGTACAGCTCTCCTTTACGCGTGTGACAAACATGCATGGGTAGACTGCAATGGAGATTCAGAACATTTTTTATGAACCAATTTTTTTATTAACCAAGCAAACAATATTAAACATTATTAAACATTTGTGGCACGCTCCGCCAAGTGCAGGATGCGTCGCGGCCGACACCGGAGCTTTTGGGGCAGAACATGGTTTGTCCAGACTTCCGATATGTCAAGCAGGCAAGAGTGCTTTAAACACTTGTTTCGTACTGAACCTTCACTCGTTTGCTCGAGGGATCGGATGAGCCGCACCCTGTCTTGGGGGCTCCGGTGTCGGTCGCGATGCCGCCCACACTCGGCGCGCTCCGTGACGCGCACCGCCACAGCCGACGCCGTTTGGGTGCGGCTTGTCCGGACTTCCGATATGTCAAGCACATGTCCGGATGAGCCGCGTTTTGCCCACATTCGGTGGAGCGCGCCATGTTTATTAAACATTTACTAAATTAAACAACTTAAAAAGCGAAAAATAAGCTGCAATGTGCACTTTCGAAACTCACGAACCAACAGTACAGCTCTCCTTTACGCGTCTGACAAACAAGCTTTATGGGTGCAGTACTATAGAGATTCAGCTCCCTCCTGGTCAATGGGAGGCCAATGGGAGGCCAGCGGGGTGGAATTTTGGGAGACAGCCAATTAGAGAGCAACTCGTGCATTGTTTGAATTTTTGAATGGCGCGTTTGGCACTTTTCGTAAGAAGAGGTTGTTTCGTATACAGAGGGCGAAAATTTCGGGAAATGTTTTTCGTAACCTGGATTTTTCGTATTCAGAGGTTTTTGTAAGTAGAGGGCTGACTACATATACAGGACTGAAGGTTCCCTGTGATGAACTAGCATCCCATCCAGGGGGAGTTGAATTCCTTCACGATAAAAAGGCCAGGATAAGCTTCGGCCCTGATGAACCACTCGGCTCGAGTGCAAAATGCCATTCCATTCCCATTGTTCACAACGCGCCCGCCAAGCCTGAGTCATGAAATCATAATTTTAGGTTTGAGAACATGTAGAGGGAGGAAATGAAACGAGTATCTAATGAACGTGTCGCGGTGCTCCGCTCGGGTGATGTACTGTACACGACAGGCGGCGTTTTCACTCGAGGATCGTTGCTTTGTGTGGAAGCTATTAGCGTCTGGATACCTGTGGCTCGAGCTTCCACGCAAGTTCCATGAGTTACTCACACCATTTAACTGCAGTGTGGGTGCAGAGAGAGTGAGCAAGCGAAAGAAAGAGAGAGAGAGAGAGAGAGAGAGACAGTTTAATTTTGCATCGCAGCCAACAGAGCCGTCCCACAATCCCCTTCTGTTAATTCTGTCTGCTACATCAATTAAATTGTTTGCAGAAACTAATTGAATATGGCTTAATCACACATCTTAATAGCTTTCTGCGCCTCGAACTGGCTGTTAATTCCTGCAATAAAGTGAAATGAGAGCGCTCACTGGGTAATTAGCAGCGAGGCTTTTGAAGAAATTAGTGCTTTATGGTGCGCAGTAAAAACGCAACGGAGTTGGCGGGAGGCTTTTCAGGGGCCGGCATCTCTGCACGTTTTTGTTTTTGTCGTCATTCTTGTGACTTTTCACCCCCCCCTCAGTTCTCTCTTCCTCTTTTCTGCTGATCAGGGTGATTTTCACCTTGGCTTAGCCCATTTGAGTCGGTGCAAACACCCCATCCAAATGGAATGGCCAGATTTAAATGCGAATGAGCCTGTTTGCAATCATTAGCGCTAATTCTGCTAATCTGCCGAAGCGGTGATGCAGGTGAAGTTAGCTGTGTGTGTTGTTTTTTTCTCTTTTTTTCCTTTTTTTGGGGAGGGGGTGGGGGGGGGGGGGTCCTGTGTTTTGGCAGAAGTGGGATGTTTAAAAAGCAATCGTCACTGCTACTTCCTTTAACCTATCGCTCAGGTTTTGTCCATAATGTTCTGGACTTCCCAAAGTCAGACTTGTTTCATCTTTATTTGTTTCCATGCAGGATTACATGCAGAATGTTCATGGGAAAGAGATTGATCTGCTCCGGACAACGGTCAAAGTGCCGGGGAAAAGGCCACCCCGTGCTGTTGCTACAGTAGCACCGACCGCTAGCCCCAAAAGCAACGGTCTAAGCAAGGACAGGAGCACACTACAGCTCGGCATCGGGGCCACAGGTGAGGGTACATTTGAACATGGAACCATAACATTTCACTGTGAGATTTATGCTGGAGAACTCTGAAGAACTTTCCAAGAACTAAAGATCTTAATTCAGTCCAATGCGGTCCAAGCTCAGCTTTAAAAAGTGACTGCAAGTATCAGGAAGTATCAGTATTAGTGTGTGTGTGTGTGTGTGTGTGTGTGTGTGTGTGTGTGTGTGTGTGTGTGTGTGTGTGTGTGTGTGTGTGTGGTTATTCTGTCCAACCTTCCTTGTGTGTGCTGTATCTGAATCAAACTTTCACCAATTACTGATTACTAAAAAGTTCCTGATCTGGTACAGGTTCCGAAGTCATAGGTCAATGATCGAGGTCTCAGGAGATCCTCTAAAAAGAAAAAACTTTTCTTTACTCACTGTTGGCTGATTGATCATAGATTTTGACCAAACTTTCACTGCTTAGTCATTACTAGATGCGCATCACATGGTGTCAGTTTGATTGACATGGGTCAAGGATCAGAGTTCTGGTTCCCCAGTTTACGCACACGCTCAAAAGGTTTACCGCGAGTTTTATTTTTAACTTGTTTGTATACTCTACAGAAACAGCGAAATCTGATTGGTTCACTATTTTGTTATAACAGACATTACTCACTTGTCATACACGGGATATACTTGAATCAAAACAATGGACAAAACCTCACGGTTTCTGTCAGGGTCACTGATTCTGATGTTCTGGAAATGTAACAAAATGCCGTCCCAAAAATATAAAGGAATCATCACACGGCCTCCTTTTTTTCAGATAAAAAAACCACTTTCTTTGAACTTTAAATGACTTTCAGGTGCATGACCACTGTTGTGCTTTGCAAATGTAAAATTGAAGAATTTTTTTATTTTAGTTTGATTTTCTTATGTTTCCATGTAGTATTTACTATCAAAAATCCTTCATTATTCATGTAAGTGAGATAAAAATGATTGCTCTCAAACAGACTTGAAGTATTGAAATCTTTATAAAGATGCTTGACAGATCATCAGACAGATTATCAGATAGATAATTTGGTTAGCTGATGTTGACACGTGGCGTTGTTCAGTAGCTCACATTGGTCGTTATGAAGATCAAGCAATTCCTTACAGAGGTGCCAAAACTTATGATCTACATATTAGTCACCTTTTCTGAGAGCAAATTAAACTTTAAGTGTATTCACCTGGTATAAAATTATCTGAAGGTACACACGAGTAAACTTTGAACTGGGGAATTTTCCACTCGTCGGTTTCGTGCACCAAGAGTACAGAAGGGGGCGGGACTCTGATCTGATTTATTGATTGGATTTAATTTTAAAAATTGGTCTTCTCATATATTAATATTTACATGAATTATGTTAATATTTCATTCGCTTTCTGCAATTCATTTTTTGAGCAGTGTTGCTCACATGACCGAGACACGCCCACTTGTTTGGGATGTCCCCACTTTTCTCCTGCATTGACTCAAAGCAATGCTCAGAAGGAAATAATTATAAAAGACATAAAGAAAAGAAGTGATTTTTTTTTTCACCATATATAATGGTCAAGTATTTTGCAAGGTTTTTGAATGAGTCTCCAGTTCCACCACACTTAATAGGAAATAAAGCACACCCACATTGTAACTAGCACAGCCCCACCATCCTGTCACTGATTCTTGTCCTAGTGTAAAGTTATGAGTAAAGTCTGTTGTGCTTTTTACACCCGAGCCTAGAGGCTCATCAGGTCGGTACTTATCCCCGGTTTCCATAGCGTGAAGCGACCAGGAAGGAGTTAAACTCCTCCTGGATGGGACGCTAGTCCATCGCAGGTTACCTTCTCAGTATATTTTTACTGGTACCCATTTATACTGCTGGGTGAACAGAGACACTCTTGAGGTTAAGACCTTGCCCAGAGGGCTTAGCACAGTGGGGGTCTAACTGGGATTCGAACACACAACCTCCCGATCATGAGCGCAGCACCCTAACCACTACACCACCGGCCCCACTAAAGTGCAAAGCTATATTCACAAGCTATTACACAGATCTTTTTCTTTTCTTTTTTTTTTTTAACTTTTTTATTATTCGTTCTGTGACAAATATAGCTGTAATTCCACACGTTTTTTATCTGTAATGTTTGAAATCTATTCAAAATTCTGTGATCCTGTAGAGGCTCGGAGGTGTTTCATTAGCCAGGCAGATATAAAGACGTTTTCTTTGTATTCCCTCGTGGGATTTCCCCCGAGACGAGGTTAGGGAAAGGTGTAATTGGATTTAGGGGGTTTACATTAAAAGTAATTAATAAAAATTAGACAGACTGGGGGGGATCTGTGGTCTGCCACGGGTTTTCTAGGAGCAGAAATGTGATGTCCTCCAGGCTAATTGCTCCAGGGGGCTTCTGGGAATTTCAGTATTTTGGAGGGAGTCCAAAGAAGAAAAAAAAGAAAAAAAGGACAGAAAACCCTGACAAAAAACAAGATCCGTGACTTAATTAGTCCAGAAAGTGCATGTCTGGGGAAAGGCTCCGGGATGGGAGGGTTTTGGAAAGATGACTAACGACTAACCTTCAGACGTGCAAAAAAAAAGATAGTGGGTTTGTACCAAGCAGAATTTTCCTTTCAGAAGAAATGGGGCAACTTTGAAACATCTGCAATCAAATCTTAAGTTCTTGTGATTTTTTTTTTTTCTTTGAACAAAGTGCTTAACAAATCATTTTAGAAGAATTTGCTTTGAACACAGTTTTTAATGATTTTTTTCATTTTACAAGCACTAATTCTGCCATTAAAGTTTTTTCTCCTGATCCTGGTGGACTGGGTCCCCCCCCAAATCAATCCATCTAAGCTGGTGTTAATTTCCACTCGAGAGAAGAGCATAGAAGGCTGCTGCTCTCCATGGCTCTCCGCCCGAGTCTGGGCCCTACACTTGATTATGCAATCTGATTTTGATTTCATTAGGCATGCAATTGATGCGAGCGAACAAAGGGGTAATTTTTCATTCATGGCACTCTGGCTGAGCGCTGTCGTTCCCTTTCGCTTGTAATTCACCCCCTCACACACACACACACACACACACACACACACACACATTGCTGAAGACCATTAGGGATGCTTTGGGAGGGTGGTGGAAGGGAGGCGTTTGAAAGATAGAGAAGGAACACGACGGGAGGCTAAATGAATGAACGCATGTGTCCACGGAGTAAAAAGGAGTCTGTCTACACGAGGCCCGTCCTAATCTTTCTGCTAAGTACTCACCGGAACCGTTTTTAAATGCGACGCCTCCCTCGCTTGTGTCGCCTCGGACAGATATACATGATAGCAAAGCGATAATAGTTCTGCCATTCAGCCTTAATCGATGACGTCTGCCCGAGCGCACAGAGCGCCGTCTCGAGCTGCATTCGCCGGTGCATCCGATGCTGCCATCTCCTCTCAGAGCTTGAAGCTCCTTGTCAGAAACGCCACGTGTTAAAACGGGATTGACACATGGCCTTGACGTTTACGTGTCGTTGAAGGTTGCGTATGCAAAGAAAGAAATTGGAGCACTTTGTTCGTGGAAATAGAAAATGTTTATATCCTGGAAGAGTTTGCATTTTTTCCAAATAGAGAGTTCAAAGTTTCAATTTTATACTTAGATAATGAACCATAACCATGAAGTTGTGTTTTACATGTTTAAGATTGTTTGATAATGAAAAAAATCTATGTCCTCACCTTCCGGGCTACCAGAGCTATGAGCAAAAAATGTATCACATTTATTTACCTTCATAAGCTAATTACTCGTAATTATCCGAAATTGACACTAGAGATGTACAAATAAACGCAGCTTATAATATTATCTACAAAACAAAAGAAAGTGCAGCCATATTACAAAAGTTCAGAAGTTTTGTTCACTTCTCTTCATTAGTTCGAATTATCAGAAGTTTTAACGCTGAATATAGACAGAGGAAACGTAGCCTGTCAAAGAACTGAGAAACTACAAGAGCGTTAACCTCGTTTAATAATTTTGAGCTTCTATTGGCTCTTATTTGTTGTAATTATCAGAAATTGAAACAACAAAAGCAGCTGGATTTAATATTGCATATCTATAGTCGTATATAATATTATACAAGTGAATTTGGCATGCTAGCCTAAAGATAAAGATAATTCAAGTTAAGTCATTTTCGTAAGTCGTCTCTCCTGGAACCAATTAACGATGTAAGCCGAGGTATTCCTCTACCTGTAAACTGCAAAAAGGGACATTTTATTACTAAACATGTACAGAAGGCCCTTGACTATTCGCGGTTTTGCACTCGCACCTGCGGATATTCGTGGATTGTTGAGCAACTGTCACATGATTCAAATTCAGCCAAAGGCTGTTCTCCCTCCTGCTGATTGGTTGAGATGATGTATACACCCTTTTTTCCTCATTCGCACACAAGTTGTCAATGAGCCTTTTTGTGTGTGTGTTTTAATTACCAGTTAAGCTCTATGATGCCACTCAAACTCAGTTTTTCCATTTTTTCCAAAAAACCTAAGGTAAAGTTGTATACAGTAGGTCCTTGACATTCACGGGGGTTCGGTTCCAGGCCCTCCCACGAATCAAGATAATCCGCGAGTTCTGTACTTCGAAGTAAAACCCCGTGTATCATGTCACATGCGCGAACGAGCAGCCGGAAGTAAAATACTGTGTATCTATTACATGCGCTAAAATATGCTCCTTAAACACATTCTATAGACAGTCTTACTCATTAATACAGTATTAATGTAGTAATGATTAAGAAAAACTTTTCAATTTTTACTGTTATATTTATTGATGATAAAATATAAACATTATACAGCATACGTATAAAAACACCTTTCAAAGCATCCTCTGAAAAACATACAGCACTGTAGTTTTCAAAAAGCCCACTAGAGGAACGTATTGCTTTAGGCATGAGATGACTGAATTCAGGTATTAACTACATTAAATCTAAGCAGCTCAGCCACGCCCCCCCAGCCGAACCCCTACAAATGATGAGGGCCCACTGTAACTTCTTTCATTTTATCATTGTAATTATTAGACATTGAAACTATCAATGCAGGAAAAAAACAAACCAAACACAACTTCTCATAGTACGGAGAAATATCCAAAGAGACAGGTTAAAAATTTCATAATTTTTTTTCACTTTTATTTTAAACATTAGGACCTTTTTCACCTTTGCTAACTTTATTTATTGTAACTCTTGAAAAGTGCAACTACAAATGTTAAAAAAAGTAACTTGTTAAAATATCATCCAAAAATCCCCAAAATTGTAAATTTATTGATAAACAGATATTAGAAAACTCAGTCTCTGGAGATTCCTGTCATAAATTGTCGAAAATTTTTTACTCATATCAGTGTTTTATTTATTTGTTTGTATCTAGTTTTATAATGTGTTTATTCCTACAGGTAACCTTACAAGTCCCTGAAGCGATAATTGTGATGAAATGGCTTTCTGAACATCGTATTTTTTTGTTACGATCCCAAGCCCTGAATATTACTTATGTATAATGTCGTCACGGGTCGTTCTGTTGTTCCTCCTTGATGCACACTACGTGCTATACAGCCTCGCTACAGACAATCCGACCCAATCATCCCCTCCGTCTCTTCTCCACCCTTCCCCTTTTCTCCTGCATTAGCATGGACGCCTCATTATCCTCCACACTTGTACATAATGGCAGCAGTTGCTCTCAGGGGTCAGGGCTCCGCGGCCCCGTGACCACACGCCTCATCAGCCGTCTGAAAAGCCACAGAAACAAGGAGGAATTAGGAAAAATGACCGCCCCCTCACGCTAATCTGTCCTCTTCAGTAATCGTGTCTGAAGTTTCACCTCTACCGCTGTGTGAAGGAACCGGCT
Source organism: Plotosus lineatus (assembly GCA_024760905.1). NCBI lineage: Eukaryota > Metazoa > Chordata > Actinopteri > Siluriformes > Plotosidae > Plotosus > Plotosus lineatus. The sequence continues at coordinate 112,147,528 of CM045728.1, forward strand.
TTGTTCTTTTGAATCCTGCTGATGTTGTGTGCATAGCTCAATCTGTTGAGTCAGACGGGTCCGTGTTTACATGGTTGGCCTTTTCCCTCCAATTTTTGTTCTATTTTTAAAACTTTTTATTTGAGAAAAGACTTGTTTCAGACCTCAACAGTGTTTGTAATTGCTTCAGTCTCGGATGTCAGACTCACCAAGGTTGCCTTTTCTTACCTCGTCAATATGAAGTTGCTACTTGGAATTATGACATTTACAACTACCACGCGTATCTTAGCAACAATGCAGCCAGCGGTTGTGTCACTAAAACAGCATACATGTGTCCATATGTTGATTTGATCTACAGCAAATAATTCTGCAGCAACAGAACATACAATATACAGGTCCTTCTCAAAAAATTAGCATATTGTGATAAAGTTCATTATATTCTGTAATGTACTGATAAAAATTAAACTTTCATATATTTTAGATTCATTGCAGACCAACTGAAATATTTCAGGTCTTTTATTGTTTTAATTCTGATGATTTTGGCATACAGCTCATGAAAACCCAAAATTCCCATCCTCAAAAAATTAGCATATCATGTTCAGGTAGTCTAAACGAGCTATTAACCTAATCATCTGAATCAACCAATTAATTCTAAACACCTGCAAAAGATTCCTGAGGCTTTTAAAAACTCCCAGCCTGGTTCATTACTCTAAACCGCAATCATGGGTAAGACTGCCGACCTGACTGCTGTCCAGAAGGCCATCATTGACACCCTCAAGCAAGAGGGTAAGACCCAGAAAGAAATCTCTGAGCGAATAGGCTGTTCCCAGAGTGCTGTATCAGGGCACCTCAGTGGGACGTCTGTGGGAAGGAAAAAGTGTGGCAGAAAACACTGCACAACCAGAAGAGGTGGCCGGACCCTGAGGAAGATTGTTGAGAAGGGCCGATTCCAGACCTCGGGGGACCTGTGGAAGCAGTGGACTGAGTCTGGAGTAGAAACATCCAGAGCCACTGTGCACAGGCGTGTGCAGGAAATGGGCTACAGAGAAGCAGCACTGGACTGTTGCTCAGTGGTCCAAAGTACTTTTTTCGAATGAAAGCAAATTTTGCATGTCATTTGGAAATCAAGGTGCCAGAGTCTGGAGGAAGACTGGGGAGAAGGAAATGCCAAAATGCCTGAAGTCGAGTGTCAAGTACCCACAGTCAGTGATGGTCTGGGGTGCCATGTCAGCTGCTGGTGTTGGTCCACTGTGTTTTATCAAGGGCAGGGTCAATGCAGCTAGCTATCAGAAGATTTTGGAGCACTTCATGCTTCCATCTGCTGAAAAGCTTGATGGAGATGAAGATTTAATTTTTCAGCACGACCTGGCACCTGCTCACAGTGCCAAAACCACTGCTAAATGGTTTACTGACCATGGTATTACTGTGCTCAATTGGCCTGCCAACTCTCCTGACCTGAACCCCATAGAGAATCTGTGGGATATTGTGAAGAGAAAGTTGAGAGACACCAGACCCAACACTGTGGATGAGCTTAAGGCCGCTATCGAAGCATCCTGGGCCTCCATAACACCTCAGCAGTGCCACAGGCTGATTGCCTCCATGCCACGCCACATTGAAGCAGTCATTTCTGCAAAAGGATTCCAGACCAAGTATTGAGTGCATAACTGAACATAATTATTTGAAGGTTGACTGTTTTTGTATTAAAAACACTTTTTTTTTCTTGGTCGGGTGAAATATGCTAATTTTTTGAGATAGGGATTTTTGGTTTTTCTTTATTTTTTTGCCAAAATTATCAATATTAAAACAGTAAAAGGCTTGAAATACTTCAGCTGTGTGTAATGAATCTAAAATATATGAAAGTCTAATGTTTATCAGTACATTACAAAAAATAATAAACTTTATCACAATATGGTAATTTTTTGAGAAGGACCTGTATGACCATAGGTGCACATGTGGATGCTCTTATACACCCATACAGTACGTGCTTCTTCCAGCGAGTCCATGAAGACACATAGCGAAAGAACTCTAGTGGCCCTGATCTCATACCCTCTCAACAATTATTATGTACAACTGTAACCTTTACTGTTTGGTCCCCTTTCAACATCCCTCACTAATGCTCTTGGAAATGAATGAACACAAACCCCGCCACCACCACCACCACCCCCAGCCATGCCCCAAAATCTTCCCAGATCTTCCATGTATGATACAGTACTCAGTACATATACTGTAGGTTGCTACTTGGTGTCTATGCGATTAATACTCAGTATGTATGGGGTTGATACACAGTAGTTTTGATACTCCACACATGTGGACTCAATACTCAGTACATGTTTGTTTGATGCCAGTATGTATGGGGTTGATACTTAGTATGCATGAGGTTGATGCTCAGTGGGGTTTATTCTCAGTACATATGGGGTTGACACTCTGGGGGTCTGTTACTGAGTATGTCCGGGTTTGATACTTAGTACATATGGGGTTGATACTCAGTGGGTCTGATACCGAGTATGTATGGATTTGATAATTAGTACATTTGGAGTTAATACTCAGTAGGTTTGATACACCATACATGTAGACACATGGTGCATGTGGGTTTGATACTCAGTACATATGGGGTTGATACTCAGTGGGTCTGCTATTGAGTATGTATGGATTTGGTTCTCAGTACATATGGAGTTGATACTCAGTAGGTTTGATATGCCATACATGTGGACCCAATACATGGTACATGTGAGTTTGATACTCAGTACCTATGGAGTTGACAGTGAGCTTGATAGTGTGTATGGGATTGATACTCAGTATGTATGGGGTTAATGCTCAGTGGCGTTGTTTAGTACAGTATGCCCTTGACTATTCGCGGTTTTGCACCCATGGTTTGAGTATTCGTTGACTGCCAAGCAACCGGCACATGATTCAAATTCAGCCAATGGCTGTCCTCCTTTCTCCTGATTGGTTGAGCTGATGTTCCACCCCTTTTTCCTCATTCAGGCACAAGTTGTTAATGGGCCTCTTTTTTGTGTATGTTTTAATTGTTTTAATTACCAGTTAAGCTCTATGATACCACTCAAACGCTATGCATCATCTCTGGCTAAGCGATAGAAAACGCTGGATGTCTCTTCTGAAGAAATAAGACTTTCTCCTGAGAAACGACGGTTTTCTCTGAACTGTTGTATTAAAAACTTTTTCAATTATTATGCCAGTACAGTATCTAAGTTCATGTTTATGCGTGAGATTTTATGTTCTGTAGCATGTTTAACAAACGATACCAAAAGGATAAACTTTATTACAGTACTCTTCATGTCCTTTTACACTGAACTTGGAGTGACGTCTCCAAGATGGCGCCGCCCAGAGGGCGACGTCGCGGAGTTCTCAGAGTCAAATTGTTTCTTTGTTCGTTTTAATTTGTTTTATTTGTTGTTTTGTTTGTTCATGCTTTGCACTGTGGTCGTCTACGATCGTTCAACTCTACTACAGCTATAAGATCGGAGTCTCTTCGGGCGTGTATAACTAAGCACGCTCAACTGGACTTGTTAGCCGGGGTGCGGCTAGCAGAGCTAATATGCTATGGTAGGCAGCTCAATGCGAGCCGCACCCCAGCTAACAAGAAGCCCAGGTGGGAAGGAGCCAAATGACGACTCTGGCGCTTGTGATGGCTGGGGGTGAAGGCCGTGTAGCCGGCTGGTGCAATCACCTCATCAGGTGTACTCTCCTCGAGCCATGCTTCACAGAAACACAGTCCTGTAGATCCCTCTGCGCTGCAATCTGAGCATGAAGCTCGTCCATCTTGTTTCGCAGAGACTGAACATATTCAAGCAGTATGGCCAGAAGTGCTAACCAAGCCTCTGAGAACTCCTCCTGGGCTTATTGTTAGCTGGGGTGCGGTTAGCATTGAGCTCCCACAACATATTAGATAGAAGTTGTTGCGTGCTTAATTGCCCGAAGCTGAAGCTGCTCATAGCTGTAGTAGGGTCGACCGATCATAGACGAGCATAGTGCAAAACATGAACAAACAAATTAAAACGAACAAAGAAACAATTTGACTCTGAGAACTCCGCGACTTTGCCCTCTCGGCAGCGCCATCTTGGAGACGTCACTCCAAGTTCAATGTAAAAGGACATGAAGCGTAATAAAGTTTATTCTTTTGGTATCGTTTGTTAAACATGCTACAGAACATAAAATCTCACGCACAAACATTCTCAGAATTAACTGAGGTACTGTACTGGAATAATAATTGAAAAAGACTTTAAAATGAGTGCTTTACAACAGTATATTGTTTTAAACTGTATACATAAACTGTGTAATGTTTATATTTTATCATCAATAAAATAAGAGTAAAAATTGAAAAGTTTTTCTCAATCATGACTATATTTTACTACATTAATACTGTATTAATGAGTAAGACTGTCTATAGGATGTGTTTAAGAAGCATATTTTAAAGCCTGTAATAGATACATAGTATTTTACTTCCGGCTGCTCATTCGCGCATGTGACGTGATACATGGGGTTTTACTTCCGGGTACAGAACTCGCGGATTATCTCGATTCGTGGGAGTGCTCGGAACCGAACTCCTGCGAACGTCGAGGGCCGACTATAGTACATATGGAGTTAATAACCAGTATATCAGGGGTGTCAAACTCGTGCCAGAAAGGGCCATGTGGCTGCAGGTTTTTGTTTTAACCAAGCAGCAGCACACCTGACTTTGCTCATTTAATTAACTGAGTTGAGTGTTCAGGCAGTTGATTGGTCAGTCTCTGTACAGAGCACACAGATTGACCAATCAGCGGCCTGAAGACTCAGATGAGTTGATTAAATGAGCAAAGTCAGGTGTGCTGCTGCTTGGTTGAAACAAAAACCTGCAGCCACATGGCCCTTTCTGGCACGAGTTTGACACCCCTGCAGTATATGAATGCTTTTGTTCTTTTGAATTTTGTTGATTTTTGTGCATGACTCAATGTGTTGAGTCAGTCAGGTTCAGTGTTTACATGGTTTACCTTTTTCCTCTAATTTTTATTTTTATTAAAATTTATTTTCTAGAAAAATGATGCTTAGTGGAGTTGATCCCCAACACATAAGGGGTTGACAGTCAATTGGATTGATTATTGCATATATGGGTAGTATTCAGTATGTATAGATTTGATATGTAGTATCAACCCCATATTTACCAAGTATCAACTAAGTATGTCTGGGCTTGATACTCGGTGGGTTTGACATTCAGTATGTGTGGGGTTATTACTCAGTAAATATGAGGTTGATGGTGGGTTTTTACTCAGTATGTATGGGGTGGACAATGCGGTTTACACTCAGTATATTGGTGTTGAGTCACGAGTTCATACTGAATGCATATGTGGTTGGTGCTCAGTACATATGGGGTTCACTTTAGTGGGGTCGATGGTATTTAAGGGGCTAATACACAGTATGAATAGGGTTGATACTCAGTGGGGCTTGCACTTGGTACATATTGGATTGACAGTCAGTAGGGTTGACGCTCAGAATTTTATTTTTTTATTTTAATATTGTGTATACCATATTAATTCCACAAGAGAAATTTATCCCATCCAGAGTGAACCCGCACACACACACACACACACACACACACACACACACACACACACTTGGAGCAGTGAGCTGCTATACACATTGAGAACAGCTGAAGAGCAGTTGGGGGTTAGGTGCCTTGCTCAGGGGTAGTTCAGATATGAAGGTGGCGGAAGGGAAGGTGCAGTTCACTCTCCCATAATCATGTCTGGGGTTGATACTCAGTGGGGGGATTCTTAGTACATATGGGGTTGATACTCCGTGGGTTTGATACTCAGTATATATGGGGCTGACAGTACCTGGAGTTGATAGTATTTATGGGGTTGAAAAACAATGGGGTTGATACTTTGGGGCACATGGGGTTGATTATCAACACTATTGAGTATCAGTGGGCGTTAAGGGGTGTTTCCTTTTTGTTTTCAGATGCGATATCAAAAATATGTATCGCTTTCCTTTTACCCAAATCCTTTTGGGGCTAATCCAGCAATTCTGCCCCTTTTTTTAATTTATTTATTTATTTATTTATTTTTATTTATTTATTTTTTTTGCATCTGGAAGTATATAAATAAGAACTTAGACAAGGACTTGTATGGGGGACCATCCACATAATCAAAGCCTAATAATATAATATCTTGATTTGTATACATACAGCTTTATTATAAGTTGCTATGATGATGATGATTAGTTAATGGGAAACTGTAGTAATCTGAAATTACTAAATTAGGCTTGGTTGTTTTGGCGTGAGTAACTTTGTCGTTGAATATCTTGCTGGAATGGTCGAAGGTATGATAGAATATGTAATCTTTTGACAAAAAAAAAAATCCCTCCAGCTGCCAGTAAAGTAGTGTCCATGATCCGTGGCGAGTGTGCGTTGGCCTCAGACACGTGTCCGGGGTTACGGTGTGTCAGTCTGCTGTCTCCGGAGTTCTAATAACCCTGGCGGCGTGTGTCTGAAGTGGCGGTGCGGGTGCGAGTACAGTGCTCTACCCCGTATTTTCCTCTGATTATTCTCCCCTTGTAATTACATTATCTCCCCTTTTATGCAGAATTGTTCGCCAGGGACTAATTGATAGAGGCATGTTTAATTCATCAATCATTAGCATCAAATTTGACAATTAGAGATGATTGTTGAATTCCTGATGGAGATGAGACTACGTTAGTCAATTATTTGTTCTCTCGCAAAATTTTTTTTTAAACAAGTTAAAGTAGCGCATATATTAATTCACAGCATAATAAAAAAATCATTTTGGTGTATTTACGACCGCAGGAATAAGCTTCGGTTTTAAAGTTTGTGTTAATTTGTTTATCTGCGCTCGTAAAAGTGACGTCTCGGGAGTATCAGACAGAAAGGTCCACCATCGTAGTGCGCTGTGCTTGTTTTATTATGATGGCGCGAATGTAAAGTCGCAGCGTTGGGTTGGTCGCCAGCGCAGAGTAACTCTATTCATTTTGATAAAAATTAAAAACAATCCATAGCAAATTAACAAAATTATGTTGATGATTTTCCTGCAGTGGAAGAATACGTACTTTATTTTACTCTCTCGCCTATAAGGCTGTAATAAAAATTTTTTTAAATCTTATGTACATCATTTGAAAAAAATTACCACACTTTTGTTTTTGCGACCGGTTTCATACATCATGATACCGGTATCGTATCATAATAATTACTTCATGGATCATGATGATGTCACATCATTTTTTCCACCACCCTGAGTTTCCACCCCCGAGTAATCACTAATCATGTAATGGTGTAATTGTAGGTGATTAGCGCGAGTACATGGAGTGTTCGTTTCACACGTAATCAAGAGGACGTTCTGGTGTTGGCTCGCTCGCTGCCGACCTGACATGGATGGTGTTATTTTTTTTTTGTTGTTGTTAAAAAAAACATTTAACAAGTAATAAATTATGCATCGATATATCTTTCTATTATCAGGTCACCGTGATTTTTTTAATGAGAATAATCTATTAATTAAATAAATAAAATAAAATTTAAAAATGTGAACTTTATTTCAGTTTTTTGTTTATTTATTTTGGTAGTGATGCTTTTGAGCTTCATTTAAGTTCAATGATATTTTTGTTTTATTTATTTATTTATTTTTTACAAAAATCTTAAATGTCACTTTTCTCGCTCTTTCTTTTTTTAAAGGTTTTTTTTTTTTTTCCCCTTTGTGTTTATGTACTTAAAAAGAAAAAAAGAAAAACATTTTTTTCATATAAATGTTCATATTTGACTTTCAAGTTCAAGATTTTTCCCCCAAAAAATGTAAACTATTTCTAATTTCTAAAACTTTGGTAAAAGTCTGGTTTAATTTTCCATCACATCATTAAATTTTTTTTTTTTTTTTTACTTCTCATTAACCGCCCTAAAGTTGAAGCATTTTTCAAATTTTTCTTGACCGTATCAGTACTGAATGCTGAAGGAGTCCTCAGAGACGCTGTATGCTAGCACGTTAGCATGTTATTTCGTCTTTTCTGAGTTGGATTCATTCGAAAGTAGCTTGAAATAAAATGATATGTTGTAATTACTTGTGGCTTCCAACAGCAAAGGCATCTATCCGAGTGATAATCGCACCTCAGCTTTATTTAATTTCATCCCTTCTCGCTTAAACACGTGGCGAGAGATGCACAAAGAAGCAGTCAGGGGCAATATTATGACAGAAGTAATAAAACGCTCCTGTCAACAATACGGATGTGATTACAAGTCTGCGAAAGTGACAGACATAAGAATACCCTCTATTCCTTCAATTACCAACGAATTGCTCCTGATTGTGCCGAGGCATCTCCTTGCTCGGCGCTAACGCTAAGCAAACCTCAGCTAGCACAGGCTCTTGTTAGCCTAATGCGTCGTAGCCATTAGCGGGAGTAATAAGTGTATCAAATTCGCATAATCATGTCTAATTAGTGTCGGTAATTATCTTGTTGGGTGCAGGAATATTAATCTTGCCGTGCCCGTAGGGGAAGGGCGTCTCTCGGAGGGAGGGAGCGGCAGAGAGCTCCTGCCTCACGCTGAGGAACGTGCTCGCTAAATTAGAGCGATGGAGGGAGGCAACAGGAAGAGAGCACGGCAGAGACAAGAAACAAAAGACAAAGCAGAGAAGTTAACTGCGAAGTGCGTCAAGACAGATGGCCGAGAGCGTGCTTTTTAAAAAAAGTTCTTTGGGACTATTTTTGTGGACCATCTGCGTAGTTATTCTCGAATTCTTGAATAAGCTAATCGCTGTGGTTTTCTCTCGGGGGTGTGTGTGTGTGTGTGTGTGTGTATGTGTGTGTGTGTGTGTGAATTCACTGCTTATCTCAAGATATTATAGATCCTGATTATTAGCCTCAAATGTTAATAAATGGAGGCGTAGCGAGGTTTAATTAGGTTCTATGTGAATTCTGGGGAATTGATTTGGATTATACTGCTGATGGAAGAGAGTTCAACGGCTGTTGACTGTTGGAAGCCTGAAAGTTAGGAATGTCCTTTTTTGTTTTGTTTTGCTGTTAGTTATTTAGTTGCATTAATGAGCATCATCCTTTTTTTTTTTTTTTTTTTTTTTTTTTTTTTTGAATAAATCTATAATAAACCTTATTAGGGCGGCGCGCTGGTGTTGTGATTAGCACGTCCGCCTCACAGCAAGAAGGCCTGAGTTGGATTCCCAGCTCGGGTGTTTCTGTGTGGAGTTTGCATGTTCTCCGCACGCTTGCATCGGTTTCCTTCAGGATATTCTGGTTTCCTCCCACAGTCCAAATACAGGTGTACCTCGACTTACGTCGTTATTTGATTCCAGGAGAGACGACTTAAGTCAAAAAAATGACTTAAATTGAATTAACTTGTCTCTAGGCTAGCTTAGGCTCGGCTACACCAAATTTACTTGTATAATATTATATATAACTAATATATATATATATATATATATATATATATATATATATATATATAGAGAGAGAGAGAGATATAGATATATATATAGATATATATATAGATATATATATATAGATATATATATAGATATATATATAGATATATATAGATATATATCTATATATATAGATATATAATGTATACACAATGTTTTAATATGGTGAATATACATATGATTATAATGAGGTAAACTTTATTTTTATTTATTTTTTTATGTTTTCCATATATTTTTTGAAAACTGATGTTTAATTCAGATCGATGTAACTCGAAACACCTGAAGTCGAGGTATACCTGCACAGTAGTACAGTACTGCACAGTACCTGCACTGGCTGTTCCTAATTGCCCCTAAGTGTGA
>CM045728.1:112167297-112187297 GCA_024760905.1 Plotosus lineatus
GGTGTAGAATTTGTTCACTGGGGGGGAAAAGTACTGCTTTGCACCCCGCGTGCTTTTGAATTACCGGAGGAAGTCCGTCCACACTTACGCCAATAAAGAAATGAGTTTCCACCTTTTTTTTTTCTCCCTCCTATCACCAGAATGTGCCACTTTTTTAAGTTTCATCTCCCGTTGGGATGTTAATGGGCTGTAATTGCAGGTTAGCTCGCCACCTCTTTCCTTTACCTCCTCCTCCTCCTCCTTTTCAGGAGGCAGAAAAAAAAAAACGCTGGTTTCAGACTCAAATGGCTGCAGATCCCTCCCTCGCTTCATTATAGCTTCTCGGGCAGCACCGCTAATGCCAGCCTGATCTTGCTGCACCTCCTGCTGAGCTGGCTGGCCCGCCACTTTGGCTCTTAATCTCGACGCGGTCACAGCCTCTATTAGAACATATGATTAGTAATTAAGCAGGTCAGCACTGTGATTTGAATAGGGAACAAATTGCAGGTTATTAATGGTTAACTCGCTCGCGAGTGGCTACACCGACCTCTTAATCCCTTTCCTGTAAGGCTGTGTATATATAAAAGCCTCGAATATGTCCATCACCTCACAGGTTAACTCGTAAAAGTGTATTTATTGCAGGAATAGACATTTTTAGCCCGGACTTGTCCCAGGAGTCTTATTCTCGATTCTACTCGTGCTGTAAAGCCGTTACTTGTCCGGTTCTGGTACCATCGCCTCCGCGGCAGCATTGTCCTTTGACCGTCTTTGACGGTGCGAATCAAAAACAAAGTCATTTGAATGAATTAGAGGTCTTTATAAGAGACAGGGGCAAGCTTATACTTTAACCTCACGCTCCACACACAATACCCCCTCTGGCACCGAACAGGTTGGGTGTTCTCCCCCTCTGCGCATCCGCCATGTGTGTATGTGTGTGAACGGTGTTCTCAGGAGCCCCTCTGCCCCCAGCTGTCTGCTATGGCTAATGATGGGTCCCGGGGGGGCTGTTGGGGAAGAGGAGTGTGGAAATTGAAACAGACGTTCGAGACGCCGAACACAACGTGTGTGGCAGCTGTGCGCCGCGCTTCTCCATTCAGAACGAGTGTGCGCGAACGGCACCTAATAGTCATGAATATCAATGACGGGAGCAGCGTCGAGAGACGAAAAGCGTCAGCTCCTGCCATGTTCTTAGCGTCGTAGTAATTACAGTCTGCTTGCTTGCGGCCTCAGTCACTGTAATAATAATTGTAAGAACAAAATATGACTGAGGGGATAAAGAAGAAAAATCTACGTGTGCACTAAGATTCTTACATATATAGTATTATATTATTATTACCTAATCAACACTACGTAGTACGTTGAAATACGTATCTTTCAAGGCTGATTCTGATTGGCCAGGATCAAGCCATTCGCTGTAGTAGTAGTAGGAAGGAGTCTAAATGTCGGAGATTTTCCAACAGTGGAGAGTTTTCACAACATGCAAGGTGTTTGTTGGCCAATTGAGCAAATGGGAAAAAGTGATGAGGAACCAAAGAAGAACAGGAACTGGATGCTTTTATTGAGTTGATGCGATTAAATGTAGCTATAATCGGGATAAAGAGTAACCGTGAAATAGAAACCATATGCCGTCGGAAATCACAACAATGTGAACTATCGACTTTAGTGGTATAACAGCAGCGGTCCAGCAACAATAAACAAGATTGCTGTCCTGGATCAAGAGATTTACTGGCAAACACTTCCGTTTTTTCATCTCAATTTCAATGCCAGTCCTGCTGTTTTTCGGTATTCCGTTGCTTCATCATTTATTCATCATAAAGCTGTTCTAATCGAGCGTCCTCCATAGAATGGAGGCTACGCTCATTAACAACTTCACCTTTTACCAGTGCAACACTTGACTAGATGAAAAGACGGTATATTTCTGTTTCTCCACTCGGAGTTCAGAGGTAACAGCAACAAGACAGGATCTGAAAATATCTCTTATCTTTCTCATGGCATCCCTTATTTCATCTACCAAATTTAAAGCCATATATAATTATATAATGAAAGGAAATCAGGCCCTTTAGAGTTTACAAACATTACATCTTCATGGTCAGGTTTTGGTAAAGACAGCATTAGCAGTTTGGCTCCTAGCCATCCTTTCATCCATTATCTGAAACACTTATTTATCAAGGTAGTGGACAACGCTTGAGCCAATCCCAGCTGACTTCAGGCAAGAGACTTGGGTACACCCTGAGCAAGTCTCCAATCAATCACAGAGCCCACCTAGAGATGATCAACCATTCACACTTATATTCACAGCTGTGAGCAGTTTGGTGTAACCTGTGGACTGAAAGTGCTTGTCTTTGGCTAGGAGAAGAAACCCAGAACATCCAGAGGAAACCCAGGCCAGCACGAGGCCCCTGTTTTCTGCAAGCTTTGAACCAAAAACCTTGTTGTGCACAGACCACGTGTTTCACTTGCAATTGCAATCAAGTGAACTCAACTATGAGAAGTTCAAAATTGGAAAATAGTCTGTGGACGTCAGGTAGTAGGGAGCTACGGTACCACGAGGCAATCTTGGGCATCTGGGGTCTTCTTTAGGCCAAGAGTACTTTGATTGGTGGAAATTGACAGTACAAAATTGGACAGAAAAATTGGAGTTGGGAGGGAAGAGTATTCCCAAAGCAGTGATACTCTTATCCATTGCGGTTTTGTTTAAAAAACAAACAAACATGACAGCAAAAAGGTAAATACCGTCGTCTCCCAAGACTCTGCCCTGACCCGTTCTTGGATGAAGATCAGCAAGACTCTAGAAAATAATGGGCTTGCTCCTTGATGAGATGGGACGGGGCTATGGGAGACCACTGACATTAACCATTGGGCTGTGTGACTTGTAAATGATGCAGACTCCTTGAACAGTTGTATCTCCTATACGTTATGAGGGGGTCCATCAAGGACCCCTGAAAGCTCACCAGGCTCTTCTACTCCAGGGAAAAAAGTTAAAGCTTCTCTGTACACAATCAATGGTCCATTCCACAGAAAATCCTTCCAAATAGAAGTTTTCACGCCAGACCTCTGAACCAGAAGCCTGTTTTGAAAGAGTACCATCCAACTTTGGGTTAAAACTAGTGCTGTGACTAATGATTATTTTAATACTCGATGAATCGATCAATTATTTTTTCAATTAATCAATGAATTGGAACGCACCAACATGTTTTCATTTCCATTCCTATATTCAAAAATATACCATTTGTTTTCAAATTGCCAGTCCAAAATAGTACACAACTCCAGAGTGATTCATTATGATAAGATAAAAGACGACTTTCGCAATCTTACAACATTTTGGCCGCACATTCCAGTAATGGTTAAACAACCTCGCTAGGAACGTGACAGCTGCCATCTTGATTTGCCGGACCTACTTTAGATCATGTGACAAGCAAACACACTTGTGTATTACTACTCTATCTCATTAGCTGCCCAGGCCGGGCGCCGAGTTTAGTGCTCAATGAACAGAAATGGCAGAATGAGCCAATTCATTGCATTGTGAGCTTTCAGAATAAATTATCATTCATATATATGTATAAATATATATATATATATATATATATATATATATATATATATATATATATAAAAAATTTCCCCCCTTCAAAACAGAATAAATTTAGGGTTCTGTAGTCACTCTCCCTGCTGATGGGCTGCTTCCTCATCAATAATAATTCTTACGTGATTTCTTTTAAGATGCTCGCCCGTCGCTGTAGCACTCCCATGCCGAGCCATCTCACTTTTACAAAGCCTGCATTCAATATGTTTTTGTGGACGATGGAACTTTTCAAGATTTTGGCCAAACACATTTTTTTTTCATCCCAGTGCCACTGGCACTCCACTGAGCCATGTTTTGTAATGTTTATGAAGATGAAAAAATGCGAGGCGCATGTATGACACGTACATTCAACTCCGTACTGAGCAACATTTGTCTGTAATGGCTGACTTACGCAATAATCGCGAGACTATTCAACAATGAAATTTGTGGCCGATACTTTTAAATAATCGATTTTTATCGCTTTTATCGATTCGTTGCAGGGCTAGTAGTTAAAACCCAGTGATCAGGAGTAGTGAAGCAGCTGTGGTTTGACTAATGACTGGTGGTTTTACTCTTTATTTCAAAAAATATGTCAAGCAATTGTAAATAAACTAAGGTCCATGCTCTCCAAACAGCCCCAGCACCACTACGGTGGCATTATAACCTTGATGTGTTTTTAATGAAGTAACATGTAAACATCATGTACCACGATGAAAGGTTAGATAGTTATCTAAACATGGGATGCGAGATTTTCAAACCAGCACACGTCTAGCTCTCTGCCAGCCCACGCTAAAAACGTGTGAAGCCCAAGGCAGATGTGGAGGCAGTAGCTGAGGCTCTTCTACCCCCCACATGGGTCCCATCTTCTCTTCTCTTAAAGACTGCGCTAAGCCTGCACTCCCTGAAGGGATCCTCCAAATTAGGTCTAATGTTCCGCGCCGGCTAATGGTCGTCACCGCCATTAGAATATGCAGCATTTGGCACCACGGGTTTTCAGATGTTCCCAGACCACTGTCCACACATACACACACACACACACACACACACACACACACACACACCCCAGGCCTGTTGAGATGAATAGACTGTGTACTACCACAATGAGCTTTTGATGCCAAGACAATAGAGAGGCTGCCAGTATCTGACAGTATGTGTGTGTGTGTGTGTGTGTGTGTGTGTGTGTGTGTGTGTGTGTGTGTGTATGAGGTTCGCTTTGCCAAAGCCCCTCTGCCCTAGGGTTTGGGGATAATGGTGTCCTAGGGGGATGGAAAAGTGATGTCCAAATGTCAAGAGGCTTAGAAATATGAGCAACCTTTACCTTTTGTCCCTATTGACTCCCTCCACACACATACAGACTCACCATCATACTTACACACCACGTTCTGACAGGCAGGTTAACCTGTGTTAAAATCACACGAAACCACAGCATCTCTTTACTAAGTGGAGGGTGGCATGGTTGCATCATGGTTGTTCATGTCTGCCACACAGCAAGAAGGTGCTGGGTTCCAGTCCTGGGTGTTTCTGTGTGAAGTTTGCATGTTCTCCCTATTCTTGTGTGGGTTTCCTGAGGGTACTGGTTTCCTTCCACAGGAAAAGGACATGCACATAAGCCTAACCCACTGTTCCAGATTGCCTCTAGGTATGGAAAAAGTGTGTGTTTGTTGCCCTGTGATGGTCTAGTAAGCTGATTAAGATGTATTCCACCTTTGCTTACTCTTGGCTGAGATAGACTTCAGCCTCCCTCCATCCCTATGAGGATTAAGTGGATTGGCAAATGAGTGTGAGTGAGTGATGAAAACTGTAACAAGGGCTGTCGTTTTTTTTTGTTTGTTTGTTTGTTTTTTTGAGCACATTAAGCTTTCATCATGATTCTTAAAATAGAATGCCAACCAAGACCAAGTTCAGCAAAAGACTTTGAACTAAGAATGGAGAAACCATGCAGAATGTAAGTGCAATCAAACTGATATGACACGCCTTTTTCCTCGCTAACCCTCATTCCTCTTTCCCTCCAGCCAATGGGACGCTGGATTCTCTCAGCGCCGCTACCGGCTTAGGCGGACCTACCAGTCCTAAACTGGAACCACCTCCTTCTCCTCATGCCAATCGCAAAAAGCACAGGAGGAAAAAGAGTACGGGCATCACCAAACCAGATGGGCTGTCAGCAGGGAATGAAGGTAAACCATCTACTCACATTTCCAATCACACTGATTATACTCAAGGGTTCTCAAGGAGCTGTGTGGATTGCTAATGGTTCTAGCTTTTTGAGTGCGAGGGATTTCAGTGGAACTCCCATCATGGATTTGTGGTGAACAGAAGTTTTCTCTTTCCCCTCCCTCACCCTGTAGGAATCTAGAACTGTTTGAGGAACTGGTTCTCACCGACTTGCCATCCTACCCATGATGCACCCAATATTGCCCGGTTGATCAAATGCCTCTTTGAAAGCGTGACTGACTATCTTTCCAGTACTTTGATTCATGTCATTGTTCGTGCAGACGGAGATATGTCACTAACTCATCACCTGCGTGCCATCGCTACAGCCCATGTGACGAATGAAGACCCATAATTGGGTGGCATTGAGAAAACAAAAGCATTTCTCTTAGGCTATTTGCACTCAAGGGGGCCAATCAATCACTCTGATGCGTGCCGTCCTTCATAAATTGACACCGGCCTGTCATGACGGTAATGATTTTACTCATCGCCGTTATTGTTGCCAGCTTATAGCCAAATCATATCCGGTCTTAGTTAAGCGACAGAAGCTGTAAAGGTGTAAGATGAGACCGTGTGGTGCGCGCGATGTAGCCCAGCGGGAGTTTGCTGACTGATTGAAGGGTGTTAAAGGCCTTTTAATGGCCTAGTAGTGAGTGATGTCTGACATTAAGCGCCCAAGGGGGACTCCAGGCATGGTGGGTTCTCATTGTTCTCCTGTATTGGGGAACAGTTTAGAAGGCCGCGGTGCGTCCTAGTACATGTGGAATACTGTCAAAACCATCCAGCAGGCCTGAACCGGAAGTGACAGACATGGCACTTTCAGAATGGGGGTGTTGTTTTTGATTTTTCCCATCAAAAGCTGTCTCTCCTCTTGCTTTTTTCCCCTGAAAGATTCTATTAGTGTACGCGTGTCTGTGATGTTGAACGCAGGCAGAATACAGACATATTGCTTAAGTATGGGAGGCACTCGTGTGGAGCAACAAACTGTGTGAGCGAGCGAGAGAGAGAGAGAGAGAGAGAGAGAGAGACAGGTGGGTTGGATCTTTGAATAAATTGCTATCAGTTTATCTCATTTATGATGCAATCACAAGCACTGAATGCAGAAATTGAATTTTAGTTGTTTTGAAGCGTCATAAATCAAATGAAATCTTTTGGAAAAAAAAAAATAATAATAAGGCAAAGCAAGTTTTTTTTCATACTCTTCGAAGAATATGTGTGAGCAAACATTTAATCTACTAATAGTTATATCTTGTCAGCTTTCTGTTATGCGTCTCTTTCTTGTGGGCCAGTGGGCGCTTTACAGTGAAGCGGAGTTAATCGTGCTTGTAGCTCTTTAACTGTTTGTTACCACCACTTATACTGTATACAGTGGAACCTCAACTTCCGAAAGCCCCAGCAAACGAAAAATCCAGGTTATGAAAAACATTTTGCAAAGTTTTTTGTCTCTGTATACTAAACAAGTTCTCCTTACGAAACACGCCAAAAGCGCCATTCAAACATTAAAACACGCCATTCAAACAATGCACGAGCTGCTCTCCCATTGACTATCTCCCAACATCCCGCCCCGCTGGCCTCCCATTGGCAAGGAGGGATGACCACCTCCCTTGAGCAGCAGCTTCTTTCATGAGTTTTTCGAGTGTGCTCATTGCAACTTTATTTTTTGGCTTAGGCTTTTAACCTTGCATAAACATTTGTAAGATTATAACTGCTAAGAAGATATGGTCAATGCACGCACGCACGCAGTGCGAGTGAACAGAAGAAGCGGGCTCGTGGCATGTGGTTGAGTGATATCGCAAAGAAATATGGCCAAACCCGTCTCCCATCGGTACGATATTGAAGCAGAAGGAGGCCTTAAAAGGTCTACTTTTATAATTTTTAAAGGGTTTAGGGGGTAGTATTGGTAGAATTGGAACGAATCACACGTTTTACATGTAAAATGCGGTTCAACTTACAAAAAAAATCCAGGTTACGAAACCACTTCCAGAAAGGATTAATTTCGTAAATTGAGGTACCACTGTATACATGAACGGTGTTGGGGTGGTGGGACGCTGTCCAGCTAGCACCGTGGCGTTGGTTCTTTCCCTGTAGCACTACACACTTTGCAGCATGTTGCAAATAATCGATAAAAGTAAGTAAAATTGGCTTGGATTGCAATGCAAGGTATGGGAGCTATAAAAAGCTCTTTTGTCAATATAAAAACATGGGTTGTCATATAAGAGAGAAACCAGATACCAGAATCAACCAATCAGAGCTGAGAGTTTTGTGTTCCTGAGTGGTGCAGCAGTGAGTCTTGTGAGTTGGAGCTCAGGTTGAAGCATACTGAGAGCTAATTGACCAGGGAGGGTGGAATTGCAAATGTTCACTTCCCTGCTGCTTAAATGATCGCTGGCCAATCACGGGCACTTCTGAACTCATATGCATACAAGGGGCGGATAGCGCTTTCTTCTAAGAGTTACGCTGCTATATATATATGCGGGGGGGCAGTGGCGGTCATTATAGGCTTTGGAGGAAGTAATTGGGGAGAGAACCAAAGAGAAGTGCCACCCCCCCCCCCCCCCCCAAAAAAAAAAAAAAAAGATGGTGGTTAGTCCGTTTAACTTGACAGCAAGTATGTTCTGGGTTCAAGTCCCAGGCTCTGCACAGGTGTGTCTGTATGGAAGTGGATGTTCTTCCTATCTTTGTGTGAGTTTCCTCTGGGGTACTCCAGTTTAGTTCCACACTCCACATTAGGTTCACTGGGCCTGTGTGTGTGTGTGTGTGTGTTGGCCCTGTGATGGTCTGGTGAGATGTTCAGGGTGTAGCCCGCCATTGCCCCGATTTTCTGTGATAAGGTCTATCCTCCCCACGACCCTAAAAAGATTAAACAGTTCGGCAAATGAGTGAGATAGTTGAGGTTGTTGTTTTGTTTTGTTTTTTTTATGTTTTGCAAGGAGCACAATTTCCATGTTCCACAGATTTGTTTGTACTTTAATAAACTTGAGGGAATTTTCTACCAAACAGCTTTAGAATGCAAGAAATGGCTCAGCTGGCTTTCATTTATTCCTAGCAGCACTCCAGTGCCGGTTATCTTTCATCACAGTGCTACTTTTTTATCATTTAAAAAAGAACAAGGCCATGTTGGTTTGAGTGGATAAAGGGTTAACTCTTCCCGCGCTGGGAGTCCAAGCGGCCGGTAGCAAATGAAGCTTTAACTGCCTGGCCTAATGGAGGGTGTTTATCTCAATACTTTTGTTTTGTCATTCTCCAACCCGCTCTCGTTTCCCCAAGTGCTCCCCCGAGCCCCTGCTTCTCTAATGGAGCTGCTGTGGAGGGCCGCACTTTGGAGGCAGAAATAACAAGATTATTGTTCGCATGCCACGCTACACAGTCACATACACACAAGCGCTCACGCTCAGACAAACACGGGGCCCGACTCAGAGAGTACCGGTGTTAGGTACATGAACATCTGGGCACGGCAAGGACAGCCATGCTTATCCAATTGTCCGTGTATCTCATTACAGGAATATTGTTTATGTACGTGTGTATGTATGAGGTTGTTTTCTCTGACTGTTGTGTGTCAAAGGGAGATAGAGAGCACATTGTCATCTCCTCTCCTCCTCTCGGTTTGGCCTGTGTGTCCCCCCAGGCTTGTCTTGGTAATGGCCCTGTGCTGATTGCTCTAATACAGGTTAGGAATATTGCCTTTAATGATGTGTAAAATGAGCAAGCGCCAGCGCTGACATTTACAGATGGCACCAGCGGACTCGGTTCCTCCCAACTGCCTGTTAATTCACAGCAAATGACTAGCACCTTGCACCTTTCATCAGCCACCATCTCTGGTGGGGTTTTTTTTTTTTTTTCTTCCTTTTTTTTACTTTGAAGTACGCTTGATCCAGTCGAGAGTGGGGAGTGTATACGAATACCGTTTGATATCAAAAATCCCTCTCGGCTTTTCCTTCACGACGTGATGGATCATGGCACAGAACTCTGACAGAATAGCAATTGGGATGTGTTGCCTAGTCCAGCTGTGGTCAGTGCGTGAGGATCCCACAAGCCCGGGGGTCTGGAATCAAAATCAG
Organism: Plotosus lineatus; assembly: GCA_024760905.1. Taxonomy (NCBI): domain Eukaryota; kingdom Metazoa; phylum Chordata; class Actinopteri; order Siluriformes; family Plotosidae; genus Plotosus; species Plotosus lineatus. The sequence continues at coordinate 112,177,105 of CM045728.1, forward strand.
TTTGAGACTACAATCAGAGTCTCAGGATTCACCTGAACAAGTCCTGAGACACTGACTCACCAACCGATCAAACTCTCCACGCCAACCTTACACTCTAACCACCACAACCTTACTTCCCCAACAACCACATCACAACTGCCATACTCCAACCCCCCCCCCAACCACAAGAACCATACTTTCCCATGAGCCATACCAAAAATCCCCTTCCCCTCCACACACCTTCGACTACATCAACCCCCACCCCCAACCACAGCAACTGTGCCCTTTCACCAACTCCTCTTATTCCATATCCTTTGAATTAGCAGGTAGGCCAATGCATGTCACCCACAGAGCACCAATTCCAAACGTGTCACAACATTTGCACATGGTGAAATGCTGATGAGCTTCTAGAAGGTTAACGACTCCAATTACATTCGATTAAAGCTGTTAATGGCCTTCAACGTTTGCGGTTACAGCGAAACCAAAAAGCTGTCCATTGAATTTCTGATGCATGGGAATCTGGAAGGGAGCCAGGAGAGAGAAAAAAATTCTGTAGTCATTATCTTGAACACCCTTTTAATTGTGTTAATTAGGTTATATCACACCACCCTCGCTCGCTGCACCCAGATTGAATTGCACAGCCACTTCTCTTTTAGATCTCAATTTTACCGAACTTGTTGCAGATGCAAATCTACGGCGTAACGACCCATAAAGTGTTTCGGATTGCTTCCAGGATTTGAAGGTTTTTCAAAGTTTATATTAAAACGTATAGGGATTGGGCAGGGATTGAATTTTTTTAGTCAAGTTTACACGAGCTTTCACTGAAGGTATTTCTCCATCACTTTCTTTTTCAAACCTCTGAAAAACAGGTTTCTCTGAAAACCCAAGGCGCTCAGACCCAAGAATGTCACTTTAGTGAGCTTGGTCTGGCATGTATTTGCTTGTCACGAACCACTGGCAGTTGAAGCTTTATATTTTCCATTTCCATATGGAAATTACCTGTTGTAATGGCAATTTTTTCAGATGACCAGTCAACAAGGTAATTGTCTATGTTCAGAGTCATAGGTGTGTAATCATAGGACTCTCTGGAGTTGCAGATAATTATGTGTGTGTACATATTAGCATTATTAAAGTAAGAAACAATGGGAGCAGTAGCAGTTCCTCAACAACGCGTGCAGGGGGTGGGAGTGGGGCAAAAGCATGGATAATATAACATAATGATTTTTTTTAAGACTCATATCAAAATATCTTCAAATGCAAGCCCTAGTCTGGAACCCTGTGCTGAGGACAGTGTGCTCACAAGCATGTAATTAAATTAGGTAGCGATATATAATATGTAGCAGAAGTATGCTTTATTAGCTGAGTGCTTGTACATAGGATAACGCCATGATAAAAATTGATGTTTGCTCGACCCTATGTGTTGTTCTTAAATATTTGTACTTGTGCTGATTCCCCGATAGATGTGTGCAAGACAACTGTCTTTCTAACAGTGTACGTGCCTGTAAACAAGGCTAATTAAGGCCCTCTTCTCACCAGAAGCATTTTTTTCCCGGTACTGGCAGTGCCCATGATTGCATTTTCAGAGCTCTTTGCTCAAGCACTTTTTGTTGCTAGGTTACAAAAGTATGATTTAGTACGTCTGAATTCCCTCATTATCGAACATTTAATTTCTAATTTGCTTTACTAAAACTGCAAATTTTGACAAAACAGTGGAAAGAAATGGCATCCTGTCATTGGCAGAAATTCGCCGGATGAGTCTGCATGCATGAGATAACCTGTCCAAGAAAGCAGCTGAGAGAGGACCAGTGACTAGAGCAAGAGGTTGAGTTGACATTCTAAACCCTGGCCCTTTCTTATTTTTAATTGGTAGGCACCATTAAATAATACCATTAAATAAAGTATCACATGATCTCAATATAAATATGCCTGGTGTGGCTCCAGAGATATCTGAGTATCAGCATCATTGTGAACACCTGACAGAAAGACACATCAAAACAAGTCAGTGAAAGTTCTGGAAAAATACCTGCTATGGATTTTTTTTTTTTAAATCCTGAACATTCCATGGCACAAGATTAACCAAGAGAAGGTCCTCCACCAGAAGTCAGTTCCCAGGTAATTTATTCAGAGAATCAACCAAGACCTCAACGCTATAATGCATTACATGGTGCTCCCACCACCATGCTTTAGAGTGTGACTGATATTCTCGGCATGGTCACCAGTGTTGGATGTAATGGTGTGGAATGTCCATGAAACAAAGTGTCCTATGATGAGAATGTTCAGATAACTCTGTGGCCTGCAGTAAGCTAGAATTACAGGAGAGGTACTGTCATAGAAAAGCCTTAACTGCTGTATTGCAGCAGCTAGAAGGTACTGGTTTTGGCAAGAGTAGAGTGGTACCTCAATATACGAAATTGATCCGTTTCGGAAGTGGTTTTGTAACATGGATTTTTCGTAAGTTGAACCACATTTTACATGCAAAACGTGTGATTCGTTCCAAGGTCTCCAATACTACCCTCTAAACCCTTTAAAAATTATAAAAGTATACCCTTTAAGGCCTCCTTCTGCTTCAATATCGTACCGATGGTAGACGGGTTTGGCCATATTCCTTTGCGATATCACTCAACCGCATGCCACGAGCCCGGTTCTTTACACTCACACTGGGAATCGCGTGTGTGTGCGTGCGTGCGTGTGCGTGCGTGCGTGTGCATGCGTGCACGCGTGTGTGCGCGCGTGTGTGTGCGTGCGCACGTGTTGACCATATCTTCTTAGCAGAGTTATAATCTTGCAAATGTTTATGCAAGGTTAAAAGCCTGAGCCAAAAAATAAAGTTGCAATGAGCACACTCAAAAAACTCATGGAAGAACAGTAACTCTGTCCTTGACACGAAAAGCATTATGGGAGATGCAGCTCCATAATATCCAATGGGAGGGAGCTGCGTCATCCCTCCTCACCAATGGGAGGCCAGCTGGGCAGGATGTTGGGAGACCAACATGGGAGAGCATGTTGGGAGAGCACCTGGCATATTGTTTGAATTTTTGAGATGCCACTTTCATAATGTGAATTTGTTTCGTATCCAGAGACAAAAATTTTAGGAAAATGTTTTTCGTAACCTGGATTTTTCATTTGCTGGGGCTTTTGTAAGTTGAGGTTCCACTGTATTTCTGTATGTTCTCCCCATGCCTTTATGGGTTTCATCTGGGTACTCCGTTTTCCTCCCAGAGTCCAAAGATATTTACATGTGGCTAAATGGATGTTCCAATTTGCCCCGAGGTGTGAATATGAATAGTTGCCTGCTTGTTGTCGCTGCAGTGGACAGGCGAGCTGTTAAGTGTGTATCCCCACCTTTTTCCAGGCTCGGCTGAGAGAGAATAGTATCCTAGTAGGCCAAAGCTTTTCAGTATTACAGGGGAATTTTCGGCTCTAGACAGCCTGAAACGTAAACAAAGACTAGCTAGTGGTTGGGCAGTGCTCCCTCCATCCTTTAGTCCTTGATTTAGATACACACCTCCTGGCTTTTCATCGATCTCAAGCCCGGAGTCGAGTCCCGTGAATGAAATCAGATAATTGAAGATGGTGTAGAGCTAATTGGATTATTGTTTTCAGCTCGAGGCCATGTAGCTGTGCTGAAGAATAGGACAATAAGACGCATTCTGTATAATCGTACATCTGTTATTTGGCATGTTGGTTCCTTGTACAAGGTCTGAAGCATAATCGCAAACCAATTAATGTGGATTTAATTTCTGTCACGAGTAATATTTATAGTGCATGATCATACACATAAGGGCATGAAATGCTAATCATGGTAATGTACTCATTTTTTTTCCTCAATGTAATTTTTTTTTAACCATACTCCAAATATCCATATGACCCAAGTAGCCAAATACACTAAATATTCCCGATGCTGATCTGATCATCATGAACGTTTTCGAGTCATCATGGCTGTAAAATGATCATCAGGCAAATTATCACTGAGCTGATGGTTTATTTCTCACCTCTTGCCTCTTGTTGCGTTGGCTGGCGCTCACCCTTGTGTCTTGCCTTGTGTTTGTGATGTGGAAATTAGCATGACCCGAATGATTAACCCACATTAGATTCTAGTTAGGCAGTTACTCTGTAATGCGATTGGATGATAATGAGATAAAAGCTTTAATGGATATGTTTACCTTGTAAATGAGTCAATTTTTATGACGCTGATGTGCCATGGCTACTGGAATTGATGACAGGAACTTGTGGTCTGCCCTCTGTTGCTGTCTTTTTTAGCTAACATGTATGTTTTATCTCTCTGTGTGTATTGTTATGTCTCAAGAGTGTGGCAGATGCAAAACAGTAAAGGTTCCTTACTTGTTGGATATCGAGGACTTTGGGTTTTTTGATGAGAATATGTCCCTTGAACTTTGGTAGCATGACCATTTTTGGTCTCTTGAATAACTTTCATGGCATCAATCAGGATTCAAACTTGTGCTCTACCAACAGTGGGTTTATATTTGTAATTCTGTTTTCTATCCACATTAATCCCTCCCCTCGGTGTTCTCCAGACCTTAAAACGGATATGTCTTCTCATTTTCAGAGCAAGAAGAGTCATTCGAGTTCATTATTGTGTCACTGACTGGACAGATGTGGCATTTTGAGGCATCAACCTATGAGGAGAGAGAGCTATGGGTCCAAGCCATTGAGAGTCAGATATTTGCTAGCTTACAGTCTTGTGAAAGTAGCAAGAATAAGGTAAAGAAAATACTTTCTCTGGGTCATAACCAGATTATGTATTTAATGTTGTAATGTATTTAAATGGTGTTCCTCAGGGTTCTCACTTGGGGCCGAAATTGGATCAAAACATGTCTCCAGCATCAAAGGAACAAAGTTATAATTGTACTGAAGTTGATAAAAGAAACAGGTCTAGCAGTTAGCATTTGCTAATAAAATATATAAAAGGATATTTTGATTGTTCCATGTGTCGTAGACGCTTGTTGTTCTCTCTGGATTTTGCCGACTGTACAATGTGTGTGTGTGTGTGTGTGTGTCCAGGTAGTGCATGTACGGAAATCTCTTAAGAATGACAGGTCTTATTTTCATCTTGGTACACTTTATCAAATGGTCTTTTTTTATTTCTTGTCATCTCAAGCTTAATCATCCTCTAATCTCTACCCAAGTCACGATTAGGGAGCCAGAGTGATGCCATGACCATCCAGTCTATCAGGAATGTGAGAGGGAACAGCTTCTGTGTGGACTGTGACTCCCCCAGTGAGTAAATAACTGTGTGAGAGATTTCGATTTCAGTATTTTCATCATAGCGGCTGTAGTAAAAGATGCAGTATTGCAGATTGAACAGATTTACTGATGTTTTTATTATTGTAATTTTTTTAAATTCTTGTATAGATCCAGACTGGGCGAGTCTGAACCTTGGTGCTCTGATCTGTATCGAGTGCTCAGGGATCCATCGACACCTGGGCACACACCTGTCACGGGTGCGCTCTCTGGACCTGGATGACTGGCCCGTGGAGCTGAGCATGGTGATGACGGCTATTGGAAATGCTATGGCCAACAGTGTGTGGGAGGGAGCGCTTGAAGGTTATACCAAACCTGGAGCTGATAGCAGCAGGTACATCTGCGTTTATACCTAAACAATGCTACATGTGTACCTACACTTTTATCATGTATACCTACACTTGCACACCTGTACCTGCACATACCTACATTTATACCGGCACCACCACTTAAATCTACAGTTATACCTGTACCTCCGTTTATACCTGCAATTATACCTGTACCTACACTCATAACTCTACTTCTGCCTGTACCTACACTTATACTTACAATTATACCTGTATTTGTATATTATTCCTGTACGTACACTTGTACCTCTACTTCTGACTATACTTATGCTTTTAACCACAACTGTACCCGTACCTCCATGTATACCTCCACTTACACCTGTACTTCCATTTATACGTGCACTCACACGTGTACCAACACCCATAACTTGACTTCTGCCTGTACCTTCACATATACCTACAAATATACCTGCAATTACACTCATAACTGCACTATAACCTACAATTTTCTCTGTGCCTACAGCTGTGCCTGCAATTATACCTACAATTGCTCCTGTACCTACATTTATGTTTACAATTATGCCTGCACTTATACCTGTACCTGCACTTATACAGACAATTATACTGTACCTACAATTATACCTTTACCCTCACTAATACAATTATATCTTCAATTATACCTTTACCTGCACTTACACAGACAATTATACCTACACTTATTTCTGTACTTGCGATTATACAAGTACAGGCGCTCCCCAACTTACGTTTTTTTTTCAGTTTCGGACGGCCAAATGCAAGTTGAAAAAAAACGTAAGTTGTTACTGTATGTTCCAGTGACGTATGATGCTCATACTACACTATACATCCATAAATACCATTACTGTATCTCATAAAACACCCCTAAATCAATTATTATAAACATAACCTTGTAAAATAATATCAAATATATCAAATAATATCGACATTAATTTCAAATAAATGAAATTCAAGCAAAATAATTTCAAATAGATAAGTTTTAATACAAACTTGAACGTTGGTATGAAAGTCATCCAAGTGGGGGTGTGTCCAGGGGCGTTGTCCAAAATGTGAAGAATTTTGAAGGGAAGGTTACAGTATTCTCCCGGCAATACAAATTCACTTCTGGGATGAAATGATGATAAAACCATTCTTTGAAGATGGCCAATGTCACCCATGCCTTGCGATTCGCTCGAGGATTAGCTTCCCGGTACACCAACAGAGGTTTTAGCTTGTGGCTTCCATCCGCATTCTCCCCAAGCACTAGCGTTAGCCTATCCTGAGCCGCTCTGAAGCATGAGCTTGAATGAGCATGAGGCTCAAAGGCATACGCCGCTGATGCTTATTTTTCTCGCCATATGATTAGCAGTTTCTCCGTTTCTTCAATCAGCATTCCACGTTTCTTACTTATCACCGTTGACTGCATCACCACTAATACTTTAACATGATCTGTGATGCGATCCTTCTGCCTATAAATTGTTCCGATGGTCGACGGAGCCATTTGGATGAAACGCGCAACATCCACATGTTTCTCACCATCATCAATTCTCTTGATAATAGCCATCTTCGTTTCCGACGAGATGGCTTGCTGCTTTTTCAGATTTCCACTATCACTAGTAGGCTTACGCTTCGGACCAACCATATTTGCTAAGGGTTGCAAAAGTCCGCAAAACGGTGTAAATACTAATATAACAGAGACGACGTCTTAACACAAGGGAAACACGGGCACCTTCAGTCTGTCGTTTGTAAACAATGGAAGTAGCGTCATGCGCAAGTAGCGTATTACATCAGCGTACAGAGAGCTCAACTTATAATAATAATTTTAATTTTTTTTTGGAAAAAAGAAGCGTAAAATTGATAAAAACATAAAACAAATGAACATAAGTCGGGGAGCGTCTGTATACCTGTATCTGCACTAATACAGACGATTATACCTACACTTATAGCTGTACCTGCATCTTTACCTTTCATTTTACTTATATCTGTGCTTGTACCTACAGTTATTCTTTTAATCGTGTACAAACACTTCCATCTCTACCAACATTTATACCTCCCTGGGGTTTTCATTGTTTATGCAACAGTCGACAGTAACGACCGGTTATGTTGTCTCGTAATTACACGTTTATGTAGAAGTCCTACTTGTATTGCTTGTGCTTTACCCCTGTACACTGTATCTATTTTTTTCTGCTTCATGCCGTGGCTTTAATCATTTGTAATATTTTTTGTCTTTGTTTTCATGATCCCAGGCTAGTTTCTCCCCTCCCTTTGTTTAATTCATTGGTTTGTGCTTTAACATTTTCTTATTTCGCTTTTTCGCCTTTGTCTCTTCTCTACCTCTTTATATATATATATATATATATATATATATATACATATATATATATATATATATATATATATATATATATATATATATATATATATATACGTTTTACATGTGATTCGTTCCAAGGCCCCCAATACTATCCCCTAAACCCTTTAAAAATGATAAAAGCATACCTTTTAAGACCTCCTTCTGCTTCAATATCGTACTGATGGTAGACGGGTTTTGCCATATTCCTTTGCGATATCACTCAACCACATGCCATGAGCCCGCTTCTTTTCACTCGCACTGGAAATCGCGTACGTGTGTGTGTGTGTGTGTTAGCAGAGTTATAATCTTACAAATGTTTATGGGAATATTAAAGGCAATGAGCACACTCATGAAACAACAGTACCTCTGTCCTTTACATGAAAAGAATTATAGGCGATGCAGCTCCATAATAGCCAATTGGAGGGAGGTGCGTCATCCCTCCTAGCCAATGGGAGGCCAGCGGGGCGGGCTGTTCGGAAATAGCCAATGGGAGGGAGCTGCGTCATCCCTCCTAGCCAATGGGAGGCCAGCGGAGCGGGATGTTGGAAGAAAGTCTATGGGAGAGCAGCTCGTGCATTGTTTGAATGTCGAGTTTTAATGTTTGAATGGCGCGTTTGGCGCATTTCATAAGGAGAACTCGTTTTGTATACAGAGACAAAAAATTTTGGAAAATGTTTTTTGTAACCTGGATTTTTCATTTGCTGGGACCATCGTAAGGTGAGGTACCACTGTATATGTATGTATTTTTTTTTTCTTTAGTTTATTTCAGTTTTATGTATTGTTTTCTTTTGTATGCTATGCTTTTGTTTTCCACGTTTTCTTTCCTTCAACATTTATCCTGCAGTACAAGGGTCCAATACACCACACTCCATGCATCAAGTGGAGTGGAAAATGTTTTATTTTAATTATTTATTTATATACCTTTATTGCCACTCCTTCATTGTTTATTTTAATTTGTTCCTGCTTGAAATATGGAATATTTTAGAACTAATTTAATTGGTTTAATTTAAATGACGGGGTTTTAACCAGATGTGAGCTGTTCAGCTTTCGATATTACAGCGTTGTGGTTTCTTCATCTGTGGAATGGGGATAAGGATTCCGGATGGCAGCCGAGCTCTTGCTCCTCGCTGCTGACTCAATGAAGGATTACTGACACTGATCTCCCATGATCTCTCACACACACACACACACACACACACACACACACACACACACTGTCAGAGATAAAAATCTGATTGGTGTCATAAGTGATTTTTCTGAGCCACAGCGGCATTGGCGCTACATGATGTGTGATCAATGCTTTTTCCTCTCTGAGGTTCTAAACAGTAGTGTTAATGGGGTGATATGTACATGGAATCATGGGAACACAGACTTCCCTTAAGTGGCATTCACAAAGGGGGAGGGGGAGAGGGAGGGGAAGAGGGCGGGAGGGAAGGGAAGAGGGCGGGAGGGAGGGATGCGCATCAGTGCTAAATTACTTTTAAAATCCTTGTATACCTTATCCTGAAGCGTTTATTCTTCTCAACACCGCAGCAATTTTGTCACTTTTTCTTTTCCTTATTTAGTAAAGAATTAGATATTAAACATTTTATATTTATTACTAATTGTAGATAATGCTGTGGAACGTAATAGATACAAACTTGAATTTAAACGTGTAACGAAACGTACACTCGTCTTTCCTGAAGTCTCGAAAGCAGGTTTTATTCTGAATTCTTACAAAGTGCCAACACTGAAGAGTCCTTCCAGAAATGCTAAGTAAACATGTCACTCAAGCCCCCATCAAGCTGAGCCAGAATGGCAGAAAGCTTCCTGTATCCCAGTGTTAAAAAATCCTTTAAAAAATTCCTGGATCTACAACTTGATTCGTGTCATCTCCAAAGTTCAACAGAGTCTTCCTCTGGTAGGAAAAATATAAAAATCTCCAAATAATGTTTTGCATAAATTCTGCATGTAAAACACACCAACAACCTGCGGGGGAAACCAGAACCCCATTAGTGGAAGTGATCAGAAGAAACTGTGTGCCCTCTTATGACTGAAGTGAGTGTCGGCTGCTTGTTTCTGATTACATTTTTTTCCCTATTTTTATATCATCATCATCCTAATTAGAGTCGTGGAAAGGCTGGCGCCCATCCCAGGCGAGTTCAGGCGAGAGCAGAGTACACCCTGCACAGCTCGCCAGGCCATCACACGGCAGAAACATTGATGGCTATGCAGCTTCTCTTGTCCAAAGTCAGCAATAGTTCTTTTACATGAACCTCACACCATAGACAGTGAGAGACAGCCAGTCTTTGATAACC
>CM045728.1:112199797-112204797 GCA_024760905.1 Plotosus lineatus
GCCGAGAAGAAACAAACAAACAAACAAACAAGCAGTACAATGGCTTCCCTCACTTCCTAATCAACCCAAAACCAGGAGAAAAGAGAAAGGGGACAATAACCGGCACCGGCTTCATACTAACCACGGAAGTGTATATACAATTGACAATATATACATTAATATATAAACACAAAGGTATTCATTCAATATATACACAGTCAACAGGAAACGTAAACACAACTGGAAGTGCGCTCCACCAATCACCAACCAGGAGGCAGGGCTAAGGTCAAGGTCGTTTCCCCATATGACACGGACAGGATTCAGCACCATGAGCTGGACCTACAGATGAGAGGAAACAAAACAAATACAAAACAGGGACATGAGGGAAGAGAGAGAGAGAGAGAGAGAGAGAGAGAGAGATTGGGAGGAATAGAGAGAGAGGAGATGGAGAGAGAGAGACCGAGGAGATGGAGGGAGAGAGAGGAGAAGGAGAGAGAGATGGCGGGGGGGAGAAAGAGGGAGAGTGAGAGAGAGATGGGGATGGAGAGAGGGAGGGAGAGAGATAAAGAAAGAGGGGGAGCGAGAGGGAGAGAAGAAATGGAGGGAGAGAGAAAAGGAGAGAGGAGAAGGAGAGAGAGATGGTGGGAGGGAGAAAGGGAGAGAGAGAGATGGGGATGGAGAGAGAGGGAGAGGGAGAGGGAGAGAGGAGATGGAGGGAGAGGAAGAGATAGATGGAGGGAGCGAGAGAGAGAGAAAGAGGGGGAGTTAGAGAGAGAGGAGATGGAGGGAGAGAGAGAGGGGATGGAGAGAGAGAGAGATGGGGAGGAGAGAGACAGAGGAGAAGGAGAGAGACAGAGGAGATGGAGGGAGAGAGAGAGAGAGAAGGAGAGAGAGAAGCAGAGAGTGATAGAGGGAGAGAGAGAGATGGAGGAAGAGAGTGAGAGATGGATGGAGGGAGGGAGGGAGAGAGAGAGATGGGGAGGGAGAGAGAGATGAAGAGAGATGGAGGGAGAGAGATGGGGAGGGAGAGAGGGAGAGAGATGGGGAGGGAGAGAGAGATGAAGAGAGATGGAGGGAGAGAGATGGAGGAGAGAGAGAGATGAGGAGGAGAGAGAGATGAAGAGAGATGGAGGGAGAGATGGAGGGAGAGAGATGGGGAGGGAGAGAGGGAGAGAGATGGGGAGGGAGAGAGAGAGAGATGGGGATGGAGAGAGAGAGGGAGAGAGATAAAGAAAGAGGGGGAGCGAGAGGGAGAGAAGAGATGGAGGGAGAGAGAGAGATGGTGGGAGAAAGAGAGAGAGAGATGGAGGGAGAGCGAGAGAGAGAGAGAGAGAGAGAGAGAGGGAGAAGGAGGAAGAGAGAGAGAGAGAGAGAGAGAGACAGCGATGGAGGGAGAGCGAGAGAGAGAGAGAGATGGGGAGGGAGAAAGAGGGAGAGAGAGAGAGATGGAGACAGAGAGAGAGAGAGAGATGGAGGGAGAGCGAGAGAGAGAGATGGGGAGGGAGAGCGAGAGGGATGGAGGGAGAGCGAGAGAGAGATGGAGGAGAGAGAGAGAGAGATGGAGGGAGAGCGAGAGAGAGAGATGGAGGGAGAGCGAGAGAGAGAGATGGAGGGAGAGCGAGAGAGAGAGAGAGAGAGATGGGGGAGGAAGAGAGAGAGATGGGGAGGGAGAAAGAGAGAGAGATGGAGGGAGAGCAAGAGAGAGAGAGAGAGAGAGAGATGGTGAGGGAGAAGGAGGAAGAGAGAGAGAGAGAGAGAGAGACAGAGAGAGATGGAGGGAGAGCGAGAGAGAGAGAAGAGATGGAGAGGAAGAAGAGATGGGAGAGAGAGAGAGAGAGATGGAGAGACAGAGAGAGAGAGAGATGGAGGGAGAGCGAGTGAGAGATGGATGGAGGGAGGGAGGGAGAGAGAGAGAGAGATGGGGAGGGAGAGAGAGATTAAGAGAGATGGAGGGAGAGAGATGGGGAGGGAGAGAGGAGAGAGATGGGGAGGGAGAGAGGGAGAGAGATGGGGAGGGAGAGATGGGGAGGGAGAGAGAGGAGAGAGAGAGAGATGGGGATGGAGAGAGAGAGGAGAGAGATAAAGAAAGAGGGGGAGCGAGAGGGAGAGAAGAGATGGAGGGAGAGAGAGAGATGGGGTGGGAGAAAGAGAGAGAGAGATGGAGGGAGAGCGAGAGAGAGAGAGAGAGATGGTGAGGGAGAAGGAGGAAGAGAGAGAGAGAGAGAGAGAGACAGCGATGGAGGGAGAGCGAGAGAGAGAGAGAGATGGGGAGAGGGAGAAAGAGGGAGAGAGAGAGAGATGGAGAGACAGAGAGAGAGAGAGAGATGGAGGGAGAGCGAGAGAGAGAGAGATGGGGAGGGAGAGCGAGAGGGATGGAGGGAGAGCGAGAGAGAGATGGAGGGAGAGCGAGAGAGAGAGATGGAGGGAGAGCGAGAGAGAGAGATGGAGGGAGAGCGAGAGAGAGAGATGGAGGGAGAGAGAGAGAGAGAGATGGGGCGGGAGAAAGAGAGAGAGAGATGGAGGGAGAGCGAGAGAGAGAGAGAGAGAGAGAGAGAGAGATGGTGAGGGAGAAGGAGGAAGAGAGAGAGAGAGAGAGAGAGAGAGAGACAGAGAGGGAGGGAGAGCGAGAGAGAGAGAGATGGGGAGGGAGAAAGAGGGAGCGAGAGAGAGATGGAGAGACAGAGAGAGAGAGATGGAGGGAGAGCGAGTGAGAGAGAGATGGTGAGGGAGAAGGAGGAAGAGAGAGAGAGAGAGAGAGAGAGACAGAGATGGAGGGAGAGTGAGAGAGAGAGATGGAGGGGAGGGAGAGCGAGAGATGGAGGGAGAGCGAGAGAGAGAGATGGAGGGAGAGCGAGAGAGAGAGATGGGGAGGGAGAGAGAGATGGAGGGAGGGAGAGATGGTGAGGGAGATGGAGGAAGAGAGAGAGAGAGAGAGAGACAGATGGAGGGAAAGCGAGAGAGAGATGGAGGGAGAGAGAGATGGTGAGGGAGATGGAGGAAGAGAGAGAGAGACAGATGGAGGGAGAGAGAGAGAGAGAGATGGGGAGGGAGGAAGAGAGAGAGATGGAGAGAGAGAGAGATGGGGAGGAGGAAGAGAGAGAGATGGAGAGAGAGAGAGAGAGATGGGGAGGGAGAGCGAGAGAGAGAGATGGGGAGGGAGAGAGATGGGGAGGGAGAACGAGAGAGAGAGATGGAGGGAGAGCGAGAGAAAGAGAGATGGGGAGGGAGAAAGAGAGAGAGAGAGGGAGTTAAGTTTTAAATTTGTGGTTGGCAGGTGTGTGCTTTTCGTGGTCTAATTGTCCTGCACCTGTGTGCGGAGATGCTCAGAAAAGTCAATGCAACTGATCTTTCTTTATCTCTCTCTCTCTCTCTCTCTCTCCCCCTCTCCCTCTTTCTCTCTCTCTCTCTCTCTCTCTCTCTCTCTCTCTCTTTCTTGTCCAAAATGGCTGCATCATTCTATAATCAGTTTCCTTTCATATCTCTTCTTTCCCGTTTGCGCTCTCACATTAAGACACTTCAGGAAGCACCTTTGTCTCCATCACTTCGTCTTCTCCGACCCCCTCCTCCGTGTCCCGGAGGTCCAGGCATTCATGGAGAGCTATCGCTCATCAGTGTGCACTTCACTGTCTTACACACACACACACACACACACACACACACACACACACACACACACACACACACACACACACACACACACACACACACACACACACACACACCCCTTGATGCCCTTTGGCCAGCGCAGGCAATAGTTCTGATAAGGAGAGCACTTTGTTTCTGAAATAATTTGCCCGAGTTTCGTCCCCGCAGGGCAGCGGCGATAATAAAAATGTGTCATACTGCTAAGTTTGCTCCGCCCCTTATCCTTTACCACTTCACCCTTTTCACTGTACACCTGCTGGGCTTCGAGACCTCCATGCTGTGTCCCCGTTGAATCTTTTCACAGGTTTAGGACACTGGGGTATAGGATCCCTCGAGAGTGCACATCTTTAAATGAAACCATTCTTAAAGTAAAATAATAATTACCTTCATTCAGCCAATCAGTAACTGAGCCCTTCTGCTTCTCATCACCATGTAAGGGACATGCTGCCCTGGAACAATAATCAAACGCTTTTTTTTAATTTATTCATAGTTAGGTTTTCTGTCAGAGCTCGATTTCAACAGCTGGTTTCAGATTTACGACAAATCAGAAAGCATTATTATTATTATTATTATTATTATTATTATTATTATTATTATTATTACTCATTTTCAAAGCCAGGTTAATCCTAATTATGGTCGCACGGAAGCTGGTGCTTATCTCAGCCGACTCCAGGCGAGGGCGGGGTATACCCTAAATAGCTCACCAGGCCATTGCAAAACGAACACACACAGCCATTCACACTCGCACCCCGGCGCGACGTGGAGCAGCCAATTACTCGACTCTGCATGTTTTTGGACCTGTGGGATGAAACTAGAGTACCCGGAGGAAACCCAGGCAAACACTGGAGGAACATGCAAACGCCCAGGAATCGAACCCAGGACCTTCCTGCTGGGAAATAGACATGCTAATCACGCTGCCTCTCCTATTATTATTATTATTATTACTATTATTACTATTACTACTGTTATTATTATTATTATTCGTAATAATAATAATAATAATAATAATAATAGTAATAATAATAATAATAATAACAGTAGTAATAGTAATAATAATAATGAATGCATAATTAATATTTTATCTTATAAAATAAAATATTAATAAAATTCAATCTAAAACCAATAATTTCAATACATTTTAATTAGAAACAGTTAAGTGTTCAATTATTTATTACATATTTTTTATTTTGAATAATTATTTGAAGTCTTGTAATTATGATTATAAAAAAACTCTTTGGTTTTCTTATATGTTTAAATAAAAGTACAGTTTATTATAATTTTTTTATAATGTATATAAAATGTTATATCTTCATGTCTTGTATATTTCTAGAAGCGTTTTTGTTGTTTATTGCAGTAATTTTTAATTCGTCTTTTAA
>CM045728.1:112209797-112234797 GCA_024760905.1 Plotosus lineatus
ACAGTCTCAAGGCTTTTCACTGCCGCCGTATGTTTTCTGTGTGCAAGCAAAAGAAGAGAAAGATAACAATGGGGTGGGTCTCTCTCAGCACCTCTTCAAAAGAAAAACAAGCCTTGAAAGACTGACTGCTTGGGGGGGGGGGGTAGCACACACACACACACACACACACACACACACACTATTGAAGAGCAATTCACTGTGACTGCAGTCTATTCACAGGCTTTGTGCCTTGTTCTGAGTAAAGAGCGGCCGGGGAGTTTAAGGGAAGCGCAGTTAAAGCCGTGGCCTTTTTAATTAGCTCGCTCTTTTGTTGTGCTACTGACTTTCACAGAGCGCTTGGATACAGGAAGCTGCGTACAGTGTGGCAACAAAAACATGTTTGCATACTTAAAACCTTTCCTTCGTTTTTTTTTTGTTTTGTTTTTCTGCTCCAAACTTCTCCTAAAATATGGAAATCTTTAAGATGTTGATGGGAATCTGTATGAAATATTATATCATGTGCTAAAAAGGAATAGAAACATTTCAAAATTAGATTAGTATCTGTCTAAAAAAGGTGAGTTTACCTCTGGGATTAATAAAGTGTCCATCTATTCATCTAATGTTTTTGCTTCATCATCATCATCATTATTATTATTAATAATATTTTATTATTATCATCATTACTCATTCATTTGACGTTTTGGAGACAAAGTCAGAGAGGCTAGATTGAGATGGTTTGGACATGTACAGAGGAGGGATAGTGAGTATATTGGTCATAGGATGCTGAGGCTGGAACTACCAGGCAGAAGGCCTAGAGGAAGACCAAAGAGACGATTCATGGATGTGGTGAAGGAGGACATGAAGGTCGTTGGTGTAAGAGAAGAAGATGCAAAGGATAGGGTGAGATGGAGGCAGATGATTCGCTGTGCCGACCCCTGAAGGGAAAAGCCGAAAGGAAAAGAAGAAGAAGAAGACTCATTCATTTGCCGGAAGGATTAATGCTACTGAGGTTGCAGAGAGATTAATGCTTATCTCCACCAACACTGGGCGAAGGCTGGGCACCCCTGAACACTTCGCTAGACCATCACAAGGCCACACATACACATAACCATTCGCATCTCAGAGCAACTCGGAACAGCCAGTCAGCTTAATATGCATATCTTAGGACTGTCAGGAAACCATAGTAGACCTGCACAGGGAGAACCTGCTAACCCCACACAGAAACGCCCTCGGGATGCCCAGGACTTGAACCCAAGATGTTCTTGTTGTGAGGTGGCAGTTCTTATCATCACACCACCTTTTCACCCACAAAGCTAATATCGGGATTAACTTGGGTATCATTAATGTCTCATAAAAAGCAGTTTAATATGTGTTACATAAGGAATAAAGCATCAGGGAGCATGCTGGTGTAGGAAAATAATCAACAAGACATATCAAAGATCCTGGTACCTCGGGGTTATTGTATTGATTTAAGTATTGAATCAAATTTAAAAATAAAAACTTGCAATGCCGATTAAAACGAGTTTACTGTAGAACAGAAGAAAGTGTTTTCATGTTTATCCCATCCTCCCGTGCATTGGTTTGTCTTGTGGTTGCTAGACAACTTTGAGGATGAAGATCAGATGGTCAGGTACGAGTTCCAGAAGTTGCCAGTAATGCCCAGTTGAGTAAAAACAAAATCTAATACTAAAATTAAACCAGAAATCAACTGAAGCTTGTATGTTCCTCAAACCTCAATTCCTCTCATATGATGACATTGTTTCCTCCCAACTGCATTGTGTGTGTATATGTCCAGGTAGGACCCTCATATTAAGACAACAGTTGGTACCTCACCTCACGAAATTAATCTGAAATTAATCACTTCGTGTTGACCATGTCTTCTTAGCAGAGGTATAATCTTACAAATGTTTATGCAAGGTTAAAAGCCTGAGCCAAAAAAATTTGCAATGAGCACACTCGAAAAACTCATGAAACAACAGTAACTCTGTCCTTTAAACGAAAAGCATCATGGGTATTATGGAGATACAGCTCCACAATAGCCAATGGGAGGGAGCTGCGTCATCCCTCCTAGCCAATGTGAGGCCAGCGGGGCGGGATGTTTGGGAGATGACCAATGGGAGGCCAATGGGGTGGGATGCTGGGAGATAGCTAATGAGAGGCCAGCGGGGAAGGATGTTGGGAGATAGTCAATGGGAGAGCAACTCGTGCATTGTTTGAATTTTTGAGATGGTGCTTTTGTAACATGAACTTGTTTCGTATCCAGAAACAAAAATTTTAGGAAAATGTTTTTCGTAACCTTGATTTTTCGTTTGTTGGGACTACTGTAAGGTGAGGTATCACTGTACTGGGTATTAGACGTTGATAAGTTCTGTAGTTATCAGGTGGTACAGAGCAGAGGCGGTGTGGAGAAATGTCAAGATAACTCCTGATGGGTATCTCTATGTAGTACGTCTCCTTCAGCCCTGTAGGTACGACGTAAATAAATAAATAAATAAATCTGCACTGTGCTTCCTGACTGCGGTCTGAAGTGAAACCAATTTTTCTTTTCAGTGCCTTTCACTCACTCATTTCTACATTAATTTGTATCGCTTGTCTAATTTAATTTGGTTGAATTATCCGTTTAACAAGTTCATGTTCCATGGTGCCGGTCATGTTCCATCTTGTTTTGTGCAGCAAAGGTTTGTTTGCCTATTTGAGTTGGTGTGTTTTTTTTTATTCTGTGCAAGTCTGAGTGTATGAGCCTCTATTTTTGGGGTGTCTGGTTAGGTTATTAATAATAATAAGTCAGATTTTTCTTTTCATTACTGGTGATCTGGCTGCCTTTTTGTTTTTCCTGTGGGGAGATACTGTGCTCAGGAGCTCCGCTGTAAGCATCTCAGACAGAAAGCATAATTGCGTTTCACAGTTCATCAAAACTGAATGTAATATCATATCCTGATAAACCTGTGTTTTATACCACAGCCTAAACTAGTGCTTTAATTAACACTACTGACCAATCTAGTTAAAGAATGTAACGAGTGTAAGAAGTCTGAAGTGTGAACAAATTCCTTTTACAATGATAGAATTAGTTCTTGCGTAGAAACCGACAGTAACCAAATCAGACCAGCAAGAAGTTTGAGAAAAGCCAACCTATTGCCACATAGGTTTACGTAAATTATGTATTGACTTCCTGTGGAGTGAACTTGCTGTACCAGTCCAGGTCTCATGCCTTATCTCGTGTTCCTATGCTATTCTTATATCCATCCCTCCCTCCCTCCCGTTCCTGTGGCAGCTGACATATCAGCCTGCTCTTCAGTTCCTCGCTGATTTGCAGTCTCATCTTATTGTCCAGGAGATAATAAGGGGGTGTGTTTCCATTTAGACAGCATTGTGCCTCCAATCAGCATCGCTGTAATTAACATGTGATGCTGAGGCTCAGCGTTTGGCTCATTGCTGTCACCTCTGTAAGAGGTGGCGCTGTATTCCTGACACCTAATTAGCCATCGGATTAGCAAGCTTTGAAGGAAGAGAAGGCTTCTCTCCCAGGCCGCTGCAAGAAGGAAGAGGCGGTGCGATAAAAGGAAAGGGGGAAAAATCCTGTCGGACTTGAAATCTCATCTTTACACTGTTTTGTTGTTTATCAGACATATGAGACATATGGATGTGGACATATTCGATGTTAAAAAAAAAACAGAGAGAGAGGTATTCGTGAATGGACTCTCAAATCTCACCCTTCTCCCCTCATCCAAGTCAAACAACGAGCCTTTTCTTAGTGGCCTTATCGCCCGGTGCATGAGGTTGAGGGGTTACGCAGGCACTGAGCATGCTCAGCAATAGCTGCCTATCGATTTGGAGTTTCATGAATGGCGGTGTTAGATGAAGAGCGCTAGATAGAAGTGTAAAGCTCGAGTACCATCTTGAGCCCCATTCTAGCATCGGTGTCTCTCTCCTCTCTCTTTTCTTCAGCCCTTCAATCTGGCTGGCTTTGATCCCCCTGAGCCTTGAAGGTCCGCGGTAGATTGGGGAGTCCTTTGTGGGGATGTGCGGAGCAAGAGTGACAGCGGTGACAGCAGTGATAAAAACATGTCCCCCCCCCCTCCTTCCTGTATTGTCCAGCGCAGACATGCTGTTCACAATGTGTAACCTTTCGATAGGCGACCAGGCTTTAACCCCTGCGTTGCTGAAGTCGAGATCAGCACAGGCTCACTGGTGTGTTCGGTGGAAACCACACAATTACGCTTCAGAATCCAGAGTTTCTAATTCAAGTAAAAACAAGTCAAGTGAAAATCACTCAAGTTATTACACCACATGACTTTGCAGAATCGCTGACCGCTGATTGATTAGAGCCATTATTCACTTGGTGCGTGTAGCACTGTGTGTACCGCATCCCCAATCCTAGTTTGCGATGAAAAAAATACGCAAAGCAAAAATGTGGAGGAAATAACAATTGAAAAATGGTAACTGCCAGGATGGTTGGATCTGCAGAGGGAGATGGCTATGCAGGGTACATATCCGTACATTAAGAGGAATTTTTTTTTTTTTAGCTGCCTCAAAGGACATAGCAAAGATTTTCTTCCCGATACTAATTTCGAGTGCTGTACATTTAGCTCTTGCGCTCCAACTCAAATAGGTTAACAATGATCAACAGGATTCGGGGATCTGTTGTGCGTGACCTCCGATCAATTGTATTTCCTCTCTGACTCTCACCAGCTGCTTGTCAGCACTGTTCTTACAGCTCATTTCAGACTGCGTCACCTGAAATGATTAACCACAAAGGATATTAAATGTGCTTGAAGGTATTGGATCACTTCACAAATCACCGTATTAAATGTGAGTTGGCTTGCAAATAGGTGGGAACTGTCCAGTAAATTCTCTAAACCTTTACAGAAACTTGGCAAGTTGGAATTGGGAATTTACATTGGAAATGACTGGAAATTTTTGGTAAATTTTACAAACTGTATCATAAACATAACATCCAAAAATATAAACATTGTAGTTTGCCATAAGCAGACAAATATTTGATTTGACTTTGATGCCGCTAGATGTAAATTCCCATTTCCAATATATAACTTCCCTGTTGTAGGCTAACCAGCAATTTCGAAAATGTCCTGTTTGTTGCTGCTTATTACTTCTACTCCCGTAGGAAAGTTACCCATTTTAAAAACTCCTTTAATTTTATAGCTATTTATAGTGGCACCTCACCTTACGATAGTCCAAGCAAACGAAAAATCCAGGTTACGAAAAACATTTTCCTAACATTTTTGTCTCTGGATACGAAACAGTTCACGTTACGAAAGCACCATCTCAAAAATTCAAACAATGCACAAGTTGCTCTCTCATTGGTTATCTCCCAACATCCCGCCCCGCTGGCCTCACATTGGCTAGGAGGGATGACGCAGCTCCCTCCCATTGGCTATTGTGGAGCTGTATCTCCATAATATCCATGATGCTTTTCGTGTAATGGACAGAGTTACTGTTGTTTCATGAGTTTTTCGAGTGTGCTCATTGCAACTTTATTTTTTGGCTCAGGCTTTTAACCTTGCAATAAACATTTGTAAGATGTCACTCTGCTAAGAAGATATAGTCAACACGAAGTAAGTACTTTCAAAGGTATGCTTTTATCATTTTTTAAAAGGGTTTAGGGGGTAGTATTGGGGGCCTTGGAACGAATCCACATATTTTACATGTAAAATGCGGTTCTACTTACGAAATATGCAGGTTACGAAACTGCCTCAGGAACGGATTAATTTCGTAAGCTGAGGTACCACTGTATGTAATTATTCACAGTTTAATTTTAAGAGACTTCTTTAAGCGGATATCTTTTGGATAATCGGATACTGTAGTCATCAGAGGAGGCGAGTCTCTGAGTGACACTGGAGACTTTCCTGAAATACTAAATTAAATTAATGGAGATGTGAAAATCTATCAGTGGTACGGTTGGGTAGCAGCTAGCACATCCGCCTCAC
Organism: Plotosus lineatus; assembly: GCA_024760905.1. Taxonomy (NCBI): domain Eukaryota; kingdom Metazoa; phylum Chordata; class Actinopteri; order Siluriformes; family Plotosidae; genus Plotosus; species Plotosus lineatus. The sequence goes on from CM045728.1 coordinate 112,215,722, forward strand.
AGTAAAAAGGTTTAATTCCTGGACTAGGGAGTTTGCATGCTCTTCCCACACTTGCCTGGGTTTCCTCTGGGTACTCCGGTTTCCTCCCACAGTCCAAAAACATGCACAGTAGACTAAAGTTCTGCCCAAATTGCTTGTAGGTGTGAGTGTGAATGGCTGTGTGTATGTGTGATGACCTGGCGAGCTGTTCAGGCTGTGCCCCGCTTTCCTCCAGAGTCTGCTGAGATGGTCGCCAGCTTCCCCGCAATCCGAATGAGGATGAAGCTGCTCAGAAAATGAAAGAATGAAAATCTGGCTGCGTTACTTTGCTGTGCGTTCTGAAATTACTGTGACTGAGAGCGATGACCTAAAGAAAGGATGAAACTCCTGGTGTTCAAGCACATGCTCCAAATTTCATAAGGTTAAACTAATTGCTCAGTTGGGAGCCATTTGTAAGAGGACTCGATAGAAAGCAGTGCATTGTGGTCCAAAATTTGTTTGAATTGGCATAGCTTAAATTGTAGCACAAAATTCTGTGACCATCGGGAGCGATGTTTTAAACCCTGCGTGGTGTTGAACTACATACAAGCCATCATGCACTCGTTTACTGGAAAGCTGTCGGGTGACTGTAAACAACATGCTAGCGCCGACCCGAAAAATGCTTTCATGCCAAATGAAATATGTTCCTGCTTACTGAGCGCACTGTGCAGCAGTGACAGCAACTCTCGGTCAAAATGCTAAAAATCTGCCGATGATAGAAAGAGCTGGTAGGTTCATTTGCTGTAAATGATGAAGGCGTCCTAAGAAAGAAAATGGAGCATGACACAAAACTGTACTTTTCTCTCTCTCTCTCTCTCTCTCTCTCGCTCTCTCTCTCTCTCTCTCTCTCTCTCTCTCCTGGGTGCTGTTCATTATACGCTTTAGGCTTGACACAACTCGCAAATAAAACACTTCGCAGGACATCCTCAAACGACTGCTTCGCTAAGCCCTACGCGCATGCTAGCAAAAGAAAAAGCGCCCGCTTGTAATCCGTGTGCTGTGTACGACTTGGAATGGACTTAAACCAATGGAACGACTTAAAACCAAAAAATCTCAGCGGCTACATTCCAGCCTTTCTGATTATCTGTTTGTCTGTTTGTCTATACGAGCGACTGACAATGTTTCCTTTCATTGTTTTGCTTTTTTTTTCATTGCAGGGAGGAGAAGGAACGCTGGATCAGGGCGAAGTACGAGCAGAAGCTCTTCGTTTTGGGCCTGCCTCAATCCGACGTGCCCCTCGGACAGCAGCTCTTGAGAGCCGTGGTAGAGGACGACTTGAGGATGGTGGTGCTGCTGCTGGCTCATGGCACGAAGGACGAGGTGAACGAGACGTATGGCGACGGGGACGGCCGCACGGCGCTGCACCTCTCGTGCGCCATGGCGAATGTAGTCATCACACAGCTGCTAATCTGGGTAAGGGTTAAAATTCCAAATTGGGACTGGCTAAAAATTTCTATACTCTATTCAAATACAGGAAATACATACAATCAATACCAGGGTGGTGTTTTATTATAGCTATCTGACACTGGAGACTCCTTCCTCACTCCATTCATGTCTCCTCATATTAAATATCACCACACGGCCTCTGGTGTAGCGCACCCGTGATGTTCTACAAGTTCCGTCACTAAGTTCCGTCATTAAGTGGAGCGAGTGATTTAATATAGACCTGTGATTTTGCAAGTGTTTAAAACCATTATACGAAAAGAATCAACGCCTTCAGTGGTATCAGAACCCAAAATTCACCCCTGAGTGATGCATCGACAAGGTGCGTGACTATTAACCCCGAGATCGCAAGTTCGAATCCGGTTTAATAGCACAGCTGTTCATGGCCAGGAGTCCGTGGGAGCTAATTGGCCGAGCTCTCACAGGAGAGAGGGATGGCATACGCTCAGTTCCCTGTCACTCACAGTGATCACCAGCCAATCTGTGAGCTCGGTCGTACGAGGAGGTGGATAACATTTTCCCTCCGAGTGTGTTAGACCACTCACAAATACGCATACGCCGCAGTTGGAAAAGAGGCGGGTGGCTATCATCGTATGTCACGGAAGGGGTGTGTACATGCTTTCGCCCCTCTCTGGTCAGTGGTGGTTGTGTGATAGAGAAGGTGATACCTGATGGGTGAATCGGATATGACTAAATTAGCGAGAAAATGGTGGAAGAGAAAATAAAGAACCCAGAATTGAAGATCGCTGGAGTGTGTAATGATACGTGGATGAACGTGTCAGTTCAGGCCAAATTATTGGGTTTGTAAACGAGGTCATTTGGACTTTTTTTTTTTTAATAAACCCCTGTGGCCAGATGTTTGTGGACCAAACTGTTGGTTTGAACCAACCTGTTAGATTTTATTTTAGTCGTTCTGGTTGTGGGGGATGTACCTTCTACGTCTAAGACCTGATGCACTATGAATAAGTAAATAAATAAATAAATAGCCATTTGATTTGTTTTTTGTTCTTTTTTTGTCCTGTCTCTAGTATGGCGTGGACGTGAAGAGCCGTGACGCCCGCAGTCAGACGCCCCTTTTCTTTGCTCGACGAGCAGGAAGTCAGGAATGCGTCGACATCCTGGTCCAACATGGCTGCCCTTCAGATTCCAGCGGCACACCGACCGGGACGCGGCACAACCCCAATGCTAATAACAACAACGGACAGTGCGAGATGAATCGCAGCATTAGCATCATGTAGATCCCCGGACAACAACAACAACAACAACAACAACAACAACGCCGTGCTGAAAGTCTGCAGTGTCCCAGTGCCATGATACTGTGACTTCCTTCCCTGCCTTTAGCCATTTTGACGTCAAACTCCACAATCTGTTGTGTCGCCATTCATGTTCGAGTCTTTAAAAAAAAGAAAGAAAGAAATGTCTTGTTGCTCCGTCATGTCAAGTGTGTAAACCAAAAACTCTCAGTATATTCCGTGCGCTGCACTAATAACAGTAACGCCATGAAGTCAATGTAGGGGGAATGTGTAAAGCCATTAAAGTGTTATGACTAGGATATAATAATAATAATAATAATAATAATAATAATAATAATAATAATAATAATAACTTTTAGAAATATTTCAGTTCTGATTTCAGTTATGTTTTTTTTTTTTTTTTTTTTTTTTTTTTTTAATAAAGATTTTAATGACCAAGAAAAGGTAAAGGAAGCCGTGATCCTGCAGTATTGTAGATTTTAATAAGGTGCGGGTCATCGGCCGTCATTTTCATTTTCAGCGTCGGAGCAGATAGCTGCCTGAGAATACCTCTTCAGTCCAAGCTGAAGGATGTGATTACCCTGAGCGGAGAATAATACATCGTTATCGGGGCTTTGTGAGAAAGAGACTCAAGCAGCACGTTGAAGTGGTCGTCTGACTGTTTGACACTGGGGTTTGGTCTACATCCACGTTTTTTATATATATATATATATATATATATATATATATATATATATATATATATATATATATATATATATATATAAAATGAAAGATCTGCTAAGTGATCTATGTTTGCTGTGAACTCGCGCGTGCTTAAAGAATTCTCATTTACCTCCTTTTACTTGATTATGCCTTGACATGAGATGACATTTTCCATTTTCTATCGATACAATATAGACCAACGCAAGACCTGGACGGTATGACACCGTGATTGCGTACGGAATTGTGTATATAGTAGCTTCTCTTCCCTTTTAACTGCCTCATCCTACCATATAGGTGCTAAATGATTAGCAAAAACAAAATCGCTCGACCAACATCGTTGCCTCTGTAGTGACACTTGACGCATGGCTATCGAGTTCCTGATTAGCCATGCTAGCCCCCACCAACGTCAAGATTTGTTCTTGTTAATATTATACTTTTTTATTTATTTATTTTTTAAACCTGAGCTGATGCTGATAGAAATGCCACAGTTCCATCTCAAGTCATGCTACCAAGCTCCGAGGGAAGGAAGTAGCGAAGCAGGATTCTTCCTCATAGAAATCAGAAAATAAATCATGCTAATATTTGTCTTGGGTTTTTTTTTTTATTATTATTATTATTACCGTACAGTATTTTATGTTTGCTGTAGCATTTTTAATTTTTTTCACCTACCCCCATTCATACCTTAGCAGATCACTGAAACACAGTATGACATTGTGGTGATTATTCAAGCCTGTAGCAACCACAGCCTGAACAGCATTTCTATATTATTATTATTATTAATAATATTACTTCTATTTAGTGATTTCTTTTTTTTTGGGGGGGGGGTCAGTTTAAATTGAGTTGTAAGTCTGCAAAGGTGCCAGTATATATTTTTTCCCCCTTTCTTGCAACAAGTGATGTCCTGAATCAGTGAAATTTCCTGTGTCTCAAAATATAGCAAGTTTAGAAGTGGTCTTTGGGGCACTGGATAAAGGACCGCCGTGGTGCATCCCTTCTTTAGTCCTTGCCTGGGACAAACCGTAATCCACATTAGTGTAAATGAGTGGTGTGCGCTCCTCTTCTGCTGCCACCGGCCTAACCGCTCTACTCTTACTCATCTTTGCACTTTTATAAATGTTATATCCTCACCTGCCCTTTGACCTGTTGATCATAACCAAAGTTTGTGAGGGAAATTCCCATCACATCTGTTGGACCGTCACGAACGACGAGCCCTCAAAGCCCGCCTCCTAAAAAAACTAAATAAGTTCATCAATCGGACATTCGTATCCGTGTTCCAGTGCGCACGACGACACCCCCCCCCCCCCCCGCCACCCCAAATAATTGAATTTTGTGTAAATTTATAACCCTGATCTTTAAAAAAAATAAAAAATTCATTAAAAAAATCATTGGATTGCACGTCCGAATGGATGCGCACAGCAAAATATGATGCCGAGTCAGCGCTATCCTGGTGAGACCACTTCATTACTGGAAGATATACTTGATTGGCATGAAAAGTTGGGAAAGCTAAATAATAAGATCTGAGATGTACGTTTTATTGGACCCAACCAATCATCTCGTCAAGACTTAAGACTTTATGAATGAAGACTTCAGCCCTGACTAGCTTGGTCACATGGGTTAGAGATAAAGCCTAGGATTGGGAACCCCTGGACTACTTACTGAGATCTTACAGCAAGATGGGCTCACCAAGATGGCTGCCATCCGGCTTCGGAATTCAGACACAGATGTGTGATCCAGGCCTTTTTGGAATCAGTGTTTTAGTCTCATGAAGGAAAAAAGTGGGTGGGGTTTTGTCAGTTTAAAAAAAAAAAAAACAAAAACTAAGAACGATCATCACACCCGACTTTAACTTCATGGTTTTGAGGGCAATACATTGTGACCCCGCCCCCTGTACCTGGTAGCTTCCTTGTTAGCAATGTTGACACCTCTCCATCTGAACTGACCAGCAGAGGGGAAGAAGTTTCTTTGCCTGGATAATGTTTTCCGAATCGGGTGGTCTGTCTGATTGATTGGTTCTACTGTGTCCTGATTGGCTCGAGAGATGGCGCACATACCACGTGGCTCCGAATGGACTAAACTTCTAGAAGTACCTGCAGACTTCTCGTTTATTTTTATTGTTTTGTAAAGAGAGGATTTTTTTTCCCCTCTCTTTTAGTTTTACTTAATTTTTTTCCAGTATCATATATTGGTCTCGATGTGCCTGTCATCACATTGCCTGACCCTCAAAGGTACTATTTGTGTATAATGATGTACATTTGACATATTTATAAAGACACCGGATGTAAATACTGTTTTTGTTTTGTTTTGTTTTTGTCACTTTTATTAAACGGTTTGTCCTTCTGTTGTTTTCTTTTTTTCCTCCTCTTAAATTTTTCTCCATTGTTTTTACATAATGAAGTGACTTCATGAGTGTGTGCTCGGACGCTTGGCTGACTATTGACATAATAAACACTCGAATAAAATGATTTATACTGCAGCACATCATGCACCGCATTGTTCTTTCATTAATCACTCGGTTCTTTTTGGTAATACACTTGTGTGTCTCATCTCACGGGCCGCGCCGCCGTGTCGTGCAATCCCTACCAGGATAAAGCGTTTCCTGTAGACACGAATGAATGCACGGACACAGCACGGTGGTGTCGCGGTCAGAACGTCCATTCCACTGCAAAACGTCCCAGGCTTGGTGAGGCCGTTTCAGCTTGAAGTTTGCATGTTCTCCCAGTGCTCGCGTGGGTTTCCTCTGGGTACTCCGGTTTCACTCCGGTTTCCTCCTACAGCCCCAAGACCTGCACATTAGGCTAACTGTTCTAAATGTACCCCGAGATGTGAATGTGAGTGGTTGTGCGTGTTGGTCCTGCGATATACGGCGAGCTGTCCAGGATGTACTCCTCCTTCGTCCAGAGTCGGCTGAGATGGGGCATCTTATCCCTGACTTCCTTCTGCTCTAATTTTCGCCGGCTCATTTTCTTCCCCCTCTCAACTTCCCCTCGTCAGAAATCTCCGAGCGTCTCACCTTCTCCCCGCTGCTTTCCTTCACCTCTCTCTTTCAGTCTCTTCTCACAATCTCTGCCTGCTGTGCTCTCTGCATCCCTCTTCTCTCTCCATTTCGCTTTCTCCTCTGCCACCCCTCCTCCCACACACACACCCCACGCCACCCCTTGCGTTAATTTGCTTGAGAATGCATTAGCTATAATGAGAGCCGAAGGCCGAGGGAATCCTCCAGGGTTCCATTAATCATTGCTCCTCAGACAGCCAACCTTGATTACAAGTGGCAAGAAATTCATTAGAGCCGCGCCTCTGACAACTTTTATCTCCGCCACTGGATCTGACTCATTAGGCAGCCAAATTAAGGCTATGATGGCCCTGATGAAATTCATCGCTTGTTTATCTTGTGCGATTCGATGCATCTGCCCATATTTTCAGGCTCGTGGGCGTCCTCGGCACACACACACACACACACCCCCCATTAGCACCACATCTCAGACACACTTCACCATTCAGGCCTCCTGTGATGATTGATCCTGCTGCCTGGGAGAACCTGCACCTTCTCTCGAGAAGTATCTTGGTATCGCCGATTTGTTTTGATAACCGTACAACCGGTGGGACGATTACGCAATCAAGAAAGTCTTTGGTTCGAGTCCCAGGCTCAGCAACGACGTTTCTGTGTGGAGTTAACGTGTTCTCTTCGTGATTGCTTGGGTTTCCTCCTACAGTCCGACGACATGAACATTAGGAAAGCTGGCTGTTCCAAATTGCCCCAGATGAAGGTGTTCGTATAAATGCTTGTGGTTCGTGTTGCCCTCTGATGGACTTAGTGAGCTGTCTACGGTGTACCCTGCCTTCGCCTAGAGTTGGCCGAGATGGGCTCCGGCTACGATTACGCCCATCTATAAATGAGTGAAGACGTTAGCATCATCTCACTTTGCAGTTCTTCTGGGTTTTCTGGTTTCTTCTGACCTCTCAGTATAAAGACTATGGCTATGCTAACCTTCCCAAGGTCCGAATAAGTGGGCTTTGCCCAGAAATCCATTGTGTACTTCCTCACACCATTTGTTCCTGTGAGATTCAGATCCACTGTTGGTGTTTTGGTATTCTTGGCGAGTGGATGGCACCAAAATGCACATTGGGTTTGTCCTTAATCTAGGCTTCCTCTCATCCATTGCGCTAAAGGGAACACCTCTGGACCTCTGGACCAATCATCCAGCAGCGCTACTTTCCTTACACCCAGTATTCCCAGTATGAGCACCAATTCCACCGCAGTCTGTTTTGTTTGCTCTATCAGTGATGGTAGAAATAATTCGGCGCACTTGGTAAAGGAAAGTTCTGAGTAGATCTGTGCTTTGATAATAGCATCCTATCACTAGCGGTGGCAGAACGACAATTATACAATCAGAACTAGCTGCCCTAATTAGAATACCAATAAAAACTGGCTTGAAATTAAATGAGATGAAATCAAGGGGAGGTTTACCTTCATTTTTTCCCTCTCTTGGTAATTTGTAAATGTTCTTACTTTGGAGCTGCTGCTATAGATTCTGGCCATGATTTAATTATAGTAAAATGAGGCTAATTGCATTTCTCAAGAGGTTATTAACTTATAGCTGACGGAAAGGTTTTATCGCACTCATTCAGGAGACAAAGTAGTCATCAGAGACATGGTAGTTTTATGTGATCAATAATTTCTTGATGATTTCATGTGCACATTAATTTACTTTGGGCTTTCTGAAATCAACATGGGCTCGAAAATCTAGCGAGGGTCCGAATCGTAACCAGATAATGCAGCGTATATCCCGTCACATGCGCATATACTAGTCCAATTACTCAAACTTGCTGATCTGAGTGAATTCTGGGCTGTGGTTTGTTGCACAATTTGCAATTTTTTAATCAACAAAATTTTACCGAACTGACGATCACCAAAAACTTCTCAGCGCCTCTGCATGGTGCAGGCGAGGCGCATTCAAAAATTTGAAACAAATCCACCTGGCATTTTTCATGCAATCACAATAAGGTTGAATGGTTGGGATGTTGACCCAGCAGTGTCACTTTTGAATCCTTACCACTCTTTATATTTACACGTGAGAGCTAATAATACAAACAAGGGTCAATAAATATGTGCTAAGCCAAAAAGAACCATAATTCTTGTATTAGCATCTCTGCAGTGCGCCGGTTTTGGGAGGATTTATTGTTTGGGTTCAGTTCTATCCCTTTAATTCTTAAAACTTACAGTTGATTATATTTGTTCAGCATTTTTATAGAATGAAGTAAAGCCTTTATCCCTCTGCTTCACTAGCATCCATGCTAACAGTACAGAGACCTGAAGGACACTGTAAAGCTTTATTGAATATCAAAGTGACTACCTTTCGGTGAAATGTTCAATGTTCACAAAATAGAGTTCCTGCAGTTCTCCAAGCTGAAGATTCACAGATTAATACAAATAATTTTACAATATGGAGCAATTTATTCGTACAAATTTGTCGTGAAAATGACTGCTAATGAGTTTTTTAAGTATGTAATAATGTTGTAATTAATGCTTCATGACTTAATTAAACATATTTCACTTGTGTTTTAAATTCTTTATGGCTATACACATATTTGCAAATGCAATAGCGCGCTAACTGTGAAATCGTTAGCATTAGCATGATTAACGTTTAGTTGGTTTTACCAAACTATATTCCGACAGCCCTAACCCAACCCAACCCAACCCAACCCAAGTGAGCTGAGTAGGGTTCTGAAGTGATGCCCATCTTGTACGAGTCAACTGACTATCGAACCATCGAGTCGTCCCTATTGGTTCACTAATGTGACGAAGGCTAACTTCAGACTAAATAAGCAAGGTTAATTAAAATGTTATTGCATGAGTTTTTTCATTATTATTATTATTATTATTATTATTATTATTTATTGAAGTTGTTTTGGGAGTGAGTTTGTTTTAAAGTATTTTCTGGCTGTTTTCATGTTTATAGCTCTGCCAGCCCTGGACGCTAATGTTATCATTATCATTATCATTATCTTTAGAATCGCTTTGTTGGTTAAAGTTCACCTCGAGCCTGAAATATACCTCAGTCTGTATTTTTTAATGATGGCCCAACACTGAGGTGTTTCTGTGCAGATGTTTGAAGTGTTTATTTAGGAGTTACAGTATGTGTTTTCTTGTCTTGGTGTAAAATCTAAACCCAGCTGTTAGCATTTATTTGGGGATGGCGCTTGATTCTTCTTGGTCTAGGTCCGACTCATATAAGATGGGCACCTAGTTTAAATCAATTGGACGCCCTACTCCGCTCAGTTGGGTGAGTGTAAGGGTTACGGCTGTCAGGATATAGAGCTGTAAACCGTCTAGACAATGACTTTTTCACTAGCATGCCTGGCTTTTAATGAGGAATAGAGGTGTGTGTGACAGAAAAGGGGGGTAATTTTATAAACATTGGATTTTATCATACTCACTTTTTTGCCAAACCATTTAATCTTTTTCGGGACTCAGGGAGGTTGGAGCCCATCTCAGCCAGCACTGGCTGAAGGCAGGGTACAACCCAACCAGCTCACCAGACCATCACAGAGCTCACACTCCCACCTAGGGCCAGTTTGAAATAGCCAATCAGTCAATCTTTGGACTGTTGGAGAATTCCCCCTGAAGCACAAGGAGAACATGCACACTGAAATGCCTGATTCCAGGACATCAACCCAATTCCTCCTCTCTGTGACATGAACGTGCTCACCAATACACCACAGTGCCCCCTTCGTTGGATTTCATGGTCGTTTTAATTCATGAGCGTCAGCATTCTTATGTCGTGGTACTGAGTATACACAGGATCAAAGCTAAAAATGATTTGTACTTGTAAGTTTTCCTATAGACCCCAATGCTAGACCATGTGAAAATGCAGCCCTGACGTCACTGACAAATTATTACAGAGTGCTTTCTGTAGTTTAGCAACCGCCATCATCATTGTTGATCAAGTTGTGAGAACCCACCAAATTTGTTGGTAGTTACCAGGTAAAATATTTATTTGCTATGGAAGATCATAGAAGAGCTAAAGCTATTAACAAAGGATCTAGAAATCGCTAACTAACCCAATAGGTGAATTCACATTGTACAGTATCTGGTCCATCTTGCTTGTTTGCACATTATAAGCTACTGGATAAGATAACAAAGGGCAACACTCTGAGTGAACAGATTCAAATCGATTGAAGTTTTATTACAATATAAAGTAAATAAGTAAACAACTTTCACTCCCACCTCCAGCGGAGCTCCAACCACGTCCTGAAGGAGGCGGGTGACATGGAATCCAAATGGGCCGTGTTTCGTGCCTCCATTGCTGAGGCGGCAGCCCATAGCTGTGGCTGGCAGGTTGTCTGTGCTTGTTGTGGCGATAACCCCGAACCTGGTGGTGGACACCTGTTGTGAAGAGGGCCGTCTAGCTGAAAAAGGAGGCCTATCAGGTCTTATTGGCCTGTGGGACTCCCGAGGCAGCAGACATGTACCAGCAGGACAAATGTTCTGCAGCCGAAGCTGTCGCAGATGCAAAATCTGAAGCATGGGAGGACTTTGGAGAGTGATTATCGGTTGGCCTCAAAAAAGTTCTGGACCACCATCCGACGCATCAGGAAGGGGAAGCAGTTCTCCACAAATACTGTTTACAGGGAGGTGGAGAGCTGCTCATCTCAACTGGGGATGTTGTCGGGAGGTGGAAGGAATACTGCAAGGACCTCCTCAATCCCACCAACACGCCCTCCGTGGAGAAGGAAGACCCTGGGTGTTTTAAAAATGGGGACCGGAGGGTATGTACCAATTATCAGGAAATCACACTCCTCAACCTACCTGGGAAAGTCTATGCAGGGGTACTGGAGAGGAGGATTCAACTGTTTGTCACCGATTCTGTTCATAATTTTTATGGATAGAATTTCTAGGCACGGTCGAGGCGTTGAGGGGTTTTGGTTTGGTGGCCATTGGATTTCACCTCTGCTTTTTGCAGATGAGATTATCCTTTTTGTTTCATCAAGCCGGGACCTCCAGCTGTCATTGGAGCGATTCGCAGTCGAGTGCGAAGCAGCCGGGATGAAAATCTACACCTCCATGTCTGAAGCCATGGTTCTCGATTGGAGAATGGTGGAATGCACCCTCCGAGTCGGGAATGAGGTATTGCCCCAAATAGAGGAGTTTAAGTATCTTGGGGTCTTGTTCACGAGTGAGGGAAGAATTGAGCAGGAGATCAACAAGCGGATCGCTGCAGCCTCTTCTGTAAAGCGGACCTGTACCGGTCCATCGTGGTGAAGAGGGAGCTGAGCTGCAAGGCAAAGCTCTCAATTTACCAGTCGATCTACATTCCAACCCTCACCTATGGTCTCAAACTTTCGGTAATGACCGAAAGAACAAGATCCTACAGTGAAACCTCAACTTACGAAAGCCACAACAAATGAAAAATCTAGGTTACAAAAAACATTTTCCTAAAATTTTTGTCTCTGGATATGAAACAAGTTCACGTTACGAAAGCACAGTCTCAAAAATTTTAACAATGCACGAGTTGCTCTCCCATTGACTACATTTCCCAACATCCCACCCTGCTGGCCTCCCATTGGCTATCTCCCAACATCCTGCCCGCTGGCCTCCCATTGGCTAGGAGGGATGACGCAGCTCCCTCCCATTGGCTCTTATGGAGCACCCATAATGCTTTTTGTGTAAAGGACAGAGTTACTGTTGTTTCATGAGTTTTTTGAGTGTGCTCATTGCAACTTTATCTTTTGGCTCAGGCTTTTAACCTTGCATAAACATTTGTAAGATTATAACTCTGCTAAGAAGACATGGTCAAAACACACACACACACACACACACACACACATGCATGATTCCAGGTGCGAGTGAAAAGAAGAAGCGGGCTCGTGGCATGCGGTTGAGTGATATCATAAAGGAATACGGCCAAACCCGTCTACCATCGGTAAGATATTGAAGCAGAAGGAGGTCTTAAAAGGTATGCTTTTATAATTTTTAAAGGGTTTATGGGGTAGTTTTGGGGGCCTTGAAACAAATCACATGTTTTACATGTAAAATGCAGTTCAATTTACGAAAAATCCAGGTTACAAAAAAAGGCTCTGGAACGGATTAATTTCGTAAAGTGAGGTACCACTGTACAAGCAGCTGAAATGACCTTCCTTTGCCGGGTGGTGGGGCTCTCCCTTAGACATAAGGTGAGAAGCTTTACCATCCGGGGAGAGCTTAGAGTAGAACCACAGGTGGCTTGGGCATCTGATCAGAATGCTTCCCGAACGCCTCCCTGATGTGGTGTTTCGGGCATGTCCAACCAGGAAGAGACCACGGGGTTGACCTCGAACACGTTGGAGTGACTATGTCTCTCGGCTTGTAAGGCATTCCCGGGAATGCCTTGGTGTCCCCCTCGAAGAGTTGGAGGAAATGGCTGGGGAGACGGCTGTCTGGACCTCATTGCTTAGGTTGCTGCCCCCGTGACCCAACCCCGGAAGAAGACTTTCAGTTAGCATAAAGCCAACATGTGATTTATAGCTTTACCCAGGCAGACTCGTGTTTATTGTTTATTGCACATTAAAATAGTTTGAAAGGATTATAAAATACTGCAGAACCCCACTACCTTGTAGTGTACCATTGTAGCCAATCAAAAACCATTTTACTGAACTTGAAGTTGGTCTCAGGCTAATACCCTGAAAATGTAACAGAGATCTATCAAGTGGTTCTTGAGTTATAAATATACATAGCCACAAAAATTTCATTCATTCATTCAATTTTCTCATCACTTAATCCTAATTAGGGTCCCGGGGAGGCTGGCGCCCATCTCAGCCGACTCTTGGCAAGGGCGGGGTACACCCATTGCAGGGCCAACACATAAACGCCCATTCATATTCACACCTCGGGACAAGTTGGAACAGCCAATTAGCCTACTGTGCCTGATTTTGGACTGTGGGAGGAAACAGGAGTACCTGGAGAAAACCCACACAAGTCTAGGAGAACATACGAACTCCACACAGACATGCTCCGAGCCCAGAAATTCTGGTTGTGAGGTGGAGGTGCTGATCACTGTGCCACCGGGCCACCACCACAAAAAAAATACGATAAACAAATTCAAAAGTACAAACTGACAGAAGTGGAATCAATACCAGCCACATGATCACAGCTGGTAATCATAACCCGTCACCTTGCAGTGGTTAGAATGTCTACCTAACAGCAAGAGGGGCCTGGGTTTTGACTCCCATGCTCAGGGTGTATCTATCTGGAGTTTGCATGTTTACATCCCCATGCTTGTGTGAGTGTCTTCTCAGTGCTCTGGTTTTCCTCCCACAGTCCAAAAACATGCACAGTCAGCGGATTGGCTGTTCAAAATCGCGAGTGAGTGTGTCTGGCTGTGTGTGTTGCCCTGCAGTGGTCTGGACAGCTGTCCAGGGTGTACCCCGACTTTGCTCAGAGTCGGCTGAGATGGGCGCCAGCCTCCCCATGACCCTAATTAGGATTAAATGGCTTTTAAAATGAATGACTATGTTCATTATGAACAGTTTTTTCTGATGATGCAACTGACCCCACTCACTTGCTAACTGGTGAGAAGTGATTTAATAGGATATCATCGTTCATTTTCTGTAACCGCTTAATCCTAATCAGGGTCGGGGAGAGGCTGGCACCCATCTCAGCCGATTCTGGGCAAAGTCAGGGTACACTCTTGACAGTTCACGAGGCAGAAGCATGCTGACGGCTATGTAGCTCCTCTTGTTGAAAGTCAGCAATGGTTCGTTTACATGAACCTCAAACTATAGACAGAGAGGGACACGGCCGGCCTTTGATAACCCAGTTAGTGCACTGGGGGGGGGGGGGGGGGGCAGTGACAACCCGTGGAGGGTGGGGCTTGATCCTCCAACCTTAGTATCAGTGATCCAGCACCTTTACCATCCGGCCACCACCGCCTTCAACGGGATATTTCACCAGCAATGAAGTCGTAAACTTGAGTTCCGCTATAAATGGACACGGCATGATATTATTATGAGAATTTGAACACATCTCAGCAGCTTTACATCGATCCTGTGTGCAGGACAGTCAGTTTAAATCTGGTTCTCATTTCAAAATGCAGTGTACTCATCATTAGTGAACTCCTGACCTTAAAATACAAACTTGTATAAAACTACATGTCAGCTGATCAGGATAATAATTATTTTATGACATTCTTTCAACGGGTTAAGTCATAGTCAGAAAAAAAAGTCATGAAAAATAAATAAATAAGTAAATAAACACTGTCACCTCGGTGGCTCTGCATGAATCATCTCTATTATTTAGCATCACGTCTGTTATTTAAAAGTATAACGTCTGCCTCGAGTTAAATTGTAAACAGAAATAAATCTCATGAAACTCATCCTGTGATGTGGCCACAATTTAATAACCCTTCAGCCCATGCATCACATGGCGTTTTCGAGACATACAATACAAATTCATGCTGGAAGCCTTGGCGGACATGTTGGATATTGGACTGCCGTGAAAATTGATAGGATTGTGTCGTTTCCCAGTCTCAAGATTCCCACCAATAATGGAGATGATCGGTGATGGTGCTTCTGAGCTAGTGCATGGAATAAAAATTCAAGATGGCAGCTGCGACGACCACATTGGATTTCAGACTGTAACAAAACTTGATGGGATTGTGTAATTACACAGTCACAACATCCTCACCAAGAATTGTGATGGTCAGTGATATTATTTTTGAGTTAGTGCATGCAATGCAAGTTCACGAGGGAAGCTGAAGCAGCCATATTGGATATCGGACTGCACGGAAAGTCGATGGGCTGTTGAAGTCACCCAGCTCCAATGTCCTCACCAAAAATGGTGATGATCGGTGCTGATGGTATTTATCTAAAAATTTTAAAGCCAAATGCAACTGCGGACAGACGGATGGCTGTCACACGTAACATCACGTGAAGGAGAAAGGACATTAAGTATTTTATGTTTTCATACATTTCCCCTGCAAAGTGACGTGAACTGCACTATTCCTTGTTACGTTGGTTGGTAATATTTCAGGGTTTACATTTTGTACCTCACACATGGACATCACAGCCATTCTTATGGTGGCAGGAACAGGCTCCTCTCACTTGTATTAGTTTGCATACACGCCCACACACACATTTTTCCCAAATCAAATCTTAGTGCATTCACTCAGCGCTCCTTTTATTATCAATTCCAAATCATTATTGAGGAAATGCCCAAATCAAAGAAACTCCACCCACCTTTCCACTGCGACAGTCTCCTCCCTGAAGACTGAATGCCCTGAGCACGTTTTACCAATTTAATGGGGTAGAATATCCACTCACTCAGTCACTTGGTTTACTCTTATAACGGTCACGGGGAGGCTGGAGCCTATCTCAACGAATACAAGGTAAAGGTACGGGGTACACCCTGAAAAGCTCGCCAGACCATCACAAGGTAACTAACACAAAACCGTTTACAACCGCACACAGGGATTATTTTCAACAGCCAATTAGCAATTAACTAACGGGCCTGTCTTTAGCTGTTGGGAGGAAACCAGAATACTACCAGGATGAAACCCACACAGGCACAACACATGGAAAAACGCTCAGAAATGCCCTGGCTAAGCCTCAGGACTTCAAACCCAGGACCTTTTTGCTCTGAGGTGGGCACGTTAACCATTGTGCCAAGGTGCCGCTCTGGGGTTAAATAACAGTGGCAAACCCTCCAGAAGCTGGTAAAACATTGTATACCTGCATACAGTACACAAACCCAAAGCTACCGAGGTTACTGGAGGTTGATTACATACAAAATGTTCAGCTGTTGCTACAAATCCTTTTTATTTTTCTTAAAGCGTAGAAATATTATCATGAGGTAACATTACCATCATATTAAAGTCAACAAAATCATGAAAGCTAGTTTCGCTTTCACTGGTAATGTTGTGTTATTCGTTTTCTTTTGCTAAAGCTCCAGACATGAAGGACAAAGTTTAGTAGGGCAGTGGAGAGGAAAGAAGGTCACGTGGGGCCAAAGTGTGGTTCAGTCATCATTGCATTGCACTGGGAGGAGGCAAAGCTAAAGCTACTCACTGAGTCATTTCAACTCCATCACTTAAATCATGGAAGGTTATTTAAAACTGGGGGATTTTAGCTGGATACAAACAGCTCGGAAGTTTCTGTACAGCAAGAAACAAGATTTTAAAAAAAACAAAAAAAAAAAAAAACAAGCAGAAATAACGACCAGTGGGTTCTGAGAAAGTGATCACAATCACTAACAGGAAATATCATTTTTCAAATAATTTTTGACACGCTATCTATCTATCTATCTATCTATTTAAGATGAGTGTGAAATATTGCTGGTGACCCTGTGAGATGGAAGCAGGGTCAGGATGCAGAGACAGTGAAGACAGCTCCAGTACTGAAGTGACAGGGGACATGTTTCTGTAAGTTTGGTTTAAAATGTGATGCAGATGATCTTTTCCGATTCACTGGTTGGCTCAAATTGTTTTAAACCAACCAACCCCCCCCCCCACCCCCCTCCCCCTCCCCCCCCTCCCCCTCCATACCCCCCGACTGGTATTAAAGCTCTATTTCAACCCGGTGGGATGCACTAGAATACAGGAAATGGCATCAACTGTATTTCAACATCTGAGGCAGGAGCCCAGAGCCCCCACTAACAATACCCAGCACCACCTCCACCTCCACCTCCACTCCCAACACCACCAACTTACTAATGCTTCCCACGTCCATCATCCTCAGCGTGTGTTATTTATCCATCAGCTGTGTGTCGTGCACTTCTAAATCATACAGCAGCCTAAAGATGTTCAAACTGCACCATCATCACCATTTCAGCTGAAAGTAGAAGGTGCTTCGAGTCCCTCTTGCTCTTCAGAGCGCATTCTCTTTATAACAGGAAAAAGGTGAGGCGCGTATATAAATTTAAAATGACGTCATGTTATTTACACAAGAACATACACAGGTCTCCTAAGAAGTAGAGCATTTTTTTTTACACACATTTTTACACTAGTGCGCGATAAACAGAGTTTCTATGGATTGAACTTGGAAAAGATATTCGGTGCTCCAGTTATAAAAGTCACATTATGGGGGATTGTCTGTCTATCTATCTATCTATCTATCTATCTATCTATCTATCTATCGATCGATCTGTCTGTCTGTCTGTCTGGCTGGCTGGCTGTCTGGCTGTCTGGCTGTCTGTCTGGCTGGCTATCTATCTGGCTGGCTGGCTGTCTGTCTGGCTGTCTGTCTACCGGAATATTATTCCACAAATGCAACAGGCTGTTCATTCATGGCTCAAGCTATTTTTGTTTGTTTGTTTAATTAACTCCAGACAAACCTAATATAGAAAATAATATTCGTCGGATTAAAACAAATAAAATGACTTTTTCTGTCAATCAAACCATCCATTAAAAAAAGTGCTCACATGACAAAATAAGATCTCCAACCATTTCTGGAGGAACGCCCAGTATGAGAGAGAGAGAGAGAGAGAGAGAGAGAGAGAGAGAGAGAGAGATGGATGTTTAAGATCATTACTGTTAGGTGAATATGACCAGTGTAGAAATCCATCACTCTTCTCTCACAACTCTGACAACATGGCCTCCTAAAGAGAGATAAATGAGTCTCATACTCATTAACAAAATCTCTCTCTCGCTCTCTCTCTCTCTCTCTCTCTCTCTCTGTTTATTCACGTGCTAGAATTATCATGGAGATAAAGATTTGGGGTTGTTGTTGCTATTGTTGTTGTTCATGATGATGATGATGATGATGATGATGATTTTAAATTGAGATATAATTTCTTGAACACGTCAAGTCGGATATTAATTTGAATCAATTTGTTGTAAATAAATAAATAAATTAATTAATGCCCTGGATTAAATTAGTTAAATCAATGAAAGCGACCCCGAGGATAATTCGGACTCTTCTCCGGTGTTTTGTGAATATGAATTGTTTTTGGGGAAAAGCGGAAATGAAGATGAAAGAAAGAATTCATTCCGTTTGAGGGATGAACTCTCAATTTATTCGTTTATATTTATTTGTGTGGGTTTTTTTTTTAATTATTTCGTGTTTTTAATTTAAAAAAAACAAAACAAATAAATAAATATGTAGAGCAGCTCGACCGATTCACCCCAAAACCCCTTCCAGGTTTATTTTGTATTTATTAGACTTCTCTAAATATCAAAGTGTAAATTACTTGTTTTTTTTCTTTAAAGTTTAGAGCAAAAACAAATGATTACTTATGATTTAAAAATTTTAAATGACTGATATTCATACATGAACTTCATCTCCTACATCGTCATCATCATCATCATCATCAAAACAACAACAACAAAACTGAAACTGTTTCTTCATCTCTGAGCAAAAAGATTCATTTCACTGATGCAAATAAAAATATTTAAAAGAGAGAGAGAGAGAATTTCTGTACTGTAATGAACAATGCAATTATTTTGAGGTCGAGACACTTTAGTATCTGTCAGAAACTTACTGAAAATGGGGGCATTTTAAAATATATCAATAAATAATATACATTTTAAACAGAATTACAGCATCCAGTGTTTCTGCCTCCCTTTCTCAATTTATTACATTAATATTCAATTCGGGTACATCGCCAAAGTTCAACGCTTTCCAACCTTACAGATGAACAACAGGCTGCTGTAATAATAATAATAATAATAATAATAATAATAATAATAA
>CM045728.1:112239797-112287297 GCA_024760905.1 Plotosus lineatus
ATAGCTTCATCATCATCATCATCATCATCATCATCATCTCTGCAGGTTTGAAGAAGAACTTTATTTATTTGTTGTTTTATTTTTACAGATTGTGTAGATTATTCTTGAATCAAATAATAAATAAGTTTCATCAAAAGAAAGCTGAGAGGTTTTCAAGATTACACGAGAATTAGTATGTTAAATAATCACATAAAGAAAGAAAGAAAGAAAGAAAGGAAGGAAGGAAGGAAGGAAGTGATGAGATTTGTACACTTTACCATGAAATGAAAACACTGGCCAGGCATTCAGATGATCGACTGTTTCTTCATTTTATTATTCATTCTTTCATTCAATTCATTTATTCATTTGTTTTTGGAATTGCTTAATCCTAATTAGAGTCGCGGGGAGGCTGGCGCCCATGTCAGCCAACTCCGGGCAAGGGCAGAGTACACCCTGGACACCTTGTCAGGCCATCGCAGGGCAGAAACACGCTGCCGGCTGTGCGGCTCCTCTTTACCAAAGTGAGCAATGGTTCTTTTACATGAACCTCCCACCATAGACAGTGAGAGACACGGCCGGCCTTTGATAACCCAGTTAGTGCACTGGGGGGACAGTGACAACCCGGTGAGAGTGGGGCTTGAACCCTCAACTGATCAGTGATCCAGCACCGTTACCACCAGGCCACCGCTGCCCTTTATTTATTTATTGAAGTAATTATGTATTTTTATGTTTAGCAAAAATAAAGTGTTTAGTCGGGGAGTCTCATCTGTTTGTTTGTTTGTTTGTGATTTTTATTATTTTTGTTTGATTGTTAGTTTCTCATTCAAACCCCAGTTTGTTTGGTCATCATGTTCAAAAAAGTGAGTCAGAACCTCATAGTGATGGTTTCCTGGCTGAGCAAAGGCGGGGTACATCCTGATGGGCCCCAGGCCCTCGTAGGACCAACACACACACACACACACACACACACTTACTTTTAGGGGCAATTTTGACCAACCAATGAGATGAATGTTTCTGACAGTAGGCGGTAACCAGAGTCCCCGGAATAAACCACGCCTCTTTTTGTTTTGTTTTGGGCTGCTTTATTTGAAAACGTGCTTACAAACTATTTTTAAACAGTTTTAAGTTTTTCCAGCGAGAAAAAAAAGGGATTCTGACATTTAACCGTTTTATATTTATAACGGGAAACACCTGGTGGAAAAGTTCAGCTGGATTTTCTATAAAATGATCCTTTTGATACGATTTAAAATATAATATTAATATTGTTTTTTTTAAAAGGAATTCAAACATTTTTATGCAAATATAAATATTTTAAAATATACATTTAACTCGGTTTTATTTAAATATGTTTAAAATAGGACATCAAAAATTCTGGGGGGAAAAATCTACCAGTTCAGTCAGAGACATCCCAACCGAGCCTGGCGAGCTGTCCAGGGTGTACTCTGCCCTCGCCCGGAGTTGGCTGGGATGGGCACCCACCTCCCCGCGACCCTAATTAGGATGAAGCGGTTACAGAAAATTAACTGATGAACTGAACATCCCAACCGAAACGTTTTGATTTGGGAATGAAGGTTCAGGATTCACAAGCAAAGCTTTCCCGGTAATTAAAGCAACTCCAGAGTTCGAATCGTCCAAAATACATAATGTCGCCCCCTTGCGGTGTTAAAAATAATCGCAGCATCAAAAAGCTCATCACAGAAAATGAAATCATCAGACATGTGAAACTATTCAACAAAATAAATAAATCAACAAAGTAAATAATAAACTCTGTCCTAAAATACATGAATCAAACACCAGATATTTATTCTATCAACTTCGAACTGATGTTATCTTTCTTCAATGTGTAGTTTCAGTAAAACAGTGTACACTAAAGGTCGTTTAATAGTGGCACAGACTATTCATCATCATCATCATCATCATCATCAAGCTTTTAAACAAAGAAAATTAGAAACACTTCTCATCCTTTGTTTTCTTTACAGTTAGAATCTTTCCCAATATGCATATCATAAAAGTCAAGTATCCCATTCGTACACACATTCATCTGCGTGGCGACGCTTTTCTTTATTCCAACTGGGATTTGATCCTCTAGACTAATGTTCAGATCCTGCTTAGATAACTGTACATTTATAGACAAAATAGCAAAAACTCTATTCATTGTCAATGAATTTGAAGCCTTTTGTCTTTTATAAAATGAAAGTCAAAGTTCAAAGGCCAAAGTTCACCCAGATGAAATGTGCAGTCCAACCCTTATTCACTGAAGGTGAGGTACAGATCATCACTGATTATTATTCAGCCAAGAGATTTTCCCAATTTCTAATTGGTGGAAATCCATTAAATAATAATTGGTATTACATCATTGCCATGGGATAAATTTAAATTATTGCACTGTTACCACTGGATACGTCTTCCGGCCCGACAGCTGTGATATGAATTATTTGAACAACAAAACAATTAAGGAAATCATCTTTTTTTTGTACGATATGGAGAAATATTCAGATCTCAGAATTGTTTTAGCTCTGCAGATAAAATCAATTCGATTCGAATAATTCTCCATGTTGTACTTCGCCTGATTCTATAATGACCTAACGATCCTGTGATAGCAAACCAATCAGATCGAACCATTCCCATGTAGTATACAGACAGTCGTCGACTTCCGACCGCTTTTGGTTGCGGCAGGCCGGTCGTAAATCGATCTGGTGAACATGAATAAATCTCACGCATTTAAATCTATACATCTATTTTCAATTCCACGTCACTGTGACACGCAGCGGAGAGCCAATCCTTTCTGTCCTCTACTGTGTGGGCGGGTCCGATAGCTTCAAACTCCAATTTTATTGGATTATAACAATAGCCACAGACTGCGCGTGTTGTTTTTGAGTAAAGAGATAAATTTCCCTTGTTCTGATTGGCTCATTTCCACGAAGCCAAGCACAGCTGGCAACAAACACAAAAGGACAGACGTGGAAAACCTTCAACCCGCAGAGCAGATGATTGCCAAAACTTGGGACGCGCTTCCTGTCACATAAACACTGCATTGTGTGAGTCCAATAAAATTAGAGCTTCAAGGTATGGGACCCGCCCACACACAGAAAGGATTGGCTCTCCGCTTCGCGCCACAGTGACGTGGCATTGAAAGTAGATGAATAGATTTGCTCTGAGCAGTTCGAAAGTGAAGCTGCATCATCTCCTGCTTGGCCTTTTAAGATGCTGGCGCTGCCGACAGCGCAAACAACCGTTGTACGCAACACTCGCGCTGCACTGCCATCAATCATGCTTCACCCACTTTTGCGGTCGTAAAGTCGATCAGACGAAACTCGCATCGGTCGTAAGTCGACGACTCGCTGTATACTAAAACTGCATTAGCATAGTTTTCAGCTGTTGTGAGACCAGCCAGACAATTCAATATAATAACAAAAACAACAACAACAACAATAATAATAATAATAATAATAATAATAATAATAAGAATGATAACAACAACAATAATAATAATTATTATTGTTGTTATTAATTTTAGGGTGCACAGGCAACACATACGAACACAAAATAATTCCGAGAGTCGCTACAATGAAGTCGTCACCGTCACAGGATCGCTTTCTGCAGGCCTTTATGTACCACGATAACTTTCAGTTCAGGTCGTATTTAGTGAACGTAGCCTCGAAACTGCAGCATCAGGTAGTCCTTCAGAAAGGTGGGCAGGCCCAATTTGGGAACCACCCTGTGCACACGGCCTTCGAGATAGGTGCGTAGCCTGTGGCGAGTCAGGTGCTGCAGGGAGCGAGGAGTTCTGGCCAAAGCAAAGACGGAGTCGTAAAAGTCTTGATGTTTCTGCAGAGAGAACCCGGAGAACAGCAGAGTTTAAGAACCTGTTAAAGCACTTTAAATCCCACAAGTTCTGTCTGGTGACTCTCCCTTGCAGGAAATCATAGTGACTGCTGCAACGTGCTGGTACTGGAGACTCCTTCCATCAAAGATCAATATCGCATTATTACCCTCATGCCGTAATCACTGGAGCTTGGATTATATTGAATGTTTATTACTCAAGATGAATGAGAATTATAAAACCTTCATCACCAACACCCGTTCCACTTGTGTGAAAAAGTAATTGCCCTCTAACTTAATACAGTACTTGGTTGTGCCACCTTTAGCAGGCGCAGATCCCATCAAACTGGTCCAGTAATCATTCATTCATTTTCTGTAATCGCTTAATGCTAACTAGAGTCGCGGGGAAGCTGGCGCCCATCCCAGCCGACTCTGGGCGAGGGCAGAGTACACCCTGGACGCTCTCCAGGCCATCGCAGGGCAGAAACACCCTGATGGCTTTGCAGCTCCTCCCACCGAAAGTCAGCAATGGTTCTTTTACATGAACCTCTAACCAGAGACAGTGAGAGACACGGCCGGCCCTTGATAACCCAGTTAGCTGCACTGGGGGTGGACAGTGTCAACTTGAACACCCCAACCTTGGGATCAGTGATCCAGAACCTTACCGCCAGGCCACCACGTCCTCGTCCAGTAATCGGTCTCTGGAATCACAGTGGAGTAATTTTGATGAACAGATTGAACAGTCTTTGTGTTACCAAACCCAGAAGAACTCAGGAAGGGGGCACATACTTTTTCACAACAGTGATTAGAGAGATGTAGTGAGTAGAGTTCTTGGTTGTGATGTCGTGATTAATCCAAAATATGACATGAAAGAAAACAGGGAGGTACAGATACTGTAGGAGATGATAATTGCAGTGCATTAACACCATATCTCCACACCTGGAACACATCTGGAGGAACAGCATCCAACCATTGATCATTGACTTTGAGGAAGCTGTACGCGTTCAGCAGTACTTCGATTGACCTCGGTGACATACAGCAGTACTTCAGGACCTGGGATTAAAACACACACACACACACACACACACACACACACACACACACACACACACACACACGCACATGCACACACACACACACACACACACACACACACACACACACACACAAACTAAAGAGGTTAACTTGGGATTTAAATTACAAGTGGAGGTTGCATGTTCTCCCGTGCTTGCGTGGGTTTCCTCTGGGTAGTCCGGTTTCCTCCCACAGTCTAAAAACATGCACAGTAGGCTCATCAGCTGATCCAAATCTCCCGTGGTTGTGTGAGTGTGAATGGTTGTGTGAGTGTTGGCTCTGCAATGGTCTGGAAAGCTATCCAGGGTGCATCCCCACCTTCATCCAAAGTTCGCCGAGATGGGCCCCAGCCTCCCCGCCAACATAATAAGGATTAAGTGGTTCACAACATGAATGACGAATGGACGAGTCCACCTAACAGCAAGAAGGTCCACATGTTCCTCATCCTTGTTTTAGTGTTCGTCCGGGTACTCTGTTTTCAAATTGCCCCTATCTGTGAAAGTGAGTGTGAATGGTTGTGGGTGTGTTGGCCCTGTGATGGTCTGGCAAGATGTTCAGGGTGTACCCCATCTTCAGCCGGACGCCCTGAGACAGGATCCAGTATCTGTGCAACCATAGTGGGATTAATCAGGTCCGCAAATGGATAGATGGATGAAAGGATTTCACGTCAGCCTTCCAACCAATCAGAAACGAGAATTTCATAGTACTGGGGGACTGATGAAGTCAATGTATATAAACGTAAGATGCTGAGATGTGCATTGTGTGTGCTGTGGATATTTTGTTTGGACTGTTCTTGAATCAGCTAAAGACCCGACTGGAAAAACTGAAGCAGCTCCTCAATCAGGGTAACAATGACAGTTTCCACCTGGAGCGACATCCCCACCTGCTCGGAAAAAGGCCAGAGGTCGGCGGCGGTAGTTATGAGAGAGTGCAGTGCAGAATAATTAAGCACTTGGCTTGATGAACAGATTGGGCCGCTCTCTGGGGGATTGTCGAGAACTTCTGCAATTAGTGCTAATTAATCTCCTATTAACATTTGCCTCATTAAGAATCAGGCAATTTATCCGACACAAGTGGGATTCACTGGATGTACAGTACTGAACGTTATGAGAACAGCATTCACAAGGAGAACAAAAACTCCAGTGGAACGCGGTATAATCGACGGCTTCTCATGGGGCCACATGCTCATGTGGTCGGAGAATAAGCCCAGACACTCGGACGATGGCCAGCGTTGGGTTTAAAGGCTTTGATAAGGGGCTAAATGTGGGAAGGTTCGAGTACCAGAAAGCAATGTGACATAATCAGGTATCACTTTCTGACATGATGGACATGATGGACACGATGACCTTTGATATGAAGGCTGGAAAGCTGGTGGGTTTGACCAGACGGTACACATTTACAGGGGACAGAGATATGAGCAGCCTGGACGGATTAAGTGCTAAAGTGACGCTAATCCTAATTAGGGTTGCGGTGCGGCTGGTGCCCATGTCAGACGACTCTGGGCAGGGAACACCCTGAACAGCTCACCGGGCCAGAAACACACCGAAAGCATGATTGATCATGTGGTTCCTCTCACAGTGAGAGATACGGTTGGCATTTGATAACCACGTTCACTGCTGCAGTGACAGCGGGTGTGACTGTGACAGTGAGGCTTGAACCCTGGACCTTTGGATCAGTAAGCCAGCACCTTAAGAACCGGGCCAGAACTGTTCCTGCTACAGAATCCTTTTACTGTAGACCGGAATGCATTTTATGTCGAAACGCCTAATTTGAACACAGGAGTCGTGATGGAGTTGAAACAAGTTATCGTTTGAAATTATACCAAATGAGTAGTTTTCTCTAAGAAAATGACAAGAAATGCAAATACACCTTCTACTGATCTTCACAGACAATTTAGAAGCTCCACCTACATTTTCTGCCATCTTACATTCTTTGGTTTTGATTTTTTGCCTCTTGAAACACACGGCCTCTCTTTATGTCGCGGTAATTGGAGAATGTGTTCAGTCCATCAATTCATTTTCTGTAACCGCTTAATCTTAACTAAGGTCATGGGGAGGCTGGCGCCCATCTCAGCTGACTCCGGGCGAGGGCAGAGTACACCCTGGACAGCTCGACAGGCCATCGCAGGGCAGAAACACGCTGACGTCTTTGCAGCTACTCTTGACAAAAGTCAGCAATGGTTCTTTTACATGAACCTCACACCACAGACAGTGAGAGACTCGGCCGGTCTTTGATAACCCATTTAGCTGCACGGGGGGCAGTGACAACGTTGTAGACAGTGGGACTCGAACCCACAACCTTCGGATCAGCGATCCAGCGTCTTATACCAGTGGTCCCCAACCTGCAGACCGTGGATCAATTGGTACCGGGCCGCACAAGAAATAATTATTTATTTCTGTTTTATTTATTATCTGAGTCTGAACGATCTTTTATTTTTGAAAAAACTTTTATTTTGAAAATGACCGGATTCTCTCGGTTACATGTTCGTCATTCGAGTGCTAAAATGTAACACACACAAGGGGACTGCACATGAACACAGGCGAGTTGGACATGTTTCAAACAATAGCGAGGATTTCGGGTGAGCCTGAGCCTTCATTCTCCCAGCTGGTGCACCGTCATCTGTGTGTTTTTTTTTTTTTTTTAATTTAAAATTTTTTTTTTAAGAAGAGTTCGAGCTCGATTAAAAATGTAACGCTTAATCCTGATTAGGGAGGCTGGCGCACATCTCAGCCGACTCTGGGCAAGGGCGGGGTATTATATTTACAATACAAACAAGCTACTCCCCCACGCGGCAAAATTATCAAGCGTTGACCGGTCCGCGATGATAAAAGGGTTGGGGACCACTGCCCTATACCACTAGGCTAGCACGGCCCTCAATTAAAGAATGTGTTCAGTTTAATTATCTGAACTATTCGTCCATCCATGGTCAGTCATGCTAATCCGTCAGGATTGCAGGGCAAACTGGAGCCAATCCAAGCTGACTTCAGGTGGGAGGTGGGGCTACACCGTAAACTGGTCACTGGTCTATTGCAGGTCTAACACGGACTCAAGTAAGCATTCACACTTTCATTCACACGTGTGGACAGTTTGGAGCAGTGCACTGATTTAATGTGCATGTCTTTGGACTATAGGAGAAAACCTGAGTACCCAGGGAGAATCCGGGCAGGTATGGGAGAACGTACAAACTCAACACAGGAAGGCCCAGCACAGTCATGCTCGTTATAACCACTACACCACCACGTAGATTCCAAATGATATCAATATAAAGTACCAAACAAACAAATCTTTAAACGGACCCATAAGTCAGTGGAAAATCGAAAAATGTTTTGAAATAATTTGTCCTGATGGTAGTGATAGACAAATGTTGAGTTAAAGCTCAATGCTGCAACTGTTCAAACAACAAAGTAAAACTTGGAGTGTTCATAAACAGAACATCCTCTACGCAAACAGCAGCCCACTACCACCCCATAATCTACAGCTGGCTACCCTAAAACCCATCATACAAGTACAGTGGTACCTCACCTTACGATAGTCCCAGCAAACGAAAAATCCAGGTTACAAAAAACATTTTCCAAAATTTTTTGTCTCTGTATACGAAACAAGTTCTCCGTATGAAACGCGCCAAAATGTGCCATTCAAACATTAAAATGCGCCAATCAAACAATGCTCGAGCTGCTCTCACATTGGCTATCTTCCAACATCCCGCCCCGCTGACCTCCCATTGGCTAGGAGGGATGACGCAGCTCCCTCCCATTGGCTATCTTCCAACATCCCGCACCGCTGGCCTCCCATTGGCTAGGAGGGATGACGCAGCTCCCTCCCATTGGCTATCTTCCAACATCCCGCACCGCTGGCCTCCCATTGGCTAGGAGGGATGACGCAGCTCCCTCCCATTGGCTATCTTCCAACATCCTGCACCGCTGGCCTCCCATTGGCTAGGAGGGATGACGCAGCTCCCTCCCATTGGCTATCTTCCAACATCCCGCACCGCTGGCCTCCCATTGGCTAGGAGGGATGATGCAGCTCCCTCTCATTGGCTATTATGAAGCTGCATCTCCCATAATGCTTTTCATGTAAAGGACAGAGTTACTATTATTTCATGAGTTTTTTGTGTGTGTTCATTGCTTTAATTTTTGACTCAGGCTTTTAACCTTCCATAAACATTTGTAAGATTATAACTCTGCTAAGAAGACATGGTCAACACGCGCTCGCGCGCGCGTATACACACACACACACACACACACACACACACACACACACACACGTGTGATTACTGGTGCGAGTGAAAAGAAGCAGCAGGCTCGTGGCATATGGTTAAGTGATATCGCAAAGGAAAAAATGGCCAAATCCGTCTACCATCGGTACGATATTGAAGCAGAAGGAGGTCTTAAAAGGTATACTTTTATAATTTTTAGAAGGTTTGGGGGGTAGTATTGGGGGCCTTGGAATGAATCACACGTTTTACATGTAAAATGCGGTTCAATTTACAAAAAGGTTAAGAAAAAGGCTCTGGAGCGGATTAATTTCGTAGGGTGAGGTACCACCATATACATGAACTACAGTTTCACGTCCCTGCAAGTGACTCGTGAATGGTCAGTAATGAACAACACTTCTACCCCACTTCTTCACCACCCACCACCCCATGCTGTTTCAGAGCGACAGCTTGACCCCAGGAGGTCCACACAGGATCCTGGTAAAAAGGAGTTCAAGACAGTACTGAGATCTGTCGAGTGATGGAATAGTCCTATGCATTGGTGAAACCAAAACTGAGCTTTGCTGGATTCTGGGAATGAGGAAAGTAAAATCTGTGATTTCTTTAGTATTCTCTCCACCCTTGAGATAGAAACTGGAATACGGCAAAAAGAAAACTGCTTGAGAGGTTCATGAGGTGAGAACAATGTACAGCACTCTGACCCAGAGGTAGATGACCACTGACCTTTGGTAGAGCTCCTGGCCACACTCGGATCGATCCATAGTTGAGCAGTGCCCTCACGATCCGCTCGGGCTCATGCTCCAGTTTATAGGCCACCATTTTGAGGATATTATGCATGGGAGCTTCGCCTCCATAGTTCATGACATTGACAGAAGCACCATTCCGCAACAGGAGCTCCACTATCCCGGGGTTGGCGTTCTTGCACGCCATGTGTAGAGGAGTGTGCTTGTCCGTGTCACTGGTTCCCACGTCCGCCCCAGCCTCCACCAGCCTCTGGCACACTTGCGCATAGCGCTCTAGTGCAACGTGCTCATGGGGCTGTGAACATGCAGTGTTCAGTGGCGTCTGTCCTTCATCGTTCTGCCAATCCACTGCTGCTCCATGACGCAGGTACAGGTCCACATGTTCCAAAAGACCATGACGTGCTGCTACATGCAACGCCGTGTCGTTTTCCTCCGAGCTCCTTCCGTTTATGGCTGCACCGAACTGGATGACATGCTTGGCGCACCTGGAAAGTGAATACACAGTATTAAAGATATTTCTCGTTCCTGTTGGATTTTTCCCCCGGTGCAGCTAACCGGGTTATCACGGGCCGGCCGTGTCTCTCACTGTCTGGTGTGAGGTTCAGGTAAAAAAACCAGTGATGACTTTCAACAAGAGCAGCTGCATAGCCGTCAGTGTGTTTCTGCCCTGCGATTGCCTGGGGATGTCCAGGGTGTAGTCTGCCCTTGCCCAGAGTCGGCTGGGATGGGCACCAGCCTCCCCCCGACCCGAATTAGGATTAAGTGGGTCATAGAGGGAATATCAATGAATGAGTGAATTTTTTCTTTTTTAATTTTTTCCATTTTTAATCCGGTCCATCTACTGATCCTTTCTTTTATATTTTAGTATTTTTTGTTTCAATTTTCTTTTTTCTTTCTTTCTAAAGAATCTTTCGCTCAGTCCCCCATCCACCTTCTTTCTTTTACATAATTTCCTTTAGTTTATTTTTTCTTGTTTTTTTTTTCTTATTTTATATTCATGTTGTTAACCAAATCTCTGGAACTCTTG
The DNA here is from genome assembly GCA_024760905.1 of Plotosus lineatus. Taxonomy (NCBI): domain Eukaryota; kingdom Metazoa; phylum Chordata; class Actinopteri; order Siluriformes; family Plotosidae; genus Plotosus; species Plotosus lineatus. The sequence goes on from CM045728.1 coordinate 112,250,656, forward strand.
TCAGTCACACTACATTACTTATCATATGACCAGCACCGGCCTCGCTACGGTCCTCTAGATAATGTGACTAATTGTGCAGGATTTCAAAACAATGAAATGTAATCAGTTATTATCACTCACTCCAGTGACTCTGGCTCCATGCAGACGTGCAGGGGCGTCAATCCGTCCTCGTTCAGAGCGTTGGCGTTGGCCCCGTACTGTAGCAGAAGTTTAACGCAGTCTGGCTGGCACTCCTGGCATGCCTCATGCAACGCAGTTGTGCCCCCCGGGGCAAAATCTACACTTGCTCCTCTCAGAAGGAGATGCCTCAGGCAGTCGGTGAAGCCTCTGCCTGCCGTGATGTGGAGAGGTGTGGTCAGCTCCTGCTCGTACGTCAAAGACCACAGTCCTGAGGAAGGAAACAGACCATCAACGTACTCGTCCGCCAGTTTCCAACACGAGCCAAAGTCAGAGACGTCTGGAGTTCAGACGGAGGAGGAAATCAGTGCAGCTCAGAAGGGGAGAAAAAAACACCTCTCTCTTTTCTTTCATCACTTCTTTCTTTCTCTTTTCTTTTGTTCAGTTCTTTCTTTTCTTGTTTTTTTATTTTCTTTATTTATACTTTTATTTTCTGTTTCCAAACTTTCGACTCCCCCCCCCCCCAAGTTTTTCCTTTTTACTCCCATCTTCCTTTCTACTTTCTAACTTAATTCATCAATCTGCTCATTTTTTAATTTTAAAATATTTTCTTTTCCCTTATTTTCATTTTCTGATTTTATCATTTCCTTCTTTTCTTATCTTCATTTATTTGTTTCTATTTTGCTCTTTCTTTCTTTTTCTTTCCTTCCTTTCTTTCCTTCCTCTCTGTCTACTTTTATTTTTTCTAATCTCTACCAGTTCCCTCTAACTTTCTCACTTCGTTCTTTCCTTTCCTTTTACTAAATTCAATAATCTGCTCTTTCTTTCTTTGATTCTTTCTTTTTATTTTCCTTTCTGTATTGTATTTTCTTTTTCTGATTTCACCACTTAAGTTCTGTTAAATGTTGATATTTTTCTACTTTCTTCATTTTGTTTTCTTTTCTTGTATCATTTCTTTCTGTATTTTATTTTTATTCTTTCAATTTATTTTACTATTTCTTCCTGTTTTGATTCTTTATATATATACATATATACACACACATATATATACATATATACACACACACATATATACATATACATATACATATATATATATATATATATACATATATATATACATACATATATATACATATATATATATATACATATATACATACATATACACATACATATACATATATATACATATATACATATATATATACATATATATATACATATATACATATATATATATATACATATATACATATACATATATATACATATATATACATATATACATATACATATATATACATATATACATATATATATATACACACACATATATATATATATATATGGTTTTAAAAATCTTAATTAAAAAAAAAAAATCTAAATTTTAAATATATACGTATATGAGGAAGGCTATTTGGTACACAGTAAACAAACCTGTTCAATATCTTTATTTTTCTTGACGTTAAGAGGGAACCCACACAGTTATTACTGAGACACCACAGAAAGAGGGAACCTCCCTTATCCTGAAAATATCTCCATGCCAGGAACCATCCTGACACTGGAGACTCCTTCCATAAATAGTAACAAACGTCTCCTTGGTGAAAACATCTTTAATATTCTTAACCGTTTCTCTTTCCTAACATCAATGCATCAACCAACCAGAATGGAGAATTCAGCAGCGTGGTGACCTACTTAACCCTCTGTAGTTGAACCTGAAGTTCTTCCACTCCTCGATGTCACTGGTGTCGTAAATCGCATCCATGAGGTGTGTGTATTCAGGGTCATCAATGACACTGACCACTGTGACCTCATCGCCACAAAGTAGAGCGTTCCAGAACTGAAGAACCCATCCCGTAGCTTGTGCAGTGGCGATTACATCATTGCGATATTGCTTCTTCTTCCTGAACTTGATCTTTGGTCCCATGATGATTGACAGTGAAACAGCCCAACAGATGATTGGAAGGAATCCAGTGTGTCGTTGTTGTGTTGTCTTCAACGGTTGTTTCTCCAGAGTGGTCTCACTACGCACGAAGCTCTGTCTGTACTGGCGGCTCTATTTTAAGGCTTCTTGCCTCCAATGCACCTGCTGGATACGTTAGAACCATGAGGCAGTTATGGCATTTGTACCGCATGAGATTTGAGCAGCGTCATGCCAGGCTGGGTCAGTTATTAATGTCCATGAATGATCTCGCACATCCTGCAGTGTCCAGTCAACTTGGCCAACTGTGATGATTCCGGGGTACTGGGTCCAAGGTTACGACTCTGGGGACTGACTATGGGGTAATGACCCTGAGGTATTGACTCTACGCTCATGCCTCTGTGGTAATGACTCTGAGGTACTGACTCCAGGGTAGTGATTATGTGCTACTGACTCTGTAATAGTGACTCTAGATGATCGAATCCAGGGCACTGCCTCTGGGGTACTGACTCCAGGTTACTGCCTCTGGGGTACTGACTCTGGGATAATCTAGTTTTCTTTTTGCTAGTTTTCCTTTAAATCCATCCACCTGCTTTTCTTTCCTTCTTTCTTTCTTTCCTTTAGTCAACTTTTCATTTTAATGTTTTTCCTTTTTCTTTCTTTCTTTCGTTGTGCTTTGTTTTTCCATTTCTTTACTTTTAGTTTTAATTCATTCATCTACTTTTTTATTTCTTACTGTTACTCATAATCCATCCATCCAGCTCTCTTTCTTTCTTTCTTTCTTTCTTTCTTTTTCTTTGACTCTTTCTCTCTCTCTTTCTTTCTTTCAGAATTATTGTTCATTTCTTTATTGTTTATTTCTTTCCTCTATTTCCAGTCTACCAGTTCTTTCATTCCTTCAATATTTTATTTTTTTTCTTTTATTATGTAATATTTTGAATTTTCTTTCTTTTATCAGAAAGTGTTAGATCAGAAGGTACACAGGATCCCAGCACAAGCCTCACTGGTTGATCATGAAATGGGATCAGATATCAGACGTTGCGTGGTTGAGGATGAAGAGGCCATTGAGATTTTTTCCCGGTCTATGATTCGTGACTGGTTTGAGATTTAAACAAACAACTTTTAAAACTCTTACACAGAACAAGACACACACTCAGACACACAGACACACAGACACTCAGACACTCAGACACTCAGACACTCAGACACTCAGACACTCAGACACACAGACACACAGACACTCAGACACTCAGACACACAGACACACAGACACAACCAGTACCTCTCACTTGCCCATCAGCTACCCAATGCATGGCCCCTCCCTCTGGCCTGATGATCAATTTATCTGGCGAGCCTTTGGGGAACAGTGTCCTCACAGCGTCCACATCCCCGGTGTATAACGCATTTTGTACCACCAAATCGTGACACACCAGCGGGGCCGATGGAACCTCGAGGTTCTTCCTGAAGAGTGTGGCTTGTTCCCGAGCCTCCTTCCTCAGCAGGTAGCCATTGACGGTGAGCTTAAAGAGCTTGCTCTGATGCCTCTGTCTCTCCAGAAGGTCTCGCTCCTGTTCTAAGGACTGCAGAGCTGTTGGAGTGAAAGCAAAGCTCCGAGACATGCTGAAGATTCTTTTAGATTCTATGGATTTTTGTTTGTTTTTTTTCCCTCTTCAGTGTTAAACTGCTGTAATCACCACGTTTGCTCTCCGACACCAGTTCAGTGGACTTGTTTTGATATTTAATCTCGGATGGGCCTTGGTGCCTATGAACAGGATCTATTTTTATCGCAGTCACATGGGTGGCGCATGCCAGGTTTAAATATTCTTCAGCTGAAAGTGTGACAAGGATATTTTTAGTTCACTCTTGACTACAATAAGCTTAACCCTGATGATTCTAATCAGAATGACGAGCCAAGAATTAAATTAAAATGTGTGCGATGCTCAATTATAGTGCCCCCTAATGGTCATGGTGGAAATTTATTATTTATTTATGCGTTTGTTTATTTATTTATTTATTTATTTATTCTTTCAGTTTAGTTCATTTTCTGTAACGGCTTAATCCTAATTTGTGTCGTGGGGAGGCTGGTGCCCATCCCAGCCAACTTTGGGCGAGGGAAGAGTACACTCTGGACAGCTCGCCAGGCCATCGCAGGGCGGAAACACGCTGACGGCTTTGCAGCCTACTCTTTACGAAAGTCAGCAATGGTTGTTGTACATCCTTCTCACATGGCCGGCCTTTGACAACCCAGTTAACTGCACTGGGGGGGGGCAGTGAGTGGAGAGTGGGACTCGAACCCCCAACCAGTGCCCTATACCACTAGACCACCAATGCCTCTTTATTCTTTCATTCATTTTCTAAGCTGATAACCCTAATTAGGATTGCGGCAAGGCTGGCACCCACCTCCACCAACTCTGGGGAAGGGCAAGGGCACACCCCAGACACCTCACTAGACCATTGCAGGGCCAACACATACAACAGTTCAATTACACTCACACCTAGGGGCAATTAGAAACAACAAATTAGCCTATTATAGGTATAGCTATAGTGCATGTATTTATACTGTGGGATAGGGGCGCAACACCAGCATACCCAGAGGAGACCAACCAAGCCTTCATGTTGTGAGACAGATGTGCTAACCTCTGCACAACTGTACCACCTTTCTTTAGTCATGTTTTGCTTTCCTTTACAATAACTCACTGACTCATTTCTCTAATTGTTTAATCCTGTTAAGGTTGTGAAGAGGCTGGAGCCTATCTTAGCCAACTCTGTGCAAAGACAGGACGCACCTTGAACAGCTCACCAGCACACATTCAATCATTCACACTTGCACTCAACTGGGGGCAATTTATAACCACATCTTATCCTAACGCACCTTTGGACTGTAGAAAACCAGAGAACCCAGAGAACCAGAGAACCAGAGAACCCAGAGAACCAGAGAACCCAGAGAACCAGAGAACCCAGAGAACCCAGAGAAAACCCATGCAAGCACAGGGAGAACATGCACCAGAAACGCTCTCTACGAGATCAAGACTCAAACCAAGGACCTTCTTTCTGTGAGGCAGATGTTTTGGCCACTACACCACCGTGCCACCCGACTTTCCCCAGCATGACTTTTGAGGGCCGCAAACAAAGCTGTTTGTGTATGGAAAACATTATATTTCTGTTTTTCACTCATTTTCTAATCCACTTAATCCTAATTAGGGTCAAGGGAGGCTGGTGCCCATCTCCACCAACTCGGGGTTAGGTAGACCATAGACAGCTTGACAGGCCATCACAGGGTTAACACACACACACAACAATTTACAATCACTCTCACACCTTGGGGAGATTGGTCTGGTCTGATACTTTCCGAGTCATAGGATGACTCTTGGCGACCTGCCATGAAGGATAACGCCTGGATTATCATCTTCATGGAGGTTTTCTTGGCAAGGATAGTGCAGTGGTTTGCCATTTCCTTGTGCATGATGCGAACCTACGAGCAATTTAGAACAGCCAATTAGCCTACTGTGCATGTTTTTAGACCGTGGGAGGAAACTGGAGGTCCCAGAGGAAACCCACGCAAGCACGGGGAGAACATGCAAACTACCACAGAAACCCCCAGGCTGGGAATCGAACTCAGGCCTTCTTGCTGTGAAGCGGACGGGCTAACCACTACGCCACCGTGCCGCCCATTAGGGGAGATTAGGAATGGCCAATTAGCCTACTGTACATGTTTTTAGACCGTGGGAGGAAACTGGAGTCCTGGAGGAAACCTACGCAAACGCTACATTGCTAAGAAGAACAGTTTTGCAAAAAAAGAGCTCGGGTGGTCCTGTGACCCAAATTAGGATTAAGCAGATTAGAAAATGAAAGAAAGAGAGAAATAAAATGTTTTCAATACATAAACATCTTCCTATGGCGCCCTCTAAAGGTCACGCTGGAAATGTTTTTTAAGCAACTTTTATGTTTACTTAGCCCATTGCAGGGGGCACAGTGGTGTAGTGGTTAGCACATTCGCCTCACAGCAAGAAATCCCCGGGTCGATTCCCAGCCCAGGGGCTTCTCCGTGGCGTTTACTTGCTCTTCCCGTGCTTGTGTGGATCTCGTCCCACAGTCCAAAAACATGCACACTAGGCTAATTGGCTGTTCTAAATTTAATTCAGTGTTATTTCTATAGTGCTTTTTACAATGTACATGATCGCAAAGCAGCATTACTCAGTAAAACAGTGAAAGTAGGGGCTTATGATATATAAAGGAATTTAATTATTACCCCTACATATCCCTAATCACCTCGAAGTGTGAATATGAATGTCTGTGTGAGTGTTGGCCCTGCGATGACATGGCAAGCTGTCCAGGGTGTACCTCACACTTGCAGAGAGTCGGCTGAGATGGGCACTAACCTCGCCACAACCCTAATTATTTAGCGGTTTAGAAAATATATGAATGATAGAACATTTAGCGTGTGACTAGTGCACTAAAACGTTGCGTACAGTAGCACACCGCTATCTTTATTATGACTTGCTGCTAAGTTACGTATGTCAGCTAGTAAAATGAAAGCTGGTCAAACCTGGCAGTCGTGAAGAAAACAAGTTTAGTTAAATTATGCCACTTACTAGTAGCTCCACCTCAATGCATCCATGAGGCGGGGGGAGGGGGGGGGGCAGCACTCATCAGTGTCTCTCCCACCTTATGCCGGTCCCAAGCCCAGATAAATGCAGAGGGTTGCGACAGGAAGGGCATCCGGCGTAAAACTTCTGCCACATTTCTCATGCAAATGATCAAAACAAAATTCAAACCGGATCGGTCGAGGCCCGGGTTAACAACGACCGCCATCAGTGCTGTCGACCAACAGGGTGCTGATGGAAATTGGACTACTGTTGGTCGAAGACGTCGAAGAAGGGGAGGGGGGGGAGGCGTGTCCGTATGGATGTGGTGAAGGCGGACATGAAGGTCGTTGGAGTAAGAGTAGAAGATGCAGAGGATAGGGTGAGATGGAGGCAGATCATTTGCTGTGGCGACCCCTGAAGGGAACAGCCGAATGGAAAAGAAGAAGAAGAAGACTATTAGCTCCAGCCCAACCCAAAACACACTCAAACAAAGACCATGATGATTTGTACCCTAAAAATTATGATGAACACAAGAATTACATCCTTATGACTTTTTCAGGCTCGCTCACTGCATCTAACCTGATCTCACTAATGTCTTACCATGCAGATGTTCAAAGATGTGCACTTACTTCAACCAATCATATTGCACAACACACTCGCCACGTTTCCATCCGGTCCTTACAAATACTGTGCCGCTCACTGTACTACTTGTACTATATCACAGACTTACACTACCATCTCCTTATTGGTTTCTACTGCATTTCTACTGGCCGGCACGCTGACGTAGTGGTTTGCACACCTACCTCACAGCAAACTGGTCCAGGGTTTAAGTCCTGGGCTTGGTGAGGACAATGCCTGGGCAATGCCTCATGCCTGTGTTGGTTTCCACCAGGTGCTCCGGTTTTCTCCCACAGATCCAAAGACATGCACATTAAGCTTATTGGCTAATTGATTATGTACGAGTGTGAATAACTGTGGGTGTGTTGGCCCTGCGATGTTTAAAGTGTGCCCTCATTTTCTTCCAGGGTCAGCTGAGATAGGCTCCTTGCAACCCATGCAAATGAATCAATGAAGCCTGCGTCCAGTTGGCATTGTAGAAGCTCTTACTGGATGCACACAATTTTTTGACGCAACGGTCGGAATGTAGACGATCGTTTTTCTATTAGACGGTGTTGGTGCCTTTTCGTGCCAGGGGGGCGCTCTACCGCAAGTCCTGCACCAGATTATCGGCATTCAAGAATGCAGGGGTAGTTTGAGAGGCACCTGAAGGTCGGAGGAGTATGTAATATCTGGTTCGTCTAAATTATTGGTAAAGTATAAAAGGTGTAAAAAGGTGTAATACGGAGTCAAAATGTTTGAGAAGATTGTCAAAATATTATTTATGCTCATTCTTAGCTACGATACCGATTGTGTTCTGCAGTGCCGTAATGGCTGCCAGAGTGACTGAAGGAATCAAAGACTTGCGACTTTGCAAACACACATTACTGGTGAGAGAGAGAGAGAGAGAGAGAGAGAGAGAGAGAGAGAGGCGAGATTGTTTTTTTGCTGCTGGAGTACATCCTTTTAAATGATACGCATAATGAGTTTATAATATGCATCTGGGCTACCTCCTCTCTACTTTGATGTCTTCCAAATGGCCCGGGTGTCATCAGCAAAACATGTAGGCACTTTCCCGGCCCATTGCCTCCCAAATGTATTTTAAATATCATTCCTCGTAACGCAATTATTTAAAACGTTGAACTAAACACTTACTAATGGGGGAAAAGAGACAGCGACTTCCACAAATTCATTTCTCAAATGGTGGACATTCAATTTTTTTTTTTTTTTTAAATGGAGGCAGGGACTTTCTCGACCAAGAAAAGAAGATGGGGGGCAAAAAAAGAAGGGAAAAGAAAAAAAGGAATCAGCACTCCTTTCAGTCATTTGTCTTACTCCCTGCAGACAACACACACACACACACACACACACACACACACACACACACACACACACGCTCCAGAATACAAACCCACCAAGCCACTGACTTTTCTTTCTTTCTTTCTTTTTTTTTTTTTTTAGCCACAAGTCAATTTTGGTGTCAAAACAGCTCTGGCCATCTGTGGTGCTCTCTGGTCACCGGACTCATGGAAACGTCCTAACGATCGCCGGATTCATCAATACAATTAGGCAATTAGTTCCCGCTGATTATCTCCCACTCATTGCCAACTTGACTGCTGTGCCTCCCATTAAAATTCAAGCACAACAACAACAAAAAAAGGGAATATATGGAGCCTCATCTAGTTGGCATGCAAAGACAGCGGTAATAAGACATTCGCTAATTAATGGGATGTTGGGAAGAGGGGAGGATTAAAACTGCTAACTAATTGGTTGAGACTAATTTACAGAGTAACTAATGCACTTATTGTTATTAGCATTTCAAAACATAACACCACCTCTCAAGTAGCTAGTGGCTCACGATGGCGGTACAGCTTCCCTAAGCGTATGTCACTTGTATCACATTACAGGACGACAACAGAAATTTGAGCAAATCCCTAGAATGGTTGTGTGCGTGCCAACTGCCGTGTGACGGAAAATGCTGGTGTGGCCCTCGTCGTGGAGTTTTCGGGTTTCTTCTGTGATGCGCTACAATAGCTGTGTTATGGCAATCATATGACTTTCATAAGCTTTTAACGGCAGCTGATGCACTCGGAATTTTACGGTTTCCGCAGGACACGAACAGGAGACAGCAGAGAGCGAGTTCAATCTGTTTACCTGCCGAATTTACCCTTTCATGCTCCTCTTTAGCACATTTATGGTCACCCCAGGGCACATAAATTGAGCCCACTAATTAGCAACAGGTGCAATCAATCACTCACCTGCTGGCATCACCGACCTCTCTGGGCTTGCAAAGGGCACCCGATCCTGTCCTCACTGCCACAAAGTCACATGATTGGACCTCCTTATATAACCAGGTATTCTGTAAGACAATTTTAAGACAGTGGTAGGTTGAGCTTTACGGTTGGCCTACATTAACCAAGAGAAACAGTGATACTCAATTACCAGGATTTTTATTTATGTGACAATCGAATCACGTTCTTATGAGAAGTGTAATTCAAAAGTGATGCAGATCACATACAAAGTATATTTTCCACAGCGGGGAACTATTTTCTTCGCAACGGCCATAGATCATATGTTTTATATGTGATTCGCCCCACTTTTGAATCCACCTCACTCAAACCTGTGTCCACTCCTTCTTTCATAGCTCCAGAAAGTTCGTACGATAAACGAAAAGTTGGTTTGTTTCTGAAAAGCACTCGGCGGTGGCGCTTCAGCTCAATAGAATATCCACCAGTATCACCTTCTCCGGTTTCAAACGCATCAACTTCCAAAAATTTCATGCAAATATGGCCGCCATCAATGACATCATCATCATCATCATCATGCACACATCGTGTTATGATTCCACTCTACGTCGTACAACTAGCATTGAGTCGAAGGTTCAATCAGAAGAACAAGTTCTGGTACTCAAGACTGAGATAGAATGTCACCTGGGCTCATTTAGGCATCCATCCATCCATCCATCCATTCATTTTCTGAACCGCTTAATCCTAATCTAAGACGGTGCCCATCTCATCCGACTCTGGGCAAGGGCAGAGTACACCCTGGACATCCCCAGGCCATGGCAGAGCAGAAATACAATGATGGCTTTGCAGATCTTCTTTATGAAAGTCAGCAATGGTTCTTTTACGTGAACCTCTCACCACAGACACTGAGAGACACGGACGGCATTTGATAACCCAGTTCGTGCACTGGGGGACAACAGTGACAACCCGGTGGTATGAGGCTTGGACCAGTAATCCTGCATCTTCCCACTTACGTATCCCATCCAGTTTTGTTCCCCAAGGAAGCATCAGATTTCTGCACCCAGCTGACGTGACACGAGTGGACCTCGAACCTCAAGGGGATGCTTTTCTGCTCACGGTGGTTGTAAAGAGTGGTGACTTGAATTACTGTTTCCTTCCGATCCACTTCATCAAATCCGATTGGTCTTCTCAAGGTGTTGCCACGCAAAGAATGTGGAAAGCAGATTTTATTTTTGTTGTGCGTGAAAATCCCAGAAGAAAAGACCTGGAATATGAAGGTATGAGCATTCAGAGAGCTGGATGTACGCTATTTAAATAAAGCGGCGACTTTCTTGGAGAAACACACTAAGCGACATCACCGAGTCAGTTATAGACCGTAATAGGAAACACTTTCGTGCTCAAACACGTTCGGGGGCCAAATGGGATAGGCGTAGTATTAAACGCAAATGTCCAATGTGCACATTGATGAGGTTAACATGCTAATGCGCAGATTTGTAGCAAGGCTCCATGTTTCCGATTTCTTTGACCAGGAAATAATAAAGAATGGACTCGGAAGTAAAACGAAGAACGAGGGGGGGAAAAAAAAAAAAAAAGACCTTTCCAGCGTTTAAGCCGGCGGTACCTGCGATGTTCAGGGCACTATATGTTGGGCTGTTGATCCCCACACAAATGGAGGCCCTCTTCATTATGACAATTGAGAGGTTCATATTTCAATCTAATAGCTCTCGATAAATTTAACAATCGATCACAACCTCATTTCATCGCGAGCGGCCTTAATACGCGCTTCCCTGCCAAGTGGAACATTTTCTAATGATGCACTTGCACACCAAAACAATGCGGGGCCCAGTGACTACATTAGTCACTAATGTCCCAATCCATAATGTGCTTATAACGCTCTCCCAAAAGAGAGAGGGGCGGGGGGGCTGTGGAGGGGAGGGGGGGGTGAGGGATCAGTGAGGAACCGGGAGATCAGAGGGAAAATGGTCATGATGATGATAGTGCTTAAGACACTGTCATTAATGACCCTATCACATGCGCAGTAATACGTCCGCAGACATGCTCTCATTAGCATATATCAGACCATCAAGGCACATTGCAGGAGTAAGAGAGCAAGCAGGGGAGGGAGACGGAGAACGCAATACACCACATTAACATCCGGCATTGCTCAGGCTGCGTCGCCGTAGTTCTGATTAATGCAAAACAAAAAGCACCATTTATTTTCAAACCAAGGTGTCTGCTTCGCCTCGGCTCCTTCTCTCTCTCCTTCTCTCTCTCTCTACTTTTCTTGCCCACCAATCATTCAGCATGCTAATACAAAGCGTTAACGTGAATAAAATCTGGACCAAGTGTTAATTAATAAAGCGACCCGCCTTTAAGAACTTCCTCGTTTATGCACTTGAAGTTGTTCAGATTGGTGTTGCAGTCGTACAATAATTGTTAGAAACAACTAGAAATGAACACTGCTGGTAATTTGTGTGTGTGTGTGTGTGTGTGTGTGTGTGTGTCTGAAGGTGATTATGCAGGGAAATATGATATAAACATGTTCCATCACATGAGAAAACAACAGCGCCCATAAATCGTATGTGAAATTAAATAATTTATGTTTAAATAATAAAAAAAATAATTCATTAATTCTCTGAACCGCTTAATCCTAACCAGGGGTCGTGGGGAGACTGAGGCCCATTTCAGCCGACCCTTGCCGAGGGCAGCTACAGCCAATTAGAATACTGTGGATGTTTGTGTTCAAGTGGGTGGTATAGTGGTTAGCATTCACAGCAAGAAGGTCCTGGGTATGATTCCCAATTCGAGCGTTTCTGTGTGGAAATTATATGTTCTCCCCGTGCTCACATGGGTCCTCCGGTTTCCTCCCACAATACAAAAAACATACACAGTAGGCTAATTAAATGTACCCACCCTCGGTAAGGGTTGGTTGAGATGGGCACCGGCCTCCACATGACCCTGGTTAGGATTAAGTGGTTAAAACATGAATTATTTAATCTCAAATCTCAACTAGGGAGCGAATGACTGTATGAATGAATGTGTGAGTGTTGGCCCTTCAATGGCCTGGCAAGCTGTCCAGGGTGTACCACACCCTCAGCGGAGTCAGATGAGATGGGTGCCAGCCTTCCCATGACCCTAATCAGGATTAAGCAGCTTAGAAAATGAAGGAATTATTAGTCTGATTTTTAAATGAATTCGAAAATCCTGCCAAAATAAATAAATGTATATACAGTGCTACCTCACCTTACGATAGTCCCAGCAAACGAAAAATCAGGAATACGAAAAACATTTTCCAAAATTTTTTATCTGTATAAGAAACAAGCTCTCCTCACGAAATGCACCATTCAAACATTCAAACAATGCACGAGCTGCTCTCCCATTGACTATCCTCCAACATCCCGCCCCACTGGCCTCCCATTGGCTAGGAGGGATAACACAGCTCCCTCCCATTGGCTATCTCCCAACATCCCGCCCCACTTCCTCGCATTGGCTAGGAGGGATGACGCAGCTCCCTTGAGTAGCTGCTTGTTCATGAGTTTTTCGAGTGTGCTCATTGCAACTTTATTTTTTGGGTCAGGCTTTAACCTTGCATAAACATTTGTAAGATTATAACTCTGATAAGAAGACATGGTCAACACGAAGTAAGTACCTTAAAAAGGTCTGCTTTTATCATTTTTAAAGGGTAGTGTTGGGGGCCTTGGAACAAATCACACATTTTACATGTAAAATGCGGTTCTACTTATGAAAAATCCAGGTTACGAAAAAGGCTCTGGAACTAATTAATTTCATAAGGTGAGGTACCACTCTGTGTGTGTGTGTGTATATATATATTAATGTCTGTGTGTCTTCCTTTCGGCCTTTTCCCTTTTACTCGGGAGTCGCCACAGCGAACCATTTGATTCGCACGTTTGATTTGGCAGAGGTTTTTTACGTCGGATGCCCTTCCTGTCACAACCCTTTTAGCAAGGGACAGAAACACGCTGACGACTTTGTATATATATATATATATATATATATATATATATATATATATATATATATATATATATATATATATATATATATATATATATATATATATATATATATATATATATATATATATATATATATATATATACAAAAAACTTTGTGTATACATATATATATATATATAGAGAGAGAGAGAGAGAGAGGATTTTCTGAGTAGATCCTTCCGTAGGAGAGTGCTCAATACTTTTTGGTAGAGCAAATAACAAAAGGACAGGACAAAGGCTTTCTATTGAAACTCCATTTATCACTACAGATCTGTTTCGAGGGGTGGTGAAACCATCCCCTCTCTTCAGGTGATTACAGAAGAAATTCTTCTGTAATCACCTGAAGAGAGAGGATGGTTTCACCACCCCTCGAAACAGATCTGTAGTGATAAATGGAGTTTCAATAGAAAGCCTTTGTCCTGTCCTTTTGTTTATATATATATATATATATATTATTTCTCTTTATATTTAATTTTTGAAATAATTTTTAAAAACATAAATCAGTTCAGTTCATTTTCTGTAACCGTTTCATCCTAATTAGGGTCACGGGGAGGCTGGTGCCCATCCCAGCCAACTCAGGGCGAGGGCAGAGTACACCCTGGACAGCTCGCCAGGCCATCGCAGGGTGGAAACACGCTGACGGCTTTGCAGCCTACTCTTGTCGAAAGTCAGCAATGGTTCTTTTACATGCCTCACACCAGAGACAGTGAGAGACATGGCCCGCCTTTGATAACCCAGTTAGCTCCACTGGGGGGGACAGTGACAACCTTGTGGAGAGTGGGACTCGAACCCCCAACCTTTGGATCAGCGATCCGGCGCCTTATACCACTAGACCACCACTGCCCTATTCAAAAATTAATAAGGAAATCAATTGTTTAATATTGTAGGATAAACAATCACACTAGGGATTAAATTCATTGAATAAAAATGGTGTGAAAGGAAGTGAAGTCTGAAGATTTTTGATTCCTCTCAAAAGCAATCTAACGTGAACAAAAATGATTCAGAACGGCACGGTGGCGTAGCGCTCATCACGTACGGATCACAGCCACAGGGTCCAGGGTTTGAGGCTCGCCAAGGGCGATACTGTGTGGAGTTTGCATGTTCTCCGTGGGCTTGAGTGGGTTTCCACCAGGTTATTCAGTTTCCTCCAACAGTCCAAAAAACATGCACATGAGAATGACTCGCAGTTCCAAATTGCCCCCAGGTGTGGGTGTGTGTCAATGATTGTGTCTGACACACTACAATGGATTGGCAAGCTGTTCAGGGTGCACCCCACCTTCACCCCGAGTCGGCTGAGATGGGCTCCGTTGTCCCTGCAACATTAATCGGATTTAGGGGTTTGGCAGATGAATGAATGAATGAAGTAAACGAATCATGTGAAGGATCTCGTTATTCTAAATGAAATATGCAAAAAGAAAATTTAGGAAAATTAATGAATCATGTCGCAAATTAGCATGAAAACAAACAATGAATATATGAAGCAATGTTAATTAAATATGCAAAATAAAGTCAAGCAAGTTACAAGTGAATGTGGAAATTAAACTGAACTAAAATTCATTCATTTTCTGAGCATCTTAATCCTAATAAGGAATGTGGAGAGGCTGGAGCCCATCTCATCCGACCCCGGGCGACACCCTGAACAGCTTACCAAGCCATCGCAGGGGCAACATACATACAATTATTCACCCTCACTCTCACAGCTAGGGGCAAGTTCAAACAGCCAACCTGTGTATGCTTTAAGTGTGGGAGGAAACCAGAGTACCTGGAGGAAACCCGCATAAGCAGAGAGGTAAGATCAGGCAAGTCTGTTGGGCTTTTTACACCCGAGCGGCTCATCGGACCGGTGCTTATCCCTGGCTTCCATAGCGTGAAGCTACCAGGAGTTCAACGCCTCCTGAATGGGACGCTAGTCCATCGCAGGTTACCTTCCCAGTATACTTTATCTGGTACCCATTTATACTGCTGGGTGAACAGAGGCACACTTGTGGTTAAGACCTTGCCCTGGGGACTTGGCACAGTGGAGATCTAACTGGGATTCGAACACACAACCTCCTGATCATGAGCCCAGCACCATAACCACTACACCATCGACCCCACATAAGCACAGAGAGAACATGCAAACTCCACACAGAAACGCCCTGAGCTCAGGGTCGGGAATTGAACCCATGACCTTCTTGCTGCGAGTTCGACATGCTAACCACTGCATCACCGTAGGCACCTGAAAAAACTGAGTAACTTCAATATTACAAATTGAGATGTGAGAACAGACGCAGCCACATGAACAGGATTCATGGTGTCATTACTCACGTGCTGCTGTTTATTTTTGAACACATTTACAAATATGGATGTTTATAGTTTGAGAATTCTGTAAATATGGCTGTTTCAGAGGGACACAGACATCATGCAGATCAAACATCAACACACGGTGTTAACGAGGATTAAAAAAAATTAATGAGAAATAAATCGTTTAATGATGTAGGGGTCCATTTCTAATTAAATAATTATATATTTAAAATAAATCACATGCAAAAGTCACATGTAGGAAGATAATTAAGATGAATGATTTAGAGGTGGAATAAGATGACATCATCGGGGATTCCAAGAACTTTATTTATTTTATTACAACACTGTGCAGGTTTGTTATCAGGTGTATCTGATTTGGGATGTTTCTGGATTTGGGTTGTACGGACTTCATTCAATCATTTTCTGAACCCTTTAATTCTAATTAAGGTCGCGGGGAGGCTGCCGCCCATCTTAGCCGACTCTGGGCACACCCTGGACAACTCCCCAGGCCATCGCAGGGCCAACACTTGTGCTGAGTTTTTGTAGAGAATTATGAACAGCAAAATTAAATGCAGGGCGTTTACATGAAAAATGAAGAAAATTTATTTCAAAACATTCATTTAGTCATCATTCATTTTTTTTTTAAAAAGTGCTACTTTAGTGGATATTCTTTGGTGTGAACTCGACTGAAACACATTCAGACCAAACAGCCATTCGACTAAATGATCGTCAGTTGCATTAGCAGTGTTAGCATCATTAGCATGGCTATGTTTACAAATACCACCAGCAGTTACAATTAAAGCAAAACCCACAAATACACGCTGCTAAATCAGCCTGTTACATTAAATTTCATCAGTTTAATTCAGCAGAAACTTTTTTTAAAGCCATCGCAGTGGTACAGGTCGGAGCTTTTGGTGTTTTAGAGAAACAAAGTGTGTGCAGGAAGCGTATTTGCTAACCAGCTCCAAAATTACTTCTGGTAAAATCAAACAGGAATGTTTGAGTCAATAATAATATTAATAATCATCATCATCATCATCACGGGGCAGTGGTGATCTAATGGTATAGGGCGCTGAATCACTGATCCTAAGGTTGGGGGTTCGAGTCCCCCCCAGTGCAGCTAACTGGGTTATCAAAGGCGGGCCATGTCTCTCACTGTATGGTGAGAGGTTCATGTAAAAGAACCATTGCTGACTTTCGTAAAGAGCAGCTGCAAAGCCGTCAGTGTGTTTCTGTCCCTTGCTAAAGGGTTGTGTCAGGAAGGGCATCCGACGTAAAAACCTATACCAAATCAAACATGCGAATCATTCGCTGTGGCGACCCCTGATAAAGGGAAAAAGCCGATATGAAATCAATCATCATCATCATCATCATAGGGTGGCCTGGTGCTGGATCAATGATCCTAAGGTTGGGGATTCAAGCCCCACGATCACCAGGTTGTCACCACTGTCCCCCCCAGTGAGAGCTAACTGGGTTATCATAGGATGGCCATGTCTCTCACGGTCTATGGTGTGAGGTTCATGTAAAAGAACCATTGCTGAACTTTGTAAGAGGAGCTGCATAGCCATCAGCGTGTTTCTGCACTGCGACAGCTTGGCAAGCTGTCCAGGGTGTACATTGACCTCACCCAGAGTCGGCTGAGATGGGCACCAGTCCCCGACCCTAATTACAATTAAGTGGTTTAGAAAATGAATGTACAATAACCTGAAAATAAATGATTTGTGCACAAAAAAAAAATTACATTATGTTGGGGGGAAACAATTTTTTTTGTCGTTGTGTAAAAACCAATTGATGTCAGAAAAATTTATAATAAAGGAAATAAAAAGTAGATTTTGTATAAATAAAAGTCTAAAAAAAATGAGAACATATGATATAGTTTCTGATACACTATAAAATTTAACAAATGCAATATAAGAATAGACTAGAATGTCATTACCAGGCAACATGGTGGTGTCCCAGTCAAATGTTCACCTCACACCCAGAAGCCATGGGTTCGATTTTCTCGGGATGTTTGTGTGGCGTTTGCATGTTCTGTTCTTGCTTGCATGGGTTTTCTTCGGGGACACCGGTTTCCTCCCACAGTCTAAGAACATGCCCAGTAGGTTGATTGGCTGTTCCAAACCATCCTTAAGTGTGAATGCTTGTGTGATGGCCCTGCAATGGTTCAGTGAACTTTTTAATAGTTGAACCCAACCCTCACCCACAGTCGGCTGAGATGGGCTCCCAACTCTTTGCGAGTCTTATTATTAAAATGGAAAGATCAAAATGTTTTCAAACACTGCCATCTAGTGGCGATTGTGTGTTACTGCCAAAATGGCGCGGTGAGGATTAGGATCACTGACGAGCCTTCACACTGTTTACATGAACGCAGCTCCATGTTGACGTCACAACCAGCGCGCCGTACCAGCTGAAGACATGAATATTCTGCTCTTATGCTTTTCTAGAATGAATGCTTAATTCTAATTAGTGTCTCAGGAAGGCTGGTGCCCAGCTTAGCCATCTCTGTACAAGCCAGCCAGCAGGCTAGGTAGTCTCTCTTTCACACACAGGGGGCCATTTACATCAGCCAGTCGGCCCACTGTACACATCTTGGACTGTGGGAGGAAACCCACACAAGCACAACATGAACAGAGACACCTGGGAATTGAACCCAAGACACACCGCTCTGTAATATGTTTCCCCAGGTCTCATGTTGGGTAAATCCCTCAGGCCAGCTCTGCATTACTTGGACTCCTAATATTCTCAATGTGGGTTCGAACTTCAACATGGACTCAAAAAAAAAAAAAAAAAAAAAAAAAAGTTAGAACTGGCTCATTTCTAAGTGATATTTCCCACTACAGGGACAACAGAATAAGATTTGCAGCAAACAACATTTAAAAATTTCGCTCTGAAATCATGCTTAAGCTTCCTTCACTTCGAGAAGGAGAACATGTCAAGAGCTATAATAATAAAACACTAAATAAAGACCAAAAGCAGGAGGTGGAAACCACACATTTTGTGCATTCTTTTTATTTCCAAAACTCGAAGAGGTTCACTTGGAACTCGTGTACTTGGTGACGGCTTTGGTGCCCTCAGACACCGCGTGCTTGGCGAGTTCCCCGGGCAGCAACAGGCGCACAGCGGTCTGCACCTCTCGGCTCGTGATGGTCGAGCGTTTGTTGTACTGCGTCAGTCTGGATGCCTCGGTGGCAATGCGCTCAAACACGTCGTTCACAAACGAGTTCATGATGCTCATAGCTCTGCTCGAGATACCTGTATCCGGGTGCACCTGCAAAATTCACTTATCAAGAACATAGTTCTAATGCATTGGCCACTTTAATAGGAACTCTTGTATATTCATTTGTGCTTAGCCAATCAGCCAGACATTTCAGTGTTCCAGAACATACACACACACAATGAAATTACGGAGACCAGTTCCAGGTGACAGTACCATAATTTGCTCTGTGAATCAGTGTTGAGCTGAAGAGCATCTTGGACCACATTAAACCTTGACGTGAACGATCTACAGCACAATCCGATTGATACAGTGGGACAGAATTTTTTTTGCTCCCTTAAATAGGGTCATGGAGATCACTCATTAATCCCAACAACACACAGTTGAAAATTCTATCTGGTAGTTTCTGCTCCCAGACAAGCTTGAGGAAAGGAACCCATTTCTGAATTCAAGTTACTAACAAAGAAAGGCAATCAGACTCTCAGGGAAGTTTAGTCAACGGACCTATTATCTGGCTTATATTACTAAATGGCTTCCTTCTTGTACACCAGACTCCAAAAGAGGAGACCACAGGGGTCCAGATGCTGCTGCCAAAATGAACATTTCATAATACAGCGGTACCTTGATTTACGAAATTAATCTGCTTTGAGGGGAAGCTCAGAAGTTAAAATGTTTGTTAGATAGAACTAAACTCCCCATAGGAAATAGAAACTCAATCTGTTCCAACCCCCTTCCAAACACCTAACCTGACCTAATATTTTCAAGATAAACATGGAAAATGAAATTATACTATAATACATGTACATCATTGATAAAACAAACAATAAGTGAACTAACCATTCTGATCAACTGCAGCAAAGATGCCACGTAGGCAGGCATGAGGTGGTGCGTAACAGAAGGACAATTTTGGGCACATTATGAATGCCAGCGAGAAGAGGCTCATGGTGAGCTCCCCCAAGGCCAGTACTTCTCAAATTGTGTGGTGTGCCCCCCCTCCCCCAGTGTGATCTGGGGGGGGGGCACGCTTTTTTGCCATACTGTACTAGAATTAAGTAATTGTGCATCCTCTACAGTAGGTGGCAGTGGCACTCATTGTGTTCCTATGGTGTGGGGGGAACAATAAATAAAGCACCAAGCAAATGATAAGTGCAGTAAACACTAGTTGCACATGAGGCACTGGGGGACCTGAAATCCCCCCCCCAGGGGGCATCAGAAAAGAAATCATTGAGAAGCACGGCACACGGCATTCTTGGCACGCCAAGGAATACAAGGCTAGTCGGCCCAGAAAAGCCATTTTCCCAGCAGTGCTCGTAGATGGGTCAGATTTTTGGTGGGATCGACACTTGCATCATGGAAAATTCATTATAAAGAGGTACTCGTTAAATGAAGGTACCACTGTATACCAACAGCAGAACAAGCACAGCAAGTTTAATAACACCAGGATACAGCAAGGAAGTGCACAGATACCTAATGTACAGGTTTGTTTCTGTGACTTTGAAAAGTAGGTCAAAAAGGTCACCGCTAACAAACTCACTCTAGCACTCAGGAGGGATTCCAAGTTTACACCCCCCAAAAAAAAAAAAAAAAAAAAGCCCAGCCCCTCCATATCAACAACGAGCAAGTAAGTGTCCAGAAATTAAAAACTGTGCTAGACAGACAAACGGAACCCAGTCATATCGCTCATGAGCCACTCTGCGGGCAGGAGCTAAAAAGTTATTACACCCAGTAAACATCACTGTCCCGCCCACTTATAGATTCCCAGCATGCAGTGATAAAACGGACACTGTCGCCCCAAGAATTGCAAAAAAAAAAAACCCACACAAGGCCTGTCAAAAAAAGAATGAAGGAGGAACACAATCCTCCCTCCACTCACCTGCTTTAACACTTTATAGATATACACAGCATACGTCTCTCTCCTCTTCCCTTTCCTTTTAGAAGACTTTTTGTCACCTGGTGATTTTCCTTTCTTTTTACTCCCATCATTTCTCATGGTGCAAAATTCTTTATTCCTTTTGTTTATTTGCTTTTGCTTGCTTGCTTTTCGACCACCAAACAGAACTGAGTGAAATTCACAACTTGAAGCCAAAGGTCTTCAGCTCATCAGCAGAGAGCAGCTGTGACTCATCAGCAACTGATCACATTGTCAGTGATGTATGATGAGCAGAATTAACCTCAGCCAGTTTTCTCCTCATTGCAGTCCTCTCTTCATAGCTCAGAGAGAGAGAGCGAGAGAGAGAGAGAGTGTCTTCACACCAGGAATTTTACAGTCAGGGAACACATGGACGTGTCACAGGACAAGGCCTTCTAAATGATTATTTAACATTTCAGAGCTTCACATTGATCTGTTGTGAAAGTACAGCCATGTGCAATGGATCCAGCCTTTGCTAACCCAGTTAGCTGCAGTGTGTGTGTGTGTGTGTGTGTGAGTGTGTGTGTGTGTTAGTGTGTGAGTGTGTTAGTGTGTGTGTGTGAGAGAGAGTGTATGGGGGGGGGACCCCCAACCTTTGGATCAGCGATACAGCGCCCTATACCACTAGACCACCACTGCCCCAATGTCTGTATGAACTGCAAATATGAAAAAAAAAAAAACATTATTCAAAGACCTGTTACATTTAAATGTGGCACACACAGGGTATAAAATACTGTAGTAAATAAATAACAATATTCTGCTTATTATTATTCTTATTATTATTAGGGGGCAGTGGTGGTCTAGTGGTATAGGGCGCTGGATCGCTGATCCAAAGGTTGGGGGTTCGAGTCCCACTCTCCACAAGGTTGTCACTGTCCCCCCCTCCCAGTGCAGCTAACTGGGTTATCAAAGGCGGGCCATGTCTCTCACTGTCTATGGTGAGATGTTCATGTAAAAGAACCATTGCTGACTTTCGTAAAGAGTAGCTGCAAAGTCGTCAGCGTGTTTCTGTCCCTTGCTAAAAAGGGTTGTGACAGGAAGGGCATCTGACGTAAAAACCTCTGCCAAATCAAACGTGCGAATCAGATGATTCGCTGTGGCGACTCCCGAGTAAAAGGGAAAAAGCCGAAAGGAAGACAATTATTCTTATTATTATTACCTGCAATGGCCTGTTGAGCTCCCCAGCGTGTACCCTGTCCTCACCAGCGTCAGCTGACATGGGCACTACCTCCCCGTGACCCCAGTAAGGATTGATCGGCTCAGAAAATTAATGAATGAAGGCTTATTATTATTATTATTATTATTATTATTATTAGTATTATTAGTATTATTTTTCTTATTATTATTCATCCATTCATTCATTTTCTGAACTGTTTAATCCTAATTAGGATCGCAGTGAGGCTAGTACCCATCTCAGCCAACTCCAGGCGAGGGCAGGGTACACCCTGGACAGCTTGCCAGGCCATTGCAGGGCTATTGAAAAAATATATATGTGATAAATAGAGAGCAGTTAAAATGACTACTGTAATGTCTGCAGTGCAGAGATCGTGGTGTGTACATGTACTGAATGTGTGACATGTCCCGTATTTCAGAACTTCAGTTGCCTGGATGGCTTGTGGGTAGAAAGTGTCCCCGAAGCTGCCGGTGTGTTTCTGGATGCTCCTGTACCGTCTGCGCAATGGCATTCAATCTGTGGCTGGGATCCGCTGGACCTTCCTCAAATACTGAAGTTTTCTTTTCACTGTTGTGTTTCACATTTCGCTTATTTGTTCAGTTAGAGTTCAGTTAGCGTGGCACGGTGGCGTCGTGGTTAGCACCAGGGACTGGGCTCAGTGTGTGCTTCTGTCTGGGCTTGCGCAGGTTTCCTTCAGGTACTCTGGTGCTCTCCTAACAATCTAAAGTCATGCACATTAATTGGCTGTTATAAATTGGACCTATATGTGAGAAAAAATGAATGTTTGTGCATTGGCCCTGTGATAGACTGGGGAGTTGTTCAGGATTGTCATCGTTCACATAATCATTGCAACACTGAGAGGTCTGTCTGGAGCCAGCTTGCAGGGGGGGGGGGGGGGTGTTCAAGCCAGTCAGGTTCAATAAGACCCTTGAACCCATTCGGAGATTGTAGACTAGGACACTCAGATAGTAAGTGCCACACTGTCTGCATCCGTCCACGTTTGCAGGCGTCATTCTCTCACCCGCCAATGCGTTTGAGGTAGGCGTGCGTCTTTCCCCGGCAAGGGCGAATGCGGATGCGCCGTACCCAGGCCTTGCACCATAGATAGTGACCCCTAGACTTTGTAGCAGGGAACTTGAAGAATTTTTGGTGGCTCTCCATTCTACCTGCCGTCTATCCAAGTTGTGCAGGATGTAAATGCGAGGAATGAATCATTTTGTTCAATATTTCTTCACCGAACAAACACAAATGTAGTGTGGGTGTGTTGTACGTTTTTACCTCCAGGATTGCTCGCCTTCAAACATCACTCTTACCAAGAGCATATGATATACAGTTTCCCTACTGTGCATGTCTTTGGACCGTGGGAGGAAACCCGATTACCTAGAGGAAATCCACACAAGCCTGGGAAGAACTCCACACAGAAATGCCCGGGACTTGAACCCAGGACCTTCATGCTGCAAGGCAGATGTTCTAACCATTACACCGCTGTAGTGATTAAAGTCACTGATTTCTTCTCTTGCTCAGGAACCTTGGCAGAACATCAGTTTTAACAGCAGCTGGATTGAACTGTTGTCACGTCTGTAGACGGATGGTTCCGTGGTAGTGTCTGTCACCACAGCACTGGAGCTGCCGTCTTTCTGGTCATAGAACCTTAACGGGCATCACTGTCCAGAACAGAAAACTAACACAGCAGTCAGAAGCGAGCTTCATTCATTCATTTTCTAGGCCACTTAATTCTAATTAGGGTCATGGGGAGGCTGGTGCCCATCTCAGCTGACTATGGGTAAAGGCAGGGTACACCCTGGACAGCTCGCCCGGCCATCACAGGGCCAACACATAAACAACCATTCACATTCACACCAAGAGATGATTTGGAACAGCCAAGTAATGTTTTTGGACTGTGGGAGGAAACCGGAACCCAGAAGAAACCCACACAAGCACGGGGAGAACATGCAAACTCCCTGGCCCCAGCTTGGGAATTGAACCAAGGACCTTGTTGTTGTGAGGTGGTACACATGCTCGCCACTGTACCACTCACAAGCAATCTTTGGTTGGTATTTAGAAACCTTCTTGAGTGAATTATTCATTCATTTTCCGAACTGCTTAATCCTAATTAGGGTCGCGGGGAGGCTGGCACCCATCCCGGGTGACTCCAGGTGAGGGCAGAGTACACTGTGGATGACTCGTCAGGCCATCGCAGGGTAGAAACACGCTAACGGCTATGCAGCTTCTCTTGTCGAAAGTCAGTAATGGTTCTTTTCCATGAACCTCTCACCATGGACAGTGAGAGACATGGCCAGCCTTTGATAACCCAGTTAGCTCTCGCTGGGGGCGACAGTGACAACCTGTTGAGAGTGGGGCTTGAACTCCCATCCTTGGGATCGGTAACCTAGCACCATTCCACCGGGCCACCACTGCCTCCTGAACAAACTAATTAATTTTTAATCATTATTCCAAACTTAATGGTTTAAGACGTTTTGGAGACAAAGTCAGAGAGGCTAGATTGAGATGGTTTGGACATGTACAGAGGAGGAATAGTGAATATATTGGTAATAGGATGCTGAGGCTGGAACTACCAGGCAGAAGGCCTAGAGGAAGACCAAAGAGACGATTCATGGATGTGGTGAAGGAGGACATGACGGTCGTTGGTGTAAGAGAAGATGCAAAGTATAGGGTGAGATGGAGGCAGATGATTCGCTGTGGCGACCCCTGAAGGGAAAAGCCGAAAGGAGAAGAAGAAGAAGATTCCAAATTTAATGGTTCAGGGTGTCCTACCACTACACACTTAACACTCCCAAGATCCGTTATATGGCCCTAACCTGAATACCTGAATGAAGGGCAACTTTCTGTTGATGTACTCATTACTTGGAGTGTATCATAACACCTCCGTAGAGGTGATGCAATGCACTGTATATCCATTTAAAGGGCTCCTGAGTGGCACAACAGAAAAGATCCCAGGTTCGGATCCTGGGTGATAGCACAGCTATCCATGGCTGGGAGCCCAAGAGAGATTATTGGGAGAGACAGATGGCATACGTTCGCTTTCCTGTCACTCACAATCTCACTATATGAGCTCATTTATACCAAGCTGTGCGACTAGCACTTTCCTGTGAGTTTGGTACTCCATCTGTGACATTCGATGAGCATGAATTTCACCATTCCAGGTTGGTAGCTGTTGTGAGATAGATGGGAAGTGGCCATAACTAAAGCCAGGAAGTAATTTAAAAGAGAGAAATAGTTGCTGGCGCCTTATTCCCAGTCAATGTTCTTCTGGTCTAGTTGGATTCACAGTCAAGTAGAGGCTTAAGCAGTCAGTCCACCTCGGGACCATCCCACACACATCAATCCTTGTTTTTAATCTCGACTCTTTAACATGTTGGCCGAGTCCATCTTAAAAACCACACGGAAAGTAGCGTAATAACCTATGGTTGTGTTGTGCATGCATTTCTAATTTATTTTATTTTTTTACCATCTGCAATGTCAGGGTTTGTTGTACACACACCCACTCTCTCTTTGTTACGCAGAAACTAAATAGATTTTGTTCCAGTGTTGGCAGCTGTTTTTAAACTCCCCACCCACAGACTTGCTTTTTCACCAACTTATATGAAATCTGATTCAATCTGCTTTTAAAAACCTGACTCCTGAATCCCTGCACTCAATACACACCCTCTTAAAACTGAGCTCTCGAGGTGTTTTGGCATGCTGTCGCCATCTAGTGGGTGGCATATGTGTACAAGCATTTATATTATTTACTGCTGTCTTCCTGTGACTACAGACATTCATTATCAGTTAATTTTCTGTAACCGCTTCATCCTAATTAGGGTCGCGGGGAGGCTGGTGCCCATCCCAGCCAACTCAGGGCAAGGGCAGAGTACACCCTGGACAGCTCACCAGGCCATCGCAGGGCGGAAACACGCTGACGGCTTTGCAGCTACTCTTTACGAAAGTCAGCAATGGTTCTTTTACATGCCTCACACCATAGACAGTGAGAGACATGGCCAGCCTTTGATAACCCAGTTAGCTGCACTGGGAGGACAGTGACAACCTTGTGGAGAGTGGGACTCGAACCCCCAACCTTTGGATCAGCGATCCGGCACCTTATACCACTAGATCACCACTGCCCTACAGACATTCACTCATTTTCATTACTAGGGTTGCAGGGAGGATGGTTACCCATCTCAGTCGTCTCGAGACAAGCGCACAGTACACCCTGAACAGCTTGACAGGCCATCACAGGGCCATCACAGGACAGACACACACTGACAGCTATGTAGCTCCTCTTTACGAAAGTCAGCAATGGTTCTTTTACATGAACCTCCCAACACAGACAGTGAGAGACATGGCCGGCCTTTGATAACACAGTTAGCTGCACTCGGAGGACAACAATGACAACCTGTTGAAAGTGGGGCTCGAACCCCCATCCTTGGGATCAGTTATCCAGCACCCTTCCACCGGGCCACCACTGCCCACCATGGAGATTACACTCTTTTTTTGTTTTTTTTTAATGTAAACTACGTTCCAGCAGTTCAAATACACCGTTCACTGAGGATAGACTAGAACCTGGTACTAATGGGTCGTTTCTGATCGCACAGGATAGTCATTTCAAGCAATGAGAATAAAACCGCCGCTTTGAATGCGCATTAAGAGATGAGAGTCTGGGCCATAGCAACTGAGCTCTGGTTAAGCACCATTAGTCAGAAAAGGAAGTAACTATTGAAAAGAAGTCTGCAGGATGATTCAGCAATCCAGCAAGTTTGAACTTGACTTGTTGAGTCATATATGTATGTACAAAAGCTGTTGTTGAACATTCTTCATATTGGCATCTTCTTTCTTACAGCTTCTTATCATGAGCATGATTGTGCACATCTTCCAGGATGATTGACTGGTGCCTTTTCGGAAGCTGATGGGGTGGACGCCCATGAAACCGGAACATAATGACGACGGGGGCGATGTGAGAACATGTTAAAACCACGTGGTAATAATCAACCTGACTAATTTAATTTGTGCTCTTTACTAGAATAGCTTTATTAGGCTTCCAGAGTTCAGTCCCATGGTGGACTATGAATTGTCAGAACATCAACATACAATTACTGGAACCAGTACGCGAAGTGCTGGTGATACAATATTTTCAGGGGCTCTCCACATCCGCTGCCGCCACAGACACCTGTAAACACTAAAGTAGTGCTGGTTCCTTATGGATTTTTTATATTTATGTTTTATGATCCCTATGTCACGCTCTTTTAGCATAATGAAGCTGGGTCACCTTGATCTATTTTTCAAGGTCATAGAGATTAATGAATCAAAAATGCCAATTAACACTCGTAAGGTTTTTGTTGGATCAGTTTCCAATTCATACATGTTATACTTCACATCAAGGTCTTTAAACCTATTCTACTGGGTCACCTTGACCTACCGTATTTTGTGGACTACAAGGCACACCGGATTGTAAGGCCCATTAAGCGAAACAAAAGTCAGGTACAGTAAGTCAAAATGTATTCAACTCATTCACAATAACTCTCATCATTGTTTAGTTGTATGGGGGCAGTGGTGGCCTGGTGGTAAAGGGCGCTGGATCACTGATCCCAAGGTTGGAGGTTCAAGCTCCACTTTCAACAGGTTGTCACTGTCCCCCCCAGTGCACTAACTGGGTTATCAAAGGCCAGCCATGTCTCTCACTGTCAATGGTGGGAGGCTCATGTAAAAGAACCATTGCTGACCTTCATCAAGAGTAGGTTGCATAGCCATCAGTGTGTTTCCACCTTGCGATGGCCTGACAACCTGTCCAGGGTGAGTACTCAGAGGAGAGGGCTTCACTAAGTTGGACAACTTGTGCCCATTCACTTTTTCAGTTCATTCCTCTTCCACAAATCCATCAAATTCGTCATCTTCAATGTCCGAGTTTCACAGTTGTGCGATTTCGACATCAAGCCCGAATCCCTCTCATCATTATCCGAGTCAGTCTCGTTGCCGTTACTGGGCTGATCGGTGGTGACTCCTGCCTTGCTGAAAGCTTGGAAGACACTTGAGACTGATTCCATAGCCCAGGCATCCATGATCCATTTGAAGATGGTGGTGTAATTAACCCGGCATTGCCTCCCTGTCTTGATGACTGTGTGTTGTCATCCAATGCTCCCATGCAACTCTCAGTTTAACTTTGAACGACATGTTGACACCAATATATAGAGGATGGAGTTCCTTGGTTATCCACACGGAATGATGGCAGGCTCAGAATTACCGGTAGTTTGCTTCATTTGGGTATTGACGGTATTAGTGAGCGTGGGCGTGCATGGAATCGCAGATCAACAGGGACGGATATTTGTGGAAAAAGCCTTCCGTTCTCTTGACGTAAATGTCTCTCAGCCATTCATCCATCTGCTCCTTGTCCATTCAGCCCTTTAGGTTCGCCTTGATGATGACATTGGCCGGAAACCTTTCTTTGGTCAAAGCTTTTCTCTTGAAAATGACCATGGGTGGTAGTTTCTGGCCATTAGCCTGACAGCCAAGCGCTGCAGTGAAGGATGACGTCTCATTCCCGGTGGTGCGTAAAGATGCTGTACTAATCCCCGTTTTATCAACAGTACGATTCACAGGGATATATCAACGCTGATGGGAACCTCGTCCATCTTCTATTCAGTGATCTTGTTCTGCAGTAGGTGAGGAAATTGGTCAGCTTTATTTCGTAATCCTTTGGCAGTTGCTGCGAGACGGTAGTTCTTGCCTGGATGGAGAGACTACGCCTTTTCATAAAACGGAAGCACCAAGAAGGATCCCTTCGAAAGTCATTGATCTTCATTTCACGTGCTACTGCTGTTGCCTCGAGTCAAATAGAGACCGTAGAGACGCTTTTACCTGCTGTTCTCTGTTCAACAACCCACTTTTCAGTTTTATCCTCTAACTGTGGCCATCTCGCTTTGTTCCCTCGGAAACTCTGTCTGGTCTTAATTACTTGGCGCGGGGCATCTTCTTGCTTCCTCCACTTTCTTACCATCGATTCATTAATATTGAATTCTCTTAGAAGCTGCTCTATTCCCATGTTGTACCACATTACTTAGAACCTTCAGTTTGAAATCCACCTCGTAAAGGTTAAAAGAAGTATTTTAGTCATGAAGAATTTTCTAATATAAATAAAAATGGTGTCTTTACTGGTATCCCTTTGCAGGGAATCCATTCATGAATCAGGTGAAACAGCTGAATACACATTTGTTTGAGTGGATTAAAATCTGGAATGTTGCCCAATGTTCCAGACTGCTTTACTTGTTAAAAAATAATCTGTCTCCAATTTAGGTGAGTGTTTCGGATCATGGTCGTCATGGTGAATGTAAATCAACAGCCAAAAATAAATCTCATTTCTGAGACCCGGTGTGTGTATTCTATTTAAGAAATTTTTTAAAAGCCTAAAAAACCATGAAGCTTTGCTACCTAGTCCGCAACTACCCAAAACTGATGATTAGCATCTCTAGCATCATGGCATTGTACGCTTGTTTGTGTTCCTTGACTGGCAGCTCCACCTCTTGTGTGAATGGAAGCAGCCTGTCACTGATATTTGGCTTCTATATTTTCTTTTCTGGCAAACCCATGGAACAGCTGTTTGTCGTTCTCGGAACGGCGGGACAGCAAGCAATAACGAGTGCCTCTCAGTATGTTGTGAATCTTTGGCCAAGTATGATTACACACATGAATTTTCGGAATTTTCCAGTATTTTCACTTGTGGATTACTTAAGACACTTTGCCAGTTAAGAGTCATGCCAAACAGACTGCACATAGCCTGTGTGGAAGTATAGCCGAGCTTAATTATGTACAATTCTTGACATGAAAACAGGATAATATCTTGTCAAGTTGCACAGGCCAAACTACTTTAAATTGAAAGCATCCATGGTGGCGAATCATACAACTGTAATGGTTCAACTTAACATCTCTTCCACATTTTCTGATTAGCAGCTACAATCTCACAGCATGGTCGTGTAGTAGTTGGTACGGAGGTACCTCGACTTACGAGTGTCTTTAATAATGAATTTTCCATGATCCGAGCTTGGATCCCATCAAAAATCTGCCCTAATCAACGAGCACATTTTTGACTTATGAGCTCTACTGGGGTAAACGGCTTTTCCTGGCCGATTAGCCTTATATTCTTCCACGTGTATTCCTCCACGCTCCGAGAACGCCTTGTGTAGTGCTGCTAAATTATTTTCTGTGATGCCCTCAATAGGAAGAAAAAAACATTTTACGCCCTCCAGCGAACTGTGCACGACTATAAATAGTGTTTACTGCACTTCATATCATTGGCTCAGTGCTTTTTCCCTACAGCATAGGGAACACAGTGAGAGTGCGACTGCCACCTGGTGTAGAGGATGTGCAATTACACTTAAGGCTTGTCCAGAACAGTAGACCCTCGTTATTCGCGGGGGTTTGGTTCCAGCCCCTGCCACGAACGAAGATAATCTACAAGTTCTGTACACGGAAGTAAAACCTCATGTATAATATTACATGCGTAAATGATCAACTGGAAGTAAAATACTATGTATCTATTACATGCGCTAAAATATACTTCTTAAACACATTCTATAAGCAGTCTCACTCATTAAGACAGTATTAATGTAGTAAAATTTAGTAATGATGAAGAAAAACGTAATTTTTACTGTAATATTTATTGATAATAAACATACACATTATACAGCATATATATATATATATATATATATATATATATATATATATATATATATACATACACATATTTTTATTTATATATATATATATATATATATATATATATATATTTATATATATATAATATATTTTCTTCTTCTTTTCCTTTCGGCTGTTCTTCAGGGGTCGCCACAGCGAATCATCTGCTTCCATCTCACCCTATCCTCTGCATCTTCTTCGCTTACATCAACTGCCTTCATGTCCTCCTTCACCACATCCATAAATCTTCTCTTTGGTCTTCCTCTCGTCCTTCTGCCTGGTAGTTCTAATCTCAACATCCTACTACCAATGTACTCACTATCCTTCATCTGCACATGTCCAAACCATCTCAATCTAGCCTCTCTGACTTTGTCTCCAAAACCTCTTACATGTGCTGTCCCTCTGTTGTCTGATGGACACTTTTCACTTGTTATGTATGTTATTCTTATTGTGCTCCCCTTACGCATTAGATGTATGTATATATGTGGGCTGGTGGCGTAGTGGTTAGGGTTCTGCGCTCATGATCGGGAGGTTGTGAGTTCGAATCCCACTGAGACCCTCACTGTGCTAAGACCCCTGGGCAAGGTCTCAACTGCAAGTGTGCCTCTGTTCACCCAGCAGTATAAATGGGTACCAGTAAAAATATACTGGGAAGGTAACCTGCAATGGACTAGCGTCCCATCCAGGGGGTGTTGGACTCCTGTTCGCTTCACGCTATGAAAACCGGGGATAAGCACCGGCCTGATGAGCCACGAGGCTCGGGTGTAAAAAACCCCAAAAGACTTTACCATACCTTTACCTATATATATATAAGAACACCTTTAAATGTCTCCTTGAAACTTACAACACTGTAGTTTTCAAAAATGCCCACTAGAGGAAAGTATTGCATTATTTGTGAGACATGACATAACTGAATTCAGGTCTGAACGGCATTCAGTCCAAGCAGCTCAGCCACGCTCCCCAGCCGAAGCGGAGAGAAAACAGCTAGAGGCACAGCCGCCAAAATCGAAGTCCCCCCAAAACACAGACCATAACAAAAAGCACGTAAAAGAACAAGAAATGTAACAAATTGGATAAACAAAACAAAATGAGAAACATGCTACCCTACAGTAAATAAAATCACACACACAAACATTCTAAACATTAACATAGGTACTTTACTGGAATCTTCTTCTTCTTTTCCTTTCGGCTGTTCCCTTCAGGGGTCACCACAATCATCTGCCTCCATCTCACCCTATCCTCTGCATCTTCTTTTCTTACACCACTACCTTCATGTCCTCTTTCACCACATCCATAAATCTCTTTGGTCTTCCTCAAGGCCTTCTGCCTGGTAGTTCCAATCTCAGCATCCTACTACCAACTCACTATCTTTCATCTGCACATGTCCAAACCATCTTAATCTAGCCTCTCTGACTTTCTCTCCAAAATCCTTTATATGTGCTGTCCCATTGATGTACTCATTCCTGATCCTCTCCATCCTCGTTACTCCCAAAGAGAACCTCAACATTTTCATCTCTGCTTCCTCCAGCTCTGGCTCCTGTCTTTTCCTCAGGGCCACTGTTTCTAAACCATACAACATCGCTGGCCTCAGCACCATCTTGCACACTTTTCCATTCATTCTTGTCAATACCTTCCTATCGCACATCACACCGGACACTTTTCTCCAACCATTCCAACCTGCCTGCACACGCTTCTTCACCTCTTTTCCACACTCTCCATTGCTCTGGACTGTTGAGCCTAAGTACTTAAAATCTTCCCCCTTCTTTTTCTCTGCCCTCTGTAACCTCACTGTTCCTTTTGGGCCCTTCTCGTTCACACACATGTATTCTGTCTTACTGAGGCTAACCTTCATTCATCGTCTTTCCAGGGTATACCTCCACCTCTCTAGATTTTTCTGCATTTGTTCTCTGCTCTCACTACAGATCACAATCTTCTTTTCCTTTCGGCTTTTCCCTTCAGAATCATCTGCCTCCATCTCACCCTATCCTCTGCATCTTCTTCGCTTACATCAACTGCCTTCATGTCCTCCTTCACCACATCCACGAATCATCTCTTTGGTCTTCCTCTGGGCCTTCTGCCTGGTAGTTCCAACCTCAGCATCCTACTACCAATATACTCACTATCCCTCATATGTACATGTCCAAACCATCTCAATGTAGCCTCTCTGACTTTGCCTCCAAAACCTCTTACATGTGCTGTCCCTCTGATGTGCTCATTCCTGATCCTATCCATCCTCGTTACTCCCAGAGAGAACCTCAACATTTTCATCTCTGCTATCTCCAGCTCTGCCTCTTGTCTTTTCCCCAGGGCCACTGTTTCTAAACCATACAACATTGCTGGCCTCAACACCGTCTTGTACACGTTTCCTTTCATTACTGTACTGGAATTATAATTGAAAAAAAGTACACGCCACTATTAAAGTCTTTTTCAATTATTATTCTGGAATAATAATTGAAAAAGACTTTAATAGTGGAGTGTTTTACAACAGTTCATATGATTATTCCTCTTCAGGCACTTCAGAGGAAACTGTCATTTCTTCCGGAGAAAGTCTTATTGCTTCAGAAGAGATATCCAATGTCATTACCTCTTTCTGGTGCTTAGCCGGCGTTTGAGTGGCATCATAGAGATTAACTGGTAATTAAAACACACCAAAAAAAGGCTCAATGGCAACTTGTGCGCGAATGAGGAAAAGGGGCATAACATCATCTCAACCAATCAGCAGGAAGGAGGACAGCCATTAGCTGAATTTGAATGACGTGACGATTGCTCGGCAGTCTGCGAATATGCAAACCGCGAGTACAAAACCGCAAATAGTCAAGGGCCTACTGTATGTTAAAATAGCATGTTCCCCAGGGTCATTCACACCAACTAGCCTCAGTAAAACAGTTAAAAAAATGTAAAAATTAAATTAAATGAATGAATTAATTAATTAATTAAAAGTAAAAAAAAAAATTAGTAGTGTAAGTTAATGTTAAGTGCTATTAGTAATTAAAAGTATTATTAATGTTACTGTACATGTGTTATTATTGTGAAATGTTTATTGTTACATGCTTATCTTAAATATATTACATCAAAAATACGTGTTTGTGTCAGGTTATATGAGTTTGGGAGGGGGTTGGAATGGATTAATTGGTTTTCTGTTATTTCCTATGGGAATTTTTGTTTTATCTAACCAAGGTTTTGACTTATAAGATTGGCCTTGGAATAGATTAATTTTGTTAGTTGAGGTACCACTAAATAACTTATTTGTACATGATCTGTACATGACTATTCCCGCCTTGTACACTGGCCTTGGCATAACTGCTTCTAATGGTGCATAGTGTATACATACTGCACTTTCTGCACTTTTGATTGTGTGCTAAATTGTATTTTGGTATACTTTATTTATACATGTGTAATGACAATAATGTTAAATCTAATCTAATCTAAAGAAAAAAAAAATAAAAGTATGTCCGCCTCACGGCAAGAAGGAGCTAGGTTTGGCTCTGAGAGTGTGTTTCTCTGTGGAGTCTGTATGCTCTCCCTGTGCTTACGTGGGTTTCCTTTGGGTATTCCGGTTTCCTTCCACACTCCAAAGGCATGGAAATTAGACTAATTGGCTGTTACAATTTTCCCCCCGGTGTGAATGTTTTTTTTTTTTTTTTTTTTTTTTTTTTGTGTGTGTGTGTGTGTGTGTGTGTGTGTGTGTGTGTGTGTGTATATTGGCCCTGCAATGGTCTGCTTCAGGATGTAACCCGTTTTTGTCCAGTGTCGCTATTCACCAGCCTCCCCGCAACCCAAAAAGGATTAAGCAGTTTGGAAATTGAGTGTCATATTGCATTATTACATTAAATGATTAACGAAATCTTATGCTAGTTCACTTGGATTGCCAGGTGTTTGCTGAAAACAGCAAGATTCAGTGATAAAAAGATTAAGGAGCTCAAGTGCAGTGGAAGGTGGAAGGAGACCGGAGGCAGGTATCAGAAAGAGTAGTGTGGTGTTTATTTGATTTTTTTCAAAGAAAAGAAAGCATGGAAAATTATATAGCATGCACAAACATGCTCTCTCTCTCTCTCTCTCTCTCTCTCTCTCTCTCTCTCTCTCTCTCTCACACACACACACACGCACACACACTGGCTCAGCAGGATGCTGTCTGTAAAATCCCTGGTATCTCAGTTCTGCACCAGCTCAACTGTTCCGGCTTCTCAGCTGCCGAACTGCAAAACGAACAGTATATAAATAGCTCAGCTTTAGTCACACACAGGTTACAGCATTTATTCCGTACGTTGCTTGTTTTTCATGCTGAAACCATCTCAGCACCAACTGCCACAAGTGAGACAGGACACACTCCACAGCCATTCATACCGCCAGACTATGGGACGCAGCTTAAACAGTAAATTTCCAGGTGCCAAAGTACGTTGGTGTCCCGTAGCCTCTCGACTGGGGCTCAGCATTGGAGTAACAGGTCTGTTCATTTGAAAGCTATTACTCTTTTTTACAGTTACCTTCCAGGTGATATCTAGCACAGGACAGTCCTCGCAATCAACCACAAACATCTAACAGGAGCTTCTTCACATGCCAACTGTTTCTAGTAGTGACTTGTTTTAAGGCTATAGACTCTTTGTCAGCCATATTCATGATGACTGGTATTGAATCTAGAGTTGTGCTACCATTGAGAATATCCCTTTCATTTGGTTCCCTCAAGTGGCCCTCCAGAATTGCTCAGATGTGCTTTCTTGGCTTGGCAGTGTGAGGTTTTGTCCAAGTTTGGGATAAGCCTGAAATTATGAAGCGAGCACTTCCTGAGTGACACAGTCCACCATTCAGATTAGGTATACTGCACAAATATTGCTTCCATCTGAAAAGCTTCTGCTGGTGGAATATAGCGGTCAAGTCAGGTCACTAATGTGGATAGGGGCCACTAGATCAAAATCTACCCCGTGGGGAACCATAGGCATGCAGATTATTGTCGATATAGGTAATAGGAACATTGTCTCTCATTGGAAAATCCTGATAGGATTGAGCAGTTCCTTTCAAGGACATCATGGTTCATCAAACCATTGAGAGAGAGTTTTAAAAATGTGATAGTGAGAGTTCTCGCAGCATCTGGTAGCCATCAAGGCATCCCTCTTGTAATCACCAGACACTGTTCAGAGTATATGTAACGTCTGTACCCTACTTGAAGACACAAACCAGCAAATGAACATTGTGCTGACATGGTCTTTTGGTTCATCCAAATGACCTGGATGTTCCAAATTACCCCGAGATGTGGTTGCGAGTGTGAAGGGTTGTATGCATGTTTCCCTGCAATGGTCTGGTGAGCTGTTTAGAGTGTACTATACCTTTGCCTTATGTTGACTGAGATGGGCTCCAGGATGTCCGAAACCCTGATACGATTAAGAGAACTTGACAAGTCATCAGTGAGGGAATGTCTTGAACAAGGTCGGCAAATGTTATCCGCCGCTTCCCTGAGGAGGAACGAGATGTCCAGATTGATCCGCAGTGAAACCAGACAGTGGTCTTTACACTCATTACTGAAGTGACACCATCCGTTTATTGATTTGGTAACACAGAACGACACGGCTTCAAATTCCTCCTTGCACTAATGTGAGTGCGGTTTGCTTCTGAGTTAGTCTGAGCTAATGGCCAGACAAATCTTTGACTGAGCTTGATACGGCTACACATGTAGTCACAACAACACCTCTTCAATTCAGCTATACTAATCTTTTCAAATGAGGTGTGTCTTTCAGAGCTCCATGAGCAGATGGCAAACAGCTTCTGGGTTGTTTATAATGGTCTTCTGATGGTCTCAATGGGTTTTTTTTTTTTTTTTGATGATGACAACATTCATTCAGGCTGCAGGTTATCCAGCTGGTCCAGGGAATGGAAGTTGTATAGACACGCGGATTCTG
>CM045728.1:112292297-112337297 GCA_024760905.1 Plotosus lineatus
AGTTCTTTCACTCCAACACTAATGATGTACTTACCTGTTCAAGTGTGCTCGTGTCGGAGCTTCGGGTCGGTCGCTTAGTCCTTGATGTTGTTTTCTGCATTGATGCTGCCCACCCAACGTCTTTACATGGATGTTTGTGTATTGGTAGGTCAGGTATTTTGGACATGATTGTGGTTACGTACAGAACGGTAACATCAAGCCTGCCAAATTCTTGATTCTGACTGGTGTTGATTTTGGGGTGGTGGTGGTGGTGGTCCGGTGGTAAGGTGCTGGGTTACTGATCCCAAAGGTCGGACCCTATAGGATTAAACGGTTC
Organism: Plotosus lineatus; assembly: GCA_024760905.1. Classification (NCBI taxonomy): domain Eukaryota; kingdom Metazoa; phylum Chordata; class Actinopteri; order Siluriformes; family Plotosidae; genus Plotosus; species Plotosus lineatus. The sequence continues at coordinate 112,292,614 of CM045728.1, forward strand.
AGAAAATGAATGAATGAATGAAGGTGTTGATTTTAAAATCAGATAAAAGTCACATGTTTATGTATGATACATACAGCCTACTGATGTCAGCCTACTCCACCCCCCCCACCTCCACCTCCACCCCTACCCGCCCCATTACCTGCCAGCCATCGCACTGTTTTGGTGACTACATTTACAGTTTTACAGCATTTTGATGACTAAGGCATTACTGCCAACCCTGGCACCACCAGCAGCTTAATTCCACTTGGGGGCGTGTCAAGAGTGTTTCTTTAAGACGTTGCTGAATGCCTTTTCCAAGATGATATACAATATTTATATCTCATCCGCTCATTCGCTGGGACTTGGATGGTAGGCGGTTTATCTGTAAGCATCTTGAGAATGGTGTGTTTCCTTCATGTTTGAATACTTGATTCTGATTGGTCAAATAATAGACTGTTCCTGGGTGCCCAGTGGAAAAGTGGTTAGCATGCCTACTTCACGTGGCAGTGGTTGCCTGGTGGTAGACGTGCTGGATCACTGATCCTAAGGTTGGGGGTTCAAGCCCCACTCTCAACGGATTATCCCTGTCCCCCCAGTGAACTAACTGGGTTATCAAAGGCCCGCCGTGTCTCTCACTGTCTATGGTGTGAGGTTCATGTAAAAGAACCATTGCTGACTTTTGACAAGAGGAGCTGCATAGCCGTCAGATTGTTTCCGCCCTGCGATGGCCTGGCGAGCTGTCCAGGGTGTACTCTGCCCTCGCCCGGAGTCGGCTGGGATGGGTGCCAGCCTCCCTGTGACCCTAATTAGGATTAAGTGGTTACAGAAAATGAACTACTTCACAGCAACATGGTCCTGAGTTGAGTTCTGGGTATTTCTGTGAGGGTTTCCTTCGGGGGATCCGGTTTCCTCCTACAGTCCAAAGAGGTGAACATTAGGCTAACTGACTGTTTCAAATTGCCTCTGAGCGTGAGTGGCAAGATGTTCAGGGTGTACTTCTCCTTTGCTCAGCGTCACCAGAGATGGGCGCCGGTGTCCCTGTGACCCTAATATAACTAAGCGGTTCGGTGAATGAGAGCAACTGTTGCCATGGCGAGCATCCATAGAAGCAATAAAATGATTTTTAAATCAATATTTTGCACGAATTTATTGATTTCGTAAGAAAACGAACCCTTTCATTTTGACTCGAATCCCATCTGCTGTGCTGATGAATCACTTCCTCTGGGATCCTTTTGCAATAATGATGGCCCTGTACATTTTATTTGGAAGGAGTCTCCAGTGTCAGCATTTTATAAAAGCATAATGTTAGGCTTCATCACCCCACCAGTGCCGGTCGTTGTTTATAACATTACACCAAATGTTTTATTCCTGTCATAAATAACACTTCAAATCAACATGTTACAACATGAAGGAGTCTGTGCCCGGCGTGCTCGGTGCTAATGTCTGTGTTTTGAGTGTAATAACTGGAAATGGCAGATGGAGTGGCGATTACTCATTATTTCAAGGCATATTTCATGGCAAGAGCAAGTAGTGTGTGTGTGTGTGTGTGTGTGTGTGTAGTCGGAGGTGTGCATTACTGTTTGGTATCACTGAAATTATGGGTCATTATAAACCCAGAGCTATTAGGTACAATGTGAGACTCCGTAGGCGTAATTGGAGGTAATTGGTATGAAAGCCGTGCCGTGGATTGCACATTGGTTTAAAAAAAAAAAAAAGATCTTAAAACAAATAATTTTCCTGCAAAAGGCAGTTTTTATTATTAAATCCATAAATGTTCTTTATCCATTCTTTAATTTTCAGTGCACTTTGGATGACAGGAGATGATTTTATTTATTTACTTCATCATCATCATCATCATCATCATCATCATCATCATCATCATCACCATTTTCTGAAACTGCTCAATCCTAATTAGGGTTGCCGGGAGGCTGGCGCCAATCCCAGCTGACTCCGGGAAGAGCACACCCTGGACAGCTCGTCAGGCCATGACAGGGCAGAAACACGTTGACGGCTATGCAGCTCCTCTTGACGAAAGTCAGCAATGGTTCCTGAGTAGTGGTAAATAAACAAAGAAGACATAATAAACAGCTGAAAGCAAAAACAGCATTTATATATACAGTGGTACCTTGACTGATGAAATTAATCCATTCCCAGGGCAAGCTCATAAGTCAAAAAAGGTTCATTAGGTAAAACAAAAATTCCCTTCAGAAATAATAGAAAACCAATTAATCCGTTACAATCCCCTCACAAACTCATATAACCTGCACCAAACACATATATTTCATCTAATATATTAAAGATAAACATGTAAAAACCCCAGTGCAGCGAACTGGGTTATCAAAGACGAGCCATGTCTCTCACTGTCTCTGGTGAGGGGCATGTTTTATAGTTCTTTTGAACCATTGCTGACTTTCATAAAGAGGAGCTGCAAAGCCGTCAGCGTGTTTCTGCCCCTTTCTAAAGGGTTGTGTCAGGAAGGGCATCCGACGTAAAAACCTATGCCAAATCAAACATGCGAATCAGACCATTCACTGTGGCGACCCCTGAAAAAGGGAAAAAGCTGAAAGGAAAGGCAGAAAAAGAAACATGCAAAAACAATAAATATTTAATAATAATAATAATAATAATAATAATAATAATATATGTACATTAACATTTATATTAATAAATAATAATAAAACAAGAATAAATAAGTCAACTAACCCTTCTGATCATCGACTGTGGAAAAGATGTCACGTGGGCGCGAAGATGTCACGTGGGCAGGCATGAGGTGCTATGTAACAGAGGAGGAGGAGAAGGAGAATTTTGTGCATGTGCACGCTACGAATGCCAATGAGGAAAGGCTCATGATGAGCTCCCACAAGGCCAGTGCTTCTCAAATAGTGGGGCGCGATCCCTTGGGGTGTGATGCCGGGGGGGGGGGGGGTGTATGACCCTTGGGAACATGCTTTTTTGCCATACTGTACTAGAATTAAATATAATTGTGCATCCTCTACAGTAGGTGGCAGTGGCGCTCTCACTGTATTCCCTATGGTGTAGGGAAAAGCACCAAGTAAATGATTTTTTTCTTCCTATTGGGGGCATCACAGAAAATAATTGAGAAGCACTGCACAAGGTGTTTTCAGAGTGCAGTGGAATACAGGCAGAAGAATACAAGCCTGGAAAAGCCATTTCCCCAGCAGACCTCGCAAATCAAAAATATTCCTGGTTGGATGGGGCAGATTTTTGGTGGGATCGAAGTCGTATCATGGAAAATTCATTATAGAAGACACTCGTACATCAAGGTACCACTGTATAATCAACCCCTGTTACCCTAACGTTTTCCACATTGTCGGAAATATTTCAATATTCCACAGATCACATGTTCGAATTTTTTGACATTTTTGTGAATGAAAAAAGTGATTTCTTTATTACGATTTAAATTTTGTTTTATATTGACTGACAAGCCTTGTTGAAGCTCAGTGACCTGCTCACTCATTTGCTGAATATTCATTCATTCGTTTTCTGAACCGCTTAATCCTAAATAGGGTCACATTTTGGCCGACGTCCATCTCAGCCGACTCTGGGCGAAGGCGGGGTACACCCTGGACAGCTGACCAGGCCGTCGAGGTGCCAACACTCACACAACCATTGATACTCACACTCATACCTAGGGGTGGTTTGGAAGGTTAACAGCCTGTTAACCTACTGTGCATATTTTTGGACTGTGGGAGGAAACCGGAGTCTTCTATCCTTTCGGCTTTTTCCCTTTCTCGGGGGTCGCCACAGCGAATCATCTGATCTGCACATTTGATTTGGCGTAGGTTTTTATGTCGGATGCCCTTCCTGACACAACCCTTTTGACAAGGGACAGAAACACACTGACGGCTTTGCAGCGCCTCTTTACGAAAGTCAGAAATGGTTCTTTTACATGAACCTCACACCATACACAGTGAGAGACATGGCCCGCCTTTGATAACCCAGTTAGCTGCACTGGGGGGACAGTGGCAACCTTATGGAGACTTGAACCCCCAACCTTAGGATCAGCGATCCTGCGCCCTATCCACTAGACCACCACTGCCCTGGGAGGAAACCGGAGTACCCGGAGGAAACCCATGCAAGAACGGGGAGAACATGCAAGCTCAGACACACCCACTTGAACCCAGGATCTTCCTGCTGCGAGGCGGACGTGTTAGCCTCTACGCCACCAGGAAGCTATTCGGAGTGATCATTTCCTACTGCAATGCGTTGCCAAATTTAAAGTCCTTTCGGTGACTGGAGTAACTGTCCTTCTACTTTTTTAGTTGGAGATGGAGCTTCCTTCATTTACATATGGTTGCCTGGCAACAAGGCTTTGCTTCGCCAAAGTAAATCATTCATGGGTAATTGCTTTTGTTGTGCATAATGACAAACACTTGCCAGGTCACTGAGATGACACAACACCAGTCCCTTTTCCATCATGTGCGCATGCTTATAAACAGCTGTATGTGTTTATACTTGATCTATTCAAGGGTTTCTGTGAGTGTGTGTGTGTGTGTGTGTGTGTGCGTTTGTCTGTGTGTGTGTGTGAACTATAACCATATTATCCAACAAATTATGGTTGACAATGCACCGCTGTGATGAGGATTGTATCAAGGTGTCATGTGCACTTCTCCAGGTTACCACCACATGATGTATTCCTGGAAAGTGCTTGAGGCGACGAAGATTGGTTTTGTGTTTGTAATCCACGGGGATTTGGTAGATCTTTGGTTCCTACAAGTGAGGGAATCATAACCACTTGAAACACACTCATACATGGTGATGGTAGTGGTGGTGGTGGTGATGGTGGTGGTGGTGGTGGTGATGGTGGTGGTGGTGGTGGTGGTGGTGGTGTTGTAGCTGTTCTTCAGAATGTTGATTGAACTGTGGTGTGATCCTTTCATTATTAATTATTTTAAATCTGTGGTTACTGAGAGATGAAATATTAAATGAGAAGAACACCCAGAGAGTGCAAACCTCCACCAAGGACACAACCCCATGTCAATCAAAAGGTCATGCCTCTTTTTGTGCATTCCTGCAGACGTTAGATAGTACAGCTACTATTGTTAAAATAAATTTTGCAGAGTCGCTGAAGGGGAGTAAGAATACAAGTAGCATTGACCTCTAGAAGGGCAGGGCTGTGTGATCTTTTGGTTGATTAAAAAAAGGAGGTGTTGATCGCTAATATTACATTTTAACTGTAAATATAGAAGTGCAAAAAAATTATAACTGCATGTATATAAATTGCATTTAAGGTAACGAGTTCATGTCTGTTGATGCCGCTGAACCTGTTGGATGTGACGCAATGTGATTTTGATGGATGAGGAAATGATACAGTGCTTGATATTAGTCGTGATAGTTGCCAGGCTATTACTGGGACATGGGGTGACACAGTGTTGTTGTGGTTTTCACGTCCACCTCACAGCAAGGAGGTTCTGGGCTCAGTGCAGATGCTTCTGTGTGAAGTTTGCAGTTCAAGTGCTCGTGTGTATTTCCTTTTGGCGCAGTCCAATGATATGCATATCAGGCTAATTGGCCGTTTCAAATTGCTTGAGAGTGTGAGCGCATTTTGCCCCAGCAATGGACTGGCAAAGTGTTCTGGACTGGAAAAGTGTTCGGGATGTACCCCAGCATCGTCCAGTGTGGGCTGTGATGAGACCCTAATAGGGTTAATTGGTTGAGTACACGGATGGATGAATGATGGGATATTCAGTTCAGTTTGATTTGTATGGTGCTTTTTTTTACTTTTTACGGTTGGCATTGTCACAAAGCAGCCTTATACAGTAAAAGTCGGCGTTTACAAAGTAATTAAAAATAAATTTAATCATTAAAAATAATTTAATCATTCAACATCTACAACCCCAACACTTCCCACCAGAGCATCACCCAAGGTGAAGGTGGCAAGGAAAACTTCCCTCAGTTCACGTGATGAAGAAGCCGTCGGAGGAACTGGGCCCAAAATGGAAACCCATCCTCATCTGGGTAAAACCATAAAGATACAAATCATATAGAGAACTTCATTACAGTCCAAAATGTTGCTCAGATGGTTCTACAACTGTCTGTCTTCCTTTCGGCTTCCTCCCTTTCACTCAGGAGTCGCCACAACGAATCATCCGATTCGCACGCTTGATTTGGCAGAGGTTTTTACGTCGGATGCCCTTCCTGTCACAACCCTTTTTAGTAAGGGACAGAAACATGCTGATGACTTTGCAGCCTACTCTTTACGAAAGTCAGCAATGGTTCTTTTACATGCCTCTCACCATAGACAGCGAGAGACATGGCCTGCCTTTGATAACCCAGTTAGCTCCACTGGGGGGGGACAGTGACAATCCTGTGGAGAGTGGGACTTGAACCCCCAACCTTTGGCTCAGCGATCCAGCGCCCTACAACTGTGAGTCCTAAATAATTATGGGAAAAGGGTTTATATCACCAGCAGTGAAAAGTCATCTTCACAGTCTGTGTGCACATCTCAGTCCATTTAGATCTTCATCAGCAGGAGGGAGGGGCTTCCAAGATGAGAACTCCAGCCAGCATCAGCACACCAGGACAGACCACAGGATTCAGAAAGCAGATAGATCAGGATCACCGGCATCCCAGAAGAAGAATGTGTACCTCAACAAATATATAGAGAGATAGACGTGGATAGAGAGAGACACACACACACAGAGAGAGAGAGAGAGAGAGAGAGAGAGAGAGAGAGAGAGAGATAGATAGATAGATAGATAGATATAGATAGATAGATAGAGGTGGCAAGAGATAGAGAGCGATAGAGAGAGCAATAGAGAGAGAGATAGAGAGAGATAACTAGAGAGAGACAGAGAGAGAGACACACACAGAGAGAGAGAGAGAGAGAGAGAGAGAGAGAGAATGTGACAGTGTGAGAGAGAGAAATAGCGATAGAGAGATAGAGAGAGAGAGAGAGAGAGAGAGAGAGAGAGAGAGAGAGAGAGAGAGAAAGTGACAGAGTGTGAGAGAGAGAAATAGCGATAGAGAGATAGAGAGAGAGAGAGAGAGAGAGAGAGAGAGAGAGATGGATAGAGAAAGATAGCGATAGAGAGAGAGATAGAGAGAGATAGCTAGAGAGAGAGACAGAGAGAGAGAGAGACACAGAGACAGAGATAGAGAGAATATGACAGTGTGAGAGAGAGAAATAGCGATAGAGCGATAGCAAGAGTGTGTGTGATATATATATTATATATATATATATATATATATATATATATATATATATATATATATATATATATATATATATAGAGAGAGAGAGAGAGAGAGAGAGAGAGAGAGAGAGAGAATGTGTGAATATTCCTCCAAAAGTGTTTACATAGTGCCATTGTACATGCTCTGCTTGTGTCAACATGATGCGCTATGAACTGATTTCATAGCCACTGGATGATGGGGACTCTTATTTTCCAGAATCTGAGTTAGAACGAATGTAAATGTTGAATAAAATATATCTGTAAGTCCATACTGGCTGTTAGTTTGTGATTAGCTTTCTTGATTCTTGCATTTTATTAAAGATCCGTCCATTACACATCTTTAAGCAGAACTAGAAACCAGTCAAATGGGATGCATATTTTAAAATGTATTATTAATATTCATTCATGCATTAATTTTGAACAAAAGTTTGGTTTCATGCCAAGAAAGAGCACCACAGATGCAAGGTTTGCTTTGAGGATGTTAATAGAGAAGTACAGAGAAGGTCAGAGGGAGCTACATTGTGCCTTTGTTGATCTGGAAAAAGCATATGACAGGGTGCCAAGAGAAGAACTGTGGTATTGCATGAGGAAGTCTGGAATGGCAGAGAAGTATGTTAGAGTGGTGCAGAACATGTATGAGAGATGTAAGACAGTGGTGAGGTGTGCTGTCGGTGTGACAGAAGAGTTCAAGGTGGAGGTGGGACTGCATCAAGGGTCAGCTTTGAACCCCTTCTTGTTTGCTATGGGGATGGACAGGCTGACAGACGAGGTGAGACAAGAATCTCCATGGACTATGATGTTTGCAGATGATATTGTGATCTGTAGTGAGAGCAGAGAACAAGTGCAGGAAAATCTAGAGAGGTGGAGGTATGCCCTGGAAAGGAGAGGAATGAAGGTTAGCCTCAGAAAATCAGAATACATGTGTTTGAATGAGAAGGACCCAGGAGGAACGGTGATGTTACAGGGAGCAGAGATAACGAAGGTCGAGGATTTTAAGTACTTAGGCTCAACAATCCAGAGCAATGGAGAGTGTGGAAAAGAGGTGAAGAAGCGTGTGCAGGCAGGCTGGAATGGTTGGAGAAAAGTGTCTGGTGTGATGTTGCGATAGGAGAGTGTCAGCAAGAATGAAGGGAAAAGTGTACAAGACGGTGGTGAGGCCAGCGATGTTGTATGGCTTAGAAACAGTGGCGCTGAGGAAAAGGCAGGAGGCAGAGCTGGAGGTCGCGGAGATGAAAATGCTGAGGTTCTCTCTGGAAGTAACGAGGATGGATAGGATCAGGAATGAGTATATCAGAGGGACAGCCCATGTAAGATGTTTTGGAGACAAAGTCAGAGAGGCTAGATTGAGATGGTTTGGACATGTACATGATAACATGTACAGAGGAGGGGTAGTGAGTATATTGACAGTAGGATGCTGAGGTTGGAACTACCAGGCAGAAGGCCTCGAGGAAGACCAAAGAAGAGATTTATGGATGTGGTGAAGGAAGACATGAAGGTCGTTGGAGTCAGAAAAGAAGATGCAGAGGACAGGGTGAGATGGAGGCGGATGATTTGCTGTGGCGACCCCTGAAGGGAGCAGCCGAAAGTAAAAGAAGAATTCATGCATTAATTTTCTGAACCGCTTCACCTAATTAGGGTTGCAGGAAGGCTGGTGCCCATCTCAACCAATTCCAGTGGAGGGTGGGGTGCATCGTGGACAGCTCGCCAAGCCATCGCGACACCAACACTCACACAATCATTTACACTCACACCTGGGTGATTTCTAACAGCCAGTTCACCGACTGAGCGTGTTTTTTGAATGTGGGAAGAAACCGGGGGACCCACAGGAAATGGGGAGAACATACAAACTGCACACAGAAACGCCTGAGAGAACCCAGAACCTTCTTGCTGTGAGGCAGATGTGCTAACCACTATGCCACCTTTACACATTATTATTATTATTATTATTATTATTATTATTATTATTATTTGTGTATATTTTATATTCAGGTATATATAGGGATCTCTAACTTTCCGCGGTTAATGAGGACTGAGACCCCCGCAATCGCCGATTTCTGCAAACTAAGATTGACCCCCTGAGTGACGTATACGTACATGTATATGTGTATATAATATCAATAATACATATTCAACGCTATAAATGCTTATAATAACAATTAAACATTCAAAAATAATGCATAAGATGTAAATAAAATATAAATACTCACACATACACATGCGCGCGCAAACACGCACACGCACAGATGCACACCTCACATAAAAATGTAAGTAGTTTTGATGGGTTGTTTCTTGTTTTTGTTTGTTTGGGGTTTTTTTTGTTTTTTGTTTTTTTTCTTAATTGGCCTTGTTTTGGAGAATTTTCCTTAACTTTTCCCCCTATTTTTCCTTAAATTCTTTATTTTTATTTTTAGATGAGTATTTTTGAAAAACCCGTTATGCACTGAAGCTGCAGAAACTGAAGCACGAAGTCGCGAGGGTTCACTGTACAGTGACCTCCATAATTATTGGCACCCCTGGTTAAGATGTGTTAACAGTGTTAAAATAAATTCAATGTTTATTGCAGCAGCTCCTCTCACACTGAAAATTCTAGAAAAATGTAACCTTCAACTCAAGTGAATTTTAACTGGGGGGATCACTATAATATCACTATAATTATTTTTCATAGAATCGCTGGGGGCAGTGGTGGTCTAGTGGTATAGGGCGCTGGATCGCTGACCCTAAGGTTGGGGTTTCGAGTCCCACTCTCCACAAGGTTGTCACTGTCCCTCCAGTGCAGCTAACTGGGTTATCAAAGGTGGGCAATGTCTCTCACTGTCTGTGGTGAGAGAGAGATTTCCTTTCGGCTTTTTCCCTTTAACCCCCAACCTTAGGATCAGTGATCCAACACCCTATACCACTAGACCACCACTGCCCCCTATGAGAGGTTTGAGAGGTTCATGTAAAAGAACCATTGCTGACTTTCATAAAGAGGAGCTGCAAAGCCGTCAGCGTGTTTCTGTCCCTTGCTAAAGGGTTGTGACAGGAAGGGCATCCGACGTAAAAACCTATGAACCAAATCAAGTGTGCGAGTCATTCGCTGTGGCAACTCCTGAGAGAGGGAAAACCCGAAAGGAAATCTCTCTTGTACATCAATTATTGGCTGCCCTACCAATTCAATAAAATAGTAAAAAACAATTAAATAAAATAAATACTAAAGAAATGTAATTGAAGTGTCTCTGTCAATTCTACAGTAGTTTACAAAGTTTGATCAGAGTATCGAGGAACGGCGGCATAGTGGTGAGCACATCCACCTCACTGCAAGAAGGTCCTGGGTTCGATTCCCAGCTCAGGTATTTCTGTGTGAATGTTTGCGTGTTCTCCCCGTGCTTGTACGGATTTCCTCGGGGTACTCTGTTTTCGTCCCAAAGTACAAAAACATGCTCAGTGGTTTAACTGACTGTTCCAAATCACCCCCAGGGGTGAATGGGTGTGTGAGTGTTGGCTCTGGGATGACCTGGCAAGCTGTCCAGGGTATACCCTGTCCTTGCCCAGAGTCGGCTGAGATGGGTGCCAGATTACCCACAACCCTAATTAGGATTAAGTGGTTCAGAAAATGAAAGAGTATTTAGGAACATTTAGTTAGTAATTCATCACTTCCTGTTTTCCTGGGGTTTAAATATGATGTAATGCAGAGGACATTTCTCTTATCCACTCTTCAACACGGGAAAGACAAAAGAATTCATCATTCAAGTAAAGCAGCTATGTGTCGACCTTCACACATCTGGCAACAGCTACTAGAAAATCACCCCTCACCTGCACCTGCACATATCTACTGTCAGAGAAATCATTAAGAAGTTTAAAACAACCGGAATAGTGGTAAACAAGCCTGGATGAGGACGCAAGGTTATTTTACCACCACGCACAGTGAGGAGGATTATAAGAGAAATAAATAATTCTCCAAAGCTCACTGTTAAAGAATCGCAACAAATGGGAGCATCTTAGGGCACAAAGTCTCAAACAACCATCAGGGCACCATCTACATGCTAACAAGCTGTTTGGGAGGCTTGCAGGGGAAAAACTTTTCTCTCTCATTATCATAAACAAAAACATCTGGAGTTGGCCAAGCGATACTGGGACTTCAACTAGGACCATTTGTTCTGGTCAGATGAGACCAAGCTTTCTGGCAACAAACACTCTAAGTGGATCTGGTGGAACACAAAACATGAGAATGCAGAAAAGCATCTCATACCCCCTGTACAGTCTGGGGGCGGGGGGGGAGCTGTGATGCTGTGGCCTGTTTCTCTTCCAGAGGCCCTGGGAACCTTGTCAGGGTGCATGACATCATGAACACTTTGAAATGCCAGGACATTCATTCGTTCATTTTCTGTAACTGCTTCATCCTAATTAGAGTCACGGGGAGGCTGGTGCCCATCCCAGCCAACTCGGGGCGAGGGCAGAGTACACCCTGGACAGTTCGCCAGGCCATCGCAGGGCGGAAACACGCTGACGGCTTTGCAGCCTACTCTTGTCGAAAGTCAGCAATGGTTCCTTTACATGCCTCACACCATAGACAGTGAGAGACATGGCCGGCCTTTGATAACCCAGTTAGCTGCACTGGGGGGGACAGTGACAGCCTTGTGGAGAGTGGGACTCGAACCCCCAACCTTTAGATCAGCGATCCGGCGCCTTATACCACTAGACCACCACTGCCCCGATGCCAGGACATTTTAAATCAAAATCTGATGGTGTCTGCCTGAAAACTAATGAGGGGTCATCACTGGGTCTTTCAGCGAGATAATGACACTAAACATGTGATCAAATCTACACAGAAATGGTTCAGCAGACACAGAATCAAACTCCTCCCATGGCCATCTTAGTCCCCAGACCTCAACCCCATTGAGAACCTGTGGAGTGAGCTGACGAGAGCTGGAGAGTGTAGAGGAGAGGACCCAGGTCGCTGGATGATTTAGAGAGATTGTGCAGAAAGGAAACGGTCCAAGATCCCTCTTTCTGTATTTTCCCAGCTTGTGAAACGTTATACAGGTACAACCTCCCCAGTCCGGCATCTTCGGGACCTGAGGCTTGCCGAACCACAGAAAATTCTGAACCACAGGTGGTCCTTAAATAAACACCCTAAAACACCCTGCATAGTCTTATTCAGTCTGGATTATAACTGCAGCACTGTTTTAATGGGATATATGATATCTGTACAAGTAACTCTGTATGCAGAAGGATACAGAAAACACATGCTAAAAGAATACAAGTTTAATGTTACAGCAAGACAAGAAAACAATACTACGAAAAGATAAATTTAAGTTAAAATACAAAAGTAAAGAAAATACGTAAACAAAATTAAATTAAAATTAAAATTAACAAATATATGTACGGTACACTTGCGTATTTTACGTATTTTAACGATACGATACGATACGATACAGCTTTATTAATCTCACAATGGAGAAATTCACTGTTACAGGCTCTTGAGGTACCATCAGTAGGGGGTGCAAAAATAGATACATATACAAACATACACACATACATATATATTATATAAGTAAATAAATAAATAGATACATAAATAGTATAAATTAATAAACAATAAAAGAAAAGAAGGGAACGACTTTATAGACTGGCCTATATTAAAATGTAATGTATCTGAGTGCAGAGTAGATGGGTTGATGTTCACAGTCAGTGGGGTAGATGTGGCTGATTAAAGTGCGCGGGGTTTTTATTGCACATAACCGGTATTTTCACAGACAGTTACAAAGTGGCGTTGTACAGTCTGACAGCGGTGGGAATGAACGACCTGCGGTAGCGCTCCTTCCTGCACTGAGGATGCCTCAGTCGTCCACTGAAGGAGCTACTCAGCTTCTCTACAGTCTGGTGAAGTGGGTGAGAGCTGTTGTTCATGATGGATGTGAGCTTTGCTACCATCCTCCTCTCACTCACCTCCTCCACAGAGTCCAGTGGGCAGCCGAGGACAGAGCTGGCCCTCCTGACCAGCTTCTGTCTGTCTTCCTTTCGGTTTTTTCCCTTTCACTCGGGAGTTGCCACAGCGAATCTTCTGATTCGCACGTTTGATTTGGCAGAGGTTTTTACGTCGGATGCCCTTCCTGTCACAATCCTTTTTAGCAAGGGACAGAAACACGCTGACGACTTTGCAGCTACTCTTTACGAAAGTCAGCAATGGTTCTTTTACATGCCTCTCACCATAGACAGTGAGAGACATGGCCCGCCTTTGATAACCCAGTTAGCCGCACTGGGGGCTTGGGGGGGCAGTGACAACCTTGTGGAGAGTGGTACTCGAACCCCCAACCTTTGGATCAGCGATCCAGCGCTCTATACCACTAGACCTCCACTGCCCCTTTATGTATATTACGTATATTACGGCTTCGGAGCCCAGTACAGGTACAGGTAATGTACGTTCAGATAACTTCAAGTTACACTATACTGGAGTTATATCTGTGGTCTTGACTGGGGTGACATCCGGAGTTGCAGAACTTTCAGGTTGTACATAATCTGGTGTCTCGGCTCGGTGGTCATCTGCCGAGGCGTCTGGGGTAGCGGACGTACCGGGTACAGGATGCGCGACTGTCATCGAGATGCATTTGCTGATCGATATTCATTCTTGAACTTTCACTTCCTCATCGTCGCTTTCACTTTCACTGTCTTTACCTGTAATGTCAACAGTTAAGTTCTTGGTGGAAGATTTTTGCCTGGGCCATTAACATCGCACCGGACACAGGGACATTACCGCTTCGCCGAAGTTTAAACCAACGGATAAGAGCACTGTCTAAATCACAGCGTTTCCCCTCCTTAAGTGTTTTACGAACTTCCATCTGCTTTTTAGTATCAGACTCACTGTAAAACTGAAGAATTTGATTTTTCTGCTTCTTAATATCATACACAGTTGACGACCTGATGTTGTACTGTTCGCATAGGGTCCGCACTGACACACCTTTGTCCAACTTCTTCAACAATTCCAACCTTCTGCACATTAAAATTATGCTGAACCACGGTGTTGCCGGACGGGGGAGGTTGTACCTGTAGGAGAAGATTCGGTGCTGCTGTGTTGGTGAAAGGGGTAACATCAGGAGGGTAATCATTATGGTTGACAGGATTTGTTGTAAAATTATTATTTCTTAATGTGGGATTTTTTCCCACACTGAATAAATGCACATGAATTAAAGGTTCATTTCATTTTTTTTTTGTTTATTAATTATTTTGGTCTAATATTATTTAAAACAAACCCTGAATTTATTATAATTCAAGAACACGTCTTAACCGGGATGTCAATAATAATGGAGGACAGTGTATGTCTTGGCTTTGAATTGTGCACCTCAAGTCCACAGTGTAATATGCCGTGAAATATCAAACTGCATGCAGTTAAGTTTTGGTGTCCGCAGTATTACAGCTCTGGAATATACATCTCCCAAAACCAGTGACCCCAGTATGTCCTTTATGGGAGATTCCCAGATTGACATAGTGTAATAATATCAGGATCTGCTGTCCGCATGCTGCGGTTTCTGTGGCCACAACTCTGGACTTCAATCGATTTCTTGGTCTCGTTCACTTGAAAATACGTCATCACGACCAAGACAAGGTATTGAACTCAATGCCACAATATGATAATCTGAGGCTGCACATTATTAACAAAAATAATGGCCTGGTTGCTTTAGGGTCTCTCGGGGGAAGCCTTGTTATCTTCGGATGGTTGGAGTATATTAGTGTTCGCTAATTTTTTAATGAGTACAATTTTAATTGAATGACGGTGTTGCTATGTGAAACACTGTTGGAGGAATTCTATCCCCCCCTCTCTCTCTCTTGTGCTCTCTCTCTCTCTCTCTCTTTCTTTCTCTTTCTGTCTCTCTCTCCCTCTTTCTCTCTCTCTCTCACTCCCCCTCTCTTTCTATCTCTCTCTCTCACTCTCTCTTTCTCTCTCTCTCTCTTTCTCCCTCCCCACTCCCCTCCCTTTCTTCCTCACTCTCTCTCTCCCTCCCTCTCGCACCCCCTCCCTCCCTCTCGCACACCCCCTCTCCCTCTCCCTCTCTCCCCTCCCTCTCTTCCTCTCCCTCTCTCCTTCTCCTGCTCTCACTCCCTCTGTCTCTTTCCCTTTCCCCCTTTCTCCCTCCTCTCTCCCCTCCCTCTCTTCCTATCCCTCTCTCCTTCTCTCTTTCTCTCACTCCCTCTGTCTCTCTCCCTTTCCCCTTTCTCCCCCTCTCTCCCCCTCCCTCTCTTCCTCTCCCTCTCTCCTTCTCTCTTTCTCTCACTCCCTCTGTCTCTCTCCCTTTCCCCCTTTCTCCCCCTCTCTCCCCCCTCCTCTCTTCCTCTCCCTCTCTCCTTCTCTCTTTCTCTCACTCCCTCTGTCTCTCTCCCTTTCCCCCTTTCTCCCCTCTCTCTCCCCTCCCTCTCTTCCTCTCCCTCTCTCCTTCTCTCATTCTCTCACTCCCTGTCTCTCTCCCTTTCCCCCTTTCTCCCCCCTCTCTCCCCTCACTCTCTTCCTCTCCCTCTCTCCTTCTGTCTGTCTCTCACTCCCTCTGTCTCTCTCCCTTTCCCCTTTCTCCCCTCTCTCCCCTCACTCTCTTCCTCTCCCTCTCTCCTTCTGTCTGTCTCTCACTCCCTCTGTCTCTCTCCCTTTCCCCTTTCTCCCCCTCTCTCCCCCTCCCTCTCTTCCTCTCCCTCTCTGCTTCTCTCATTCTCTCACTCCCTCTGTCTCTCTCCCTTTCCCCTTTCTCCCCCTCTCTCCCCTCCCTCTCTTCCTCTCCCTCTCTCCTTCTCTCATTCTCTCACTCCCTCTGTCTCTCTCCCTTTCCCCCTTTCTCCCCCTCTCTGTCTCCCCACTCTAACCCCCTGTCTTTCTCCCCCCCCTCAAAGTTCTTTCTGTTTGTGAATTATTTCAGTTCATCATTCCTGCTGGTGTAAAGCCGGCGGATGTCCACTAAATGCATGGAAATGAAACTCTTCCTGTGTTTTCTCTTGAGGATTGCATGTTGATTAATGTGGGCTGCTGCCGCTCTTCTTGTTGTTCTTGTTCAATGGCTTTTTACACGAATCATTTTAAAGTTTTCTTAGTCACTTTAGCAATTAGAGCTCTGCATTGCACTGTTTGGAAACCGATATACTGGAAGACTTTAAAAGAATGGGTTCCCTAAGATGAAAATACAGCAAGAACTCTAAGGGGCGCAAACCTCTGCCAAGTCACTGCTCACAATGTTAAAGAATCCTGGGGGGGGAAACCCTCCTGGATCCAGAAGTTGATCCGAATCAACTCCAAAATATATATTTCCTTGTCTGAAGCCATGCCTTTGGTAGAAATTTTCTAAAAGTTTACAAGTAACTTTTTGTGCATTTCTACTAACAAGTAAATCTACAACCCCCATGTAAAGCAACCTCCTTGGCAGAGGGAAGTGAACAAAAAGTAAAGCTGCATCCACACACATGAGCGACAAGCGTCCATGCTATCGGAGTATATATTCAACTCCTTTTAGTTTATGATCCACAAGGTAAAGGCAGCCGTTCCTCACAGAACTAGCCTACTGCGCCGAGATATGTTCTGCAGGAAATGTGCGTCTTCATTGCTCACTTGAAAAGATTTGGAAGTAAGAAATAGGAAAGGGGGTAACTCTGGCGCCCAGCTCAGTCGACTCTAAGTGAGGGCAGAGTACACCCTGGACATCCCCAGGCCAACGCAGGGCAGAGACACGCTGATGGCTATGTAGCTCCTCTTGACGAAAGTCAACAATGGTTCTTTTACATGAACCTCTCATCACAGGCAGTGACAGACATGGCCGGCCGTTGATAACCCAGTGAGCTGCACTGGGGGAACAGCACTGGCAACCCGTTGCGAGTGAGGCTTCAACCCCCAAGCTTGGGATCAGTAAGCCAGCACCTTACCACCGGGCCACCACTGCCCCCTACAAAACATAGTTATATTTAATTTGTATAATAATAATAACAAAATAAGTCTCATATTTATAAGATGTATGTGTGTGAATGCCAGGCAATGACTACATAGCTCATGCCACTTGCAGGACATATTCCCCATAAACACTTCTGACCCACTTTAGAATCACTTCAGAACATTTTTTATTAAACCTGTTCTTGTTTGATGCTGAGCAGGGATTTCATAATCGGCATCACTTTTGCTGTTAAAAGTCCAACGCAGCATCCAAACACTCAGTATGTATTAACATCGGCTACGGATAACTACTGTATCCGGTCATCCCTGCAATACGTTATTTGACTACGTGAACGAGTTAATAAGTCTGACATACTGCATACCCACCTCCCTGTCATTTGATCCAGATGTTTGTAGCATTAACCAGAGTAATTAACAATGGCAATTTTACATCAGACTGGAGTTTACAATTAATTCAGGCTCGTTATGCTGGAAGCTGAGGGAATTCTGCTTCTGTTATTCAGATGCTCCAGCTGATTTATGATCTTTTGCATGCTATTGATTTAGTAGATTGCATGGCTACGACAGAAATACAGTGGCACCTTGACTTACGAGTGTCTTTTATAACAAATTTTCGATGAAACGAGCTTAGATCCACCATTTTAATGACAAAAACAACTTTTTTTATATTGTTGATTTCTCTTTTTGAAATAAAGAATAAATATCATAAGAAGAGGCTCACTTTTAATTTAGATTTCTTCTTGCGATACATCACAATACATGCTAGAAATCGCAATATATTACAATACATACAATCCAGGCAATACCCACCCCTAATTATTCATTAATGTAAATGCACATGTACTATTATTATTATTATTATGAAATATTTATTGTACCCTAGTAGATTGCATGGCTATGACAGAAATACAGTGGCACCTTGACTTACGAGTGTCTTTTATAACGAATTTTCGATGAAACGAGCTTAGATCCACCAAAAATCTGCCCCATCCAACGAGCAAAATTTTGAATTCTTGAGCTCTGATGGGGAAATGGCTTTTCCAAGCCGATTATCCTCGTATTCTTCCGTGTGTATTCCTCTGCGCTCTGAGTCCGCTTTGTGCAGTGTTTCTCAATCATTTTCTGTGATGCCCCCTATAGGAAGAAAAAAACTTTTCACACCCCCTCTAGCACCCTGCGCGCAACTATAAATAGTGTTTACTGCACTTCATATCCTTTGCTTTGTGCTTTTTCACTACACAATAGGGAACACAGTGAGAGCGCCACTGCCATCTACTGAAAAGGATGTGCAATTACACTTAATTCGAGTATTGTATGGCAAAAAAGCATGTTTCCTAGGTTCATACACATCCCCCACTATTTGAGAAGCACTGGCCTTGTGGGAGCTCATCACGAGCCTTTTCTCGCTGGCATTTGTAGTGTGGACATGCACAAAATTCTCCTCCTCCTCCTTCTCTGTTACGCACCACCTCATGCCTGTCCACATGACATCTTTGCACCCACACGACACCCCCATAGATGAGGATTGGAAGGGTTAGTTGACTTTTTGTTTATTCTTGTTTTATTGTTATTTCTTATATATATAAAATGGTGGTAGGCCTCCGTCAGTCCCGAAGGACTATGGCTGCGCTCTGGCTGGTATCCCGGCTGGTGATACCCCCCAGTGCACAGAGCCTGGGTAGGGAGTAATGAGGGACAGGCTGTTACCCAAGCAGCAAGTCCCCCCCCATCTTGGCACCACCGGAAGGATCCAATGGAAAGGCAAATGCCGATACAACTGGGTTCCAGTGCCGCTGCAGGAGAGAATCTACAGTCAATTTAGAATGGCCAATTAACCTACAGTGCACGTCTTTGGATTGCGGGAGGAAACCAGAGCACTCGGAGGAAACCCGCACAAGCACGGGGAGAACATGCAAACTCCACACAGAAACGCCCAGGCCGGGAATCGAACCCGGGCCTTCTTGCTGTGAGGCGGACGTGCTAACCACTACGCCACCGTGCCGCTATATATATATAAAAACTGATAATGTAAACCGATAAACCGGTTTTATTGCGCAGCTTATATTATATAATATAAGTATTTTATATACATATATATATATAAAATACTTATATTATATAATATAAGCTGCGCAATAAAACCGGTTTATCAGTTTAAACTGGTTCTAACATGCAAACAATACATATTGCGATACTCCGAAGCAAAACTTTTTTTTTTGACATGGATTCAGAAAACTTCGGAACAGTAAAAAAACTTCAGCTATTCCTGCTAATTGAACTGGAAGCAATGCTTTTGTTGAAGAATAATAGCGACCGCAGAGGTCCCAGCATGTAATCCTGACACACTCATGTTTCCGCCCTCTTATCTACAGTCATTCAGTGTGTGGAGAGCCAGGTATAATAAGAGCCATGCTGTGATTGGACAGTGTGGATATCACGAAAGCCTTCAGCTAATAGAATTTGTTTTTATGCAGTATACGGAAATTCCCGTGAAAAACAAAACCATGGTTCCATGTTGCTAATTGCTCAGAAATTTACTGATCTACTGCATCTAGATTTTCGCTTAAGCATTTATTTTAAAATGAGCAAAAGAAGGAAGCGCGGTCCCATGAACCTGATGTCCAACTAGGCACATTAACCATGCATGGGTTTCTTTTGTTTAACACGGCAATGATATCTGCAACTCTGAAAAAAAAATGACGTCACACAACTTGTGGACTCAGCCTCAAGCGCAACATGATCTAAATCGGTCCCAGATTCCAGTGAATTACATTCCACTTTTCTCCTACATAATGATTATGCGGGGATGATGCTCAACCATTAATCCCACCTTAAAAATTTAATATGCCTATATTAATGATTAAGGCTTCACAATAAGCTAATAAAAGCACTAGGTACAATTACACTCTTCTAATGTTTATGTGTATTTAATATGTTTAAATTATCTTGCTCAATATGCAGTTCTATTTCAGTGTTGATGTTTGTGCCAAAGTTTAAAACATTAAATTTCTATAAGTAGATTTTTTCTGATGGTTATAATTTTTATTTTAATGACAAAAACAACTTTTTTATATTGTTGATTTCTCTTTTTGAAATAAAGAATAAATATCATAAGAAGAGGCTCACTTTTAATTTAGATTTCTTCTTGCAATACATCACAATACATGCTAGAAATCGCAATATATTACAATACATACAATCCAGGCAATACCCACCCCTAATTATTCATTAATGTAAATGCACATGTACTATTATTATTATTATGAAATATTTATTGTTTTTACATGTTTATCTTTAATATATTAGGTGAAATATACGTGTTTGTGTCAGGTGGATGAGTTTGGGAGGGGATCGGTATGGATAAATTGGTTTTCTATTATTTTCTATTGGAATTTTTGTTTTATCTCACGAACATTTTGACTTACGAGTTCGCCCTCGGAACAGATAAATTCCGTAAGCCAAGGTACCACTGTGTATATATATATATATATATATATATATATATATATATATATATATATATATATATATATATATATATATATATATATTAGTATATATAAATATATATTTACAGTCGGCCCTCTACTTACGAAATTAAACCCTTCCAGAGTCCTTTTCGGAATCTGGAGTTTTCGTAAGTAGAGGTGCATTTTACATGTAAAACGCGTGATTCGTTCCAAGGCTCCCAAGACTACCCCATAAACCCTTTAAAAATGATAAAAGTACACCAATTTTGTAGGAAATATGCATGAAGTATGTGTTAAAAGTAAAAGAAAATTATTTATTAAACCATTTAAACATTTTATTAACATATTAAACCATTTTATTAAAATGTTTTTAATTAAACCATTATTAAACATTTTTTATTAACGCTCATACACACACACACACACACACACACACACACACACACACACACACACACACACACACACACAAAACACTGTCTCTCTCTCTCTCTCTCTCTCTCTCTCTCTCAAACACACACACACACACACACACAAAACACTGTCTCTCTCTATCTCTCTCTCTCTCTCTCTCTCTCTATCTCTCAAACACACACACACACACACACACACACACACACACACACACACACACACACACACACACACACACACACACACACACACACACACAAAACTCTCTCTCCCTGGTGTGCTTTGTGGAGTGGCATGTTTTGCCCAATGCGGGCTCCACCCACACGCAGCGCGCAGCCGATGGAGCTTTTAAGATGGTGTGTTATATTGAAAGCAGAATTACAGTACCTGTTTGTAAGATCAGAGGTCTGGATTCAATATTAACTTGCTTCCTTGCGAGATCGGAGGTCTTGTCCCACGGAGCACTCTGCTCTTCTCTGTATTTCTGCTTTTAATGCTTCCTTGTGCTTCAATATCGTTCCGAAATAATCGTTTCCAACACTGTATTTCCGTTTTTAAGGTGTCCTTCTGCTTTAATATCGTCCCGATTGTAGAGAGTTTTCTTCCATACTCCTTTGCAATTTCGCTCAACCGCATCCCACTTTCGTATTTTTTTATAATCTCCTGCTTCACTTTGATTGATAACGGAGCCCGCTTCTTCTTTTCTCTGTCACCGGGAATCACTTTCTTGGGGTCCATGATGAACAACGAAATATAATCGATCATCAATCTAAAAAAACCTCACTAGCCAACAGTCCTGTTCAACTCTCCTTCACACATGTGACAAGCAGGAAGTATGGGTACAGGAATTATGGCTACAGTTAAGCTCCCTCCTGGCCAATGGGATGCCAGTGGGGCGGGATGTTGGGAGACAGTCAATGAGAGAGCAACTTGTGCATTGTTTGAATTTTTGAATGGCACATTGGAATTTCTGAATGGCACATTTGGCACTTTTCGTAAAAAGAGGATGAAAATTCAGGAAAATGTTTTTCGTAACCTGGATTTTTTTGTATTCAGAGGTTTTCGTAAGTAGAGGGTTGACAGTGTGTGTGTGTGTGTGTGTGTGTGTGTGTGTGTGTGTGTGTGTGTGTGTGTATATATATATATATATATATATACAGGAGCTGGGCAGGACTTTTGTTTACATTGTCACCTTTTTCTCTATTTTAACAAAGTTTTTAGATACTGCCCATAAAATGTATCGGGAGCTTTAGGAATGGGTTCTGTGCATTTGCCTGTCACACTTTAGTTTCCAAACATGTACAGTATTTGCCGCACACTAATGCTGGGGCTTTTAAACTTGGTTTAAATTACTTTGAGTGCTAGGATGTGGTTGTGTGTGGGTGACCTTGACCTACTTTTCAAGGTCACAGAGGCAAAACTGTATATTAGGTTTCTGGACATTTACTTGCCATTTGTTCAAGCTGGGGCTTTCAAACTTGCTATGCTTGTTCTATATTGGCAGGCTATGAAATGGTCTTTCCACAGATCGCTGTGGTCTTTTTTGTTAATTTTCTCTGTAAGGAATTACTGTGCCACATGTTATCCGCTTGTGTGGGGCCAAAGGAGCTGGGCTAATGATCAGGAGGTCCTGGGTTCGAATTAGTGTTGAACCCCCACCATGCTAAGGCCTCTAGGGAAGATCTTACCCATAAGTGTGCTTCTGCCCACAGTACAAATAATGGTGAGGTAATCTGTTGTGGATTAGCATCCCATCCAGGAGGAATCGAATGCCGTGGAGAGCGAGGTGTGTAAAAGGTCCAACAGTCTTTCCTTCATAATCCATTTAAAAATATTTTGTAAATTAATATTTCATTGACCTCACAGCACTTTCATGCTCTGCGACATGCCGCAGCCTTTAAACGGTTATTTATTCAAAATGATTCAAAATAGTTGATGCAGTAATGAGCAAGAACCTTTTGTAATTTCAAATGGACCTAATTATTAATCTTCAGTCACTACATTATCCTGATCAGGATCCTGGTGGATTCGGATCATATCCCAGGAGTACTTGGTGCAATTAGGAGGATGATTCAGAGGCTTATATCATGGTTTTAAAAGATCTTTAATCAAAGAAGTCAAAGTCATCTCTGATCACTCGTGAGAATGAATTAAATCTTAATGTCTGGATTTTAAATGTAATATAATAGCTGAGCAAGAGAACCCTTCAAGCCTTAATGAAGCCTTATTAAGATTTCCTTGCACATAATTAACTTGTTCCCTTGTGTTGAGAAAACATGGTCATGAGTTATCGCTTTCGCACGCTTTGCAAAGTCAAGCATTCAGAATCGGTTCCCATGCATTAGCAAGTCATTAGTGGGGCTTTGTGTCTTTGTGGTGGATAATTGTCATCAGTTTATCCAATCATGGGTCTTTAATTACCGTTTTATCCTGGGTACAAGGTGCATTTATGTACTGCATACCTGGGGGGTATTTAAAATTCAGTTATTTTTTAACTCTGAAAATCACAAAATAAAATATTATCTGTTGTGTTTACTCTAACTCTAAACTCTCCTCACTCATGCATAGGGCTGCATGCCATCTGTGTGCCAACGAGTCCCCTGTTACTGCTTGCTGCTATTCTGATTTTGACCACAAGGGGTGATAATAATTCTGTCTACGACCTAGGTTAATGGGTTGTTGACTGCTCATTACTGAGCAAATCAAAAATCAATGGACCACTGGCTAATAGTATCTGTCTGAAAAGTGTGAGGGGTTAGCAGTGCTGCTCGATCGCTAGTAAGCTGTGATTCCAAACTTACTCTGATTTCCTCCTGAAGTCCAAAGACATGCACACGAGGTCAACTGGCAACTCTAAATTACCCTTGCATGCAAATGAATGGTTGTACCTTTGTTGTTTTTGTTGGTCTTTTAATAGAATAGGGATATTTTCAGGGTGTAA
This sequence comes from Plotosus lineatus, assembly GCA_024760905.1. Lineage (NCBI taxonomy): Eukaryota > Metazoa > Chordata > Actinopteri > Siluriformes > Plotosidae > Plotosus > Plotosus lineatus. The sequence continues at coordinate 112,316,512 of CM045728.1, forward strand.
CCCCACCTCTTAACCAAAGTCATCTGGGATTGGCTCCAGCTTCCCAGAGATAGATCTGGTCTACAGAGAAAGATTGGAGGGATGGATGGAATAATAGAAATTTTTTGCAGTTTATTAGTATCACCTGAAATGTAAAATGCATGAAGCTCAATTTGTTGCAAAGTTGACAGCACAGCATCCGGCTGTGCTATGCCCCAAGGGAGAAGCCACCAGTCGTTCCTTAGTCCATATTTCTTTCCCTACACTTTGATCACTAGAAAGGAGACCTGCGAAAGCCCAATCAAGCCCAAGTCGGTGCTCTGACAACAGTTTTCTCACACATTTTCATCCTAATCATTGGTATTCAGATAAGGATGCTTTTCTCAAATCCTGTCCCCTTTTAAGATGAACTTGAGCTTTCATCTCATTTTCTCCAAGATGGCGGGTGTCAGGGCTTTGAGTCTCTTCTTTCTTGCAGTAGGCAGTGGTTGCATAAGGATTAACTATTGTTGTACCACAGTGCTGTTGAATTCCCATCCGTTGTCTAATTTTCTCTAAGAGCAGTTCTAACAACAGTCCCGACTGCAACGTTTATATTAATGCACTTGTAATATGATCTTGTTTCTATAGGAACAACTCGCTCAGGGACGTCTGGAGTAGCGGCTCAACTCAAGATAATTAAAGTGTAGTCATTATTTTATGATGTATTGAAAGTAAATAAATAATCATAATTGTAAAAGCCTTGATTAACTCTGTCAAAAAAAAAGAAAAAGAGTTTTGGTGATGGCGTTGTAATCACCCAGCATTTGTTCGTCAAGATCCTGACCATGGGCAGCGGCGGCCTGGTGGTAAAGATGCTGGATCACTGCTCCTAAGGTTGGGAGTTAAAGCCCCACTCTCAACAGGTTAGCACTAACCCCTCCCCCCAGTGCAGCTAACTAGGTTATCAAAGGCCGGCTGTGTCTCTCATACCCCCATTTCACTGGAGCACGGCAGACTTACGGAAGCAAGAATATTGTCATCCGCAAACGTTCCGCAATTATTCCCTCATCTTCCGTGTGATTCCGTAGTTGTTCCTCATATTCAAAACCATGTTCACAGAAAAAAATTCCATGAGTGTTCCATGGGGTCACTTTTCTCGTACTTTGCCGTACCTGTTCCGCACATGCAGTGAATGTTCCAAGAGTATAAGAATTTCCACTTTTTGGTAGGATTTTCACCCATTTTCCGTGTAAAAATGCCGAAGCTCTTCCGTAGACTGCGTTCCGCGCCTTTCCGCTATGATCCTTGCAAGCCATAGTCCAGTGAAATGGGGGTATCAGTGTTTGTGATGTGAGGTTCATGTAAAAGATCCATTGCTGACGTTTGACAAGAGGAGCTGCAAAGCCATCAGTGTGTTTCTGCCCTGCGATGGTTTGGCGAGCCATCCAGGGTGTACTCTGCCCTCGCCCGGAGTCGGTTGGGATGAGCGCCAGCCTCCCAGTGACCCTAATTAGGATTCAGCGATTACAGAAAATGAATGAATGAATGGATCCTGTCACATACATCCATGGATTTTTACCAAATTTGGTGGAGACATTCCTCTGCCTGAGTCTCAGAGATTATTCGATTTATGAGTGTCTAGGCTAAAGGTAAAGGTCACAGCAATGTCACAAAGAGTTTGGGTGTGCTTATACTGTACTTTTTGAATATGTGCTGGTGGACTTGTCATTACCGCCAAACACTAACAGCAAACCTGAACAGTTACAACTAGAAAAATATACACCACAGGGGTCCAGATGTTCCTGCGGAAAGGGACATTTCATAATATGGACTAGCAAGTTTGAAAACTCCAGCTTAAGCATGCAACAAGTAAATGCCTGAAACCTAGTTTTGACTCTGTGACCTTGAAAGGAAGGTCAAGGTCCCTCACACACACATTCATCCTAGCACTCATAGTAGTGATATCAAGTTTGAAAACCCCAACTTCGGCGCCCAGCAAGCCAATGTCCAGAAACTGAAGTGTGACAGACAGACAGACAGAACCCATTTCCATAGCTCCCGATGGGTGGGAGCTAAAATATTGACATTCAACTAATCCCATTATGGCAGTGGTGGCCCGGTGGTAAGGTGCTAGCTTACCAATCCTAAGGTTGGGGGTCAAGCCCCAACATCACCAGGGTGCCACTGTTGTCTACCAGTGCAGCTAACTGGGTTGTCAAAGGCCAGCCATGTCTCTCAATGTCTGTGGCGAGAGGTTCATGTAAAAGAACCATTGCTGACTTTCATCAACAGTCACTGAAGAGTAGCTGCAGCGCTGTCGGCCCCCGCCCAGAGTTGGCAGAGTTGGATTAATAAGCGGTTCAGAAAATTAATGAATAAATGAATGACCTCATTGTCTTTGACCTTGAGTGATGTTTGGCCAAACCCTAGCTATCTAATAAAAATATATACTGGTTACTGGTGTGTTGACATGCTTCTGGCATCACTAGTCCTTGCATGTATCCACTCTCTCTTAGCAAGGGCAGAATCCCTCCTGGACAGCTCACCGACCATTACAGGGCAGAAACACAATGACAGCTAGGCAGCTACTCCTGACGAAAGTCAGCAATGTTTCTTTTACATTAACCTCTCACCATAGACAATGAGAGACATGGCTGGCCTTTGATAACCCAGTTAGCTGCACTTGGGGGGGGGGGGGGGGGCAGTGACAACCTTGTGGAGAGTGGGACTCAAACCCCCAACCTTAGGATCAGGGATCCAGCACCTTTTACCATCAGGTCACCACTGCCGCAATAAAAATATATGGAACATCTAAGATGAGCACATGGGTCAGTAAAACCAGTGCCTATATAGGAACCATTTGCTTTATTATCCATGCTGCAGGACACAAGGCCCTTGCACTCTGACCTCTCGATTTAGTCTCTATGAAAAAGGCAACAAAATTATTCTCCAATCATATCCCAGCTTTATAGGAAGTCAGTTTCTGAGTGCTGAGTTAAGGGCTTTGCTCTGCTGCCAAACCAATGGCAGCTCAGTGATTATTGGGGCTTGATCTCATGGCCTTCTTAGCAATCCTTCATCAGTGAGCTTCAATGACCAAAAGACACTCTAGTATAGGGATCTTTATTTATAGCTGCTGTGAAAGGAGAAGGCAAGGATGCTCCCCAACATTACTGTAACTCTGAAAGGATATAAGGCATGATGATGCTCATTATTTTAAATGATGGCAGTTGATGGCATCATAAAAAAAACAGAATAAAACACTTCAGGACAACATGTTATTAGGAAGAATGGTTAACTTTAAAGTAATGGGGGCCTTGACCCATTCGCACCACTCTAGTGCCATACCCCCACCACCACCACCACCACCACCACCACCACCACGACTCCCCCAAACCTGTTTTATTCCTGTATTAAAACCGCATAACAGTTATACAGATACCATAAAGACACTCTCTACAAATGTGTCTAGATGATGATATTCCTACCAAGTTTTGAACCATTCCGTGCGATGATGTGATGAGGACAATGTTTCATATCCTCAAGTCAAAGGCGTAATGAGCGTCACGGGAAAGATGCGGCTCTCATTCCAAACACAATGAGCAGACAAAGATGTTCAGTACAGCATCTGGCACCATGTTGCTATGTGATCTATCACATCTGTGATCATCAAAACACATCGTGGCTCAGCCGGGGGTTTCAGATTAATCCTAACTGAGAGAATGTCCAAAAATATCCCTCATTATAATCTATACACTGTGTAAGTAAGGAATGACACACTCAGGAGGGTGTACCGTTACTGATGATGTACAGTATTAGAAAAAGCACGTCTACTTTTGATTTGTCATGTGGGTGGAAACATTGTCCAATCTGCTCTTACAGAAAATTGATCGCCTCCGAATGACTAATCAGCGTTAAGGTATTCAAGTGCTGTGGTGCACTCATTCATTCATTCTTTCATTCATTTTCTAAACGGCTTAATCCTAATTAGGGTCGCAGCGAGGCTGGTGCCCATCTCAGACTCTGGACAAGGGCAGGATACACTCTGGACAGCTTGCCAGGCCATCGCAGGGCGCTGGAGTACACTGTTTGTTTGTAATGGGCTACAGAAGAAACGATGGGGTTTGAGGATCAGCAGCAAACCCATACACCATCTTTCCCTTAGGTTCCAACATGGCATTAAAGAAGGCTTTGACGTTTCATTTGCAAAAGCTATAATTAACAAAGTTGGCGTGTGACAAATAGGGAATGTTTGAATGGCGAGGAAAAGCTCGCAGACAGCGTGGCAAAATCCCAATAGCAATTCTGATTAACTGGACGAGGAAGATTTCTGCTGGCAGGCAGCACCAGGCAGGAAACTCTTGTAAAGCTTTACTATGTCGGGATATAAAGGTTTGGATTAACAGTATGAACAGTGCACATCATGTCCGTTACCAGCGTTGGGCAAAATCACATTTTATTACGAGATACGTCTCATTGTCTTTAATGGAGGTCATTTGTTCTGGGGTAAGAAAAGGAGATCTGAATGTAACTATCCTTCTTTTTATAGCCACAATCATGGGCTACCTTTAGAAGGAAATCTTTCCCGCCATGCACTTCCACTCACCCAATTACATAGCAGTGATGCAATACATAAAATGATTCCCCAACGGTCAACTGCTTCAAATTCGAGTGCCACTTGACTTGTTGGTTAGTGTTGGTGACAGTAATAGCATAGAGCTCATAGCTGGCTGATACATGAGTACCTTGGCTGGGATTACCACGGCCATTCCATGAACATTCAGGTGGTCTCATGCAAAAATATGGCTGGAGGAAATATACCAGGTGGTGGCTGCATGGTGGTAAAATGATTACTGAGTATCAAGGTTTGGGGTTCAAGCCTCACTGTCAACAGTTGTCATTGCTGCCCCCAAGTGCAGCTAACTGGGTTATCAAAGCCTGGTCATGTCTCTCACTGTCTATGGTGAGAGGTTCATGTAGAAGAACCATTGCTGACTTACATCAAGAGTAGCTGCATAGCCATCAGCATGTTTCTGCCCTGTGATGGCCTGGTGAGCCATCCAGGGTGTACTCTACCTTCGTCCAAAGTCAGCTAAGATAGTTACCAGCCTCCCCGTGACTGTAAGTAGGATTAAGCACTTTAGAAAATGAATGAAAGAATGAAATACGCCACGAGCATCTGCAACTACAGTCCCATACATTGACAGTCAATGTTTCATGTACATTTTTCCCTTCAGGGAAATATACAGTAGGCTTATATACCTCATGAATGTGTTCATGTTTGTAAAGGTCGAACCATTTCCATAGTTATTTCACCACGACCAAATTTTCCATGCGGTGATGGCTCAGTGGTTAAGACTGTGGATCAGTTCAAGGCCCAGTACCACCAAGCTGACTTTATTGAGCCCCTGGGCAAGGCCCTTAACCCTCAATTGCATAGTTGTATATAGATAAATGTAAGTTACTCTGGATAAGGGTGTCTGACCCCCTGAAAGACATCTACGGTCATACCAAAAATAATTCTGGCTATATGTGACAAAGGCTTTAAACTCATAGGACGGCTACATAACATATTTAGCCGATAAGGTGCATAGTCTGCATATAATTGGCAGTGGTTGCTTATTGAATAAGGCAATGGGTTACTGATCCAAAGGTCAGTGGTTCAATCCCTACTATTACCACTGCGGGGCCCTTCAGCAAGACCCTTAACCCTCAATTAATCAGTTCAATAAAAAAAGATAATTGTAAGTTGCGCTGGATGTCTGCCAAATGCTGTAAATATAATTACTAAAATTATAAATATTTGATTTTTTGTACAATTTTTTGGATGCAGATACATTCATACCTCACCTTATGAAAGACCCAACTAATGAGAAATCCAATTTACAAAACGCCTTTATGTAAAATTTTCGTCTCTGAATATGAAAGAAAATTCTAGTTACGAAAAGTGAAATCTCAAAAATTCAAACAATGCGCACGATAGAGTTGCTCTCCCATTGGCTATCTCCCAACACCCCGCTGGCCTCCCATTGGCTAGGAGGAAGCTGCATCTCCATGATACTTATGATGCTTTTCATGTGCCTTTAACCCTCGTTCGTGACGGAGTTCTAACACGCGTAAAGGACTGTTGCTTCGTGAGTTTTTCGAGTGTGTTCATTGCAACTTTATTCTTTGTTATTCATCATGGGCCCCAAGAAAGTGATTCCAGGTGCGAGTGAAAAGAAGAAGCGGGCTCTGTTATCAAAAGAAATAAAACAGGAAATGAGAAAAATATATGAAAGTGGCATGCGGCTGAGTGATATCACAAAGGAATATGGCCGAAACCCGTCTACCATCGGTACAATATTGAAGCACAAGTAAGTTGTGTGTTTACGTGCGTGTGTACGTACGTTTTCTCTGCATGTCTTATTCATTTTAATGGTTTCATAAATAATTTTCTTTGACAAAATTGGTATACTTTTATAATTTTTAAAGGGTTTAGGGAGTCATATCGGGGGCCTTGGAACGAATCAGGCCTTTTACATGTAAAATGTGACTCACAAAAAAAATCACGCTACGAAACCACTTCTGGAACGAATTAATTTTGTAAGATGAGGTATGACTATTATAATATAATATAATATAATAATAATTAAGTGCAGCCATGACCTAATGGTCAGAGAAACAGCTTTGGGACCAAAAGGTCATTGGTTTGATTCCCGAACCAGCAGCAAAACTGTGTGGCAGTGGGAAGGGGTGAGCTGCGTCTTCCCTTCCTCCACATTCATGGCTGAAGAGACCTTGAGCAAGGCATCTAACCCCCAAATGTTCTCCGGGGGCCCCAATGTGCGTGGCAGCAAACTGCTACGAGTGTGTGTGCTCACTTTAGATGGATTAAATGGAGAGGCAATAATTTCCCTTGCAAGATTAATACAGTATATCAAGGTTGTTGTTTATGTGCATCTCTTATAGACGCAGTTGATGGTCTATTAATTGTATATATTTCCAGCATTAGTTGGCTAAAACTGGTTCCATGAACATGACAATGGGATCTCCTGTACTTCAGCAGTGTCCCTGGTTGCAAATTCTAGACTGTTACCAGTAGAATGACATATTTAACATGGTATCTAAAAGAAAAGTCCCAAACACCTTGTAGAATCCATGTCATGACAAATGATGTCCGTGTTTTGTTTTTGTTTTTTTTGTTTTTTTTTGCTGAGAAGCCCTATTCAGTGTTACTACAGAATGGCTCATAAGTGCATGTCGAGATTTCACGCCTACGCGATTTATGAAACAGTGTAAATTACATGACAGACAATGGCATATCAGGGTGTGAATTCGAGTCTGAAGGTGTGAATTGGTGTGAAACAACATTTGAAAGCATTTGTAAAAGGCTAATAATCGGCTGTCACAGACTTTCCCACCTCCTCATCCAAACAAATCAGCTGTGTTCCTTTCATCCAAATTGTGTGCCACGTGTCGTGTCGAGTCTGCTGTATTCAAATTACAACTGTTTATTATCTTTTGTAATTAAAAGCATGTAAAGTATAGCACTGCAAGCAACTGGCAGTCCAAACAAAGTGAATAATATAAATTATGTAATTAAAATTATGTAATTAAGAGTTAGAGACACTTTTGGTAGCTAAAAGTTAGGGGTACAAATAAACAATATACTGTACCTAATGAGAAGAGAGCAGCGATGGCCTGGTGGTAAAGGGCACTGTCTGGTTGAAAAGGGCAATCTGAGTCTTCAGGCCACTGATTGGTCAATCTGTGTGCTCTGTACAGAGACTGACCAATCAACTGCCTGAACACTCAACTCAGTTGATTAAATGAGCAAAGTCAGGTGTGCTGCTGCTTGGTTGAAACAAAAACCTGCAGCCACATGGCCCTTTCTGGCACGAGTTTGACACCCCTGGTCTATGGTGAGAGGTTCATGTAAAAGAACCATTGCTGACTTTCGTAAAGAGTAGCTACATAGCCGTCAGCGTGTTTCTGTCCCTTGCTAAAAGGTTGTGTCAGGAAGGGCATCTGACGTAAAAACCTATGCCGAATCAAACGTGCGACTCAAATGATTCGCTGTGGTGACTCCTGCAAAAGGGGAGAAACCAGAAGGAAAAGAAGCCTGTACCAAATGAGTAATTAGGGGTCCAAACTGTTACGTCTGGAACATATGTGTCGGATCCAAAGATGCAGGAGACCATGTAAGAAGATTCAACGATTTTATTTTTTTTCACTGGGAAAATCTAAATCACTGGAAATAATTATTTATGGAAAACTGGTTGAGCATGAAGCAGGATACCAGGAGTCAGAGAGATTGCAGAGAAACGGAATCACAAGGAGGGAAGCGCGCTGCTCCTATTTATAGCTTGCTGATTGCTGATTGTTGAATGGAAACAGGTGCGCTCTCTGGACCTCACCTGCAGGTAACAGCCACGCCCCTCACCAGTGCCTGCAATGAATGGAGAGAGAATTAACGCCGCCAGCTAGCACAGACCATAACACAAACATCTTTTAAAAATATACCATACATACAAGTAATTGGAAATCAAAGCAATTTTTAAATATATTAATATTAAATAGTAAACACTTAATATATTATATATATTTATATACTTTTATATATTAATATGTAATATTAAATATTAAATAGATACAGTAGGCCCTTGACTATTCGCGGTTTTGCACTCGCGCCCCCGCATATTCGTGGATTGCCGAGTAACTGTCATGTGATTCAAATTCAGCCAATGGCTGTTCTCTTTCCTGCTGACTGGTTGAGATGATGTATACGCCCCTTTTTTCTCATACTATAATCTCATATTTTCTCATCTCTTTTTTCATAAATACAAGGATCCCTCACTTTCTGTGGTTAATTGGGACTGAGATCCCGACGCGACCATTGTAATCCGCGAAGTACGATCACCCCCTCATCCCCGACTGATGCGTATATGTGTATGTAATATCAATAAATAAATTTTTCAATTTTAAAGTTTTCCACCTCGATGGTAAAAAGCATTTACCGTTCCATTCCACTGGTAACATTTTAATAAGCGCCCACCCACTCCAATTTTTAAAGCGCCCTGGGCACTTATCACGTCGAATATGGTATGTTAACTATGTCATAGACACAACGCACTGAATGACTGTAGATAAGAGGATGGAAACATGATTGTGTCAGGATTACATGCCGGGACCTCTGCGGTCACCTTTTTTTTTTTTTTTTTTCAACAAAAGGGATTTATTCCTGTTCTATTAGCAGGAATAGCCGGAGTTTTTTTTACTGTTCCGAAGATTTCCGAATGCATGTCAAAAAAACTGTTTTGCTTCACAATATCACAATACGTATTGTTTGCATTTTAGAACCGGTTTAAACTGGTTTTATTGTACAGCTCTACTCACAGATGCTCATGATTTGCTGGTGATCACTGTGAGTACATGCTATCCCTCCTCCTATGAGAGCTCGGTCAAAATCAGCTCCCATGGAGTCCAGGCTACAGACAACCGTGGCATTAAACCGAAAACTTGTGATCTCGGGGTGTCACGCACCTTGTCGATGCGCCACTCGGGAGCCAGAAATGTATATTTTAAAGCAAAACATGAAACCCCTGCTGATATCACCTTGCTCCCTGTTTGCAGCGGTTCAGAATACTGCAGATGATTGCATTTCCAAATGCTATTCACTATAATGTAGAATATTTTCCATTGTGATTTCCTCTGGGTATATCCGATAATACAAAGCCTCATCCATGGAAGCCGAAATAAGTCAACAAGCATTTTCTTGTAAAGTTATGCAGATGCAGGAAAAACATGTGTCATTCAACACCGAGAGCTCAGGATCGAACCTAAAACTTTAAGACACCAACACAACTCTTTATCTTATCAAAGTGAAAGCTGGATGCGGGAATGAGACCAAGGCACCATCCTACATGATCATTAGCTACTGTACGCTTCCATTGCTTATAACTGCTAGATATGTACCAGTGATCCCTGCAGACGCCTCTGGTGGTTCACAAAGACTTTATGGGGTATAAACAAAGCAGCATTTCATCAAACCGCATTCTAAACTAGAAACTCCATGGTTATTTTTATACAGCTGGAGAGTGTGTTAGTCTTAACAGCACTCGGATATATTTAGCAATAATATGATTTGGACAAGACCAAAGAGGCTGTTAGCATAAATATATATACATATATATATATATATATATATATATATATATATATATATATATATATATATATATATACACACACAGTCTTCCCTTTACTTATGAACTTTCGTTCCAGAGCCTTTTTCGGAACCTGGAGTTTTTGTAAGTCGAGGTGCATTTTACATGTAAAACGTGTGATTCGTTCCAAGGCATCAATACTACCCCATAAACCCTATAAAAATGATAAAAGTACACCAATTTTGTATGAAATATGTGTTAAAAGTAAAAGAAAATTATTTATTAAACCATTTAAACATTTTATTAACATATTAAACTATTTCATTAACATACTGTATTTATTAATTAAACCATTATTAAATATTTTTATTAACACACACACACACACACACACACACACAAAACACTGTCTCTCGCACTCTATCTCTCTCTATCTTTCTCTCTCTCTCTGTCTCTCTCTTACACACACACACACACACACACACACACACACACACACACACACACACACACACACACAACTCTCTCTCTCTGGTGTGCTTTGTGGAGTGGCATGTTTTGCGAAAGCGAGCTCCGCCTACATGCAGCCCGCAGCCGACAGAGCATTTGAGTGATGCATTTAAAGCGTACATTTAGGGGAATGTATTTAAAGCGGTGGTATTACAGTACCTGTTTGAAAGATCAGAGGTCCTGATTCAATATTAACTTGCTTCCTTGCAAGATCGGAGGTCTTGTCCCACTGAACACTTTCATGCCTCCATTTGCTTCAATATCGTACTTTCATGCCTCCATCACTGTACCTCCGTTTTTAAGGTCTCCTTATGCTTCAATATTGCCCCGATTGTAGAGGGGTTTCGGCCATACTCCTGTGCAATTTCGCTCAACTGCATCCCACTTTCATATTTTTTTATTATCTCCTGCTTCACTTCGATTGATAATGGAGCCCACTTCTTCTTTTCTGTGTCACTGGGAATCACGTTCTTGGGGTCCATAATGGACAACGAAATATAATGCTGCAATTATCAATCTAAAAAAAAACTCACCAGCCAACAGTCCTGTTCAACTCTCCTTCACATGTATGTCAAACAGGAAGTATGGGTACAGGAAGTATGACTACAGTTCAGCTCCCTCCTGGCTAATGGGATGCCAGTGGGGCGGGATGTTGGGAGACAGCCAATGAGAGAGCAACTTGCGCATTGTTTGAATTTTTGAATGGCGCATTTGAATTTCTGAATGGCACATTTGGCACTTTTCGTAAAAAGAGGTTGTTTTCGTAAAAAAAGGACTGCTTCACTTTGATATCAATCAAGCCCGCTTCTTTTTTTCTGTGTCACTTTTTTGGGGTCCATGATGGATAACGAAATATAACACTGCAATCATCAATCTCAAAACAAGCCAACAGTCCTGTTCAACTCTCCTTCACACGTGTGACAAACAGGAAGTATGGGTACAGAAAGTATGGGTACAGATCAGCTCCCTCCTTGCCAATGGGAGGCCAGCAGGGCGGGATGAGGGAGCAACTTGCGCATTGTTTGAATTTTTGAATGGCGCATTTAGCGCTTTTCGTAAAAAGAGGTTGTTTTTGTAAAAAGAGGACGAAAATTTAGGAAAATGTTTTTAGTAACCTGGATTTTTCGTGTTCAGAGGTTTTCATAAGTGGAGGGCCAACTGTATATATATATATATATATATATATATATATATATATATATATATATATATATATATATATACAAAAATAAAGGACAGGACAAAGACTTTCTATTGAAACTCCATTTATCACTACAGATCTGTTTCGAGGGGTGGTGAAACCATCCTCTCTCTTCAGGTGATTCACCCCTCGAAACAGATCTGTAGTGATAAATGGAGTTTCAATAGAAAGTCTTTGTCCTGTCCTTTTATTTTTGTTATTTGCTCTACCAAAAAGTATTGAGCACTCTCCTACGGAAGGATCTACTCAGAAAATCATATATATATATATATATATATATATATATATAAAATGCAGCCGTGAGGGGGGGCACAAACCAGTGTCTCTCCCTCACGCCGGTCCCAAGCCCGGATAAATGCAGAGGGTTGTGTCAGGAAGGGCAACCGGCATAAAACAAATACCAAATAAAATATGCAAGTCACTACAAAGAATGTCATACTGGATCGGCCGAGGCCCGGGTTAACAACGACCGCCATCAGTGCTGTCAACCAACAGGGTGCTGGTGGAAATTGGACTACTGTTGGTCGAAGACGTCGATGAAGGAGAGGCAGAAGGCGTGTCCATAGGCAGAGAGAGAAGAGGAAAGGCATGAGTCTAGGACTGAGAGTAGGGACTTTGAATGTTGGAACTATGGCAGGAAAAGGTAGAGAGCTGGCTGACATGATGCAGAAGAGGAAGGTGGACATACTGTGTGTTCAGGAGACCAGGTGGAAAGGTAGCAAGGCTAGAAGCTTAGGAGCAGGGTTTAAGCTGTTTTTTCAAGGTGTGGATGGTAAGAGAAATGGAGTCGGAGTCATCTTGAAGGAGGAGTTTGTCAGGAATGTTCTAGAAGTGAAAAGAGTGTCAGACAGAGTGATGAGTCTCAAGTTAGAAATTGAAGGCGTGATGTTCAATGTTGTGAGTGCTTATGCCCCACAGGCAGGATGTGAGCTAGAAGAGAAGGAGAGATTCTGGAGTGAGTTAGATGAAGTGATGCAGAGTACCCCAGGGGTGAAAGAGTGGTCATTGGTGCAGACTTCAATGGACATGTTGGTGCAGGAAACAGAGGGGACGAGGAATTTTTGATATGCAGGTTTGGTATCCAGGACAGGAATGCAGAAGGACAGATGTTGGTAGAGTTTGCAAAAAGGATGGAAATGGCTGTGGTGAATACTTTCTTCCAGAAGAGACAGGAGCATAAGGTGACTTATAAAAGCGGAGGTAGGAGCACACAGGTAGACTACATCTTGTGTAGGCGATGTAATTTGAAGGAAGTCAGTGATTGCAAAGTAGTAGCGCGTGGGAGTGTTGCCAAACAGCATGGGATGGTGGTGTGCAGGGTGACGCTGATGGTGAGAAAGGTGAAGAAGGCAAAGGCAGAGCAGAAGACAAGGTGGTGGAAGCTGAAAAAGGAAGAGTGTCGTGTTGTCTTCAAGGAGGAGTTGAAACAGGCTTTGGGTGGCCAGGAAGTGCTTCCAGATGACTGGACAACTACAGCTAATGTGATCAGGGAGACAGATAGGAGAGTACTTGGTGTGTCATCTGGAAAGAGAGTAGATAAGGAGACTTGGTGGTGGAATGAGGAACTGCAGGAGTGTGTACAAAGGAAGAGGTTAGCTAAGAAGAAGTGGGACATTGAGAGGACCGAAGAGAATAAACAGGAGTACAGGGAGACACAGCGTAAGGCGAAGGTAGCGGTGTCAAAGGCCAAACAGAGGGCGTATGATGACTTGTATGCTCGGTTGGAAAGTAAAGAGGGAGAAAATGATTTATACAGGTTGGCACAGCAGAGAAATAGAGATGGGAAGGACGTGCAGCAAGTTAGATTGATTAAGGACAGAGAGGGAAATGTATTGACTGATGACAGAAGTGTGCTGGGAAGATGGAAAGAGTACTTTGAAGAGGTGATGAATTAGGAAAATGAGAGAGAGAAAAAGAGTAGAAGAGGTGACTGTTGAGGACAAGGAAGTAGCAAAGATTAGTAAGGATGAAGTGAGGAGGGCATTGAAGAGGATGAAGAATGGAAAGGCAGTTGGCCCTGATGACATACCGGTGGAGGTATGGAAGTGTCGAGGAGAGGTAGCAGTAGATTTCCTGACAAGAACATTCAACAAGGTCTTAGAGAGTGAGAGGATGCCAGAGGAATGGAGAAGAAGTGTGATGGTGCCCATTTTTAAGAACAAGGGAGACGTGCAGAGTTGTGGCAACTACAGAGGGATAAAGTTGATGAGCCATACGATGAAGTTATGGGAAATAATAGTGGAAGCTAGACTAAGGGCAGAGGTCAGCATTTATGAACAACAGTTTGGTTTCATGCCAAGAAAAAGCACCACAGATGCAGTGTTTGCTTTGAGAATGTTAATAGAGAAGTACAGAGAAGGTCAGACGGAGCTGCATTGTGCCTTTGTGGATCTGGAGAAAGCATATGACAGGGTGCAAAGAGAGGAACTGTGGTATTGTATGAGGAAGTCTGGAGTGGCAGAGAAGTATGTTAGAATGGTGCATGACATGTTTTAGAGATGTAAGACAGTGGTGAGGTGTGCTGTCGGTGTGACAGAAGAGTTCAAGGTGGAGGTAGGACTGCATCAAGGGTCAGCTCTGAGCCCCTTCTTGTTTGCTATGGTGATGGACAGGCTGACAGACAAGGTTAGACAAGAATCTAAATGGACTATGATATTTGCAGATGACATTGTGATCTGCAGTGAGAGCAGAGAACAAGTGCAGGAAAATCTAGAGAGGTGGAGGTATGCCCTGGAAAGGAGGGGAATGTGAAGGTTAGCCTCAGTAAAACGGAATACATGTGTGTGAATGACAAAGACCCAAGAGGAACGGTGAGGTTATAGGAAGCAAAGATAAGGAAGGTGGAGGATTTTAAATACTTAGGGTCCACAATTCAGAGCAGTGGAGAGTGTGGAAAAGAGGTGAAGAAGCGTGTGCAGGCAGGGTGTAATGGTTGGAGAAAAGTGTCTGGAGTGATGTGTGATAGGAGGGTATCGGCAAGAATGAAAGGAAAAGTGTACAAGGCCATCAATGTTGTATGGTTTAGAAACAGTGGCCCAGGGGGAAAGACAGGAGGCAGAGCTGGAGGTAGCAGAGATGAAAATGTTGAGGTTCTCTTTGGGAGTAACTAGGATGGATAACATCAGGAATGAGCACATCAGAGGGACAGCACATGTAAGACGTTTTGGAGACAAAGTCAAAGAGGCTAGATTGAGATGGTTTGGACATGTACAGAGGAGGGATAGTGAGTATATTGGTAGTAGGATGCTGAGGTTGGAACTACCAGGCAGAAGGCCTAGAGGAAGACCAAAGAGATGATTCATGGATGTGGTGAAGGAGGACATGAAGGTAGCTGGTATAAGAGAAGAAGATACAAAGGATAGGGCGAGATGGAGGCAGATGATTCGCTATGGCGACCCCTGAAGGGAAAAGCCGAAAGGAAAAGAAGAATATATATATATATATATATAAATAGCCTTTAGCTTCTAACGTGAGCATGCAGGTATAATTAATTTGAGGTTATCTGACCTAATCCACTTTAATGCTTGTAGTTTGTGTTTGGTGCAGGAAATGGAACCCTTTTGACTCCTGATGCACATCAATAACACACACACACACACACACACACACACACACACACACACACACACACACACACACACACACACACACACACACACACACACTTGCACACATGCACATATGACATAATTAAGAGTCTGAGTACACAAGCAACCTCCAGAAAAGAATTTTAAACAAATAAGGAGCATTATAGAACAATATTTGGGAGGAAGATGAGTAGATTACTAGATTAGACTTGATTAGATAATGTAGTAGTTGTAGGCCTTCCTCAGTCTCGAAGGACTATTGAGCTTTGCTCAGGCTGGTATCCCGGCTGGTGATACTCTCCAGTGCACAGAGCCTGGTAGGAAGTATGGAGGACAGGCTGTTATTCAGTCAGCATGCCCCCTCTCTTGGTGCCCCTGGAAGGATCCAATGGAAGGGCAGAAGCAGATACGACTGGGTTCTTGTGCCGCTGCAGGAGTTGCCAGAACGTTACTGTGAACGAAGTGCCTCAGGGGACTCCGACTCCCGATTAGAAACACGCGGATGGCTATGCAGATACTCTTGACAAAAGTCTGCAGATACTCTTGACAAAAGTCAGCAATGGTTCTTTTATCTGAACCTCACACCATAGACAGTGAGAGACATGGCCCGCCTTTGAGAATCCAGTTAGCTGCACTGGAGGGACAGTAGCAACTTGTAGTGAGTGGGACTTGAACCCCCAACTCTAGAATCAATGATCCAGCCGACATTACCAACAGGCTACCGGTTCCCAGATTACATAATAGGACAATAATCATATTATTTTATTGATTAAGGAACCATACATTGCAAGTTTGTAGTTATTTATAGCTTTATTTATTATTCAGGCATTTATTTGTTTGTCTTCTTGCCAACTCAGATTTCTTTTCCACTGGTCTCATTTAGTTCATACGATCTAACAGTTGTGGACCGAATCACAATCGAGTCCGGAGAGGTTCAAATAAAAGTCCAAACTAGGTACAAAAAAGGTTTGAGGTCCAGCCGAGACTATGTTCCAAAGGCAACCAGTCATCACTTGTCCTTGCCCATTCTAGATGGATTTAGAATTAATTCAACCAATGTGCATATTTTGAAGCTCGATTAATCAGGGACGTGTTCATAAGGAGATATTATTTGAAAGAGGGTTGACCAGTCTATAGGAAACATGTCTCCAGTCCAGGCTTGAGTTTAAAAGCCCTGAATAATTTTTTTTTTGGCATTGACATTTTATGCCCTACAACCTAAAATTACAACTTCACCTACATGCTCCTTCCATAAACATTCAACACACATCTCCTTACAGAAAATAAATATCAGCTCAAAAATCACAAATATTTTTAAAGTCTGAAACATTCTCTGGCACTTCAGTCATTTAGCAGATAAGTGTTTGTACTTGAGTTTCGGTGGCGGCGGCGGTGTTGTAATCAATGGAATTTGTCCGTCTGTCTGTTTACCTGCGGACAGAATCCTGACCACACCCATGCACGGATTCTCATCAAACTTGGAGTGGACACCACACTACCAGAGTCATAGAGAGTATTTGATTTTGCGGTGTCCAAGTCAGAGGTGAAGGTCAGAACAAGGTCACAGAAGTTTCGTGTGCTTTTATCTTTGAAATGAATGCAGATGGACATGCGGTTATAACCATATATGAACGTTCAAACAAGATAATACCTTTTTGACCTTGAGTGACCTTGAAACTGGCCATATCAGTTTACTGTAGAACGTATCAGGAGATGGGTATTAAAACCAGCACGCATACAGTGCCTGTTTGTTTGGTTATCCATGTTGCACGGTGAACATACTTTGCCCTCTATAAATGTCTCTTTGGTTTGATTTGTTAGATTTTTAAAAGTCTTAAAGGTTGCATCTTCTGAGGATCTACATATCTGTATTTGCTATGAGGTAAATCGATCTGAATATATCAACAGGTTCGAGTTTGATGTGTAGCCCCTTAATAAATCATTTTAAGTGATTTCCATCAAATTTGTCGTGTTACAGAGGAACAATTATCATTTAGGGCGTTAATTAAAACTTTTATGCAATAACTAGCTAATATAAGGAATTTATCAGCCGTCTTGACTACACGTCATGAAACGGTGATGAGACGAGGTCTCAGCCTGAGGCTCGTTCAGAATCGTATCATTATCCATGAATATTAACGACGGTATGGTTACATTTTAACAGCGAAATCTTATCTTCAGTCATATTTAAAGATCTTGTAAAGCACAACCGCTGGGGTGTTGGGGGTTGGGGTAGTGTGCTTGTTTTTACAGCTGTTTATTTCCCATCATGCTGAGGTTAAGGCCACACATTAAGCAGCATCCCAATGTTGCCATGAGAACAGCAAAGCCGAGGTAACTGTAGCGAGCCTTGCAGTAATCTAAAGCTCAAACCCACGTTTGCTGCAGATCCTCATATCTGCAATTATAATTATACAGACAAGAATATGTTAGCAAGGTCTATAGAGGGAAGCGATCCAGATTAGTCATCTGGCTTTATCCGAGAACACCTCTGTGCGTTCATCTGTCTGTCCTGCATTTCCTCTGCATTTTTTTCTGGCCTTTGTGTCATGCAGAAGAAAAACAGTGCTGCTCCCGTCGCTCTGTTTTGGTGCGTGGGACGGTTGGTTAGCATAAACCATTCATTCCTATTGACTTTTATCCATTTTAACGAACTGCCTTCTCCAACATGAAGAAGCGAATCTCTTCCACCGCGATGCTCCTGAATTCTCTAATCTCCAGTTCTGATCTGAAGCTGGTGATGAATTTTCTAGAACAAGCATCTCAGACAGTAGCGCAGCTTTTATACTAATATAATAACTTACTGTTTCATAGGAACTCTTTCATTTGCATAAAGGCTTGTACAGACACGAAAAAGGGAATAAAAAGAGAATGCACACATTTTCTGTTCGCATGGGAGTTTAGCATTTATGGAATGAGTCGCCACTGTTTTGGTACAATTACTCAAGAATTTCAATGCGGAAAGAGTTCAGCACAGGTCATTCTTTGGTGGTTTCTCAGTCATATATGTTATAGAGGCTAAATTAAACGAGTCAAAAAAAGAGATACAGTGCTACCTCACCTTACGAAATTAATCAGTTCCAGAGCTTTTTTCGTAACCTGCATTTTTCTTAAGTTGAACTGCATTTTCTATGTAAAACGCAGATTCATTCCAAGGCTCCCAATACTACCCCCTAAACCCTTTAAAATTATAAAAGTATACCTTTTAAGACCTCCTTCAGCTTCAATATCGTACCGATGGTAGATGGGTTTGGCCGTATTCCTTTGTGATATCACTCGAGCCCGTTTCTTCTCCACACTTGCACCAAAAATTACACGCCTGTGTGTGTGTGTGTGTGTGTGTGTGTGTGTGTGTGTGTGTGTGTGTGTGTGTGTGTGTGTGTGTGTGTGTGTGTGTGTGTGTGTGTGCCTGGGTGTGTGTGTGTGTGTGTGCGTGTGCACGTGCGTGTTGACCATGTCTTCTTAGCAGAGTTATAATCTTACAAATGTTTATGGAAGGTTAAAAGCCTGAGTCAAGAAATAAAGCATAAAACAACAGTAACTCTGTCCTTTACACGAAAAGCATCATGGTGGATTCAGCTCTATAATAGGCAATGGGAGGTAGCTGTGTCATTCCTCCTAGGCAATGGGATCCCTGTCCAAGATGGCATCAGGTGGACCTGTCCGAGATGGTGCTTGAGTTAAGGCGACATGAACAACAGCTCAGTTGTTAGCCAATAGGAGGCCAGCGGGGTGGGCTGTTTGAACGTTATTGATGGGAGAGCAGCCCGCGCATTGTTTGAATGTTTGAATGGCGCGTTTGTAAAGTGAACTTGTTTCGTATCCTGAGACAAAAATTTTAGGTAAATGCTTTTCGTAACCTGAATTTTTTTGTTTGGTGAGACTTTCGTAAGGTGAGGTATCACTGTAAAGGAAAGACTGTTTAAAGGTGCTATAGCATAACCAATAACACAAACATGTTTTATACTTTTACAAAAACAATTTGTGAATATTCACCATTTTTCTCAACAAAAAATTTAAAGTTTGAATTCTATAGTAGTTTGATCAATTAAATGGAATAATTTATTATATTATTTATACGAATATATTATATTTCATTTGTAAAATTATATTTTTAAAATAAGAAATGTAAAAAAAAATTAAGTGAATACATTAATTTCTGTGATAATTACAGTATAGTGAATTATATGTAAATACAGTAAATTTGATACAATATACAGTGTAGTATATAAATATATAAATACAGTAAATTTTAATACAATATATAGTATAGTAAATAATATATAAATCCAGTAAATTTCATGCATTATACAGCATAGTAAACAATATAAAATACAGTGAATTAAATATATTATAATGCATAGTAAATAAAATAAAAATACAGTATACAGTACAGTATAGTGAATAATATATAAATTCATTAAATTTAATATAGTATACAATATAGCACATAAATATATAAATACAGTAAATGTATTACAGTATACAGTATAGTAAAAATTCAGTTTAAATAATATAGATTTAATACAGTATACTAAAAAATGTATGCAGTATTAAAAAAACATTTTCTGCAAGTTTCGTTTTGTGAGTTTATCGAGAGCTCACTCATCCATTCCTTTCATTCCCAGCCTGAACTGGATCAGGTTTAAAAACTGCAACCCCAACACCCACACCACCACCACCACCACCACCTCCAGCAGAGCGTTCAGTTACTGGACATCAGCATTAATTTGCACTTTCTTTTTTCCCCCTGAATTTCTGTTTTTGGGAAGTGTTTTCAAAATGCCTATTGTATTGTAGATTATACTTATATCATTCTCGTTAGTTTTCAGTCCTTGGGATTTTTTTTGTACGGACCTCATATTCGGTTAATAAGAAGTTGATATCATCCCTGCCCACTACTCTCTCACACACACACACACACACACACACACACACACACACACACACACACACACACACACACACACACACACACACACAGATAGAGAGAGTGTGCATGTGTGTGGAGATATCAACTATATCTGCCTGTGATTTAATATATTCAGTAAATGCCTTACTGTGGCCTCTGCAGGAGTATTACAAAAACATTATAATAGACAAAAGTTTTTTTTTTTGAAAAGAATTAACATTTATTCTGGTGTATACAGGTTACTAATAATTTTTCTTTTTTTTTAAATGTAACTTGGTTGAAATTTATAGCAGAGCTCTGGCACGCCACAATTATGCAAATATCGTGAAACCATGCACTCTTTTTTGTTTTGTTTTTCATGTACGTGCCCACACAGGTAACCTAATAAATGAAGAAAATGGCAGGAAAAATATATTACACTTCACAGCTTATTCATCCTCATCCTCATCATCCTCATCATCATCCTC
>CM045728.1:112339797-112359797 GCA_024760905.1 Plotosus lineatus
AGGACAAAAATTTAGGAAAATGTTTGTCGTATACTGGATTTTTCGTATTCAGGGGTTTTCGTAAGAAGGGGGCTGACTGATCCCTCGCTACTTCGTGCTTCAATTAATGCAGCTTCAGTGCAAAGCGTTTTTTTAAAAAATAAATATTCATCGACTTAAAAAATACGGAATATTAAGTGTACCTCAAGATAATGTTTAATCATATTTCATACTTAATTTTATGATCTATCTTTCTGCAGATTTTATTCCACTTCTATTTCTACTTGTTCTTCTATTTCATTTTACTTTCACTTTTGACCTCGCTCTCAGGTTGTTTGCAAAACAAAGCTTGGTAAGTTGGAGAGCATCTGTATTTATATTTTACTTACATCTTATGTTATTTTTTTCAATGTTTAAATGTTATTATAAGCATTTATAGCATTGGATATGTATTTATTGACATTATATACACATATACACATCAGTCGGGTGTGGGGGGTGTGGGGGGTGATCCTACTTCGCAAATGGTCGTGTGGGGATCTCAGTCCCAGTTAACCACGGAAAGTGAGGGATCCCTGTATGTATGTATATATAAGCACCTCGTTGACCAGAGCTTGGAAAACTGGCGGGACATTGGTTAGTCCGAATGGTATGACGAAATATTCAAATTGCCCCAGGGGCATGTTGAAGGCCGTCTTCCACTCGTTCCCCTCCCGAATTTGGACTAAGTGGTAGGCGTTTCTCAGGTCCAGCCTGGAAAAAACGGTGGCATCGTGGAGAGGGGTGAAGGCTGAATCAATTAGAGGGAGAGGGTACTTGTTTTTTATGGTGATATGGTTCAGGCCCGTGTCATCAATGCTAGGTCTCAGGGTCTTTTATTTCTTTTCGACGAAGAAGAATCTAGCACCTACTGTACCGGGGAAGATGGGGGCTGAATGAGACATGCAGCCAGCGACTCGTTAATGTATGCCTCCATGGCGTCTTTCTCTGGCTTAGAGAGATTGTATAGTTGCTGTAAAGGGAGCGTGGAACCTAGAAGTAGGTCAATGGCACAGTCGTATGGTTGATGAGGAGGTAATGAGCGAGCCCGGTCCTTGCTGAAGACCTCTTGCAGGTCATGATATTCTTTGGGCACGCTGGCTAAGTCTAGATCCTCCAGGTCAACCGGGGTTCGTGAAGTTTGGGAGGGTACGGCTGCCATTAGGCAGTGTTGCAGACAGTAGTCACTTCAGCTGCATATAGTGAGGGTGCACCAGTCGATGTGGGGATTGTGGGTCTGAAACCATGGCCACCCTAATGCTAGGGGAGAGAGAGAGGCAGGGAGAACAAACAGCTCCAGATATTCCTGGTGGTTACCGGACAAAGGGAGCTTAACTGGTTTGGTCTTATGCGTGGCGTGAGCTATGAGTTGGCCATCAATGGCCACTACGTCTTTGGGGGTCTCGAGTTCATACACAGGCAGGTCGTGGAGCTCAACCATCCCCAGATTAATAAAGTTAGCGTCAGCGCCTGAGTCAATGAATACGTCCACAGGATAAGAGTGTTGTGTGGAGTGTACTGTAGCTTGAACTTGCAGGTGCTTCCCGGGTGTCGTCGGGGATCCTCTTGGATATATATATATATCACAGTATAAAATGAAAGTTTTTACTTAATCATTAATATATATATAATACAGACAGACATATATATATATATATATATATATATATATATATATATATATATATATATATATATATATATATATATATATATATATATATATATATATATATATATATATATATATATATATATATATATATATATGTAATGAACTTTCATCAGGAACCAGAATGCACGAGGCAGTGTGAGATGGCACAGAGTGGATTTATAATTCAAAGGAGAAGCACTTTAACTACAGTACTCATGATGAAGAGAAACACAAATAAAAAGTCAACACTGGGAAACCAGGAGCCAGAGAGAACACAGGGAAGCAGGGACGTGATGTGAGAAAATCTTTTCACGCAGACGTGAATATGTCCTTTGTGTTTATTGGGAGTAGATAAGAGGACTGAATTCAGGTGTGAGCTGCAATCAGCCACGCTCCTCAGCCGGAGCAGGGACAAAACAGTTAGAGAACACATGGAAGCGGGACGTGATGTAAGTTAATTCTCTGGTGCAGAGGTGAGCATGCTTGTGTTTATTGGGAGTAGATGAGAGGAGTGAATTCAGGTGTGAGCAACTGCCATCCGAGTAGGTCAGCCACGCCCCCTGGCCGGAGTGGGGAGAAAATAGAATTAGAGAACACAAACTCAAAGTACCCCACAAACACAGACCATAACAAAAAGAAGATAAAAGAACATGAAGTGTAATAAATTGGATAAACATGCTACACCACAGTACATAAAATCACACACACAAACATTCTAAACATTAAAGGGGAAATGAAACGCCGACCAAATAAGTTGGCAGTAGCTTAAGTATAGTTTATTGAAGCGATTGTGGTTTAAATTTTATATCATAAATAAACCATTGCACACACAGCGGTTTTGTTTTTATGTGCTTGTTATATGAGTCATCGACCCAAAAGCCGCCATTGCTAAGTGCCCGCCTACACAAAGTTATCGTGACGTCACTGTGTTGATACAAAGTACCACATGAAATATAGTACAAGCATATCAGAGCATATTATATAATACAAACAACATGGAATCTCACGCCAACAACACGCCCAGTTTTTCATCAGAACACGATTATTTTTCGGAAGATGAAGGTGATATTGGGTAGAAGAAATGCCTGCTAATCCACAGGCATATGTGACGCGCTCCACCTGTCGTAACTGAATCCGGAGCTTTTGAGACAAAACACGGCTTATCCGGACTTCCGATCTGTCAAGTAAGTAAGAGTGCTTTGAATACTTGTTTAGTACTCAACATTCACTTTCTTACTTGAAAGATTGGAAGTTCGAATAAGCCGTGTTTTGTCTCAAAAGCTCCGGTGGAGCGTGTCACCCGAACCCCGGCTGAATCTGACGTCGAGAGCAATAATAGGGATATTGACAGTGATCATGATATTGACATCGATCACGGACATACCGGTGAACATGACCAGATCGGCAATTTTATGTGCACTTGTGACAATTGTACACCGTTACCATAAATGCCTTCCTGCCAGGACACCGCACTTGACCATCTCTTGGGAGCTGAGGGGAAGCTGACCTGCAGAACAAACCACAGACTGTTTCCTATGTGGTGCCCTGAAAGGGATATTTTAGAGGTGGCCATGGTCTCCATGAGAGATGTCTGTGCTGAAACCCTTGAACTCCCCATAATCGACAGGTTTACAGATCAACTCAGAATTGTCATGTTATTATCTATAGTTGTCATGTTGTTGTCTATGGTTGTCTAATATTCAGTGCTGTAGTGGTCAAAAAATAAGTGAGTACACGATGGCAGCGAAGCGACCGAGGCACACAGCAGCACCTCCGCCCACAAAGTGGGGTGCAGCTTTGGCTTTGAAAGTATTTATCGCTTAATCTCCGCTTTTTATTTACACAGTCACGGAAATTTACATTGATCAACTATAAAGTAGACCAAATTAAGTCAGTACACGCAACTCAGCCACTAAAACAAGTGGGTATACAGCATGCACCGGCGTGTACCCACCACTACAGCACTGCTATTGTTCCATACCTCTGTGTGTTCAGCCTGGAGAACTCGTTTTCCACCCTTTGTTTACGTGCCGATACTGTATTACTTTGCAGTGTGCTTGGTATGTCTGTGCTTGTAATATTGTTTGCAGAAAAGTCAAATATGGTCAGAACTGATCCTGGTTTTAACGATACGGTTTTTGGACCAGACCATGGGACCAGCTTCATTGGATTTGTATGTGTGTACATAATCTTCTGTCCTGAAATGGGCACTGCAAATGCATGTGCTTTCATTCACTGGTGGGTCGACACGTTTCAATGCACTGAGCCAGGCTTTCAATAGCTTACTGTTGCTTAAAGGCAGCCGGTGAAAGGGCACGCCTTTACATTTATAATAGCTGTTTGTACAGCCCAGTGTGATACAATGATGACCAGTACTTAAGGGCTTTTTATTATTATGCATTGATGCGTTGCTAGCCATTGTGATATGTACACAAGTTCATGACCACCAACCCAGTGACGTCACAGGAAACGGCCGGGGACCATGGCGGCTTATATGGTCTCACACTGCGAATTTCAAATTGGATTTACATTATTATCAGAGCGATTTTCAACTGATCAGCTACAAAAACGTGATATTGAGGACCAAATGAAGCGAGACGATGTTACATTGCGATGTGCTTCATTTCCCCTTTAACTTAGGTACTGTACTGGAATAATGATTCAAAAAGCCTTTAATACCACAGTTCTTTACAACAGTTCAGATGATTATTCGTTCAGATTCTTCAGGCACTTCACAGAAAACTGTTATTTCTTCAGGAGAAAGTCTTATTTCTTCTGAAGAGACATCCAACATCATTACCTTTTTCTGGTGCTTAGCCAGAGAAGACGCACAGCGTTTGAGTGGCATCATAGAGCTTAATTGGTACTGTAATTAAAACACACTAAAAAAACACACGACAACTTGTGCGCTAATGAGAAAAAAAGGGGTGTATACATCATCTCAACCAATCAGCAGGAGGGCAAACAGCCATTGGCTGAATTTGAATCACATGACAGTTACTCAGTAACCCTCGAATATGTGAAGCACGAGTGCAAAAGCGCAGATAGTCGCGGGCCTACTTTACAGCTCCAGGCCACAGTGCTTCCGCAATCTGCTGCAGGTATAGCTGATGTATGACATCTATTCAGATAAACATTGGCAAATGCCAGTCATGAAATAATCGTAATAACAGATGGCATATGATATAATATCAGGAATTATTCAATGGCTTTCCTGTTTTCTGATTGGTGGAAAGCAATCAAATAAATCTGGGTATTGCAGGATAACAGAGCATTATTGCCATTGGAGAAGTTAAATGATTATTGCATAAACAATCCAGTGTGTGTGTGTGTGTGTGTGTGTGTGTGTGTGTGTGTGTGTGTGTGTGTGTGTGAAATACTAGGGGGCTCCTTAGCAATATTCAATTCACATTTAGGGAATAGTTGTTATGCATAGAGAAAACATCACCGTATTGACTGTTAGACATCGTTTTGTTTTTTGTTTTTTTTAATATACAAGTGCCTGTGGATGTGCCGTTGCTATAGAAACGGTAATATATCAGAATTAGTAAAACCCAGAGATTAGCACTGCTGCGCTAGCCTCAGTATGAGCGAATCGATGACTGAGACATGATGAATTAATTTATTTCTCTCTAGTGTGTTAGTTCCAGAGCCCCCCCCGGTCCACGACTCTTATGTGGTAGGTAGTTGTTTTGTGCCCGGAGGCAGGCCTATGGGATTGTAATATGCATGTGTTTACCGGTACACAGAGAGCTGCGCGAGCGTGAACTTGTTTGGGCTTTGCAAATGTTAGAGACGTTTAAATATCACACATCATTTGTATTCGGCGTCTGTGAGCTCCCAGAGAGAGATGGCTGGGAAAGCAGGAAGCGGCGCTGCTGGAAATCCGACACGCTGCTGTGGTCCCTGAGGCTTATCAAATCGATGAGACAAACATGCAGCTCTGGATGGCGGCATTCAGATTTTTAAAGAGTTTTTAGACTTCGACATCATGGTTTTGAATGAGACGCGACGGTGAAACGCCACTCCAGCTTCCTCTAATAAAAGCTAACAATTATCTTGATATGAAGAAAATTGTGTTTGTTAATGAAGAGAGTCATTAAAGCATGTCATGATTTTACACACAGTCACAAGTAGCTGCACGAGTGCCTGGATTCCTCTCCTCGAATGATGAGTACACTTTAAAGCGTGATTAAGCACATCGAGATCTCCTGCCCCGATTTTAGCACACTAAACCGCACACTTGCGTACAGCTCAGTCGAAAAGCCTTGTTTCGCATCACGGCCGTCTTGTGCTCATAACACGCCATCAGTGGCTGTGTTCAGTAAAAGGAAAGAGCCGCAAAATACAAAGAGAACGGCAAAAGAGCTTCTGTCTGCCTCATCAGCTGTTTCCTTTCTTTCTTCCTTTTTTAATACAGTGTCCGCTGTTAGTTAGGTGGAAACAAGACAGTCATATATCTCGCTTCAAATCCATTGTGGCAAGCAAATTGCTTCATCAGTGCTTGAGCATAAAAGCAGAAGATCAATTTTTGGAAATCTCTCCCCACCACCACCACTACAACCACCACACACACACACACACACACACACACACACACTGCGATGTGTTCTTTTTTTTAAAAGAACTTTATGGAGGTTCAAATGGCTGCATTTTGTTATTTCTCGGTTTGTTCACAAGGCTGCATCAACATCATTTCGACCAATTTTTTTTCATGCGAGATAAATGAAACCAAAGCATGTATCAGATGGTTTTCGATTGTAAAGTAGCTCCACCACCCAGCAAAGATCACGTAGTAAACAGACCCTGTACTGGTCCTGGTTTTAATTACCCACAAGCTCGTCTTATACATTCTGTTGTCCATGTATGTGACACGTTCAGTGAAAAAACTCCCTCGTTTGATGATTCTATGAGATGGCAAGGGTTTGATCTGAGAAGGTCACTCAAGGTCAAAAGTAATAGTCCTATTTGAAAGTTATTGTTTCAGTTCTATCAGCACTCACAGTTATAGGCATCGGCAGTGGTGGCCTGGTGAAAAATGGCGCTGGATCGCTGATCCTAAGGTGGGGGTTCGAGTCACACTCTCAACGGGTTGTCACTGTCCCCCCAGTGCAGCTAACCAGGTTACCAAAGGCCGACCATGTCTCTCACTGTCTATGGTGAGAGGTTCATTTAAAAGAACCATTGCTGACTTTCGACAAGAGTAGCTGCATAGCCGTCAGTGTTTTTCTGCCCTGTGATGGCCGGTGAGCTGTCCAGGAGGGATTCTGCCCTCGCTAAGAGAAAGAGGATACACGCAAAGGCCAGTGATGCCAGAAGCATGTCAACACACCAGGTAAGCAGTAAGTTATAAGCGTTCAATCGCAAACTTTGAGCTATTGCTCTGATCTTCTCCTTTGACGTTAGAGATTTCAAATTAAAGTCATCTTTTCTTCTCAGGTCGGGTGGTCCTCCCACCAAGTTTGGTAAAAATACATGGAGGGGTGTGGTCAGGAATTTGAGAATAGCTAAACGGACAAACAGATATTCAAAAATGTGAGTTGTATGTCAGTTACATCCATGTGTCAGCTCAAAAAAATAAAGTAAAAAATAAACAAAAACTCAACTTCGGAAACGAAAATTAATGATGGATTGACATGCAGGTGAAATTAATTCGAGTTATTTAGCATTCAGTATCCAGTAGTTTATTTTCAATGTCCTTGATTTTTCTTGCAGAATTCCTCACTTCATCAGCGGCAGTGGAGCTGACTGGTGTTTCCCTGCACACGCTGTTTTCTTCCACACATTATGTTAGCCTTGGGTAATTATTTCCTGCCAAAGTCTCCAGCCTGTCATGCTGAAGCACAGAGCTGCCTGATCTCATCGCTGCATCGTCTTAAACTTTTCAAATGACTGGAGCTCATCTTTTTGCTTTTGTCAGTTTATGTTGCAGTGGATTAAAAATACACAGTTTGGACAGCGCTGAGAAATCGACAAGTTCCAGGAAGAGCTATAGAAGCAGTTCACTGACAGACAAAACATGGTTCTGGTACTGCACAGCCACACTTGAGAACCTTCGAGCTTTGTGAGGGAGTCTTGCCTGAGGAGGTCCTGACAAATGAGATCCGGCACACAGTGTAGGGTTGATGATCAGTGGTGTGTAAAGTCAATTTATCTCCCATGCTTGGACTGTGTTTAAAAAAAAAAACCTTTGAAAGCAACTACAGTATTTCAATTAGTTTAGCTTCCTCAGCCAACGATCCATTCTTATGCCCTCGTCAATGGACAAACCCAAGAGAACCCAATATTGATGGATATTATAGGGTTTACAAACAGGTAATGTGATATGTTGGATCTTTGCTATTTTACGGAAATATGCCAGAATTAAGCAATGCAGTGCTACCTTGCTTTACAGGGGCAGTGGTGGTCTAGTGGTATAGGGCGCTGGATCGCTGATCCAAAGGTTGGGGGTTCAAGTCCCACTTGCCACAAGGTTGTCACTACACCCCCAGTGTGGCTACCTGGGTTATCAAAGGCGGGCCATGTCTCTCACTGTCTATGGTGAGAGGCATGTAAAAGAACCATTGCTGACTTTCGTAAAGAGGAGCTGCAAAGTCGTCAGCGTGTTTCTGTCCCTTGCTAAAAAGGGTTGTGACAGGAAGGGCATCCGATGTAAAAACCTCTGCCAAATCAAATGTGCGAATCAGATGATTCGCTGTGGCGACTCCCAAGTAAAAGGGAAAAGGCTGAAAGGAAGACAGACAGACAGTGGTACCTTGACTTACGAATTGTCCCTTCTAACGTATTTTCCATGATATGAGCTTCAATCTACCAAAAATCTTCCCCATACAACCAGCAAAATTTTGATTTACAAGCTCTGATGGGGAAATGGCTTTTCCGAGCCAATTAGCCTCATATTGTTCCGCGTGTATTCTCCCACCCCACAAGAATGCCTTGAGCAGTGCTTCTCGACTATTTTCTGTGATGCCCCTATAGGAAGAAAAAAAATTCACACCCCCGCAGCGCCCGCATGGCATTTCTTATGGGTATCATTGTTTCATCGAACAAACTTCGGTTTTTCTTGCCCTTGGAACGGATTAAATTCGTAAGTCAAGTTACTACTGTATATTGGATTTCGATAATATAATTATCGAATTGTACTCGACCCCCAGTGGAGCTAACTGGGTTATCAAAGGCCGGCCATGTCTCTCACTGTCTATGGTGTGAGGCATGTAAAAGAACCATTGCTGACTTTCGTAAAGAGTAGGCTGCAAAGCCGTCAGCGTGTTTCCGCCCTGCGATGGCCTGGCGAGCTGTCCAGGGTGTACTCTGCCCTCGCCCGAAGTTGGCTGGGATGGGCACCAGCCTCCCCGCGACCCTAATTATGATTAAGCGGGTATAGAAAATGAACTGAACTGATGAACTGAATTGTATTCGAATTTCTAGAATGCCTTCTGAACGCTTCCCTAGCGTGGTGTTTCAGGTATGTCTAACCAGAAAGAGACCCTGTGTTTGACCCAGAACCCACTGGAGGGACTGTGTCTCTCACCTGGTCTAAGAGCACTTCAGTGTCCCCATGGAAGAGCTGGAGGAAATGGCTGGGGAGAGGGATGTCTTGACCTCATTGCTTAGGCTGCTGTCCCCACAACCCGACCCTGGATCAGGTGGAAGATGATGATGATGATATCATTATTACCAATAAAATATATTATAAGGGGCATCCCTAGTCTAATGGCTAAAGAAGCAGGTTAGGGACCAAAAGGTCACTGGTTTGATTCCTGAACCAGCAGGAAAAATGTGTGGGGTAGGGGAGTGAACTGCACCTTCCCTTACTCCACATTCATGGATGACGTGCCCTTACATAAGGTATCTAACCGCCAACTGCTCTCTGGGTGCCGTGTGCATGTGTGTGTGTGTGTGTGTGTGTGTGTGTGTGTGTGTGTGTGTGTGTGTGTGTGTGTGTGTGTGCTCACTTTGGATGGGTTAATTGGAGAAGCAATATTTTCCCTTCCAGTATTAATGCGGGGCAGTGGTGGCCTGGTGGTAAAGGTGCTGGCTCACTGATCCTAAGGTTGGCGGTTCAAGCCACACTCACCACAGGTTGTCACTGTCCCCCCAGTGCACTAACTGGGTTATCAAAGGCCGGCCATGTCTCTCGCTGTCTGTGGTGTGAGGTTCATATAAAAGAACCATCGCTGACGTTCAACAAGAGGAACTACACAGCCGTCAGCACGTTTCTGCCCTGCGATGGCCTGGCGAGCTGTCCAGGGTGTACTCTGCCCTTGCTCGGAGTTGGCTGGGATGGGCGCCAGCCTCCCCGTGACCCTAATTAGGATTAAGCGGTTACAGAAAATGAACTGAACTGAAGGTCAAAGGTGAAGATTAGATTAGATTAGATTAGCTCACAAAAATTTTGGCAATAGCGTGCCTCTAATTTATAAACGTGTGCTGGTAGACATGCTGTTACTATAGAACACTAAGGGGTCATTCAACATTTTTAACATTTTCCTAAGCGTACAAAACGTACGCTACGGGGGAGGGGGTAAAATGTCTCTGTACACTTTTTAATATTATAAAAATGTCGATCAACAATAATACATGCGCTCGTGAATATATATATATATATATATATATATATATATATATATATATATATATATATATATATATATATAAATTATTTTATTTTATTTTTATTTTTTTTTGTGCGTGTAGGTTTGAAACTCTCAATGCGCGATTCGCCAACCACCTGCGGTGTTGCATATCTGCAAAGTCTGCAATGAATACTACCCAATCGGGTATCAGCTGCTGAAACATCAAAAGGCAGCTCACAAACTGAAGCGTGGTTGTCCAAAAGCCAATGACCAATAAAGAATACAGACATTTTTAATTATATTTTAATATAAAATAATATTATGTCATTTTTATTATTAAAACCAAATGTCTTAATGTTAATATTAAAGCAGGTGTCATTAAAAATAATTCTTAAAAAGTATAATTTTTTATTGATTTCATGATTATTTGACTGGTGTATAAAAGAAGTATTGATCAAGGAAATACATTTATTTATTTTATAAAAGAGGTTTGACCATTGTTTTGTTTAATATCTTATTCAAAAATCCTGCCAAGAGATCATCAACATTTATTTATAACACTTTCGGGGGTGTGTGTGTGTGTGTGTGGGGTGTAAAAAAAACATACTCTGTAAGCTTGGGAAAATGTTGAACCGCCCCTAAGAGGAAACAATGTTGAGACAATTACCTTTGACCTTGAGTAACCTTGAGAGATCAAATCCATCTCATAAAACCTTAAAACAAGAGATTTATAATTTTTTTGCAAATTTGGTCACATCCACACACTATACAACACACTCAAAAATTTCATTAATAGGAAACCATTTATTGACCTTTATAAGAGATCTACTCCCCTTTTTCATAAGGAGGAACCCCGGCCTTCTTGTAAAACCTTCAAAGGAGAGCCTTTCCCCCCCTAATTTGTTTACGCCCATTTAGGAGAACATATTGTAAGATAAACACATGGGTAATTAAAATCATTACCCATCTAGGGGCTATTTATTATGCTATCCATGCTGATTGGGGATGGTACTTTACATTCTATGTCTGCACTTCTAGTCTATCCCTGGGCAAAGTGTCGATCTAGATGTTCTTTAAAAATTTCAGAGGTCAGAGTGGCATAACATGTCTCTGAAATTATTTCATGAATAGAAATTTTAAATGTTTCTTTAAGCGAAGCATTGATGAACTGTATTATCACTATTCCATTGCCTGTAGACCACCACAAGATCTAAGTGGGGCCGGTGGCATAGTGGTTAGGGTGCTGGGTTTATTTTGTGTTCGAATCCCAGTAAGACCCCCACTGTGCTAAGACCCCTGGGCAAGGTATTAACCACAAATGTCCCTCTGTTCACCCAGCAGTATGAATGGGTATCAGTAAAATATACTGGGAAGGTAACCTGTTATGGACTAGCGTCCCATCCAGGAGGAGTTGTACACCTCATGGTGCACTAATGTTTCCCTCTGAGCTTGAATTAATGAAGCTGCAAAGGGATTTTCGTGGCATGGTTCGGTATTATTATTATTGTTTGTTTGGATACTGAGTTGTTTCTGCAGGTTCATGCATGTCAGTGGTTGGACTATATGATGGGATAAGGGATTCTGATGCTAATGCGCGTCTCTTAAATGGACTCGTCTCGTACTCTTGGTCACTCTATGTTCTTGCTGAAGCCATTGTTTCTTTTAACGACTCTCAGAAAACACAATTATAAATACAGTAGGCGCTTGACTATTCGTGGTTTTGCACTCTTGCCTCCACATATTCGCGGATTGGCGAGTAACTGCCACATGATTAAAATTCAGCCAATGGTTGTTCTCCCTCTTGCTGATTGGTTGAGATGATGTATACACCCCTTTTTCCTCATTCGTGCACAAGTTGTCAATGAGCCTTTTTTAGTGTGTTTTAATTACCAGTTAAGCTCTATGATTTCACTCAAACACCGGCTAAGTACACGAAAAAGGTAATGACGTATGTCTCTTATGAAGAAATAAGACTTTCTCCTGAAGTTTCCTCTGAAGTGCCTGAAGAGGAATAATCATCTGAACTGTTGTAAAGCACTGTATAATTAAAGTCTTTTTCAATTATTATTCCAGTACAGTACCTAAGTTAATGTTTAGAATGTTTGTGGGTGAGATTTTATGTACTGTACTGTAGTTTAGCATGTTTATCCTTTTGTTTTGTTTATCCAATGTATTACACTTCATGTTCTTTTATGTTCTTTTAGTTATGGTCAGTGTTTTGGGGGGACTTTGATTTTGGCGGCTGTGCTTCTTACTCTGTTTTCTCTCCGCTCTGGCTGAGGGGTGTCTGCGTCAGAGGATTAACTCACATCACATCCCTGCTTCTTTGTACGTATTTGCTCCGGCTGAGGGGGGGGTTCAGGACTGAGCTTTTACTTGGTTGCCGTATGGATTGTCACCAGTGGGGCAGTGGTGGTCTAGTGGTATAGGGCGCTGGATCGCTGATCCAAAGGTTGGGGGTTCGAGTCCCACTCTCCACAAGGTTGTCACTGTCCCCCCAGTGCAGCTAACTGGGTTATCAAAGGCGGGCCATGTCTGTCACTGTCTATGGTGAGAGGCATGTAAAAGAACCATTGCTGACTTTCGTAAAGAGGAGCTGCAAAGTCGTCAGCGTGTTTCTGTCCCTTGCTAAAAAGGGTTGTGACAGGAAGGGCATCCGACGTAAAAACCTCTGCCAAATCAAAACGTGCGAATCAGATGATTCGCTGTGGCGACTCCCGAGTGAAAGGGAAAAAGCCGAAAGGAAGACAGACAGACAGTGTGCAATACTACAGTGCTGGGGTGCAGTGGTGGTCTAGTGGTATAGGGTGCTGGATTGCTGATCCAAAGGTTGGGAGTTCAAGTCCCACTCTCCACAAGGTTGTCACTGTCCTCCCCAGTGCAGCTAACTGGGTTATCAAAGGCCAGCCATGTCTCTCACTGTCCATGGTGTGAGGCATGTAAAAGAACAATTGCTGACTTTCGTAAAGAGTAGGCTGCAAAGCCGTCGGCGTGTTTCCGCCCTGCGATGGCCTGGCGAGCTGTCCAGGGTGTACTCTGCCCTCGCCCGAAGTTGGCTGGGATGGGCACCAGCCTCCCCGCGACCCAAATTAGGATGAAGTGGTTACAGAAAATGAACTGAACTGAACTACAGTGCTGTACCTGGATGTTTATTCAAATTATCAAACCATTTTACTGTATTACACTTCATGTTCTTTTATATATACTATATATATATATATATAATATATACTATATACTATATATATATATATATATATATATAAAACTATATATGTTGTATAATGTTTATATATTTTATTAATCAATATCACAGTACAAAATTTAAAAGTTTTTCTTAAGTATCACTACATCTTGCTACATTAATACTGTATTAATGAGTAAGACTGTCTATAGAATGTGTTTAAGAAGCATATTTTAGCGCATGTAATAGATACATAGTATTTTACTTCCGGTTTATCATTCGCGCATGTAATATGATACATGGGGTTTTACTTCTGGGTACAGAACTCGCAGATTATCTTCATTCGCGGGAGGGGCCGGAACCGAACCCCCGCGAATAACGAGGGCCTACTGTAAACCACTGTGGTTACGAGCGGGTTGCAGAGTTAGTTTTTTTTTTTTATTATTTCTTCGAACGCTGGGTTTGTAAACCAGAGTTGAGTGAACTCTGTCTGGCTAAAGTGTTGCTTTGAAATTTGCACTTTTTTTTTTGTTTGTTTTGTTTTAACTTTTTTTTGTTTGTTTTTCAATGAGCATTCCTGGGTACTGCAGTGGTTAGCACGTCTGCTTCCGAGCAAGAAGGCCTGGGTTCAATCTCCAGCTCGGGTGTTTCTGTGTTTTCCCCATGCTTGCATGGGTTTCCTCTGGGCACTCTGGTCTCCTCCCACAGTAGGCTAATTGGCTGTTCCAAATTCCTCATAGGTGAGAGTGTGAATGGTTGTATGAGTGTCTGCCCTGCAATGGCCCGGTGAACTGTCTATTGTGTTCCACGCACTTGCCCAGAGTCGGCTGAGATGTGCGCCAGCCTCCCCATGACCCTAATTACGGCATGGTGATGCAGTGGTGAGCACATCTACCTCACAGCAAGAGGGTCCTGGGGTCAATTCCCAGCGTTTGCATGTTCTCCCTGTGCCTGCATGGCCCATGGCACTGCTTCATGTTCACGCAAAGTTGGCTGTGATGGGCGATATATACTATATGTGCTGTCTGTATATATTAAACTTAAAATGACAATTAAAAAAAATCTTTAAATCTTGATTCACATGAGACAGGCGAGCAAGTGCGATTATGAGATTTTTTTTTTTTTCCTTTAACATGTTGTAACCATGATAGAGGCGGATTACGGGAGCTCGGAGTGCTCCAAGCAGAGGCTGCTAAGAGGAATCCGTAGCCTAATGTTTAGAGAAGCAGCTTTGGGACCGAAAGATCGCTGGTTCCATTACTGAACCAGCGGGGAAAATGTTTGGCGGTGGCGAAGTGAGCTGCACCTTCCTTTCCTCCACATAGTGGCCGAAGTGCCCTTGAGCAGGGCACCTAACCTCCAACTGCTCTCTGGTAAAATAAAGAACCATTGCTGACTTTTGTCAAGAGTAGCTGCAAAGCCATCAGCATGTGTTTCTGCCCTGTGAGCCATCCAGGGTGTACTCCGGCCTCCCAGTGACCCTAATTAGGATTAAGCAGTTCAGAAAATGAATGAATGAATGAATGAATGCGCTGGGTGAACATGTGTGTCTGTAATTTTGATCCAAGCATTATCCACTCAGAATAATGATTTTATTTCATTTTAATCCCATGATACCGATCCAATCCGATTGAGACATTCCCGTGGAGTGTACTCGTAAATAAAATGAGCCCAAGAAAAATTTTGCAGTGCGAAATCACAAGTCTGACGAGGCTATAAAGCTTCACAGACACATTTTCCGGCTGCAGATGCTTGTAATTCCTCGTTCCATAAAATTGAATTTCAGAGCTATCTTTGTGAAATTTGGCTCGGGGGAACCGCTTGACTGTGTTCCATCCATGTGAAGGGAACAGATAAGCGATTTAATTTAGGTGACTCATGCAAGGGATCAGGAGGCTGACTTCACCCTGACTTAAAGATTGATTAGAAATACATTCTGTACATAGTGACTTTTTATTTATTTATCTTTGGACACGGTTGGCGGCAGGGCGGGGCAAAGATGACAGACTAACAAGTTCATCATTTCAAATACTCCCCCCCCCCCAATTTTATCCCTAATTTAGTCGTATCCAATTCCCACCTATCAGGTATTGCCTTCCCTATCACAAGACCACCAGCAAATAGAGAGGGGCAAACATATGCACACGCCCCCTCAGTGACACACAGTGCTAGCCTTCCACCTCTTTTTGCTCTGTGGCGCATGAGTATTTGCTTTCACTCTAACGCACTCGGAGGGAAAGCGCTATCCGCCTCAACATACGAATGAGATCACTAACTCCCATTATCGGCTGGTGGTCACTGTGAGTGACAGGAAAGTGAACGTATTTCATTCCTCCCTCCCGTGAGAGCTCAGCCAGTCAGCTCCCATGGACTCCCGGCCACGAACGGCAGTGGCATTAAACCGTATTTGAACTTGCGATCTCTGGATTAATAAATTGCGTACCTAATCGATATCATTTCAGTTGCGTTTGAATTCTTCCTGCGCCTCCACCTCCTGATTAACTATACTGTGAGGCTTCATCGTAAATGAGAACACTACAGACTGATAAGTGACAAGCTTGGGTGGGGGTGGGGTGGGGTGGGGGTGGGGTGGTGGTGTACACTTCTAATTTCAGGGTCTGTGATTAGCTCCGAACGTCTCAAATTATCTGTCGCGTTTTTGTTTCCTCTCAGTTTGCTCTCAGTGTTTTCAGCGTGGTAAACAAACCTGTGATTAAAACAGGTCTCGGATGTGTCATCATCTGGATTAGCTGAACAAACAGCTGTTCTGAGGGTGATGTCACATTCATTAGGCTTTGATTAGCTCATTTTGTTGGAGTTGTACGATTACTGTATCTGTCTGAGTGGTATTCCTGAGACCTACTCAGCACCGGCATTCAGACCACGAATCTAATACACTGTTTAAACAGACTGGGTTTGATAAGCAAGTGCTATAAAAAGAATAAGAAAAATAAATAAAAATAAAAATTAAATGCAAAAACAATGGGGTGAATGGGGGCCTGTCGGGCAAAATAATACATCTTCTTGTTATTTATTTTTTGTTTATTTTTTCATTACTTTTTTAATTCTTTTTTTTAACTCTTTGGGTAATGTAATGTTCTTATTATTTTTAATTATTTTTAAATCTGCATTAATTTTCTCATTCTTTCAAACTTTTTGATTCCTATACAGATTTTTTCACCTTATTTATTTAATTTTTATTATAAAAAAAATACATTTTAATTTGTTTTAAAATTGCCGGGATAAGAACTGGCACCTCCAAGTCCGAGGCAATGGCTCTCAGGTGAAAAAGGATGGAATGCCCTCTCTGGGTCTGGAAGGAGGAGTTTAAGTATCTTGGGGTTTTGTTCACGAGTGAGAGAAGGATGGAGTGGGAGATCAACAGGCGGATTGCTGCAGCCTCTGCTGTAAAGTGGAACCTGTACCAGTTCGTCGTGGTGAGGAAGGAGCTGAGCCTCACCTATGTTCATGTTCATGAGCTTTGGGAAGTGACCGAAAGAAGAAGATCACAGATACAAATGTGACGCACTCCACCGAATGTAGGCGCTTGTCGCTACTGAGACACGGATTTCCGATCTTTCAAGTAAGCAAGTGAATGTTGAGTACTAAACAAGTATTCAAAGCGCTCTTGCGTACTTAAAAGGTTGGAAATCCGGATTAGCTACGATTTGTCTCAAAAGCTCCGTGTGTCAGTTGCAACAAGCGCATACATTCGGTGGAGCGCGTCACAAATGGCTGAAATGAGCTTCCTTTATCAGCGGGCTGGGCTTAGAGATAGAGTGAGAAGCTCAGCCATTTGGTCAGAGCTCGGAGTAGAACCGCAGCTCCTCCGTATTGAGAGGAGCCAGTTGAGGTGGCTCGGGCATCTGGTTAGGATGCCTCCTGAACACCTCCCTGGTGTGGTGTTTTGCGGAGGTACAGCCGGAAAGAGACCCCGGGGTCAACCTAGAACACGCTGGAGGGACTATGTCTCTCAGCTGGGCTGAGATCACCTCGGTGTTCTCCCCGGAAGAGCTGGAGGAAGTGGCTACAGTCAACTGGACCGCCGTGTTTAGGCCCCGGGTAAAGCGGAAGAAGATGCTGATGTTTTTTTGTTTTATTATTACATTTTAGCTGCGTCCATGGAAATTTTATTTTTTAATTAATTTATTTATTATATATATATATTTTTTAAGCTTTATGGGCAGTGGTGGCCTGGTAGTAAAAGGTGCTGGAGCACTGTTCCTAGGGTTGGGGGTTCGATTCCCACTCTCCACAAAGTTGTCACTGTCCCCCCAGGGCAGCTAACTGGGTTATCAAAGGCCGGCCATGTCTCTCACTGTCTATGGTGTGAGGTTCATGTAAAAGAACCATTGCTGACTTTCATAAAGAGAAGCTGCATATCCATCAGCGTGGTTCTGCCCCTTGCTCAAGGGTTGTGTCAGGAAGGGCATTGATGTAAAACCTATGCCAAATCAAATTGAATATGCGAATCATTAATATGACTTCCATGAAGATGGAGGCAGATGATTCGCTGTGGTGACCCTTGAAAGGGAACAGCCGAAAGGAAAAGAAGAGTTCGATTGTTTGTGCTTTCAACACTTATGTTCTTAGAGATAATGCTTCTCACCCTTCGTTCCAGCCAGTGTCAGGTTCATTTCTCACCGTCTTGAATCGATGACGGGAAAAACCGAACCCCTCCAGAAAGTCTTTTCCAGCGCATCCCAGA
Organism: Plotosus lineatus; assembly: GCA_024760905.1. Lineage (NCBI taxonomy): Eukaryota > Metazoa > Chordata > Actinopteri > Siluriformes > Plotosidae > Plotosus > Plotosus lineatus. The sequence goes on from CM045728.1 coordinate 112,357,935, forward strand.
AACTTTCAATAGGGTGGCGACATGGTGGCGTAGTGGTTAGCATGTCTGCCTCACAGCAAGAAGGCCTGGGTTCAATTCCCGGCTTGGGCGTTTCTGTGTGGAGTTTGCATGTTCTCCGCGTGCTTGTGTGGGTTTCCTCCGGGTGCTCCGGTTTCCTCCCGCAGTCCAAAGACATGCACAGTAGGTTAATTGGCAGTTCTAAATTGCCCGTAGGTTCGCATCGTGCAGAAGGCAATGGCAAAAAAATTGCACGTGATGCAGGGCCCCTTGGCAGAGCAGTTCCGAGTGAGCTGAAAGGGCTACCGTGCTAAAAGAAAACTAAATAAATAAATAGGGTTAAGGTCAGGACACTGGGGGGCCAATTCATATGTGAAAATGATTTCTCATGCCCTCTGAACCACTCATTATCTGAGTCCTCATTTAAATCTGTACCATCAGAGGAAGAGAAAGTGCACTGATGTGATAACCGGCTCATTTAGTACATTCAGATCATCAGCTGCTTCATTTTATCAACACATTAATGTTGCTGATCCTCGACCGAACCAACCGGAACAACGACGCCATGAGAACATGGCTCTAGGCTCTCCAAAAGTGTGCGATTTTTACATTTTGATCAGGCAGAGCATTTATTATCGTTTATTGTTTATAATAATGTTAACATTGTGGTCAGAGGCATTGCACTGTGGATGAATAAATTTCTGGAATATCAATGTATAAAGCTTATGGTCTCCATTAGTTCCTGCTTACGACGCATGTACAATCTTTTCTTTGTAATGTGGAACGAACACAAAGGTCAGGACCTGTTCACGAGGAACTACAGCATGTTATCGTTCAACTGAAACACCCCAAGGATGTTTTTACTTTCGATGCCGAGGCTCGTGTGAAAGGTTTTCAGTTGTGATACCTGTTTGGGTTTTAATGAACGTAGAAGGTCTAAGAATAGATTAACGTTATTAGATGTAGATTTACACCCCGCGTTAGTTACGCACCTTTTACAAATTAACACCACCGGCACATCCAATCCTACGCAGTATTTCGATGTGCTGTGTGATGCATTTCAAGCTTTTTCTTTTCTCTCTCGCTCTCCTGAAACGCTCGAAGAAAGGATCCGTTTTGATGGCCCTCGAGAGCTCACAGGTCATGTCGAATGAGCGTGTGGGTTTTGTGCTTGTTTGCTTGGCCCCTTGCAGACAGTGAGAGTTGGTAGAATATGTTCACTCCCACCTGCCTTTCCATTTAATAAGCTCTCGTCTCTCTCTTCCTCATTTTCTTTTTCTATCCCCCTGTCTCTCTTTCTCTTCCGTTGCTTCTTCCATCGCCTGTAGCCATTTGAGTTTCTCTCCACCTGTGAATGTGGAAACAAGCAAAAGAAAGCCAAGTAACTATCCAAAAAAAAAAAAAAAAAAAAAATAGAGCGGTGGTGCCATGATGATTAGCTCCTCCTCTGATTACATGTTGTGTCGATAGAGCAATGTCATTAATTCATCATCTGAACTGATTAATCCTAATTAGGGTCACAGGAGGGCTGGTGCCCACCTCACTCTCAGAGTACACTCACCAGACCTGCGTAGCGCAGAAACACGCTGACGGCAAAGCTGTGAACGTCAGCAATGGTTCTCTTTACCACGAACAGTGAGAGAAGTGACTGACCTAATATAACCCAGTTAGCTGCACTGGGGGAACAGCAGTGACAATCCGCTGATAGTGGGGCTTGAACCCCTAAACTTTGGATCAGTACGCCAGTGCATTAACCACCGGGCCACCTCTGGCCTTATAAGGCAGTCTTTCCAATTTATTTAATTTTTATTTTATTTTTTTGTCTTAAAGTCACATGACCTTAAGAGCGATTGAAAATTAAAAAAA